>CM076579.1:1158262726-1158862726 GCA_034641835.2 Pinus albicaulis | reverse complement strand
GAGTGTTGACATTTTGTATAGTTTGTGTAGCATCGGGTTTGCTCTAGCCCTGAAACTTTGTGGAGGGGCTAAGACACACTTGAACTCCAAAACCCAGAAAGTGTTTTGTGAAATTTCAGCGAGTGTTCAGGTTATTCAAATAATTAATTATTTTAATGTATTTCCTAAGTCTAAACTTAGGAAAATTAAATAATTAAAGTGAATTAATTAACACGTACTAAAATGTTCTAACAGACACGGATCAAGCAGTCTTTTAATCTCAGCGGTTGATGAATGTTTTAATCTCGGTCGTTGATGAGATGAATGAAAACGTATAAGAGAAAGGCTTGAGGGTCAGTTGGAAACACACACAGTTGCAGAACCGAGAGACTGATCTGGAATTCTAGGGAAAGGTTTGCTAAGAATTTCCGGAGGAGTTTTCTGTAGTGAGGGGTAGTATTGGCTGAGGAGATGATCTAATCTCGGAGCCAAGAGTCAGCAAGAGGCAGAGGAGCAGCAAACAAGGACGGCGCAGAGGAGCAGAGAGCATACGCAGCAGCTCCGTAGCCGCTACGCGGGCTAAGGAAAGGGCAGCGCTGCAACTCTAGAAGGTTTCAAAATTGCGCAGGGGGTCTCCAGGGCCAGCATAAGGCCTACATCACCCTCTCTAGGGTTATGCAGTCCCCCTCTAGGCAGCGCAGTGGCACACAGAGCCTAGCAGGGCTGACGTTGGGGCTTCAGGGGCAGTGTTGGGGCTCCTAGGGCCAAATCCAGGCTGAGTCTTGTAAATCCCGTTTGAGGGTGTGGATCAGTCATATATTTGGTCTTGGAATAGCAGGTTAGCTGCAGATTTCTTTTATTCTCTGTCGGGTTTTCCAGATCTTGAACCCAGATTTTTTGTACTCAAATTCTACTTAATAAAATAAACCCTCATATATGTTGCACTGGTTTTCCTGTTTTGGGTTTTTTCGAGGACTTATGTCCAAAAATCCATGTGTCGCTTTGTTTGAATAAGCGTGGTCTTTGGATCTTCATATGTCGGCATTGAGAAAATTGCATAGTGCATCCATATATCCATTGACATTTGAAACTATGATTTTCTTGTTGTAAATGAAATAACCTTTCATATCACCAAAGTCTTCTAACACAATATAGTTGCCTAAGTCAAATGACCAAGATCATAAAAAATGAATTCTAGCAAAAAAGAGTCATCCCCAATTTGCACAATGTTTTTTAAGAAAACTGGTATTTGAAGGAAATTAGAAAAATCTTAAACCCCTTCGAATTTTTAAAAAATTCCCGCAATGAAGTGAATTGGGGTCTCTCGACACAAAACCTAGATCACAGATGTTCGAAATTTCCCTTTGTTTGCTCAGAAAATGCATTTAAAATTTGTCCCCTAAGGACCCCTGCGTTTTTTTTAATGTAATAATGTTGCCTCATTATTAATACATGAAACATTATATTCTCACCCTTTTAGAAAGGAAACAACCTGATGGACATTATTTGAACAAAAGTATTCATGAACACCCAAAACAGGGTTACCCTGAGAAACAACCAAGCCATCCATATCATAACCAGGGGTAGAAAAGATGTCATCTACTCCCAGATTTCCAAATCTCAATTCTATCTCTGGAGAGCCATAGTTGCACAATTATTAGCATTGGATGTGAGGCAACCAACCAATATATTTCCTGGAGTAATATTTGTAAATGTGTGACTGCCTCCCTATTAAATTGACTTTTTTTCAGAGACAGTGATCAAAGTCTCACCTTTTCCCACAAAACAACATCCACTTTAACAATTTAGAATCTTCTTTTGAAAATTCTTAGTTGGCAAAAATAAGCTATAACATCTGGCTCTGACAGGGGACAACGCTTTGGCAGTAAAGTGTTGAGAACCGTAGACCAGTGTCTAGTTGGGCATGGAGTCATACCAAAAACTGAAGTTGATCCCAATCCAAAATCTTTGAAAATTTCAAACTCTCTGAAACCTTTGTCTTCCAGGATCTTTATTCTTGAATTGAAAATGCTAAAATAGAAATGTTGCAACTGAAAAATAAAATTCTCACTGGTTGAACTTATTTATGTACAGGTTCTTCTTATGTACAAGGTTGAATTTCTCTAAGTGAAATTCACCTTCCAGTGGCATCAGGCCAGCATTTGAGTACCAGACCTTGTGTCTCCATACTGTTGTGATTCAGAAAATAAAATTGGTATAAACCATAAAAGATTTTTAGACAAAAAGTTTGGCACATACCCTAGAAAAGATATTTGTTGCCGACCAAAGAATGCTTCCATATAATCAGCGACTGGATCATAAAGTTGATAAAAGAATGTTTCAACTGCCTCCTTCTCTTGAATAATCTGTTGACATATATTTTCTTGAACTAGGCGGCTATACTTACTTTTTAACTCGTGAACTTGGGGTTGTATAACAACCCACTTCTTTACATAATCAGACTCAAGAGCTTTTGCTTCAAAAATATTGATGTAAAAAATTGTATTAAATCTTTCACACATTTCCATAGAAGCACAATTGATCTGAATATAAGAATTTGAAGATGATGTCATGTGTTCTGGTTCAGCAAATTGCTGATGTGACAATTTATTGCTGGAAACCAAGAAAATTTCATTACAGTAAGCTAAGTGTTATGTATAATGTGAGCATTCACGACCAATTTTCACAATGTTTCCTTCAAGAAACACCATGTCATATCCATTCATTAATTCAGGAAATGAGATATCATCTGCTACAGAAGTAAAGTTATTTTGCTGAGGCAAATTGTTTAACTCATAAGAATTTGACTTGCAGCCTGTAAAATTTGAGGAATGAAAGTTTAGATCAGATGATTGTACTTTCGATTCCTTCTGCTGATTTATTCCCAGATTTGCAGAAATATTTTGATAGGGAAGCTTCCCACAGGCCCTAGATTATCCTCAATTTCTTGTGTATAGAGAAACATTTGCTCCATAGTGCAAGGCTTCCTTTCCCTAAGAAAAAATGCCAAGTCAAGAGGATGAGCTGCTAAATAATACACCATGGCAACAGCTTTAGGAGGTTGAATTTCTATGGGCATGCTAAAATAAATTATTTGAAACCGACTATTAAACTCAGAGACTGATTCACTGCTTTGCCTCTGGATAGTGTATAATTCTAATAGGTGTTTGTCGTATGATTTCTGCTTGCCCCAATATCTAAGAAAGATATCCTGAAAACATTGCCATGAACTAATTGAACTTGCCTCCAAATACTGGAACCATTGCTGAGCTACCCGCTTTAATGTATGACAAAACAACCTCATAACCACATCCTCATAAATGATTTGAAATTTATCCAGAAAGTACTCAAATTCTAGGAGATGTTGTTCAGCTGTAACATCATCACTTTCTCCAAAAAAAACTTGGCAGAAATTTAAAGCTTTTTGAAGGATACTGATGAAGAATTGTAGGCAGCACCAAGGGTTTGAAAATCGCCTTGGCTCCAAGCTGAAAAGCAGTGGATTGTTTATGAGGCAGATTCTTATCTCCCAAAGATGATGGATCATCACCTTTATGCCCAGACTGTGACTGATTATCTTCAGGAATTATAATGCAACAGTCATCTCTCTTCTCATATTTAGGAGATAAAGTTGTGTCAAGATCAATAATACAAGAAGAAGAAAGGTCTTTTTTTCCAATAAAGAACGTACTTTTTGGGCTTAACAATTTCCTGAGAACATAAAGCAGGAAATAATATCTTTAATGTGAAGGGGAAAGTATACCACAGAGTTGATAACAAAAAATAAAATTTCCTTCAAAAACCGGAAATTATGATACTTGAACTTTTCATGTTGCTTTCTCATTTTCCTGTCAACGAAATTTTAATTCAATGAAGCCCTCGTCAGTGGAGTCACTAGGTGAATAAGAAACAACCAATTTCATATCTAAATCTTGTTCACCATCAAGAAATAGACTTTTAATACCCAAGGAAAAATAGCTTCGTGTCTTCGTTCCCCAGCAACGGCGTCAAAAAATGTTGTACCTTGGGAGACAATCTCTGGCTGAAGGAGATCAGTGCCCAAAACATTTATCAATAAACATGACGAGAAGATTTTAGTGTCCCAATGTTCTTAAACCCCAGAGATTTAATTCTTATCAGTCTTCGGTGTGAGAACAATTTTTCAAGTGGCCTTCTAGTGATGAATACAAATGGAAAAGGTAAGACATAAAGAAGTGATAATGGAAAGTCTTTGACAATAGGTTGCCTGTGCAGAATCTCTTGTTTCAAACTTTAGAAGAAAAATGGCAGAATTAGGAGGTGAAAAATAGAATAGAGGAGCACATCATTAAGGATTTTAACTTTAACATACAAAACTGTAAAATTAAAGACCAGCAGCTTCGTTACTCAATTCTAAAAAAGAAAGACATAAAAAAAAATGATGCAACATGGAAAAACGAATCATATTCAACAAACTCTAGAATCACTGTGAAAGGTTTATTCATAAGCACATGGAGATCCAAAGTACAAAATTTCTGCCTCTCAGGCCAAAAACTTGGAACCCTTTAAAATGTCCCCCTCTCCCACTTTTATCTCTGACCTTTTGATTAACTGCCGAATCAGTTTTTTGAAACTGAATTCTCAAACAGTTAATAAAAAGTTTTTTAAGTGTCCCTCTTTCAAGACTCTTTTCAAAACAACGAAATTACATTTTTTTATCTAACATTATATATATATTACTTAAACAATATATATAATATATTTATGGCCCACTCGTTTTACAATTTTATACATTATGACAATCCAGTCATTTAAATAGACCCATGATACATTTAGCCAAATCTATATAGGAGATTTGTAACCTCCATCACACGACTATTAAGAATGATAATGAATACGGACGGCACATGGGCCCCATTCTCCTGTCCGCACATAACTTCCCCAAAACCATAAACCGCTTGCGGAGGCACCTTTGGTGGTTTCCGGGAATGATGACAGTGATGCCGTAATCAACTGAGATCGTCGATCTGTTTGATGGCAGTTTGAGAAAACTGCTTTACTAGAGCACTTCGTTTTATAAACCTCATGTGATTTGTGCTTCCAGATCTCTGTTGGATTGGGCACGAGTTTGGGACCATTGATTGGTCTTAGATATCGTCTCCTTGTTCTCTTCGGGGCTGAACTTGTCAATTTCAATTTTATTTTCTGTCCTTTCTCAACAAGATTTTATGAATAACATCTCCAGGGCGCTCAAGCTTGACATCGACACTTGCAATGCCAAAACGCAGAAGGTAAAGAATACCAATGGTTGCTACGGCATAATAAGGCTGAGGTGTTTTATAAGCTACTGGTGCAGGCTGTCAATTTTGTTGTGTAAAGGCCTGTGGAGGATCTCTTCTCGATCTACAACACTTAACTCATAGGATCCATCGGGCTTTGGGTTCACCATTTTTCTTCAACAAAATCCAAGTACTCAATTTGTTTAAAACCCAGACTTTTGGATTCTAAATGTATAGCTACCTCAAGAAGAGTCTTTGAAAAAGGCAGAAGCTCAACACCTGCAGGTTAAATTTATGAATAACATCTCCAGGGTGCTCAAGCTTGACATCGAAATTTGCTAAGCTACTGGTGCAGGCTGTTAATTTTGCTGTGTAAAGGCCTGTGGAGGATCTCCTCTCGATCTACAACACTTAACTCATAGGATCCATCGAGCTTTGGGTTCAACATTTTTCTTCAACAAAATCCAAGTACTGAATTTGTTTAGAACCCAGACTTTTGGATTCTAAATGTATAGCTACCTCAAGAAGAGTCTTTGAAAAAGGCAGAAGTTCAATACCTGCAGCTTAAATTTATGAATAACATCTCCAGGGCGCTCAAGCTTTACATCGAAGTTTGCAATGCCAAAATGCAGAAGGTAAAGAATACCAATGGTTGCTACGGCATAATAAGAATCTACTAATTTGTTTAGAACCCAGACTTTTAGATTCTAAATGTATAGCTACCTCAAGAGGAGTCTTTGAAAAAGGCAGAAGCTCCAGTTCCTCTTTCAAAACTTCTCTTGCAAAATCTGCGTTGCCTGCAGCTAGCTGAAGAAAACGAGAGTAATGAATATACAACAGAGGCAATGACTGCAGCTATTATTTTACTTTCTCAGTTGCAATAATTGTTTCAAATATTGACATTGTTGACTCAGAGCTCCCCAGTCGATGTTCCATGTTGGCATGTTTAATTATAACATCTAGGAGACCAGGGGCTAGCTCTGTGCAAAGAAATTCATACTCTGCACGAGCACCAGGAATGTCTCCCATCTGTTCTTTGAACCGTGCAGCAAAAACGTGGATCTCAGGTTGTCTCCTCACAAAAACTTGTGTATCCCATCTAAGACCATCATTTGCAACTTCCACGCTTCCAGCAGTTTCCATATATAACGAATCCAATACTCTGGGTAGCCACACTCACATAACCTTCAAATGGTCTTTGGATCTTCATATGTCGGCATTGCAAAGATTGTATAGTGCATCCATATATCCATTGACGTTTGATACTATGATTTTCTTGCTGTAAATGGAAACACCTTTCATATCACCAAAGGCTTCAGACTCAATAGCAACCTACGTTAAATGACCAAGATCATAAAAAACGAATTCCAGCAAAAAAGAATCATCCTCAATTTGCACAATGTTTTTTAAGAAAACTGGTGTTTGAAGGAAATTAGAAAAATCTTAAACTGCTTTGAATTTTTTTTAAATTCCCACTACAAAGTGAATTGGGGTCTCTCTGCACAAAACCCAGATCGCAGATTTTCGAAATTTTCCTCTGGTTGCTCAGAAAATACATTTAAAATTTGTTACCTAAGGACCCCTGCGTTTTCTTAATGTATAATGTTGCCTCAATATTAATACATCAAACATTATATTCTCACCCTTTTAGAAAGGAAACAACCTGATGGACATCATTTGAACAAAACTTAAAAGTATTCATGAACACCCAAAACAGGGTTACCCTGAGAAACAACCAAGTCATCCATATCATAACCAGGGGCAGAAAAGATGTCATCTACTACCAGATTTCCAAATCTCAATTCTATCTCTGGAGAGCCATATTTGCAAAAATTATTATCATTGGATGTGAGGCAACCAACCTATATATTTCCTGAAGTAATATTTGTAAATGTGTGACTGCCTCCCTATTAAATTGACTCTTTTTAGAGAGAGTGATCAAAGTCTTACCTTTTCCCACAAAACAACATCCACTTTAACAATTTAGAATCTTCTTTTGAAAATTCTCAGCTGGAAAAAATAAGCTACAACATCCCCTTTGAAAACCTTGGAGAAGGTGATTCCATAGCCCCTTCAAGCATTGATATCAATGACTACTTACATATTGAAGAAGGGTAATGGGAGGTACATGGAAATTGTTTCGACAAGGACCCTATGTATGACACCGATGAAGATGATATCGATAGGACCCTTGTCTTTCCTCACAATCCTAGGGTTGTAGTTGAGTCTCGTGTCAACCCTACTTACATTATCACTAACAATGAGTAATCCTCCATCCCTCCTAAGTGTGATCGTCGTGGGAAACCTACTTGTGTTTCTCCATCTCATATGTCTCACTTTCCTATTAATCATAGCCCTATGGAGGCCATAAAGCATGACATAAATGGTAGGGATCATGATGGAAGTGATATGCCTAAGGTTGTCATCCATCAAAAGTTTATGAGCCTAATTGTTGACATCTTTATATTTTGGTTAGAGGAGAGGATCTCATGGACTAGATTACATCGCTTTGTTCCCTCTTCTCCCGTGATTTTCCATGTATGGGCATTCTATTTTCCCACCTCCTGCCCTAGTGACCCTCCATATGATTGTTTTTGTCCTTACTCTTGGATTTGCTACATAAGTAATGATTGGGAAAAATATTTTTATAATGATCTAATGATGTCCTGGTTGCATTGGCTCTATGATTACACTTAGTGTTGCTTCTACGATGTAATATGAATGTTAGAGTAGGATTCATTGCATGTTGGATTTCCTCCTTAGAACCAACATCATATGATATTATCATGCTAGATTAGCTGCATTTAGATTAAGATTGCATTTGAAATTTTATTTACTAGTTGAGTTTTAGTGACCTAATATAAGCATGTGCGATCATGAGACGTCGTGAAAGCATTCTGCCTCGTGTGTTTGATTTGTGATATGTGCAAGTGAACGGTCTGCGGACCCAAGAGATTGTTGGAGTTCTCATGACCTCCTCGTTCAAGTACATTTGTGCAGTCTCCAAAGAGATCATGTCCTACTTGGAGCCAAATTTTCAAAATGATCGTACCTTTTTAATGTAAAGAGGATCAACTACAAATCATGTATTCTTAGACATACCTGAAGTTGCTTCTTTTACAAACCTTATAGGGTTTCCTTTATTGAAGTGCTCCCTCTGAATTATGACAATGCCTTCATGGTTTATTTTTTTGTGAATCCAAAAAACCGACTTGATTTATACTTGCAATGTTTATTAACAAGCACAATCGAAATATACAAGTATAATAGCTTAATGACCATCTAGGGTTTTCATTACTTTGAATGAATTTCAAGAGATTTTTTAGTACTAACCCTTAATTAGCTATTGAGTCAAAATCTAAACATTATTCAAATTTATTTTTCATAATGAATTGTCATATATCTTCAAGCCCTAGATGTTATGAGTTAGGAACAAGAGTATATGTTCTATCTTTGTCACAAAGAAAACTTCACAAATTCTAGACGTAACTAAACTTTAAAATTTAGACAAATAATCATGTCATACATACCTCAAATCTTACATACCTTTGTATTTTATGATTGATACTCCATTAAGCTTGTTTCCCTTTTTCTTGCAAACTAAAGACAGATTGTTAGTTAACATAAGGCGTAATGTTAGTACTTACTTGTATTTGGATGAGGACTTTAGGACTTCTATCACAAACTGAAGAGGAACAATTTCTTTACTGCTTCACAAAGAACCTTTCATCATGATTTTTGTATCCTTCTTTGATTCTTAAACATAATAATGGAGAAGATGCTACAGGTTCCAAAAGATTTCCCCTCGCCTGATACAGACTGCTTTCTTTCTTGATACAGAGAAATTAAGTTTATTAATTGAATTCTTTCTTTCTTCGATGATAGGCTATGTATCGAATTCCCTTTTCACTATTTTTCTTAAAGTATCAAGGCAAACTTTGATATGTCCTCTGATTCTTTGAGTCAGCTATATTGGAATTGATACGGCTCGGTCCTCTTATATACATATACTCAGATTCTCGTCCTTTATCAGAGTGATCTCGTCACCATTGGTTTTGAGGTGATTGCAACTTGTAGTAAGATCTGCCAATGATTGTTGAGAATGTCTTTATGTTGCTTGGTCTTGTTTTCACATAAACTTGTATTTTGTACTTTCTGAGGTGAAACCAAAAATTCGAATGAACACAGATCTCTTTGGATGAACAGTAACTTCAAATGGCTTCTTCAATTGTAGCTTTGGATGGTTCTTTCTTTATTTTGTGATAGTAATATACCTTCAGACCTTCTATGTACCTTTGGATTCCTGTACCTTGAACTCAAATTCTTGTACCTGGAACTCAAATCATAGAGTCTGTAATTTTTAGATTACTGTGCAATCTAGACCATGATCATAAGTCAGTGTTTTTCCTAGCTACCTTTAATGTAAACCTTAGCTCTGATACCATGTTGAGAAATACATTAGGGCGACAACTTAGGATTTTATTTTAATTGATTACTCTTATTATGACATTATCTTGTGATATTTCATTATTAGTCCTTCTTCCAATTTATCTTGTTCTTATCATCAAGACTAATGCCAATCAATAAACAAAGGAGGACACAAGATGTAGGCACACAGCCAGGGGAAAACCCTAGGTAGGGGAAAACCCAGTCAAGAACACTCCCTCAAGTAGATTAAAATCAAAGTGAGACAACCTAGACTCAAGACCTAGACACATGATCTTTACTCCATCCAGTCAACCTTCCATAATTAAGTCATCATTCTTTCTGCAAATCTTCAGTCTCCTGTATATTTTCGGTCCTTGTAATACATCAGATAAACTCAGTTCCTATAGAACTTCGATCCCTGTAATACATAAGAAAAACTTCAATCTCTGTAGTATATAAGAAAAACTTCGGTCCCCTACAATAAATTAGAAGAATTTGGTCCTCGTAATCAATCCTTCATTTTATTGGCTTCTCTACTATGCACTGGATAGGTTCTTTCTTCAGTTTGTATCTTACTTCCGAATTGTAGGTCGAATTCATGCCACACCTCATAGGTCGAATACACTTGTGTATTTATAGTAATTTGAGTCTCCAACATGAGGTCGACTTTGCCAACTTAATTAAGGACGACTTGAAGGATTAGGAAGTCAACTTGATGGAGAAGGAGAATATGCATAACAATAATTTTCTTTCATGACACAAAGATCCCAAGAACAGTCTATATAATGATAATGACTCAAAATATAATCCTAGAAGCCTTCAATGCAGGCTTTAACCTAAAAAACAATGACCCAAGCATGAAACCCATGTTTTAATAAGTCATTTTCTATAATAATAAAATTTCTTTTGACAAGTACAATTATGAAGACCGACAGTGTGAAAATTCCTACTCTCGGAATCCTATTGCAGCAGACTGATATTACTTCTCCTACTTGATAAATTATACAAGTTATTTACTATGTTCTACAAGTAAATACTGAAGCAAACACACTACAACCATCACTAAATAAATTGTGGAAACAAGATATGAGCAAGAAAAATTAAACACACAAGACATCGTTATTTTTGGACAAATGTCCCCGGAAAAACACAATATGGGAAAATGGGTGCAGCATCTGAGGGTTTGTATTATTAAGCAAAAGTTTTTTAATACAGCTGGATGCCCAAATCTGGCTATCCACAGAGAATCTGTCTGACAGAGAACTAGTGAGGATTACCTCACACTAACACTGGAGAACCGACACTAACCCAACATTGAACTAGACAACCCCAAGTTGCCTCTACGCAAATCTGCATCAGCTCCTTCTGTTAGTCGTTTTGTTGGCTGGATGTTGATCTTCTGCCCCTCCAGTCTCACACCTCGGCACTCCGACACTAGATCTGAATGATCCTCAGCAAAATTGTGGATCTCTTCAGAGGCTTAGCGTTGTCTCTATGTGGCTCTACGTTGCCCAGCATAGCCCCTACGCTACCTCTTTTGCATCCTCCTCTTTGCCTTCTATGCGATGTATTTTGGGCTCAGGAAAAGATCTTCCAACTGAAACTATCACTGCCCCTCACTGCAATCGAATCAACTCGATGATCCCTCTGGCTGCGTTGCGCTGCTCACTTGAGAAATCGATCTCTAAACTCACTCAGTGTATTTTCTAAATGCCCATCGCAGTCCTTCTTATAATCTTCTCGTTGGATAACCAACGACCCAGATTAAAACATAATCAACAGCTTAGATCATATTGACTCGATCTTCGTCTTTTTCTAGAAATTTCACACCCAGATCTATTAATATACTTTAATTATTTTAATTCTCTAAGTTTAGAATTAGGCTCCCATTAAAAATAATTAATCATTTTAATAAAACCCCCATCCGGGTGGAATTTCCCAAAACGCTTTCTAGGTATTTTGGAATACATGTGTCTAAGCCTCCCTGCAAAATTTGAGACTTAGAGCACATTCGATGCTACCAGAAATCAACAGACACTAGCTACATTCTTCAACAACACTTTGTCCTTTGTCCTTTTATCCTTCTTCGCCTGCTTTTCTTCTGCCTCTCCTACGCTAGGATGATGAGAAGTGAGTGAGAGCTCGTAGGAGGTCGAGTTCCCTCCTATATATAGGCTTCCAAGGAGGACAACATGCCCTAATGAGGCCGACTTCTTAGTTGCCAGACGGACTTGGTCTTGGAGGGTATTTTGACACTTTTATATACAAAAATATTCTTTTGACATGTTACAATGTGCCCAGTGGGGTCTTCTTCATATGGCAATGACTATATTGACTTCTTGGCACTAGAACAATCCCTAGAAGAACTCAATGGGTGTTTGGCCTCTAAATAAAAGGACCTTCAAGATGAACCCATGCTACAAAAAATAACAATAATAATTTTCTTTCTTTTTACAATATACAAGAATCAAGAGTATATGTAATATTTATGAAGACCGAACCTAGTTACACATTTCAACACTCTCTCTTAACTAGGTATTCACAATGGTACATGGACATTCTCAAACTGAAGAGATCTCATAAGAAGAGTCAGATTGGTAAGCCATCTCATAAGCTATCATTTCAACTTATCTCTTTGCATCATACCAACCAGCTTTGTCACATAGCAAGGCCTTGAATAACAGCTCTATCACTCCACAAGATCAGAGTACAATGTTGGAGAGACCAATCACTGATAGACACCATCATCATTGTCTCTCAAGGCACATACCCCAACTGGGTGTTCACAGGGTATGTCCTTTGAGGACAATTCCTATGTTGGAATAACACATCTTCAAGTAATTTCCTCTTCGACTACTCTTACCTATTGGATGCCCTACCTCATCCTCAAAGAGTATTGGAAACCAGATGCTTACTCAATCCTCAATTCTTTCTTCACGAAGTGAAAACAAGAATGATGTGTCTATCTCTCCCTCTCAACTAGAGAGGATATATAAACCAATCCAAGCTTGTCTCTCAAATACACAAGCTTCTTATTAGGAAGAGATTTTGTCAAAATGTCAACTACATGTTCATCAGTGGAGATATATTGTGGCTGCAACACTCCATCTTGCACCAGCTTTCGTATGTTTTGATGCTTGTTATTTACGTGCTTTGTCTTTCCATGGAACACTAGTTCTTCAGACAACCTTATACAGCTGGTGTTATCACAATGTATCACCGTAGGGTCCATCGGTCCTTCAAACAAGTCGGACAATAGCTTCCTCAACCAAACATCTTCTCTACTTACTTCACAGGTTGCAATGTATTCAGCCTTAGCACTACTCAAAGCAATTGATTATTGCTTTCTACTCATCCAGGGTCCCAAACTTAAACATCCTCTAATAGTGCCTCTCCCATCCATCTCACTGCCTCCCTAGTCAAAATTTGTATATCCCATCAAGTGGGCATCATTCTTTCTATCATACTTCAGGCAGTAGTGGATTGTTCCTTGCAGATATCTCAGTATATGCTTGGATACTATCCAATGCTCATGTTAGGGCTCTACCTGGAACTGATTGAGAATATTCACTACAAAACAAATGTTTGGTTGAATATTCACCAAATACAATGGAGAGCCAACTAATTGACTATATCTTGTCGAATCCACGGGGCTTGAATCAGAACTTCTAAACCTCTTCAAATTTGTAATCATAGAGGTTGTCATAGGTTTGCAATCCATAATATCAAACCTTTGCAGCATCTCAATCACATATTTTCCTTGAACTAGATATATCTCATCAGGTCCTTGCAAAACTTCCAACCCCAAGTAATATTGCATCAGCCCTAGATCCTCCATATCGAATTTTGCTGCTAATTGCATTTTGCACTCTTGAATACGACCTTCCACACCTGTCATGAGAAGATCATCAACATATAGAAGAATGATTACAGGCTCATCCTTCGCAACCTTAATAAAGATATTTGAATCAACAGAATTCTTCGAGAAGCCTAATCTTTGCAAATATGTATCCATTCTAGCATACCAAGCCCTCGGTGCTTGCTTAAGGCCATAGAGTGCCTTCTTCAGCCTGCATGCATGAGTCTCTCTATCATTTACTTCAAATCCCAAGGGTTGTTGTATATAAACTTCTTCATTGATAGTGCCATTCAGGTATGTTGTCTTGACATCCATTTGGTGGATGTTCCATCACATCGATGTTGCCAAAGAGACCAACGACCCTATAGTTGTATACCTAGTTGTAGGTGCGAATGTCTCTTCATAATCGATGCCTTCTTGTTGGGAGAAACCCCTAGCCACAAATCTTGCCTTATATTTATCAATACTTCCATCTACTACATGTTTGAGCTTGTAGAGCTATTTGGAAGTCACAACAAATTTGTCTTCAGGCCTAGGAACGATTTCCCAAACTCCATTTTTCATTATTGATTAATATTCTTCATTCATGGCATCTTTTCATTCTTGATGTTTGACAGCCTCTTCAAAGGTGGATGGTTCTGCTTCAATTAACTTCATCATATAGGTTGCATACCCTAAATATCTTTTAGGCTTCTTACTTTCCCTAAATGTACCCTTGGTTGCTCCATATCCTTCAGCATCAAGAAGAGTAGACTTCAACCAATTAGGTCTCTTTCTACTCTCACAGATGATAACTTATTGCACAGGTTCACTAGGACCTTCTTCTTTATGATTTTATGTAATATTCCCAATTAGCCTTGCTAATTGGAATATTTCATTTTTGTTTAATTTTGCCGCTTTAGCTAGAAATAATAAATAAAGTGAGAAATAAGAGGGGTCACCTCACTTTAGTCACCTCACTTTGTAAAATAAAGTGTTTTCCTAGTTGATTAACGTTATAACTTAGAGAGGGGGCCTTGGGGGTCCACATGGATATGAGGGGAGGCCTCACGCTGACCCAAGGGTAACTGCGCAGGCCAAGGAGAGTGAAGGACGCAGTCAAAGTTTTGGAGGGAGTTTAGCACTATAAAAGGTGGGGTTCTCACCTCATTTTGGTATGCATGATTTGATATTGATATTGAGAGCTAGAAATCTGTCTGCTTCAGCACGCCGGTTGTTTAGTCGGTCTGCAGCACTGTTTAGTGCAACCGAGTGTCTCCGGTCGGAGATCTCACCCTTAGCCTCGGGGGACTTCGAGTGCCTGCCCTGGTAAGGTTATTTCTGGTTTCACCCTTAGCTTCGGGGGACTTCGAGTGCCTGCCCTAGTGAGGTTATTTTCTGAGTAACATCCTTCAGTTTCAGTGGGAATTGGTAGCATTTTCAGGTGGAGATTTGGAGAGGAAGAAGCCCTTCTTGTGGCTGCGCAGATCTGAAAAGGAGGGACGCTGTTCCAGGGGAAAAGAGGACGCAGATCAGCCTTAGAGAGAGGACGTTGTTCCAGGAAGGACGCAGTTCAGATCTGAGAAGGAGGGACGCTGTTCCAGGAGAAGAAAGTATGCAGATCAGGCTTAGAGAGGGGACGCTGTTCTAGGAGACAGAAGAACGCAGATCTGAAGGCACATTGATAGATCCAGACTTGGAGAGTACAGATCTGAAAGGGTATTTGCAGATCTAGTTCTGTAGGGTGCAGATCTGGAGATATAGCATTAGATCCAGCTTGGGAGATTGCAGATCTGAAGAGATATTATCAGATCCAGCATAGATCTGAAGGGATAACAGTAGATCTGATCTAGGAGGACGCAGATCTGGAGGGATAGGACGCAGATCTGGATTGGAGGCTTCAGATCCAGTAGATCTGAGCATACAGGACGCAGATCCATCAGGGAGGACGCTGATCTGGTGAGCAGGATTGTGTGAGAGGGGCTTGACAGCGTTTTCCAGCATTCAGGAGCTGATCCACTCATCTGGAGGTTCTTGTGACTAGCACTCCATCTATTTCTGCGCTGTCACTAGCAGGGACAGCGTTTTCATTGGTGAGGGTTTGGAGGATTGATATCAGCTATCTTTTAGTCTTCAGCTCATAGTTCCAGTGCATTCCAGCTTCAGCCTTCAGAGCAGTTTCCAGCCAGCTAGGACGCTGTCCTTATTTGCAGCCATTGTTTGTCTGAGAGGGTCTCCACTTGCCTAGGGCAAGGATAGGTGCACTCATTCTAATTTTCTTGTACTCCTCTCTATGTACTTTCAGATTAATAAAATGGCTCAGTTTTCTGGCATTCTATGTGTACTTGTTCCATGATCTGGTTCCAGCATTGTATTTTCTATATCTGTTTGGCATATTTCTGTGTATTACCGGTTATTCCCCTTTGGGGATATTACATTTTAATCCTCTTCCTCCCTAGGGCATTCTTTAAATATTGGAAGTTCTTCATCATCAGAGTCAATTGGGAGGTCTTTCGATTTCTTGAATGCAATAATTTCGTCAAAGATCACATCTAGGCTCAATTCAATTCGATGCCCTTCCTTTACGTAGATCCTATATGCCTTTGAAGTGTTACTACAGCCAACAAATATACCCTTCATGCTTGTAGGATCCAACTTTCTTTTATCTTTTGGAATGTGAAGGTAGACAGGACAACCAAATATTCAAAGATGGTCTACATTTGGTTTCTTCCCAGTGAATGCTTCTTCAGGAGTCATGTTGTCTAGTGATTTGTAAGGACTTCAATTTTGAATGTAGACATCAATTTTTCTTGCTTCACCACACAGAAATTCAAGCACGTCCTGATCATGTAACATGGCTCTAACACTTTCTTCAATGGACCAATTCTTTTGTTCTACTACTCCATTTTCCTCAAGATTATATGGAACTATCAGCTCCCTCTTAATTCCAACCTCCTTACAGAAAATTATGATCTCCTTTGAAGTGTATTCTCCTTCATTATCAAATCTTAGTACTGTTACCCACCACTTCGTGGGTGATATCCGTAGGAGAAATTTTTCTCCATGATGGACCTCAACCGACAGCCCCTTGCAACCTTCTTCTAGCTCGTTGTGCAATTTCTCCACCACCTAAGCCAGCCATGTGGTCCTTCACCCATCTGTATTGATCATATGTTTGAAGATGACACTTCCAAATCTAAAGGTATGTCTCATCATTTGGTAATTGAGTATTGGGTATACTTATCATGGATACTTTTGGGCATGGATTGATGGGCGAATTTGGCGGAAAGAGTGAGCTTAGTTTGTGCTCCTGTACCGTTGATCTCTTTTGGGTGCTACCCTTACATCTTGGTCATGTGGGATATCCTTTATTGACCATTTGGTTCTAGGGTGGTACTACTTGGGAAACCCCGAACTTGGATGCGTGGTCCCGCCCCTTTATTCGCACATATTACTCCCCTTCTACTCATTATACCCCCATTCATCATTTCTCCCACCTGTGTCCACATAGCCTCCATGGGTCCACATAGGGTCAGCCTCCCTATCCCCTTGCCCCCCCACCTTGGGTTAGGCCTGGAATAATGCCCCAGAGGTTGAAGTGGCTAAAAGAAAAAGAAAATCATAATTGGCCACACTTAACAGGAAATTGTACCACAAAATGCAAAAGATGGTCGGGACAAAAAAATAATTAGCATGTGGGCAAAAGCCAATACATGAGCTCCAACCCATACCCATGGCCATCACCCTAGTTCCATAGGCCCTAGATGAGCCTCCCTTTTCATTCAAGAACCCATGATTGTCCCAACCCCTGAAGGACAATGAACTGTCCTACCTTAAAGGGGTAATAACTACTATATCTGACACCTCATGCTCTTATCCTTTACCCTCGAGTAGTTAATTAAAGAAAATTCATAAAAGGCAAAAGGCATATAAAGAAGGGTGGAAAAATCAAGGTCGGGGCACCTCATGTACCACGATTGCTCCCTCCTACACACTATATACTGGCTTCCCCTTATTTGGCTACCCTTGTGCCCCAATATGTGGCCTAGAATTGCCCTCTCATCCCCTACTCCATTTCACTTATTTATCACTTCCCACCCCCATTGGAGGAATCTACCTTGGACATACTATCCCCTTTAAGGCTTGAAACCACTTAATAAGGTACTTGGCTAACCCCCTTTGGAGCATGGGGACACTAGCACATGCCAAAGCCCACTATGGAAGGGCATGCCATTGTGAAGTGCCCACTTTGTTATCCATGATTTGTGAGCTATTTTAGACGATTACTCAAATGACTGGTTGTACTGGAAGCCTAGGGGGACGCATTGGATCTTATACAGGATTACAGGTGGTTTCCATTTGGGTTTGGTCTCCCTATACAGGGTCCTAACCACCAGAGGGCTGCATTGGCACATATAGGGTGTGCGTAGAGAGCCATGGGCCTCCACAGCAACAAACGGCACTCCACGGATCTCCATCGATGTTCGGAGACTACTAGCGATCCCCTTTTGGGATGACGATGATGTGCTTGGTACACTATGCCCAGCATGCCCCACACTCTTGGCGGGTGTCCCAGGCCTTGCACGATGTCATGGCAGTGTTCATTCCATCACTCGAGCCCTTGCAAAGGATCTACAGGCATTTTCGACTCATATGGAGACCCATGGGGTCATTTATGTGCCCCCACACCCACAGGGAGCACAATAGGTCTACTACTTGGAGAACAAGGGGCCACCCCCTTGTCCATCATATATTGAAGAGTTTATTCATCATTATGGCACTTCTGGATGTTATTAGGCCTTTGGAGAGCCCCACGACATGTACATATTATTATTTGACCTCCTGAGAGGCTTATTTTTCCATTTATGAGCTAGTTTGGTGGCCTCGTCACCAATAGCGGTTTTATTTGCACATTATTTTATTAGTAGGGGCTAATGTAGGCTCATAGGCTAATTCTAACTCCTAAAAGGGGTAAAAATTGATGTTAGCTACATTCATTTGTATCAACACTTCACTTGGGATCTCTCTATCTTTACTATTTAGAAAACTTCACATTTCTTCTCGGGGGGTTATTTTGGATAATGGATGAATTTTGATGCATGGATTTGGGCCATTTTTATCTTGGAGCTTCATTTTTTGCAAATTTGATGCTCGTTGGATATACTCTCTAACACTGTAAGTAAATTTTAAATGATATATTCTTGTTGTTGCATACTATTGAACTTCGCTATAATTAGGGCTAATTGTTGAATGATTGGAATGTGGAATTAAGTTTCTATTTAGCTCGTTTAATGTATGGGTCATTGTTGGATGAATGAAATGTCCAAAATATTGTTTTATCTCGATAAGCTTGCACCATTCTTATGAAGTAAAAATGTTTGAAGGTCACTTTTCTTCTCTTTCCCTTAACAGTGGACGAAGTTGATTTTCTGAGCCTCCTCGATCAAGAAACTGAATTCTCAATCATTATCGTCCTTGACCGCATATCCTCAAAGGAATCAGGCACTGGTCCCTCAAAAGGGTGCTCATTTTCCCTTTCTTTCTTACCTTTTTCCCCTTCTCCCTGTGTCTAGCCCTAATAGGTCATCTAAAGCATCAATTTCCCAGGAATTCACCAACAAGAAAACTTTGATCTCCTAAAGGCTACTGCGTTGGTGGGTCCCGTCACTCTCCTCCAAATTTGAGGCAATTCTGACAGTGGAATCTCCAAGAACCTCAAGCCCTAGCTCTAAGACCAAGTTTTGCCTAGGTATCCCCAAGGCTAGAACCTAGTAGGATCAATTTGACCTTTGAAGCAAAATTTCTTGTTTGATTCTTTCCCCTCACCTTGTCCAGGATAGGAGCATCGTTGGTTGCTATATTCCATCCCCGAACCTGGGCTGGGTCCACTTGGCCACGTGTGGTCCCATTTCCTATCAAAGAGTAATCATCAAGGGCTATTTGGGAATCCAAGTTCTTATAGGATTTTAGGGATCGGGAAGTACCTCTACAAGTTGTACCCTTTATCCTTACCCTCCAATCCTCACCCCTTTTCCCTTGGAAGATCAAGCCCATTGCTTGAAAATCAAGCAAGCTCCACTCTCCACATATTCCTTGGGAAAGGGTTTAAGGAGTCATTTCTCATATATCCATTGATATGTCCTTTATAAGTGAATTCTCAAAAAAACATCGGGACTCCTCCCATCGGTGAAAGTCCGTAGAGAGCACGGAGCCTTAGCTGTGGTGACAGTGGGCTAAGTCTCCACTGTTTCCCTTGACGTAGCAGTTGCCCTATTAGGAATCCCTTTTAGGTCCCCTACTGGTTTGAGTGGTAACATTTCTGGTGTCGTTGTCGGGGAGGAAGCAAGTATGCCTCCCTAGTGAATCATTGAGGAATTTGTTCATTAACGACATTTATCAATTTTCCTTTGGCGACTCCACAATCTCCATCTCAACATGGAAGGCCCTGAGACATTAACTATCAATTTTCCTTTGGCGACTCCACAATCTCCATCTCAACATGGAAGGCCCTGAGACATTAACCTATCATCGTAGAAAAAGTCATGAATCCCATGCTTTATTCTTTGATAGGAGGCTTAAGAGGCTGAAACACAAGCATAAAATCTTCATGCCTCTCAACCTTTCAAGTATGATTGGGGCACTATTCACTCCTATATCTGAAGATTCTGATATACCTACATTTAGTGGGGAGGAAGATCCTCAGGAGCACCTTCAAAAAGTTGAAGGTCTGACATGTGGGGAATCTTATAATGAGTTCAACCACATGATTGCCTTTGCCACAAGTTTCATAGGAAGAGCCTGTGAGTGGTATTTCTCCTTTCCTAAATCATCTATCTCTTCAAGGGAGGGATTCATTGAAACATTTGAAAAGAGATGGTACCATAAAAAGGTTGTAGTTCAATTATAAAAGGGCTTCTTATTTACCGAGAAGAAGGACAATGAATCCGTTGCGGAATTCAATCACAAGTTCAATACCATCATTCGCGCCTTTCCATATAGCTTAACCCCTCCAAAAGAAATAACCTTGGTTGTGTACTTAAATGCCTTCACAGGGAAGTTAGCTTCTGATGCCCGAAATAAGGAACTTGACAACCTCTTCCAAGCCCAAAATATCATATTCGACCTTGATCAAACTATGAGGCAAAATCAATATGCTACAAGTCAAGGAAGATAGTTCATCTGATGATGAGGAACCTTTCCCAAATGAAGAAGATGTTCTATCCCAAGACACCCCTGAAGTAAAGGAGAATCCCCCTAATCCTATCCTGAAAGCCCCGTTGAGGCTAGCCTTGGATATAAGCAATCCATTCTACATCACACTTGGATTAAACGGCCTCACCTTAAGAAATTGCATCCTAAACTCTGGTAGCCCTATCAATATCATGTCTTCAAGCATCACGAAAAAGTTAGGACTCAAACTTTCAAAGAAATGTCTCACTAAGATGATTTTGAACTCTGATAAGCTTGAGGTATGTGGGATCATGGAAGGGGTAAAAACCTTTCTTCATACATATCCTGAAAAAAGATTCTCCATTACATAGTTGTGGTAGAAACAACCGCAGCATGGGGAATGATTGTGTCCAAAAAGTTGATTGAAGATCTCAACCTATCCATTAGTGAAGATAGCTTCGTCATGTATCTCCCATGGAAAGAAAACTCTTATGTGACAGTACCTAGGCATGAATTTTCCGCCCCTATGATGGCATCCTCTCACGAAGCTGAAAATGGCCTAGAAGAAGACAATGACAAAATTGGAGAATGCAGGAATTTCAAAAATGAACATGTTGTTGCCCCTCCCCCCCGGGATTATGGGTAATGTATTTCAATGGGGCACATTCCAAATCTGGGTCGGGAGCTGCCATTGTAATCATCTCCCCAAACAAAGAATATCTTTTGTTTTCCATGAGACTTCAATTCATCTGCACTAATAACATTGTTGAATATGAGGCCCTATTGTTAGGTCTTGACTCAGCCAAATCAAGAGGGATTCAACAATTTCTCATAATAGGAGATTTTGATGAAGTTATCTCACAAATTAGGGGAACTTTTGACACAAAGAATGAGAAATTAAAACCCTACAAAGAAAGGATCACTCACATGCTCAAGGGGTTCGATGATTTATCTTCCCGAGCATTTGACAAATCCTTGAATGACATGGCTAATAACTTGGCTATAGCCGCATCCACTTCTACGATCATCCCTCTTGATGATGCAAGAAGAGGCAAATGCATCATTGACAGAATCCATAGACCTTCCATCCCTGACTATGAAGAGCATTGGCATGTTTTTTAGGACGACCAAGACATAAATAACTTGCTGCAAGACCATGAGAATTCCCGCGCAAAAGATAAGGATGTGACCAATGAGCAACACTTCAACAGGAATGATACTAGCATTACTAGCAATAATAACCAAGAAACCCCTGACACGCTAGATCTAAACCTAGGATCTGTGACCTCTCCCCAAATCATCAAGATTGGAAAGAATCTCTCTAGAGGAGAAGGGGATGAGCTTGAAAAACAGTTGAGAGAATTTAAGGATGTCTTTGCTTGGTCCTATGATGATTTAAAAGCAAATAGTCCCGAAATTATCCAACATACCATTCCTCTCAAGGAAGGGGTGAAGCCTGTTAAGCGAAAACTAAGACGGATGAATCTGACACTTGCGCCTCTTGTAAAGGAAAAACTCCAAAAGATGGTTGACGCAGGGATCATTGCCCCCTTTCGACATTCATCGTGGATCTCCAACCCTATAATCACTTGCAAAAATACTGGTAACATCAAGATGTGTATTGACTTTAGGGACCTTAACCGTGGGTGCTTGAAAGACAATTACCCTTTTCCCAACATGGAAAACCTATTGCAAAGAATAATTGTGTCTCAAATGGTGTCATTCTTGGATGGTTTCTTTGGATACAACCAAGTTATTGTCAAAGAGGAAGATCGCTTGAAAGTAGCTTTTACTACACCATGGGGAACATATATGTACCTTAGAATGCCCTTTGGCCTCCTTATTGTTGGGTCTACCTTTCACAGGGCCATGGACTTTGCCTTAAGGCACCTCATCCGAAAGATCATGGAGATTTATCAAGATGATTTGACCGTGGCCTCTAAAGAGTGAAAAGACCATTGCAAACATCTGAAGAAGGTATTTGAGAAATGTAGACAATACATCATATCTCTAAATCCTAAAAAGTCAATCTTTGGTGTGGACAAGGGTAAGTTTCTCGAACATGTAATCTACAAAGATGCGATTGGCATTGAAAAATTCCTTATCCCAAAAATCAAGACGCCTTAAGGTCATTCTTCCGCAAAATCAATTTTGTGAGAAGATTCATACCGAACTTTGCTGAAACTGTCAAACCTATGAGTGACCTATTGAAGAAAAACACTTTGTACACATGGGATCCTACAACAAATGAAGCCTTTGAGAAAATAAAGAAAAGGATTGCTTCTGCTCCCGTCTTAGTTAGCCCTGATTATGCTAAGGATTTTATCATTTATTCCTTTTCCTCTAAAGACACTATTGTTGGGATACTTATACAAAAGGATGATGAAGGAGACGAGAGACCCATAGCTTTTATGAGCAAGCCACTATGTGATGTTGAGACAAGATACACCATCACCTAAAAGCCAGCATACGCCCTTGTCAAGTCTGTCAAACATTTCAAGGCCTATGCTGGGTACAACAAGATATACGCATATGTCCCATACCTTATTGTCAAAGATGTGTTATGCCAATCTGATTGTCTTGGATCCAGGGGAAAATGGGTATCCAAAATCCAGGAATATTACCTTGACATTTGCCCAAAGAAAATTATTTGAGGCCAAGGCTTGGCTGAAATGATCACTGAAAGCAATAACGAGGCCATTAGAGAAGGAGAGAAAGAGCAACTATGTGCCACTACTATCGAGCTTGAGGAAGATCAACGGTACAAAGACATAGTCTATTACTTGCGCAACCTGTCTGCCCCTCCTCACCTAACCGCCCACAAGAGAAGATCCCTAAGACTAAGGTCTCTAAGTTCTGCTTCACCCAAAATGGACTTTGGTGGATGAGCCTCAATGGGGTGGTCCTTAGGTGTGTTGACAAGGGAGGATTTGATAAAGGAGTTCAATGCTAGGTTTTGCGAGGGACATTATGTTACCCGAACTACCACTCACAAAATTTTGAGGGCAGGTTACTATGGCCCACCATCTTTGTTGATACCTTGAACTTTGTTAAAAAAATGCCAACCTTGCCAATTCTTTGTTGGAAAGAATCATTTAGCCACCTTGTCCTTGGAAATATGGTGGTGGATGCCCCCTTTCAACAATGGGGCCTTGACTTCATCGGTGAGTTCAAAGAAAATTCTAGTCATGGGCATAAGTGGATTCTAGCAGCAACTGATTATTTCTCTAAATGGGTAGAAGCCATACCAACCAAAACAACGACTAATCAAGTGGTTATGGATTTCCTTGAGGACAAAATAATTACCAGGTTCAGGGTTCCTGATAAAATTGTGACTAACAATGCTAAGCCTTTTGACTCTATGGCTCTCACATCCCTATGTAACAAATATGGTATAATATTGTCTCACTCCTCTAATTATTACCCCCAGGGTAACGGCCAAGCTGAATCAAGCAACAAGAACCTCATTAGGATTATCAAGAGGATTATGGGCAAACATAAGAGGGATTGGGATAGCAAGATATGCCCTATGGGCTGACCGAACCACAATAAAGGCTTCCACTGGATTCAGCCCCTTCCAGTTGGTATATGGGTTTATGGGTTTAAGGCCAAGCTACCTATGCAGCTCCAACTACCTAACCTTGAGTGCTTGAAATCCATCCCTGAACAACAAGATGTTATACAATCCCGTATTGATCAAATCATTGAAAGCAATGAAAACAAGAGGAAAGCCCTTGCCCGTAGTCATGACAAAATGAATATTGCTTTTGACAGACACATGCAAACTAGATCATTTAAACCAGGGGACATTGAACTCTTGTGGGATAAAAGAAGGGAGAAGTCGGGAATGGGATAATCTATGGATAAGGCCCTTCAAGATAGTCAACATAGCGAGGATGAATTCATATCACTTGGAAACTAAAGAAGGTGATTCGGTCCCCTAAACGGACAACTCCTGAAAGAGTACTTTCCTGAAGGCACTTGACTTTGTACTATATGCATGTTAGAGTTGGATGCATTGCATGATGATTTTTGCATTAGAAGTAACCTCATATGACATTTATCATAATGGATTAGTTGCATTTAGATTAAAATTTGAATATTTTATTACTTGTTGATTTTATGAGCTGACATTAAGCATGGGTGATCATAAGACACCGTGAAAAAAAAGTTGCCACGTGACTCTGATTACTGACATGTGCAGATAACAGGTCTACGGTGACCAGGAGATTGTTGGAGTTCTCGTGAACTCCCATTCGAGTAGCCTTGCCCACTTCTTCAAGAGATCACATCCCAATTGGAGCCAGATGTTACCCACCACTTCATGGGTGATATTTCTAGGAGAATTTTTTCTACATGATAGACCTTAGCCGGCAGCCAACAGCACCTTGCAGCCTTCTTCTAGCTCTTTGTGCCATTTCTCTGCCACCAAAGCCAGCCATGTGGTCCCTCACCCATATGTATTGATCGTATGTTTGAAGATGGGCTTCCCGAATCTAAAGCTATGTCTTGTAATTTGGTAATTGAGTATTGGGTTTACTTATCATGGATACTTCTGGGTATGTACTATGGATTGATGGGGGGATTTGGCAGAAAGAGTGGGCTTAGTTGTGCTCATGTTCCCTTGATCTCTTTTGGGTGTTACCCTTGCATCTTAGCCTCGTGGGATCTCCTTTATTAACCCTTTGGATCTAGGGTGGTACTACTTGGGAAACCCCGACCTTGGATGCGTGGTCCTATCCCTTTATCTGCACATATTACTCCCCTTCCACTCATTATACCCCCATTCATCATTTCTCCCACCTGCATCCACATCGCCTCCATGGGTCCACATAGGGTCAGCCTCCC
Source organism: Pinus albicaulis (assembly GCA_034641835.2). Lineage (NCBI taxonomy): Eukaryota > Viridiplantae > Streptophyta > Pinopsida > Pinales > Pinaceae > Pinus > Pinus albicaulis. The sequence continues at coordinate 1,158,837,205 of CM076579.1, read as the reverse complement.
TATCCCCTTGCCCCCAGCCTAGAATGATGCCCCAAAGGTTGAAGCAGCTAAAAGAAAAAAGAAATCATAATTGGCCACACTTAACAGGAAATTGTACCACAAAATGCAAAAGATGGTCAGACAAAAAAATAATTAGAACATGGGAAAAGCCAATACATGAGTTATGGCCCATACCTATGGCCATCGCCCTGGTTCCATAGGCCCTAGATGAGCCTCCTTTGTCATTCAAGAACCCATGATTGTCCCAACCCTTGGAGGGCAATGAACCGCCCTACCTTTAAGAGGTAATCATTGTTATATTTGACACCTCATGCTCTAATCCTTTAGCCCCAAGCAGTTAATTAAAGAAAATTCATAAATGGCAAAAGGCATATAAAGAAGGGTGGAAAAATCAAGGTTGAGGCATCTCATGTACCACGACTGCTCCCTCCTACACATTATATACCCAAGTGTGGGATTCCCTTTATCTGGCTCTATGCCCCAATATGTGGCCCAGGATTGCCGCTCTCATCCCCTACTCCATTTCACTCATTTATCACGTGTTGCCCCCCAAAAAGTAATGTACCTTGGACATATTATCCCCTTTAAGGGCTGAAACCACTTAATAAGGTACTTGGTTAACCCCCTTTAGAACATGGAGACACTAGCACATGCAAAAGCCCACTACGGAAGGGCATGCCATTGTGAAGTGCCCACTTTGTTATCCATGATTTGGAAGCCTAGAGGACACATTGGATCTTATACAGGTTTGCAGGTGTTTTCCACTTGGGTTTGGTCTCCTTATACAAGGTCCTAACCCCTAGAATTGGGCAAAGTCAGTCTCTCATTTCAGAATTTAGACTGAGCAAAGTTGACAAAGAGCGGAAGGAGAACAGCTTCTCAAAAGATTTCCAACCATAGAAATCTGCAGATTGATCAGAGGATCGAAGAGAGCTGATTCATTTTGATTTGGCAGACTTCCAAGAGAGGGAGCAGAGGGTGCCTTTCTGGCCAAGAACCCTAGATCCAAGTCTCTAGCTTAGAGAAGAGGATTTGTTCTGACCGATTTTCTAAGCAGATGGCACCTCACGAACTACGTGATTAGGATAGGTTGGACGGCCTGTCCAACTTTGCAATCTGGAAGGCTAGAATCTTGGTAGTCATGGAGGCATACGGTTTGAGGGAGCATGCAGAGAAAGTCCTGGCCACGCCAACAAATGCTCTTTTCCTAGCGAAGCATGATGAAGCAGCAGCATATGCCAAGCGCTTCATAATGGATGGGGTCAAGGATCATGTGGTTCCACACATAGCCGATAGGGAAACGGCTCATGAAATGTGGGTAGCTCTAACCACATTGTATGAAAGAAGATCTGTCCAAAGGAAGATGCTTCTGGAGAACTAGCTGAAGTTATTCATGATGGCCAAGGGGGAGGAGATCGATCCTTTTCTGTCCAGCATACAAGCGATCCGAGATCAGCTAACTAGCATGGGGGTGAAGGTGGAGGAAGATGTTATGGTGAGGACGGCTCTAAATGTTGTCACAGAGGACTAGGAAACTTTTATCCAAAGTCTCTTGGGCAGAGCGGACCTTCCCAACTAGGACAATATGTGGGTGATCCTCCGACAAGAAGAAAACCGTCGGATCACCAAGAGATAGTACAGCACTGGCTCGAGCAAGGTGAAGAAGGAACAAGAGGAAGATGCAGCCTTGGCATCAAAGAGGCAGCAAGGGAGAAAGAAGCGAGATCTATCAAAGATCAAGTGTTTCCAGTGCGGCAAATTAGGATATTCCACCAACAATTGTCCTCAGAAGAAAAAGGACAAGGAAGCTTCTAGCTCCAAGGTTATTGTGGCGGACGATGGCTCCGAAGATGACGTAGCCATGAGCGCTCATGAACCACAAAAGTGGGGCGACATGGATCTGTAGAGCAGCTATAGAGTGGTGGCAGGATCCTTGAGTAAGCCCAACTCTTGGATCACATACGAGCTACGGGAGCCTTAAGACGGCAGCGGGGCAAGTGGAGCAGTGGGTGTAGAGAATCACAGATGAAGCAGATACGGAGTTGGATCCTAAGAGGGAGCAGCGCAGTGCAGATGCAGCAGCACAGAGGGGCTAATGTGACTTCAGCAGCGCAAAGCAGGCTTACTTACACAGAGCAGAGTTGCAGCAACGCAAAGGCTTCGGGAGGACAACGCAACGCAGCAACAGCGTAGGGGACTTCAGCGCAAAGGAGATATGCTTACACAGTGCAAAGTTGTAGCTGTGCAGCAACCTCCAGATGACAACACAGAGCAGCAACCTATGGAGCTTCAATGATGAGATGCAACCCAACTGACTTGTGTGTCAATTATTGGGCAGGAGTTTTCAGTTATTTCTCTCAGCAACTGAGTTGCAGTGCAGTAGTTGACAGCACAATGCAACATATTGAGAGGGAGTTGCAATACAGATGTGGCAGTGGCGGTGGCAGCGTCATGGGTAGCAATACGGGAGAGCAGCAGCAACGCAGTGATAAAGGGCAGCAAGCCAAGCATCAACGCAAAGACCCACACCAGAGATCAGTGCAGAACCTCGAGGTGAAGTGTTGTGCTAGAGCACATTCCTCGCTAAGAGGGAGTGTTTAAATTTTTGAGTGAAAGGGTAGCATCGAATGTGCTCTAGCTCCCAAACTTTGTGGAGGGACTAGAGTACATGAGATCTCCAAATCACAAAAAGGGATTTGAGAAATTTCATCCTATTTAAGGGAAAATTAATTAATTAATCATTTTAATTAAGGACCCTAAGTCTAACATAGGAAAATTAAAAGATTAAAGGTAATTAATTTAAACATGTGATGAAAATGATTTAAGTCACACAGATCAAGCTTTCTTTTAATCTTAGCCGTCAATTCAAGATTACATCACAGTCGTTGGTTTCCCAATGAGATAGGTGTAAAGGAAAGGCTTAGGGTCAGTTGGAGAACACACATAGTGGCAGAGCACTGAGACTAAGTTGGAATTATAAGGCGTGGTTTGCTAAGAATCCCCAGAAGTGTTTCAGCTACAGCGAGGGGTAGTATTGGCGGAAGGGATGATCTAATCCCAGGCCAAGAGTGCAGCAAGAGGCAGAGAAGCAGCAGACTGAACAGCGCAGAGGGAGCAGCAACGACGCAACACATAGGATTCAGGTGCTACGCAGGCCCAGAAAGGGCAGCGCAGAAGCAGTAGGAGGCCAGCAGGGCTGACGCAGAAGCAGTAGGAGGCCAGCAGGGGCAGCGTAACCCAGCCTAGGGTGATGCAGGCCCTTCCTGAGCAGCGCAGGGGCTAACGCATGCTAGCTGAGTTGATGCAAAGGGCTTCAGAGCAACGTTGGGGTTTCTGAAGACTGAAAAGGACTGAGTTCTGTAAATCCCGTTTGAGCGTGTGAATCAGTTAGTTTTTCGGTCTCCACCACAGAGGTATTGTTGCAAATTGTTTATTTCTCTGTCGGGTTAACCAGTTTGGTGCCCAGATTTGTTGTACTTAGAATCTACTTAAAAATAAAAACCCTCCAGTAGCCAGAAGACCGGTTTTCCAGCATTGGTTTTTTCCGGGGATAGTTGTCTAGAAAATCCAGTGTGTCTCTTTGTCATTGTGCATGTATTCAATTTATATTTGTATCTGTGTAGATTGTTAATGTGTTTACTTCGATGTTAATGTTGAAAACTTCAAATTCATAACTTGATTAAGTAGGAGAAGTAAATCAAGATTTAACAGTAGGGTTTCTGCATAAGTAATATTCAGAAATTTTCACACGCAGTCCCTGGCAAGCTTACGCACTCCCTGATGGAGTTGTAAGATCTGCTACTCCTCTACTGCTCAAAAATTAAGAAATGTTGATTTCCTCGACTAGGAAATCACTGAGGAAGAATTCCCCAAATATGTTCTCTGACTCCTTTTGACGCTTTTCTGCCCAGCAACAACTTCAGAAAACTGCGTCCCTCTGTCTTATGCATGGAGGCTCTGCGTTGCTCCCTCTACCACAGCAAGATCTCGAATCTGGAAGCCCTTTCTCTCTGTCGACTCACTCAGAGAGAGACTGCCACGAAAATCTTAGCCCTCCTGACTAGAATTGCACAATCCTTCAATGGATTTGTTCTGCTACACTGTAGAAAAAACGACCTTCACTTCAGAAATCAAATCTGCCCTTCCTGTTTCACATCAATGCTCTGACACCATGTGAAATTTCTTAGATCTAAACAGATATAAGGAATCCTACTGCAACCATTCAAATTACTTCATATATTATGTAATTCACTTTACACAATTATTTCTGAATACATTCATGAAATACTGAAGCATCCTACACTACAATAATTATGATTCTGAAACAAGGAAACTAAACAAACAAATTATTCACACATATGACACCTTTATTTTGGACTAAGTCCCCGAAAAAACCTAATGCAGGATAACTGCTGCAGCAGATCTAAGAGTTTTATTATTAAGCAGTAGCAATGTCTGAATACATCTCTGAATACCCCTAGGGTGATTCAGTTACAGAGAGAAATACTAGTAGAAGAATTTGTGAGGATTTACCTCACTCAATCACTAAGTTTCTGGCTGATTTGAATGAAGAAAACACTAACCCGGAGAAGCTCTGCGCTGGAACTTCCAACCACTGCGTCGCTCCCTTCCATGCTCAGCGTTCGGCACCAGCCAAGTCGTTTTGCCTCCTTGGACCCTGAGGAACAACCTTTCGGTACTACTTTCCGAATCCTGGCCTCCGAAACAGATCCACCAGCAAAATTTCAAAAACCCTTCCTCTGCCTTTGCGTTGCCTCTGCGTGAGCCTACGCAGTCATTGCGTCAGCCCTCTTCCTTCAATGTTGGATTTGGCTAGATCTCTTCTGCCTCTCTCTGATTGATGCTCCACTGGCTGAGAAAATCTCCTCCTCTCTGGATGTTATCTTTGCCCCTCATTGCTCAGATATCTAACTAGAATTTCTCAGCAAACCACGCCCTAGAAATTTCAATCTTGGATCAATTCAATGTCCCGGTGTATTTTCCAAATGACCCTCAAGCCTTCCTTTATAGTCTTCTCGTTGGCATATCAACAACCCAGATTAGATGTCTAATCAACGGCTAAGATCATAACATGACTTGATCCATGTCCTCTAGAAGATTCACACTCAGTTTTATTTAATACCCTTTAATTATTTAATTTCCCCAAGTTTAGACTTAGGGTCCCCATTAAAAAAATTAATTTTTCAAATAAAACAAAATCCGAGTGGAATTTCCACAAATGCTTTCTGGGTTCTTTGGAATACAAGTGTCTAAGCCTCCACACCAAATTTGAGACTTTGAACACTGTCTGATGCTGCAAAAATCAACAAGTCTAACTTAGGAAATTAAAATAATTAATTAGTATTAATGTAAACTATGGGTGAATCTTCTAGATAAAGCAGATCAAGTCTAATATAATCTTGGTCGTTGATTGGAGATCTAATCTCGGTCGTTGATTTGTCAACAAGAAGGCTATAAAGGAAGACTTGAGGGTCATTTGTGAAATACACCGAGAGGATCTAGAGATCAAATTGGATGAAAATCAGATCTAAGTGATTCTTGATTGCAACTGAAGGGCAGAGTAATTCCGGTTGGAGATTTTCCTGAGCCGGGAATACACAACAGAGAAGGTAGAGAGCAGATCAGCAGAGGCAGCGCTGCAGCCTTGACGAGATCCAAAGTTTAGCTGAGGATCAATCAAATCCAGTGCCGGAAAGTCAAGGTGTGAGACCGGATGAGGCCAGAAGGGCAGATCCAGCAAGCAGAAGACCAGCAGTGCAAAAGCCACGCAAAGTGACGCAGAGACTGTAGCAGTGCAGTGGAGGGCTTGTCAATCGGAGTTTGTTGGTTAGTCGGGCTTCCAGTATCAGTGTGAGATTTCTCTCACTAACTCTTTGTGAGTCATATTCTCTGCAAGAAGAGCTAGAAAGGCATCCCAAATTTGTATTCAAAAAATTGATGCATAATATATAAACCCTCAAATCTGCTGCACCATTTTTCCCGCATTGGATTTTTCCGGGGATGATCGTCCAAAAATAACAGTGTCCTATGTTTTCATTATTATTTCTTGCTCAGTTTCTGTTTTTACAAATGTATTTTAATTGGTGAAGGTTTCTTCAGTAACTGCTTCGATATTTTAAGAAGTAATCTTATAATAACTTGTTAAATCAGATTTGCAAGTAGGAGTAGTTCAGCTTGTTGTAGTAGGGATTCTAGATCTAGATCTTGGAATTTTCACAAAAAAAACGTAATTTCAAGATATAATCGGGATGTTATAAAGATCTTCGCAACACTGTTAAATTTTAAATAAAGTCGTTGTTGGATTATAGTTATGCCTTTGCTAACCTCACACTTATTGGAGGGCGAAATTTACACTCTTTTGTCGATATAGCTTGCCAAAATCAAGGGAGTGGGTTTCATCTTGGACATAAATCGACTCCACAATTGGATTAACTTCCTTCATAACTTTCAAATCCGATTAGGAGTGACCTCCCTCAAAGTGGCATCTTCGGCCTTCAAATCTTGTGTGTGATGAATAAAATACCCTACACATTTCAAAGCTCCCTCTCGGAATGGTCTGGTTGCTTGGATCAATCCACCTCCAAAACAAATTCACAAAGTGGGGTTGCTACATAGTTTTCCCCTTCCACATGCTTATTTAGCCCCTCAATAGCAAGATTTGTTAGTTTTAGCATTGATTTTATTTATAACAAAGAAAATTAGAATAAAAATCCCAAAACATATATCAAAAAAAAGAATGAAAATAAGAATCACTCCATAGTGCATACTAAAAACATATACAAATGTTTGCAAGAATGAGCACTTTTATTATGATAGCACTAATCTCAAATAACAACGACAACATTTAAAATGAGGGGTGGCTAGCCTTTATAAAAAAAATTATAACTAGCTAACAGTTAGTTTTGGTTCACCCTCAAGAAAATATTTTAGTAGTCATCGACATGTCAGAGACTTAGTAAATAATTTATGAAATATTACAAAATAATATTTCATTCACCCACTAGGAGGTCAACTTGAACAAATTTCCACAAGTTATCTCAAGACTCCCTTTGCTCATGGTCCACAATGGTCAATAGTCAAAATAGAAAACAATAATAGCTCAACGTTCCACTTGGTCACCCCTGAAGAATTCTACTTGGTCCTTTGGAGGTGAAATTCATCTTTTAATGGCTACTTTCTTGATCCAATGCTCAATTAATTTGTCCACCAAGTCTCCAACAGCTAATTAGACCCTCTAACAGCTAGTTGACTTCACCAATGGCTATTTTTTACTTGACTTTTCCCTTTGGTAATTCAATTTACCCATATGAAAGCTAGATCTACAACGCCCTTGACTTTCTGACAATTTTGGCACCCAGGTATGCCGAAACCAACGTTGATCTAAATTGGGTATATCTCCAAATCTTCATATCTTGCCCAACGTTGCCACGTCATCACTTATTTGCCATGTCTTGGACCTCTAACGCCCTAGGTAATTTCAAGAAACTGAGACAGATTTGTTCCTCTTATTCAATAAGCCAATTTTCACATATGACATGTCAAATTATGTCAAGATTTGCCCCTGTTATGCCCTCTGGAAACCTGTCCTTCCACATCATCATGCCCAAGTGGATGATCTCTAATGCCGTTGAGGATTTGCAAAATCGAAAACATGGGTTTTGTTCTTCCCAATGAGTAGACCATTTTTGTCATAATGCATGTCACAAACAAACCAATGTTGCCCCCGTTTGTCCCCTGGAAACCTGCTTTGACCAGTTGACCAAGTTTGACCAAGATTTAACTAGCCACTTCTTTCTCTAATAGAAAAAATCTACATGGCATGGATTATTCTCTTCAAACTACACATTCTGGGACCAAGTTGACTTTTTTACCACTAGGATCGCTATGCATTGGGAACCTTGAGCTACCTCGAGAAATGTGAACAGTTGACAAATAAGACTACCTTGCTCTAAGAGTGGTCTAAGGAATATTGCACCAAATCCAAGGCCACCTACAAACTCTATAGACCATACCCATGTGTAATGACATAGTCGCACCTTGACAGGGGATGGACTAGCACATACACTGATGATTACCCCTACAAATGCAAGCTCCTATAAAACTATGACACTTCAAGAGATTTCTCCTAAGGCCCTCCAATCCTGTACAAGACAAGAGTAAACCGAAGTGAAACCAACCATGGTCTGACCAAGACAACAAGATACAGACTCAAAAGACACGTGTATGTACCTAATACAAGGCCTCACATGACTTTTACATCGCTTTAAACTTGTGATCTTGGGCTTATAATGGTGGTGATAAACACTGCAAAGTGTTCGTATGTACCTCTGCTGACGAGGGATAACAGGGCCTTAACTAGAGACTCCAAAAACCTCATAATTAGTTACTATTCAAACAATCAGATTTCCTTGTATATTGCCAACTATTTGAATAAAAAAGTTAAAGTACATGTATGTTTCAATAGTTCTTAGATTTTTTTGGATATTAGGTAATATAGATCACGAAGAGAATAAATTATGAGTCCAATAGCAAGTTCATATGTAAGCAAACTCTATTTTATTTTTATGTTCACCTAACAAATTATAAGGGATGAAGACGAAAATGGGTTCTCCACTCATTCTCACACTTCCCAACTCCTCTCTTTAGATAAATGGAAGAACGATCAGCATTGCAATCTCCCTCTTGCCAATCTACTCAGCATCACAATATAGTCAGAAATTATATGCAGATGTTGAAAGATTACTTACAATAACACAGCCTCCAGAAGATGACCATTGCTCTAAAGTCCATGTATTTGTTTCCCATAGATAGAATGTCCCATTTCTGTAACATGGAGATCATTATATTAAAAACAAATAAGAAGCAATTAAACAGTTTCCAGCTAAAGAGTGTTATCCACAAAAATGAGTAGCAATTGTAAAATTTAATCTAGAAAAAGAAAATTTATTTATCTGACAAAGCTGCATATCAATCCTTTGTCTAACATAAAAAAGGTAAGCACATACGGTTTTGCAGAGAACAAATAATCCCCTGTCGGAGACCACTTCAGCAATGATATTCCTCCTAGTCCTCGGCGGAGAGGAGTTCCGACTCCTACATGACTTCCACATCAGTGTATATAGGAATAGTTGTCCAGTCGATAATAAATAAAAGTGGTGATATCCAGAATATATTTCCTTTAATATGAAATGGCTAAGCTAATTGTATTACTAATTGTCCAATCCATACACTAAATACTAAGAGTGATGACTTCTAAAACGCATTTTCTTTTAACATGCAAAAGCTCATTAACGCAGGAAAATTATCTAATGTAGGATGTCTACCAAGCATAAAAGTGAAGTAAAAGCACACCAATTAATAAATGACAATAAAAAGTCACAGATTTTGAAAAAATACATCATCTTTATCAAAATCAAAAATAGTTCTAATGATGTGAAAAAGAACTCAATACGTATTTTAGCGTAAACTAAAAGATGAAATACAGCATGCACATGAGCCATCAGTAGTAAACTTTTTTTTTCAAATAAAGCTGTATTATTGGGCATCAAATTGTATCTTAGACATTTTCTGGAAATTAAGCACTTTACATCTCACAAAATGACACATTTTTTATAGCCCCAAATCAATAACTATGTTATATATTGTTGTTGAATTTTGGTAGCTGTGATCGGTATTCTTCAATTACATTAGCCCACAAATTTAAAAGAAGCAAAAAATTCAAATTTGTGTTCAAGTCAGCTCCAAAATAAAATTATAAGAGAGGTAAAATTTAAATTATTTAATTTTTAAATGCCTCCAATTGTCAAGTCGGCCCAGCTTAAGGACACACCTTCTGGGGCACCTCAAGGCTCAAACCACTATATATTGCCATTCGACCTTATCACTTGGGCAATTTGGATCACCTAAGATCATTTTGATTTCTGTTCACACATGCAAAGGAAGAAGAGAGTCAAGAAGACCAAAATCTGACCTGTGTTAACCAAGCCTCCTTCTGATCTGTTTGACTGAGTTCTGGGCAGCGTTAACCAAGGCTTTATGGGAAGTTTGACCCCAGTTGACTAGGGTTTCTGAGGAAATTGCAGGAGGCCGAAAAAGTGGTCTATTTGACCAGGTTTAACTCATTGGATTCTATGGTCAGTTTGACTTTATTTGACTAGAAAAATCAGATTGTATCTTTTGTTGAATTGGGCAATTTATTTAAGAATAGGTTGTTGGGTTTTTCCCAGTTATTTCCCCAGGGTAAAATTTTGTGTCTCATGATTGGTTGGCTCTTCCTGATCCTACTCTCATCATTGTTTTACTGTTCAGAATTTTCTAGGTGTAATTGCTTAATGATGTATGTGACATAAGATGAATTAATAAATAAATCATTGGAAGTAATTATCATATTAGAAATTCCCGACTCCTGAAAAATCAACATGGTATCAGAGCCTAGGTTGAAGAGCAGCCTTGATGGAGCCAAGTTTGAGAAAGCCTATTTCAAATTATTCTACTAGGGATTGTTGTCATTTGTTGGAAAATCAGAAAGGCAATAAGATTTTCTTTATGTTGATAATTACTTGTGATATTCTTATGTTCTTATTAACTTTCTTGTGTTCTTCTTTTATCTTAGTTCATCAAGCAATTACCAAAACCATAAGACAAAGATCAAAGACACCAGATGTAGGCAGACAGCCAGGGAAAAACCCCTATCTAGTGGTAAACCCAGTCAACAACTCTTCCTTCAATAGTTTCATAAGATAATCCAAGACTCTTTGACCTAGACATAGACTTCCTTCAATCACCAAGTAAGCCCTTCCCTTCTTCTGCAGATGATAACCTTCCCGCGACAACTTCGACCTTGCAACAAAAGAACTTCGACCTAGAAGCAGCAGCACTTCTATCTTGAAGCAGCAGCACTTCGACCTTGAAGTAGCATCACTCCGACCTAGAAGCAGCAGCAAAACTTCGACCTAGATGCAGCAGAAACTTCGACCCTAATGCAGCACTAGAAATATCAATCTTTATGCAGCAGTAGAGACTTTGACCTCCTAGCAATAGCCCAGTAACGTCACATGTGTGAGAGATAGATTCCCCAGAAACATCGAAATTGCAATTCTTCTCCTCCTGCAATTTCGTACTCTTCTGATTCTTCTGCTTGTATATCAAACTTGTGATGAGAATCGAGATATCTTCCAAATGAATCAAACTGCACTTTATTTATAGCCTCTTCTCTAGGTCGAATTACCCTGATGTAGGTCGACTTGATCAGGTGAGGGCCGACTTGGTGTGGAGGTAACAAATGACTTATTTGACTCAATAATAATTATTTTTAGATGATTCAAAAGCCCAAGAAGGGTCTCATAAAATGGACAATGACTCTAATGACTCAATATAAAACCTAGAAGTCCTCAAAGGGGACTTTGGCCTATAAAATGATGACCCAAGCATGAAACCCATGCTTTAATAAGTCATAATAATAATAATAATAATAATTTCTTTTTCTTTCTTTTGATAAATACATTTCATTATGACTCAAATACAATTATGAAGACCGAACCTAGTTACATTCTTCAACACTCCCTCTTAACTAGGGAAGTATTCAAAATTACACACACATATATATACAAGTACATGTAAGATCTCAAAACACATGAACGATGAATATTTTAGGCACACACGTTGCCACGGACTAGATTCCTGACCAGGGCAATCTATCCAGGTGGGACTAAGATGGACTAAAGCTTTCAGCCACTCTGGGTACCATCAGGCTTACTTGCTAACCATCAACCCAGGGAACTAGGTGTGTAATGCAAGTTCAGAGCTCTATGACCAATGCCACCCTACCTACTTCAGGAACTAGACATCAACACATCGGTCAACCAAATGTCCTCCCAGACCTCAATACTCCCGATTATTCAAATTAGTAACAAATCTCTCCCAATCAAACATATCGGTAACATCAACCATGCAAAACATGCTTCCAAAAGTCTGAGAGATTTTATCTGTACAAACACAACCCTAATCAGTAACAATCTTTCAAATACAAATAAGTAAATACAAACCTTCGAGGTCTTCAATCATCTTGATGTTGCTTCACAATAGTAGGATTTAGAGGCTTCCCAAAAAGATTTGACAGAAGTTTCCTCAACCATACAGCTTCATTCCCTACTTCACATGCAGCAACATAGTTTGCAACCAAATCTTGCATCCCTTCTTTGAGTAGTACCTCAATATACATTCTCCAATTTCTTCTTCAAGGTATCCATCATGACTATAATGTGCCCTCCCTCTCAACTTGGGAGATATACCCTTTCTTTTATCCAGGCTCCATCTTAGGGAGATTAACTACTTTCTATGGCATCGGAGAATCATTCATGGCTTCAATCCTTCTTCTCAAAGTCATTTTGCTCATCATTATTCACCATGCTTACCAATCAAGTCAACTTCACTTACGAATATCTTCAACATCTTGAAGATTATGTACCTGCACAACTCAAATAGCAAGTACAACAAAATACATATATAGAAGCACGAAGTTAGTTATATCAAAATCATGGAAGCATTAGACTTTAGACATCAAATACCTAAACTTCGTTAGGTTCATAATAAACAAGAGACTATACTTCTATACTTCAACTTCTTGCTCAGGTTTTTGTTATAAACCTCAGATCACATCAAGATATCGGTCTCATTATATCTAGGCTCTCAATATTTATTTTAGAGACATGACAGTCTCTTCTATGACAAATTGCAAATCGTAGAAGCAATTCAAACAAGTGCAATGCATCTAACAACTTTAGAATTCATATGTTAGACTTCAACTAGGATTTAATGCAAACCCTAGACCCCATTTATGATACACTAAACAATCAAAACCAATCACAGCACAATTTAAGGTTTCGACAATATCACCAACCTTTTGTAAACCCTAGATCTTATCATCACAAGCATATCCTAGAATACAAGACTTCTACTAGGGTTTAGCTACAAACCCTAGAACAATGAGCATCAACAATTATGTTAGCACATATACATATCTAGGATTTCATAATTGTTGATTTATGGTAGCATCGGATGTGCTCTAGCTTTGTAATTTTGTATATAGGCTAAGACACATGTATTCCATAAAAAGCAGAAATGGTTTTGGAAAATTCCACTTAGAGATGATTTAATTAAATTAATTAATCATTTTTTAATGTTTTCCCAAGTCTAAACTTAGGGAATTTGATTAATTAGAGTGTATTAATTAAATCAAGTGTGAATCTTCTAGATAAAGTCATGGATCACCTCCAAGTTAATCTTAGCCCTTAATTATGTTTTAATCTGGACTGTTGAAGAGTCAATGGAAGATTATAAGAAAGAGGGTGAGGGGCCTATGGAAAATACACTTGACACTTGAGCCATTGAGCATTTTCGAATTTGTGTGAGACGACACAAGTTTTGATCAAGAACAAATCACTAGGGTTGGGTTTGCTAAGTGAATTGATTCAGTGATCAGATCCGGAGAGGGGTAGAAGTAGAGATTGGTCAGGAGGGCCAAGAATACATTTTAGAGAGAAGCAGCATCAACGCAAGAGAGAGACAGCGCGGTTTCTGGCTAGGGTGACGCAGTTACTACAGAGAATCACGCAGAGCCAGCATAGTGTCTCTTGGAGTCAGTCCGGAGAAAGATAGAGGTTGGGGTTTAGAGCCAGGAGGGTTAAAATCTAGCTTTAGATCAGCCAGATCAGCTACAGGAAGGGGTGACGCAGTCCCTCTAGCTTGCCTACGCAGGCTTATGCAAATCCAGCGTAAGCAATCACGCAGAGGTAGTGAGGGCCTCATCAGCGTTGTTTTGATCAGCCGAAGACCTGTTGAGTGAGGTATATCTCACAGTCATTTTTGCTGTCTAGATTTCTCTAAAGGGTTTTCCAGATGTTAGCACCCTAGTTGTATTCAAGATTTTGCTACTTAATAATACAAACCCTCAGATCTACTACACCAATTTTCCCAAGTTGGGTTTTTCTGGGGACTTCATCCAAAAATCACTGTGTCAATGTGATTGTTTTTCATTGAGTTTTGTTCAGATTGTTTCAGCACTTAGATTTATTCCGCAGTATTATTTGTGTAGATTGCTTCAATAATTACTTCGGTATTTCAATGTAATGAAATAATTATCAAATAATAGGAGAAGTAATTCAGATTTGTTGTAGTAGGAATCTAGATCTAGGATTCTTCACATGGTATCAGAGCTTATTTAAGTTGAAGTGCAAGAGAAACGAAGAGAACCAGCAGATCAGTGTTGTAGAGTCTGGGATCTGCGTAAGCAGCAGTAGACCCTCCCAGAAAATTACGTTGTCCAGGCCAGGAGGGCATTCCAGTGCAGAAAAAACTCCATCTGAGAGAGTTGATAGAGGGTAAGCTTTTCAGTTGCAGAAGAGGCAGCGTAGTTGAAGGACACAATTACTACACAGCAGTAAGAGCTGGTGCATAAGCGTCAAAAAATTCTGAAAAACACAGTTGGGGATTTCTTGATCTCAGAGGGTTTCTCACTCAAAGAAACTCAGTTTTTTTCCCGTGCAACAGCAAAAGAAGTGACTTACTCCACAAGGAGTGCGTAAGTCAAAGTTGAGCAAAGGGTTAAAGCAAGGTATCAACAGTTGAGGAGATGGCCAGCAACGGACAGCGTGACCAAGATAGATTGGAGGGTGCCTCCAACTATGTTATCTGGAAATCAAGGATAGAATTTCTCTTTGATGAACACGATCTGAAAGCCCTCATAGACAGCGCAGTTGCAGAACATCTTGATGCAACACACCTGAGGCAGTTCAAGAAGAATATGGCTAGAGCCAAGAGATTGATCCTAGATGGAGTGAAGGATCACATTGTACCTCACATAGCAGCCAAAAACACTGCTAGAGAAATGTGGGTAGGGCTCGAAAAGTTGTACCAAGGATCTTCCGAGCAGCGGAAGATGTACCTTGAAGAGAAGATGCGGAATATCAGGATGAAGAAGGGAGAGCGTTTTGACTCCTTCTTGTCTCGAATTCAGGAGAACTGAGATCAACTGTCTACAGTAGGATCTGCTCCTAAAGACTCACTCAGAGCTAGTAAGGCTCACGCTGAACTTTGTTTCCGAAGATTATCAAGTCTTCGTCCAAAGTATATTGGGCAAAAAAAGGCTTCCAAGATGGGAAGCAATGTGGGTAGCATTACAGCAAGAGGAGTTGAGGAGAGATCTCCTAAAAATCCACTTGGAGGATGGCAGTAGCAGTTCAAAGGTCAAGAAGGAGGAAGAAGATAACACTGCTCTTGCATCAAAAGGGCAACAGAAGCAAAAGAAGAAAGATCTATCGAAGATCAAGTGCTTCCGGTGTGGAGAAACGGGGCATTATGCCACACAATGTCCTCTTAAGAAAAAGGATAAAGAGGAGAAGGAAGATCCACATGTAAGAGCTACCAAGATAGAGGCAGAGAAAGATTGTGTTATGTTAGCTCATATTCCAAAAGCAGAAAAGTGGGTTGATTTGGATTTGTAGATCCAAAATCTACAAGGAGGCGGGATCCTTGAGTATTTCCGAACTCTTGGATCACATGTGAGCTACGGCAGCCTAAAGACAGTAGTGGGCAGTAGCAGCAGAAGATGATGAGATGATGAAGTGGCTAGCAGTACTAGAGCCTAATCAGCGCAGAGAAGAGGCAGTAGCAGCGCAGTGCACACTAGTGCAGCGCAGTGCACACTAGTGCAGCGCAGTGCAAAGCAGTGCTCACGCAGTGCAGAGCAGCAACAGCGCATTATTTCAGAGAGCTAGTGCAGAAACTAGCAGCAGTCAGTCCTATTTTTCAGTTGCAGATTTACTTGTCCAAATTTCGGATGTTTTTCTGTTGCAATTAGCAACAGTAGCAGCAATAGAAGAGATGAGCTGCAGCAGCAGCGCAGTGCACAGAGAGGCAACGCAATGCAGAGTGGTACTCACGTAGTGCAGAGCAGTGCTCACGCAGTGCAGCAGCATGGTTGCAGAATTTAGAGGGAGTTGCAGTACAGTGGCAATTGGCAGCAGCATGCAGAGTCAACAGCAGTAGAGTTGCAGCATTTTTGTGCAGTGTTGGTGAGCAGCATCAACAGCACAGCAAAGATGTTCCAAAAGTCAGATCAGTAGCACATTGAGGTGTTTTGCTAGAGCACTTTCCTCGCTAAGAGGGAGTGTTGATTTATGGTAGCATCGAATGTGCTCTAGCCTTGCAATTTTGTATATAGGCTAAGACACATGTATTCCATAAAACCCAGAAATGGTTTTGGAAAATTCCACTTAGAGATGATTTAATTAAATTAATTAATCATTTTTTAATGTTTTCCTAAGTCTAAACTTAGGGAAACTGATTAATTAAAGTGTATTAATTAAATCAAGTGTGAATCTTCTAGATAAAGTCATGGATCACCTCCAAGTTAATCTTAGCCCTTGATTATGTTTTAATCTGAACCGTTGAAGAGTCAATGGAAGATTATAAGAAGGAGGGTGAGGGGCCTATGGAAAATACACTTGACACTTGAGCCATTAAGCATTTTCAAATTTGTGTGAGAAGACATAGCTTTTGATCAAGAACAAATCACTAGGGCTGGGTTTGCTAAGTTATTTGATTCAGTGATCAGATCCAGAGAGGGGCAGAAGCAGAGATTGGTCAGGAGGGCCAAGAATACATTTCAAAGAGAGGCAGCATCAACGCAAGAGAGAGACAGCGCAGTTTCTGGCTAGGGTGATGCAGTGACTGCAGAGAATCACGCAGAGCCAACGCAGTGTCTCTTGCAGTCAGTCCGGAGAAAGATAGAGGCTGGGGTTCTGAGCCAAGAGGGTCAAGATCTAGCTTCAGATCAGCAAGATCAGCTACAGGAAGGGGTGACGCAGTCCCTCTAGCTTGCCTACGCAGGCTTACAAAAATCCAGCGTAAGCAATCACACAGAGGCAGTGAGGGCTTCATCAACGCTATTTTGATCAGTCGGAGACTTGCTAAGTGAGGTATATCTCACAGTGATTTTTGCTATCTAGATTTCTCTAAAGGGTTTGCCGAAAGTTGGCACCCTAGTTGTATTCAAGATTCTGTTGCTTAGTAATACAAACCCTCAGATTTGCTGCACCGGTTTTCCCAAGTTGGGTTTTTCCGGGGACTTAGTCCAAAAATAACTTTGTCAATGTGGTTGTTTTTCATCGAGTTTTGTTCAGATTGTTTCAGCACTTAGATTTATTCCGCAGTATTATTTGTGTAGACTGCTTCAATAATTACTTCGGTATTTCAATGTAATGAAATAATTATCAAATAATAGGAGAAGTAATTCAGATTTGTTGCAATAGGAATTCAGATGTAAGATTCTTCACAATAATCATGCATAAGCATATCACAACAACATATATCAGGTATACCCTAGACACAAATATCAATACATTAAAGTTAGACATATAACAATTTTGATCAAGCTAGGGTTTCAATCAGATGGACAAACATACACCTAGGGTTTCATTCCTAGGAGCTTACTCTAGATATTATATAAGGGTTTTTGCTTACAAACCCTAATTTACCCAGAACTCTGAAGGTCTAGGATTTCAATATACAAACATTACCATCCAACCTTAAAGAGCTAGGGTTTACATAACAATACCAAAACCACAAACATCAAAAGAATAGAATTTTCTAGATTTCATCAATAACCCTAAGTAGACTAGGGTTTTCACATTAGCATCGACATCCCCTTACGTTAGGGTTTACAGAGAACCCTTTAAGAGTTCCACAAGAATGATCAAATGTATAGAGAGGGTAGATTTAATCTAATGATTAATTTACCCAAATAAGAATCTTTATGATTCAAAGGTCCTAGACATAACAATGTTAGTAATATAGAACAGATTATTCAAAGGAATGAATGTACCTTATCACGAAGAGAACAAAGCTTATGGTCTAAGACATACCTTTGAGTTTGACAAACCCTGTAGGACATCAATTCCAATAGAACTTCTATCATGCTTTGTCTTGTGAGGTCTTCTCCATAACCCTTGAGCATTCAATAAGCCTTTCCAAAACAAGGAAAATATGAAAAAAAATGTTATTAGTATCTAGTACAAACATATCTAGATAAGAGAGGGAAACCAAATATAAAAAGATAATACAAGGAGTAAGATACTTATCTTTGGTAAAATGGTGAGGGATCCCTCTTAATCCAATCTTGAGGGATACCTATAACTTTATCAAAACAATTCAAAAATGTTTTTCCAAAGCATGTTAAACCTACAAGTACTAGAAATCAAAGCATTAAGGAAAACAATTCAAAACTTAGAGAGGAAGGATATGTGTGGGATAGAGTCCTTAAGAGTCCCTCGCAAATAAGTCTTTGAATTCGAAATTTTCCACCTTGCTTATCTCTGTTGAACCTTCTTCGGCAAAGTTCCCCTGATCCTTGTCCTTCCTTTTATTTCCTGGATTCTCAAGACAATCCCTTGTATAGTGACCCATCTTGTGACAATTGTAGCATTCAATCTTAGATAGGTCTACCTTCTTTCTTGGCCCTTTAGACTTCTTGAAGGTTATTTTGTTCTTGTGATGAGCGGAATAGGCATTTGAAATTTTCTCATCTTCATTCTCTTTGTTGCTTACTTATGAATTTCTTACTTCCTCTTGACTACATGCATTCCATAATTGTTCAAATGTAGGAGTCTCCTTCTAACTGTTAATCCCTGATGCAAAAGCACTCCAAGAAGTTGGCAATCCTAGAAAACCAATAACTACGAGCTCCTTTTCAGGTACTATCTCATCTATTGCCTAGAGATCATCTATGATTCTACCTATCCTTACAAAGAAGGAAGCCATAGTGTCATCCTTTGTCATCTTCATAGTTCTTAGTTCATTCTTAAGACTTGCAATTTGACCATTCTTGATTGTAAACAATTTGGATAGGGCCTCATACATCTCTTCAGCAGAATATATGTTGGAAATGTATGGGATGAGGTTATCCTTTATTCCATCTACCATTAGGCTTATGGCCAATATTTCTGACTCTCTAAACTTTGTTTATCCAGCATCACTTAATTCATATGTAGGTTTCTTCGCTTTTCCTTTGACTAGATCCAAAACTTTATTCTTTTCGAGGGTGAGAGCTATCCTCTTTTTCCATGCCCTGTAATTGGATGTGTTGACCACTGGAGTAGCACCTGATGATAATGTGAAGACTCCATGCTCAAGGATGAACCAGAAGACACTTGTACCATCAGATATCATCAGTTCAACAAAGTTTTTAAACTCTATTGCTTCTACTTCATCTCATGTTCTTCTTTAGTCCTCAAATTTTGCAGCCCTACGAGGATATCGTGTAAATGTCACTAGCATGATGAATAAAGCCATGTAACAGGCCTAGGGTGTTGGGACTCGATCAGCAAACGAGTACACCTTGGAGTGTTTTTTTTACTTGGTTAATTACTCTTCTTTTTAGCATCGAATAATTTTCTAGGTTTTTTCACTCATTGCATTACCCCAACGCTGGGGTAACGGCTTGAAGGTTGAGCCTCTAACACATCTTAGTGTCTAGAGTCAATGTATATTACCATGCTAGTGTATAGAGTCAATTTCGCAGAATTTGACTAGGTCTAATTAGGATTTTTTAATAATTAAAAATTTCTCGCAAAAACGAGATTTTTTAATTAATTTCTATGTAATGATGTAAATAAGTGGCCTTCGGAAATGTCTAGGGCATGTGACTACTCGAAATTCATCCTCAAAGGCCCAACATTATCCTAAGACCCACTTTGAGGGTCGAAAATCGACTTATAGGCCCTCACAAGCCGACTTTTCTAATGTCAGTGGCAAAAGTGAAAGAAAAAATCAAAAAATTAATAATTGGAAAAATTTAGAAAATTTTTCGAAGTCAAAAAAATCAAATTTTGACATGGCAATTATGTGGAGAAGTAAAGGATGATGTGGTAGCCATGTGGGGCCCACCACATGAAGCACAAGTCAAAGTTCCAAGTGACCAAGTCAAAGGAAATCAAATCATCCAAAGAGGAATTCATGAGGCAAAGAAAAAAGTTTGAAGTTACTAGTTGATTTAATTCAAATCAAATATATTGAAGTCTAAAGTTAGGATAAAGTGAGTGGGAAGGGACCCCACATCTCTCCCTTTGGTCTACGTATATCCAAGTTTAATGAATTATGCACATGCCAAATAAAAAAAATCCACGCTGGAAAATTTTGTTGGTACGCTGCCCAGTCAATAGTCAATGAAGAATAAGGAAATACGCTGCCAATAAGCACACGATTTAAAGTTTTTAATGGGATTTGATCGGAGGAAATCGTGGAGTGTGTCTCCACCAATCCTCACACAACTCTAGACTTGTACACTGCCAGCCCACACAAGGATCTACGATGGATAGTCAAGTCTCCACATAGGCATATCTGGTTGTTATAGCCAGTGTGAGTGAGGTAGTTTCTTTAATAAATTTTTTTTTTTTAATTTGAAAAAGCCGAGATTTTTTCCAAAAATTAATATTTTTGTATTTTTTTAGTTTTGCCGACTTTTTCAAAAAACTCCCGACTTTATCGAGTTTTTCAACTTTTGGACCCTTGCCGATTTAATCCCGACTTCGACTTTTTCCACATTGGTTAGAGCCACTTGTAGCTGGAATTTTCACAAGGGAAAACGCAGCAAATGAATCCAGTCCATACGCACAGTTAACAATAGTCAATATGCAGTTCGGGAGGTAGCTCTTGGCATGATTTGCATAAGTGTCAAGTCACAGTTTTTGTTGAAGATTTGGTGGGAGTTGACTCTCCCTTGTCCCCTACATACTCACACATGACAGCAAGAAGAAGGTATGTTGATCCTCAAGGAGAATACGTACCAACAGTGGAGATATGCACATCAGCCAGCAAGAAAATTAGTTGCTAGTTAAGGAGATTTGTTAACTGAAATCTACAGCAGTTCATTGGCAGCCTACAACAGTTATCTCTCCACATGTAGCTTGACTTCACATTGGGATTGACAATCACGTGCCACTTGTTTGAAGGATTGGTCATTGGGATTTGCTCCCATTTTCCTATTTAGACCATAGTTTTAAAACCAGGCCGAACCGAATCGGAACCGGCGAAGTCCACCAAGCCAGAAGGGTAGGCCGGTCCGACTCGGCGGTTGAACTGGTCAGGCGGCCGATTTGTTACCGAGCCAACCGGTTTTTTGGCCGACTCGGCCGGCTCGGTAACAAACCGACCGGCTCGGCCTGGTCCGAGTTAAACCGGCCGGTTTGTTCTAGTCGGCCGGGGGCCCAAAAACAATAAAAAATCGGACTTGAAAATGAAATTTTTTTGTTGTTAGGTTTTGTTTAGGCTATCTAACCCCTCCCCATCCTATTTAACTTACCCAACCCCTCTCAATACCTCACATCTATCTCATTGAATTTGCTTGTGCATTTGTGAGGGTTTTCTGAAGAGTTGTGGAGTTGGTTTTTGGAGCAGCCTCATGGTAATGTTAAATTCTTAAAGTAAAAGGATGACTAATCTTCATTTTCATCCTTTTACTTAAATTTTTAACATTACCATGAAATGACTCAGAATGTTTGAGAGTGGTTCCGACCTCATTGGATTTCATATGGAGAAAGTAGAATTTTAGATCTCATTCAAAATCCAGCAGACTTATCAGTTTTTCAGGATTTCAGGATTGGATTATTGCAATGTTTCCATCAAATTTTGTCATGTATTAGGGTATGGAACTCGTATTTAATCAAGAGCACCAATCCCTCTATGTACCTTGATGTTAGTGACATTGGTTATGTTTTTTGTTTTGATCTCTATATCATCATCCTGTATTGGACAATGCACTGGGTGCAATTTTGATATAATGGATATATTCATGAGCCTACTTTGATCATATGTTGTCTTTTGTGACTTGTCTATATTGTAATGCTTTGTGTTTGGAAACATGAATAAAAATCTTTAAATTTATGTTTTTGTACAAAAAAAAATTAATATTTAATGTATTTTTTACAAAAACGGAGTCGTTGAAACCGAGTCGACCGAGTCATTACTGATTCGGAGTCAAAGTCCCAGCCGACCCTCGGCCTGGTCAGAACCCGATTCCATTTTTTAAAACACCGATTTAGACGAGTCATTGGTTCTCATATTTGATCATGTAATACAATCTATTGGGCTTGAGGACACGCTGGATTGTACACGTCCTTGCAATATAATACAAAAGTCTTTGGGGTAACTTGTGATGGTGTTCTTCTCCTTGCATATGTGGTAAATTCTTCACTTGTTGTTATGCTTCTATTTATTTCCTCATGTTATTGTTTCCTTCATGCTTGTTTCAAGTTATGTTAGTATCATAGTTATCAAAACCGGCCGATTTGAACCGGTAACCGGTCAAACCGGTCGGTCAACTCAGCCTCCGGTCAGAACCAGCCATGCAATCGGGTTTAGAGGAGGGGCTCACCAGTTTTGGCCAGCTAACCAGACCTAACCGGTCGGTTAGGTGTCCCTTAAGGTCAAACATTATTGCAACATTATTCCGACAAACCTTAAGGTCAACATTATTGCAGTGACAATGTTTTGTATAATGGAGGTTGTACTTTGTATCATATTATTTATTTCCTGCTAGTATAATGTTTATCCTGCCAATTTCATGGATGGGTGGAGTTTAGAAGCTGTAAAGTTTGATTAGAGATTGGTTATTGAAAAACATTCAAATTTGTGACATAACAATACATCATAATTGTTTTATGACAGGTAAGTTTTTGTTGTGAATGTTTGATGTATTGGAATGCTTGTGACATACATTTATCTATGAATCTGTATGCCTGTCCTGATGCCTAGTTGAGGAAATTCTAAAATAAAATTGCAGTCGAGCTCTCAAACAGGAGAAACTGACCAAAAAGAAAAAAATTGTTTCTGCTAGAGTTAAGGATCTCATAGACATGAGTTCTATAGGAAATTAGACCACTTAAGGTACTAACTTTAAATGGGATGGTCAACTAACATATGGAACCTGATGTGAATTGTAAATTACATCATAATATCATGACTTGATATTTAAAATAAGGGACGTATTGTCAGAAAAAAAATGACACAAGAGTAGGCATTAAATGCACACTGCTATAATAAGAAAGAGACATACTTTATAGATTCATCAATATGGTGGATGACAATACATATAAGGGAAACAATCTTTCACACAAAAGTCTGCAGAAACACCTTCGCTTGAGGCGGAACCAACTGATGAGCAAAACACCTGATCTAGATCCCATTGTGTTGGATGATATTGATCCAACATCAGAATGGGTGGAGAAGACTGAAGATCCAATGTTTGATGCTGATTTTGATTTTGATGCAGCAGTAGCGGGGGGTGAATTTGAAGTAGATATGGTGGCGCCATCAGACGCAGACCCAGGATTGGTAGGTGCATCAAGCAAAGGCAAACAACCAATGGACGACACTAGTCCTGCACCTCGAGTAACTCGTGCTTCCATTAGGTCCACTTCTATTGTTATTGGTGGTAGGGGTACTGAGGTTGCAGATGAGCCTGAGGCTGAGGCATCCTCAGACTCTGATCCAGATGATGTCTATGTAGCAGCCGATGTTGATCCTGTGTCTAGCAGCGGTGATGAATTTGATGATTGATCATCATTCATGTGTATTCTTGTATTAGGCCAATGGCCTCATAGCTTGTAGCATTGTTTTTGGACTTTATGGGCCATTTGGAGCCTCATTGCTTATGTCTTTTTCGATGATATGTATTGCACTCGGTGCCATTTTGATATATTCACCTTTGCATGGTATATAAATGAGCAAACTTTGCATATTTTGTCTCTACTGACTTGAAATCATGGTTGCAAATCTTAAAAATAGTTTTTTTTATTAAAAAATAATTATTTAATGTATTTTTTTTATTAAAAAATAATTATTTAATGTATTTTTTTTAAAACCAGTTCATTGAGATCTGACCGCTACCAGTTAGACCAGTTCCGGTTCGAAACCCGATTCATTAGGTCCACCAGTTCCGGTTTCAATAACTACGGTTAGTATGCAGTTATCTCATATTAGCATAAGTGTTACTTGATTGCGTTAGGATAAGAAATCTTGTATTTGATGTCAAATATACCTATAGGAGTTCTTTCCATTGCTTTTATTTAATTTCATGTGGATTTAATATGTTATAGTGAGATTGTGTAGAAGGATCCGTCTTTGGTCAAGCTTTTCAAGCGTGATGGGGAAGTTCTCGGAGGAACCAACCCATTCTTGAAAATATTCAAGGAGAACCCGCATGTGTTGATTTCCAAAGTCTAATCTATATTTTATTTTGTCTTGCAGAGGTTCTTTTAAGATTCTCAAAGCTCTAATTTCTTGCATCAAAAAATCAAACTTAAAATAATTTACTTTTCAAGTATTGCACTTCATTTCTTTAGTATCTGGCTATTTCAAAGAGCCAAGCTATGGCTAGCAAAGAGGAGAGCTTCCTCATACTCTTTGGCCTAACATCTTGTAGATTATTTTCGTAATATTACTTTGTGATTTTCTAGAGCTAACATTTGTTGTCGTAGATTTGCTCTAACTTGTTGTCATGTAGCAACTTGCAGGTTTCATCTTCAGAAAACTACTTATAAATTTGCATGCATGGCCTTGGGGCTCCAACTTCTAGATCATTTTCTTCCCTTGGTCGTGAGCATTAGAGGACATTTATTGGACGAAGCCGAGTTCTTCTTAAGGGAGGCCGAGTTCACTTGGAGTCTCTACTTCTCTCTCTTGGCTGTGTAACTCAAAGAGGCTTTGTCTTTCTTCTTCTTCCTTGAAAAATCTGCATTTTGTTGGGCTTTTGTGGGCCTCAAATTGCAGAAATTTTTAGCAAGGAAATATCTATGGCTCAAGAGTGAAATTGTAAAGACTTTCCTTGGATTTTAAAGAAGACTTCATAGTATTCTCCTTCTTGTAATAAATAACAAAATTCTTGATTTTGGGAGCGTGGGTTTTACCCATTGGTATCCCTATCTCTCCACCTTTTTTGGAGAGGCTTTGTGGCTTGATCTTTGATCTTTTTCACTTGCATGCACATCATTTAATTGGGGAATTAACACAATCATGCATTACACTCATTTTTCATGCACCTTAATCTAATTTCCTACAGGTTTCTAGTATTTTTACTTTCATAGCAAGTTCAAACTTTTGCATGCATGCACTTTTAACTTAAATCTAATTTGTCATGAATTTTGTTCCAAGACCACTTATGCTTCACCTTTAATTACATCTTACATGCAAGAAGTATTTGGGCAAATTGTCTCCATAAAGTAGCATTCTACTTCATGACATGCAAGTACATCTCAAGTTTGAAAGTTAATTTTCATTGTTCGATTAATTTACTTACATGCCCCCAGCACTCACTAAAATTTTACCACCAACATAAGTTGGTTGAATAGACGTTTTAGGGACCCTATACTCCTCTATTGACTCCTCACTATGGGATCCATATCTTTGGGCGAGGGTGAGGTCTGAGGATTAAAGAGTTGAATTGTAAGTTGAATCGTAACCATGCTTTAGAACTAATTAATAAAATAAACCAAGAGCATTTTTCATCACATTTAGTTTACTTGCAAGTTCTTGAATTTTTCTTTCTTTATGGTTTAGAGTCTCACATGCAATATCATTTCCCTTTTTCAAGAAGCATTTCCTTTCATGCAAGTATTGTAATCTCTTTTGCAACAAGTTTAGCTTAATTTTCTTATACTTGGACATTATCTACTTTACCAAGCTCCATTTCATGTTTAATGTTCATCATGTTCATGGATGGTTGATGAATCTCATTTCCTTTCAAGTACTCTTATTTCATGTTGCAAGGCTAAATACATGTTGGTTTAACTTTCAAAGTCTTTTTATCATCTAGTTTATACTTAGATCACTAATTGTTTCCTTGTGAACAAGATAGTTTCATGTGCTTTGATTCATAAAATTGTTTATATTGGAAGCATTTATGATATCATGTGTTAACAATCTTTTGTTTCCATTTCAGGATTGCTTTGCTTCACTCTTGAGAGCATTACCTTTTTACTTTTGAGGAAGGCACTGGTTGTATGGTCTTTGTTATTCCAAGTTGCTCATCTTTGCTCATAAAACTTTAAAAGTAATCCAATTTCACTCTAATATTCTCCTAGAAATTCAAATCTTTAACTTAGTTTTCCTTTAGGGACCACCCCCCTTAGCTGACCTACGAGAGAGCTAAAACGGAGAAAGTCGGGATCAGTGTGACAGACCCTTCTCTGAGATCCTTACCACCAACCACACCTTATGGGGTTGAAGGCCTTTTCCACTGACTTGTAGGTAGGTGTAGGCAGCAAGGAGAGTTAACAGGATGCTCCTCCTAATTTATTTTCTCCCTTTATTGAGTTAGACATGGTTCTTGAAGATAGTAGGCTTCTTTCCTTATATGATCCCCTTTGATAACCCTTATTCAACTTCTTGAGATTACCTTATTCTCCTTTCAATAGAAATTTAGGCTTCCTTTTTCCGTCTTCTTCACCTTAAGCTTTGATACCATGTTGGAAAATCGGAAAGGAAGAAAGAATTTCTTTACGTTCATAATTACTTGTGATATTCTTATGTTCTTATTAACTTTCTTGTGTTCTTCTATCTTAGTTCATCAAGCAATTACCAAAACCATAACACGAAGATCAAAGACGTCAGATGTAGGCGGCCAGCTAAGGCAAAACCCCTCTCTAGGGGAAAACCCAGTCAGCTACTCTTCCTTCAATAGTTTCACGAGATAATGCAAGACTCTTTGACCTAGACACGGACTTCTTCCAATCACCAAGTTAGCCCTTCCCTTCTTCTGCAGATGATAACCTTCCAGCAACAACTTCGACCTTGCAGCAACAAAACTTCGACCTAGTAGCAGCAACATATCTTCGACCTAGAAGCAACAACACTTCGATCTTGAAGCAACAGCACTTCGACCTTGAAGCAGCGGTAGAATATTGAACTTGAAGTAGCAGCACTAAGAACTAGAAGCAGCAATAGAACTTCGACCTAGATGCAACAAAATCTTCGACCTTGATGCAACAGTGGAAATTTCGATCTTGATGTAGCAGTAGGGACTTTGACCTTGCAGCAGTAGCCCAATAACTTCACACATGTGAGAGATGGATTCCCCAAAAATTTTGATCTTGCAATTTTTCTCCTTCTCCTGCAATTTTGTACTCTTATGCTTCTTCTTCTTGTATATCAAACATGTGATGAGATACCCTCCAAATCAATCGAACTACACTTTATTTATAGCCTCTTTTGTCAGTCGAATTACCTTGATGTAGGCCGACTTGATCAGGTGAGGGTCGACTTGGTGTGGAGGTGACAAATGACTTATTTGACTCAATAATAATTCTTTTTACATGATTCAAAAGCCCAAGAAGGGTCTCATAAAATGGACAATGACTCTAATGACTCAATATAAAACCTAGAAGTCCTCAATGGGGACTTTGACTTATAAAATGATGACCCAAGCATGAAACCCATGCTTTAATAAGTCATAACAATATTAATAATAATAATTTATTTTTCTTTATTTCGATAAATACATTTCATTATGACTCAAATACAATTATGAAGATCGAACCTAGTTACATTCTTCAACAGCATTAGCCCTCCCCATTTCAAGAGACCAATCACAAGAAATCTAGACTATCAAGAAGAAGGCTACCTGAAATTTTGTTGTATGCTAGTTGAGGTTGAAGAAGGACGAAATTATGCAATAGGATACCGAAAAGGCCTCATTCTAACTGCAGGTGGGCCAAGGCGCCTCACGGTTGACCTCATGAGGGCCTTAGTATGATTGATCAAGACCGAAAAGCCTTCAGAGATGAGCAAACTAGGCTACAGACCTAGAAAGGACCAAGAGGCCTCAAACCCTTGAAAAAAAAGGATTGTTATGCTTCAGCAATGATAGAGAGAAGTTGTTGATGATTATTTTGTGGAGGTATGGTTTGATAGTTTGACTATTTCCCTATGAAGATCAAGGAAACTCGAACCAAAGGGAGATAGAAAACCTCAAGTTCCTAATTCTCAGATTGAGATTCATTGTTTACACAAATCAGTGAGCAAATTCTCTGCCTATTCATCACAGATTTAATTCTAAAGTGACATTCCAAAGTTGAATGTTTTTTGTCATCGTTCTTCATGATGCATTAACAATATTGTATGGCTCAAGTTTGAAAATCGATTCAACAATTTTGTTGATGTAACCAACGGAGTTTGTAGTATGAGGTTTCCACAACATGCAAACTGTTACTTTATCCTAGCAATCCAAGCACACTGTCAATATGTTTGATTACAATGTTGAGCCCCAAATGTTGGAATCTATTCCTTGCACATCAAGGCTGTCAAAAATGAAATGAAGAGTGGGATCAGAAAGCACACTTAATGTTTTGGTACCAATACATTACAATATGTTGAAGATTCATTCATGGAGCAAGTTCGTTGGAATGCCATGTGCTAAAGAGGCAAAATACAAGTCTTTCAAAAGGTTGTATTGATCGTTGATCTTAATACATTTACCTGGACTAGTATACCATAATGGATATTGGTAGCTTGACAGAGATGGAACATCCTTGATATCATGATGAAATAAGACAACAGAGTAGCAGGGCCAAGGCACGCGTTCAAGCCTGGTTGGGCAGCTTCAAGGACAAAGTTGAAATCTGTTTAGAAAGAAACAAAATCAAGAGTGCTACTCATATTTGTGCTTGAGATGCCTTGTATACGATGTTCAAGTTCGTATTAGCTTAGATAAATTGCTAAGGTAGTGCCTGAACAGAATTGTCTTTCAAAAATTTAATTTGATTTGATTCAAGAAAGATACTCTGGAGCTAGAGGGAACTGATGAGAAAGGTTTCTTCACCTACAAGCAATAAATTCCAATGATGAGATTTGCAGCCGGATATGACAAAGTTTGTTGGACTTACAAGAGGTGTCGATGAAATTCTTAGAATTCTTAGGATTTGTAAACCCTAGAAGACTAGAAGTCTTAGAAAAAAACCCTAGGGTTTGTGGACAAAACCTTAGAGCTAGACCTAGATTAATGTTTCCCTTAAAAGAAGAAACCCTAGCTCATGCAAGAAAGAAAAAGAAAGCAACATGCATTAGTAGCTGATGATGAGGATGACGATGATGAGTTTGAAAATGGGTTTCAATGATTTCTGCAAGAAGGCAAGGATCAAGAGGGAGTTGTCCAATCCCTTCAATGCTCGGAACAAAAGATAAGTACGATTGTTTGGTCAACGATTAGATTCGACTAGTATCTGCTTTGATAATCAGTGTTGCATCAAGCTCTCTGAGAATCTAGTCTTCCATGATAGATCGAAGCATATCGACATTAGATACCACTTCATCAGAGATCGTGTACAGCATGGATCAATTCATCTACAGTATGTTCCCACAGATCAACGGATTGAAAATATTCTCACAAAGGCCTTGGGTAAGGCAAAGTCTGTCTACTTCAGGGATAAGATGGGAGTAGTAGAGAATACCTTCCTCACTAAGAGGGAGTGTTAGTTTTGGTAGCAATGGACAAGTGTTCTAGTTTCGATGGTGTCTATGAGGCTAAGGAACACATTTTCTCCAATACCCAAAAAATGTTTTGCAAAAAATGCCTTAATTAGATTAATTAGCCAGTTATTAAATATTTTCCTAAGTCTAACTTAGGAAAATTGGTTAATTATATTAGATTAATTGAGGCAAATAATTTTTTCTCTAGAGACTTCCGAAAAAGTCACTTGATGGGGTCAAGATGATCTTAGCCATCGATTGTGATTAGATCATGGTCGTTGATTCGTCAACGAGAGATTATAAGAGCAAATCGATGGGTCAGTT
Source organism: Pinus albicaulis (assembly GCA_034641835.2). Classification (NCBI taxonomy): domain Eukaryota; kingdom Viridiplantae; phylum Streptophyta; class Pinopsida; order Pinales; family Pinaceae; genus Pinus; species Pinus albicaulis. The sequence continues at coordinate 1,158,807,346 of CM076579.1, read as the reverse complement.
CAAGACACATCAAGTAGTTTGAATTACCTAGTTGTGGTGATTAGCAAGAACGCAGTTTGAGCTAGAGAGACATCAACAGAAGGATTTCAACAGAGAAAACTGAGGAGAAAATTTTTGAAGGAATTTTCACACTGATTTCTAGTTTCTGGTGGGAGGAAGGAGATCAATTTCCACTGCATAAAAGGAGGCCAAATTCAGAAGTGTGAGTTGCTAGTTAGCCAATGTGAGTGACAAAGAGAAGCTTGTTTCAGTTTTCCAATGCCAGATCTATCTCCCGGAGGCAAAGCGAGTGGATCAGACGAATTTCGGGAGCTAGTTTTACTTGCAAAGGACTTTTCCCAGAGGCAGTGTGAATTTTTGGAGCAACCAGTGCGAGTTGCACAAGGAGGCCTAATACACTTGCAAAGGGATACTTTGTGTTTCCAGATTATTTTTGTGAAGAGAAAAATATTTGTGAGAGCTTTACCAGTGAGAAGCAAGCAAATTGTTATTCTCAATTTTTTACTGAAGAATAATAATAAAGCCTCATCTGCAAAACTAGTTTGCCCTTCAGGGTTTTTCCAAGGACATTTGTCCAAAAACACTGGTGTCAATAATTTTGTGTGTGTGCATTATTTCTCAGTTCCTGTGTTTATTTGTGAAGATTGCAGTAGTGAATTAATCATTATTTGTCAAAATTCAATTTTTGAAGACAAATTATCTCCAGCAGATAGAAAAATTCCAATCGCTGCAATTAAGGAAATTTCACAGATTATCCTTATCTTCTTCGCTTGAACAAAGATACAAAATGTGTGATCTGAAGTGTGCCTTGGAGGAGAGTGAATAGGCTCAATATATATAGTCTTTCAACCATGTGAAGGGATGTTTCTCATGGGCTAGCTGACTTGGTCAATTGTGGTGTCAAATAAATATTCAAAATTTCATTTTTCTCGCTCTTGATGAGCCTCATAATATTTTTCCTTTTGAATACAAAATAAATATTTTTCTTTTTCTTGCAAGCATGAATGTTATGAAACCAACTCCAAATAGAAGAAAAGAGAGATCAACGCCTTAGAAATCAGCCACTTCGAGGGGTCAACCTCCTTTACATTACATAAATGAAATCCTTGGATGATTCAAATGACAAAACCTCTTTTCTATATATAGGAGTCCATGGGGTCAGAATATAATCCTAGCTGACCTAACAATAATAATGTAAGGGCACAACAATAGCAATAGTGGGGTTTTATGGGGCACAATAATAACAATATGGGGACTAAAGGGGTACAACAATAACAATAAGGGGGCTACACTAACAACAATAAGGGACTACACTAGTAATATAGGGACCTAACATGCCCCTCTCCTTCAAAAAAGTGTTGTCCTCAACGTTTGAGTAGCTTTGGATGCTTTTGTATAAAATTTTCATCCTCCCATGTGGAATATTCAGTGGGTAAGTTCTTCCACTTGATGAGATACTCTGAAATTGATCGATTTCGTAGTTGTCGAGTTCTTGTTTCCATGACTGCTTCAAGTTCCAATATGATTTTTCCTTCCTCATCAAGTTCTGGCAATATTGTTCGAACTGGAAATTTGTCACCTATAACCATCTTTAAGCATGAAACATGGAAAACTGGGTGCACTCGAGAAGAAGCAAGAAGCTCCAATTTGTATGCCATAGTACCAATCTTTTGCAACACCTTGTAAGGACCACAGTAATTTGGCAATAATTTATTATCCTTCTTAGCTTGCTTGAGGGACATTTGTTTGTATGGTTGTAGCCAGTGTTGCAGGAAACCCCCCCCCCCCCGCGGTTCCAACACCACCCTACAAAACGCGGATCCAAATTTCGGAAACCCAGGTCGGGCTTGACTGTACAGTTCCTGCTACTTCAGAAATGTCTAGCCCCGATCCGCGTTTCCGTATGCTGGAACTGCGTTTCGTATGGCGGATCGGCGTACGAAAACGTGGCGTTTCTAGGTCGAATCCGTACAGATCACGACCGTTTTCGTACGGATCTGAAGGGAGATGAGTTGTTCCACAGGGTTCTAAATATATTTTTTTCTTTTTTCTTTGACTTAAGCTGGGTTGGGGCCTAGATGCTTCCTAGATGCTCCCTCGTGGTAATGTTAAATTCTTGAAGTAAAAGCGACATTCTCCTTTATCTTTCATTTTCATCCTTTTACTTCAATTTTTAACATTACCATGAAATGACTTAGGATGTTTGAGAGTGGTTCCAACCTCATCGAACTTCGTATGGAGAAAATAAAATTTCAGACCGTATTCAAAATTCAGTAGACTTAACAGCTTTCAGGAATTCAGGATCAATAGGCTTGTGGCATTTCATTAGATTATACATGTATTACAGTATGTGATTGGCATTTAATCAAGAGCACCAAGCCCTATATGTACCCTAGTGTTGGTGGTGTTAATTGTTGAACTCCTTTGTCATGTCGTTAGCAAAAAATTCCCTTTCAATCAAGTCAAAATCATCGATCAAGCAAGATAAGTTTTTTCTACCATATTTTAAGGCTTGGATTAATCATTAGGTACATTGATCAAAATTGGGCAATGTTGACTAATATCCTAGACAATCGAGGTACTAGGTAGAGGCAAAGGCTAGACAAGAGGAGAGGAATCTAGATTCTAGATGGTTGATGCTCGAATAATTAATCATTAATGTACAATGGATGCCATATCTATCTTGATTTATGTACAAATATGCATGTTTTCGTATCTTCTACAACTAATTTGGTGTTTTGGATGTTTTTTTAAAATATAAATGCAAAAAAATATAATATATATATATATAGTAGACACTTTGTTCCTAGATTTTTGGGAAATGACCCTTCCACGTCCCCGCTTCCAAAAAACGTCCCCCCTTCGTGCAACGTTAGTTGTAGCCGTAAAAATATAGTCTCCTACATCAAAACTTCTCTCACTGCGATGTTGATCTGCTTGTTGTTTCATTCGATTTTGTGCCAAATTTAGGTTATCTTTTAAGAGTTGGAGAATTTGTTGTTGATGCTCAATGTGATCTTCCATTGCTTGAACCTTAGAATTTTCTCTTAAAGATGATGTGATGGATGGTGGATGATATCCATAACGCGCCATAAATGGGGTCATTTTTGCTGCAGTATGGAAGGAAGTGATAGTTTGGAGGTTTCTATGGTGTAGAGTTTTAGGTATAGAGTTCGGATTCTCCACAGTCTGCATTTTTCTGTCTACGTTTCGAGTCTAAAACAAGACTCATCTTCAGGACAAATCCTGCCATACATGGAAGGAAGTGTTATACCACCATTCAGCGAGAGGTAACCACTTGACCCATTGTGTTTGTTTATCAGATACAAAACAACAAAGATATCCTTCCAAACATTTGTTCACTATCTCAGTTTTCACATCGGATTGAGGATGATAAGATAAGCTATGGGCTAGTTGAGTACCCAAACAAGAAAATAATTTCGTCCAAAAATTTCCAGTGAAAATGGGATCTCTGTCACTTACAATAATCTTTGGGTTTCCATGTAGCTTTTGAATTGTTTCCATAAATGCAGTAGCAATTGTACTTGCTTTAATAGGATGAGATAATGCACAAAAGTGTGCATACTTGGTAAGTCTATCAACTACCACCATGATGACACTCTTTCCTTCGGACTTAGGTAAACCTGTGATAAAATCCATTGAAACCTCCTCCCAACGTTGACTTGGAACGGGTAAAGGTTGTCGCAGACCCGGGGTTTTAAGTGTCTCAACTTTATTTTGCTGGCAAACACAACATTCTGCCACAAATTTTTGAATATCAGATTTAATGCCATCCCAAGAAAATATTTCTTCACCCTGTGGTAAGTTTTTAAAAATCCCGAGTGTCCTCCTACAAGAGAGGCGTGCAATTCCAAAAGAATCTTTTGTTTTACTTGAGAATTCTTACAAAGATATAAGCGATCTTTGTACCATAAGGAATCATTTTTCCAACTAAATGTATCAAATGTACTGGGATCTTGTTGCAACTCTTGAATGAGTGTCCACACTTCTTTGTCATTCTTCCATTCCTTCCTTGCTTCGGTTATCCAATTTGGTTGGATAATAGAAATGGCACAAAACAATGCTTCCACCTCCTCATCCTTTCTTGAGGATGCATCTACAACAACATTTAGTTTCCCTTTTTTTTACCTTAAAGTGTCTTCCCATTAGGTAAGGTCTCCATTTCTTTAGTGCATGTAGTATTGCCAACATTTCCTTCTCATAAATAGCTTTCTGTAAAAACTTTTCTTTGATTGGACGACTATCAAAAGCAATGGGTCTTCCTTCTTTCATTAAAACAACACCAATTCCATTTCCTGAGGCATCACATTCCACAATAGATGTTTTTGTGAAGTCTGGCGTAGCTAAGACCGATGCTAGGCACATTGCCTCTTTAAGATATTCAAAGGCCTTAGTTACTTCAGGAATACATGAAAATGCATCTTTCTTCAATAATGTTGTTAGAGGTGTTTCTATTCTCTCATAATTCTTAACAAACTTGCGATAACACCCTATTCACCCGAGTAATCCTCGCAACTTCTTTATGGTTGTGGAGACTTTCCATTCCTTAATAGCTTTAATTTTGTTAGGGTCTACCTTAACACCCTCCTGAGATACAATATGACCCAGATATTCCACCTCTTGTACTCCAAAGAAACATTTGGAGGTTTTTGCATATAATTGTTTCTGCTCCAATAGTTTGAGCACCCTATCAACATGTTGAACATGATCCTTCCAAGACCTGTTGTAGATTAGTATATCTTCAAAAATACTAACACAAATTTTCTAAGGAAGGGTTTAAAAATGGAATTCATCAACCCTTGAAATGTACAAGGTGCATTGGTAAGGCCAAAAGGCATGACCAAAAATTCATAATGACCCTCATAAGTTCAAAATGTTGTTTTCGGAATATCTTCAGTCTTCATTCTAATTTGTTCATATTCTGAACGAAGATCCAACTTAGTAAAATAAATTGCTCTATGTAATTCATCCAATAATTCATCAATCACAGGAATGGGAAATTTATCTTTAATAGTGAGCTTATTGAGCTCCCTATAATCTGGACACATGCACCATGATCCATCCTTCTTGTGCAACAATACTACTGGAGCAGAGAAAGAACTTTGACTAGGTTGAATTATACCAGCCTCTAACATTTCTGCAATCATACATTCAATTTCGCTCTTCTGGACATAAGGATATTTGTAAGGCCTGATGTTTGGAGGAACACTTCCTAGAATCAAATGAATAGCATGATTATGATCACGAATAGGTGAGAGTCCTTTGGGAGTTTCAAACACCTTGGAATGATTGTCCAAGACTTTTTGGAGATCTGGAGAAATAGATGATTTTGATGTTGGAACTTCTAGTAAGCATAATTATGCAATTACTCTTCATTGTTGTTTCTTCAGAAGCTTTTTCATGACATTAGAGCTTATTATCTTTCCCAACTTCCCTGCAATACCCCATAATTCAACTTCCTTTCCTTTCGAAAAAAATTCAAGAAAAGTTCTTGAAAATTAAAAGCTACCATCCCCAAAGATTGTAACCATTGTACTCCTAATACAACATCAGTACCTCCCATTGGAATGGAAAGCATTGGCCTATTCAATACATATTCCCCCATGGTTAGCTTGATATTATGGCATTTTCCAGAGCAATTTATAGTCCCTCCATTTGCAACCATCACTTGACACTCTGGTGCTGGGTATAGGAAGCAATTCAATTCCTTGGCTACCTTACAACGAATAAAATTATGGGTACTACCTAAATCAATCAACACTATTACATTTTTCTTCTTGATATGTCCTTCTATCTTGAGAGTTTGAGGAGTGGTAATTCCTGCCAATGCATTACAAGATATGGTTGGACTCATTTCTTCTTTCTCTAGGGTTGGTTCCTGGTGTATATCCTCTTCTTTTGAAGTTTCTTGTTCCTTCTTCCTCCTCTTCACAATCTATGTAAAATAATTTCTTCTCAGCACACTTATGACCTTTAGTGTATTTTCTATCACAACTATAGCAAAGCCCCTTCGCTCTTTTTTCTTCCAATTGTTGTGGTGTCAACCTTGTAGGTTGTGGAAATCTAGGAGTAGCAACACTTCCATCTTTATAGATGTGAGTGGTAGGCTTCCTTGTCACCATAAATTTACTTTCAATTTTTCTTACCAACCTGAATGCCTTCTCAAATGAATCGGGTTCCCAAAGGCGAACCTCATGTTGGATGTTATCCTTTAAAGTGCTTATGAAGACATCAATCTTGTGTTCCTCTGGAATATCAGTTACCCTTATATTCAATTTTTGGAAGTCCTCAATGTGCTCCACCATTGAACCCTTTTGTTTGAGATTTATCAATTGGCTAAAGAAGGTGTTGCTCTTTGTAACCTCATAATGTGCTATCATTTCCTCTGTAAAAATTGACCAAGTGACAATATTTTTACGAGAGCAAAGATATCAATACCATACAAATGTATTTAGTTCTAAACATAAAGTTGCAATGCGTACCTTTTGTGTGTTTTGCACATTATGGAAATAAAAATATTGCTCCATCTGTAGTATCTATGTTACGGGATCCTTGACATCAAACCTCCTCATATCGATCTTTGGAATATGGTGGGTCTTCAATCAAACATTAGAATTATGAAATCACGATTAACATTTATTTTGTTCTCATCGTGAGTTTCTTGTACTACCTTTTCGCCATTAGGAATCATTTCTTGTATCAACTTTGTCAAACATTCCTTCAAACCTTCCATGTCTGCTTTTAGATCATTCTTCATGTCTTCCATGTTGTCTTTCATTTTTTCATCTATCTTAGCTTCCATGTCATCCATCTTAGCTTCCATGCCTTCCATGCCATTCTTCAAACCATCCATCTTAGCTTCCACGTCTTTCTTCAACCATCCATATTAGCTTCCACGCCTTTCTTCAAAACTTCCATTTCATTTTTTGTTGCTCTTTGCGAGAGCGAAATTTGGTGTGCTTGGTCTTGTAATTTTGATATATCATGTTGCACTTCTTCCTCTTCATCAATCATAGTAGAGCCTTCTGAGGGCTTAATGGGTGTTGAATTCTTTTTTGGGGCCATTTTAGAACCCAATACTGATTTTTATGCTTCAATATGCCCCTTGAATCACTTCAAACTGATTTTTCAAACAAGACTTATGCAATTTGAAAAGAAAAAAATACACACATTTTTCTTGCTTTTGAGGAGCTCGATATTGAAACTGATGTATCTCTGGAATTTTGGATCCCCGAGATTTGATCTTTGGTCCTTTAGTAGCCCTTTGAATCTTCTTTCCAATGCCACAGGTCTGACCTGATTTGGAGTCTTCAAGGCAAAGTTAAGTCCAACCTCCCACAATGACCTAACTATGGACTGGTTCAGTAGAGCGAACTTGTACGGTGTGCCACGTGTCATTGTTTCCTCCTTCGGCTCTAAAATGGATACACAGTAAACTACAGTCCGTGTACTTTCGGCCACTTTTTAAAAAATTCCAATCTGATGTTCAGAGAGAGAGTTATGACAATTTTCCCAAGGGCACCTCTTTGAGATGAAATTCAGGAGCCTGCAAAACCCTAACTTCCACAGACCATATCTCCGAAAATATTGTGAACGAAGATCTAAAATTTTTACACGACGTTCATGAGGATTTCTTTACAAATGGGTTTTTTTTAGCTTTTGAACCTTCGTAGAAAAAAAGTTATAGCGAAAATGCCACGATGACCTGTTTGAAACAGTGAAACCCTAGAATCCAAAGCTTTGATACCAAATGTTATGTAACCAGCTCCAAAAATAGAATAAAAGAGAGATCAACGCCTTAGAAATCAACGACTTTGAGGGGGTAACCTCCTTTACATTACATAAATGAACAATTCTTGGATGATTCAAATGACAAAACCTCCTTTCTATATATAAGAGTCCATGGAGTCACAATACAATCCTAGCCGACATAACAATAATAATGTAAGGGCACAACAATAACAATTGTGGGGTTTTATGGGGCACAATGATAACAATATGGGGACTACAAGGATACAACAATAACAATAAGGGGGCTACACTAACAACAATAAGGGACTACACTAGTAATATAGGGACCTAACAATGAAGAACATACCTCAAACACAATATGTAACCAAGGAAAACCTTTTGGAAGAAAACCTAGCTAGGAGGTGAGGTTGCTCTACTATCTTTCTTTGAATGCAAAATGGATGCAAGTACAAAGAAGTGAGGCATGTGGCCCATGGGTTGCTATAGTACACAAATCCTCTTTGTTTCCTTGCTCGCTATCCACTCTCGACTAGTCTACTCATCTATGGAACAAAATGCACTTGAATAGAATAGAACCCATTTTCCTCCGAGTGGCCTGGTTATAGCACAACCTGATAGACTACTAGTGGTTAAGTTTGACTAATTCAACTCTTAATTAGAGTTACAATATGAACTCTTCCAGAGTCTTCTTCATCATGATCACGTGGCCATCACATTTTCCATGAATAATGAGGCTTGACGTGGCATCCTCTCGAATTATAGTGGTTAAAATAAGAAGGTCAACTTCTGAGTGTCATAAATTTTGCATATGGACTCCAATTGAGGTTATCTTGCGTCGCTGGAAAGGTATGTGTGTGTAGAGTAGCACAAAAAAGTATGGCACTTAAAGGGAAAATTTTTACATGCCAAAAAACACCATTCAATGTCTCAAACTACTTCTAGAAGGTTTCAGAACTTAATTCGCTAAACTAGGACATGTTGCTAAAAATTGTTAAAAATAATAAGGGTACGAAGGAGTTGTTTCCTAATGCATCAGCCTTTTTGCCAAGGAAGACACTTTAATTACCATTTTGGCATGTGACTTTATGGGTTATATTAAATTCATGGTGTAAACGTCACTTTATGTGGTACATGTATTAGGTACTTTATATTAATATCACTTTATGTCTTAAAGTGACTATGAGAAAATGTGCTTTCTAATATTAAGGTCACTTTATATTTTTAAAGTCGACTTTATGTGGAGAAAAGCACAAGATACAAATATAAAGTGACTACAAGTCATTAATGAGGGGAACCACATGAAAAGGGGGTCAAGTGAGGAAATTATGTCCACCATTGATCCAGAGGGTTGAGATCTAACCTCATCCCTTGATGAATACGGTTAGGGTTCTCCTATCTAATGACAAAAAGGGAGAAAAGGCATTGTAGCTAATTCATTCTTCACATGATCATTTTGGACAAGAGAGGGAGCAAGGAGAAGAGGAGAAAGTTGAGGGAGAAGGTTTTACAGTTGAGAACTCTTGCTACAGCAGACCCGAGTTTCTAGGATCAGGCCCGAGTTTCTAGGAGGTCGAGTATAAGCCCAAGGAAGGGGCACAAAATCAAGGAGGTAACCAAAGCACATCTGCACTCAGTTCGAGGTACAAATAGAGTTTAGTTGAAGGATTTCGTGGCAGATAGAAGCTCCTGGCAGCTTGGATTTTTATGCACCAGTCTACACTAATTTCGAGGTACACCTGTAGCAGATCAACGTGAATTTCGGGACAGAATAGAGACCCAGGCAGCTCAGAAATCAAGGATATGATAGCAGACTTGCCAGTGTGGGTTACTTGTGAATATGAACAATAATTGACTGTTGAGTGACCCGAGTTTTTGGGCAATCAAAGTCAAAGTCAAAGTTAAACCCGAATTTCCAAGCAAAGATTAGCAACCAGAAGTCCAAGTTTCTAGTCTTTGAAGGCTGAACAAAAGATTAGAGACTGAGGTTCAGAACAAGGTTACTTGAGAGTGGGAGCGAAAGCAGAGAGCGAGAACGGGAGCAGGAGCAAGGAGCAACATTTTCAAAAGCTCCTAGTTTGGGAGCGAATCGGGAGCGAATTTTTATACAATATATATTTTGATGCATATATGTCAACAAAAGCATGTAGAATGATGAATTACATATAAAAAGCATAAAAACATAGATTGAACCATATAACATCAATCATCTAGCAGTTATCATCTTCATCAACCACGTCCACAAGTTAGTAACATACAACAGATCGAGTCTCATGGTTCATCAATCTTAAAGTTTCAAGCTTTCAAAATTCAATATATAACATTTATCATCATTGATCACCAAAGTTGTACTTGTAACCATTACAACAAAGAATATATAGTATGAAATGAAATGTTTCAACTTTCACGAAGCATCATATTCATAATTCATTACCAAGGAGTTCTAATTGCCAACTTCAAACTTCAAACTTAAATTGTCATATATTGTGTACAAAAAATATCATAATAAATATGAAAGAGTCAACAGTTATAAAAACTACTAGAAACTAGAAAAGACAAGTAAATCTATTATCTATTACTAATGCTTGGGCCTCTTGCCACGAGAAAAGTCTAATTTCTGAGCAGGTCGTGGTTGTCTTCTAGGAGTCTCCTCCTACATAATCACACGACCAGAACTAGAAGGAACATGGCCCTCCATGTGAGGATGTAGATGGAGGCAGCGGCAGCAAAGGAACAATTGTTGGAACTCGAGCACTGCTACTGGATGGTCGGGGTAGCATGGTTGTTGTTGCTTCATCGTCATCTTTCAAAAGTTTTGCTTCCAATTCTTCTAGATGTATAGTACCATCCTCCAAATTATCGTCCTTTGGGTTGTTCTCCCAAGTTTTATATGATGTATCCTCATAAGCCTGATCACAATAATGACTCAACAACCTCAAGTTGTAGTGCACATAAACTAAGTTTTTTGCCCAGTTTTCATTGAGTCTGTTTCTTCTCACGTTATGGATGAAGTTGTAGGTGCTCCAACACCTCTCTACAAAACAAGGATTTACAACTTGTGAGAGCACTTTTTTTGCCAACTTTGGCAGAAGTCCTTGGCCGCCATATGCTTCCCACCATGTGATAGCATCAAATTTGTCCCTATCTTCCATTGCATGCAAAGAACTAAACGAACCAGTCTAACTAGAGTATCTACCTAATTCAATACGCAGATTAGCACACTCCTCCCTGTCAGGGACCAACTTGTCTAATGCTTTCATATATCCATCTTGTACCTCTAGATCTGTATGGGGTTTCATCCTAACCCCAACCCCAAACGGAAGTTAGCCCAACCAAGATGGAGAGTAGTATTTGGCATAAGGATATACGCCAAGGCGTGTATTGGAACCTCAAGTTTATTCCACCGTGCACACACACAATTGTGAATCATTGTATACAAGTTGGGATCTTTTTCCTGAACAATATATTTTATTTGCCCCAATATGCTATCCATTTTCTCATACACCTCCCCAATAGTTGGTTTATCTGTATCTGCAAAACGAATCATGCTATAAATGGGCTTGGTGAATTGCAAACTTCCCACGCACGTGCCCAAAATAGACCATCAAGAGCAGTGTCCTCCACCTGTTTAAAACCTTGCCTATTAACTGTGGTTGGAGCCCTGTCCTTTAATACCTATTGGTGTTGTCTTAATACCATGCTAGCCAATGGCTCTCTTACCTTCAAAAGGCGCCTAAAGGTGAGGAAATAGCTAGCAAATCTAGTCTTCGCAATCTTCAACAGTTCCAAACTTGAGTGACTACGGAAAAGCCAATGGGTATTGCTATGATTGGTAATAAATTTTATCATTCACTTGCATATCTTGTACAAATCACCAATCCATATGTATTGAGGTTGGTTGTTTTTAATAATATCATGCATCAAAAGGTTCATTGTGTGAACAAAACACCCAGACCAAAATATGTTGGGGTATCTATCCTCAATAATTGCTCTCGCTGCCTTACAATTAGAAGCATTATCAATGATGACTTGGATGACATTGTGTGGCCCAATTCGTTCAATTGTTTGAAGTAATGGTTCTGCAATGTTGATGGCAGTCTTGAACTTTTTGGAGTAACCATACGTTGAAAGGAAGATTGCACCATTATTAGACACATCAGGAACACTTGTCAATGGCTTGCCTTTTACATTTTCCCATCCATCAGATACAATGGATACCCCATTCTCATTCCAAGAATTTGACATTTTGCCCAAAGAATGCATTTTTTTTGCTTGTTCAAGATCAAGTCCCACAATTCTAGACTTGTCATACCAAGGACTCTTGTATCCTTTGGAGGTATCATTAATGGCAAAACCCATTTCATTCCAATAAGGTGAGCGAAGAACATTGAATGGTATCCCACATACATAGAGAAACCGGTAAATTTTTAAATCCACATCATTCCTACACCCTTAGTCAAGGAGATTTGATATGGTTCTACACCTTAAAGGGATGTTTGTTCCCATGCCTCCATATCCACTACCATGGGAGGATGTTGATGGAGTTCTTTTTCTATGTGATTGTGGGCTATCATGTTCAATGTCACTCTTCGATCTCTTAGATTTGTATTGGCCTTCCTCCTCTTCCCTTGTGTATTTGGCTCTTTGTTGTGCTGACACACTTAAATAAGTTTTGATTCATATTTGTTTATCTCCATCCCATGGCCTTTTCCCACATAGATGCCTTTTGGCACAGGTGTATGAACCTGTGTAAGTGTTTCTGCAATAGAGGCATGTAAATTTAGTGGTTCCACCCCTTTTCCCTCCTTCAGGCCTAGAAACATATTTCCAGTTTCATTTTTGTGCCCTCATCATCTCCACTCTCCTCTTCCTCCTCACCAAGGTACTCCTCCTCTCCAAGGTTTTCATCAAATCCACTAAAACCCACTTCTTCATCCTCTTCATCATGATCAATCTCCTTCTCCTACTCTCCAACACCATAATAACAAAAAAAGGAACCAACAACAAGAGAATGCCAAGCCATACAATCATGATGTTTGAATTTTTGAGCCTGCAATAAAATGGAGGAATGGGAATGGGAAAGAGAGAAGAGAACATTTTCATTTAGTAATGAACATATAAAAAAACACAAATGCTAGAGTAGAGTCTAGATCCTACCTCTTTGGCCTTCAATCCCAAGCTCCAATCTCAAGCTCCCAAGCAATCCTCTCAATCTCCCTCCTCAACTCAAGCTCCAATTCCAAAAACCATCTCTTGCTCTCTCACTGTGCAAATGGTGAATAATGTGAGGGAAGGAAGGACTTTATCTTATTTTTCCCTCCCCTTATCTCCCCTTCCTTGCTCGTCTGTTGCACGCCTTTTTCGCTGGCGGGAACGAAATTTTTGAGGAGGAAGCGGTCGGGGTGTGAATTCGCACCCCGACCGCTCCCTCCTTAAAAATTTCTCTTTGGGAGTGAAATGAAGCAGTCAAGGAGCGAACGCTCTTGACCGCTTCATCATTCGCTCCCTAAAAAACAAGCAGCGTAAAATTTTTTAGGGAGCGCGCTCCCGAGGTCCTTCCCTATCCGCTCCCAAGCGGAGCGCACTCCGGGAGCGAAATCGAGGGGGGGCGCACCCCCGCAACCCTAGTTCACAAATCAAGGAGAAAGTGGACAAGCAGAGGCACTCTTCCCAAGGGAGAGATAAGTACACCTTGTTGTTATTATCTCTGTAAATCATTTTCCTAACAAGCTAATAAATCCTCTTTGAAGATTGGTTTTCCCCACTGTGGGGTTTTTCCAAGGTCATATTAGACCTATTACGGCTCAAACTAGTAGGGGTCCTAGGAGGGGATCCTATAGAGCAACTACTAGGTCAAGGGGCAATAATGGAGCAATAACCCACTGTCACCTCAGCTAAGGCTCCCTACTCTTTATGGACTTTCACCGATGGCAGGAGACTCGATAAGATGGAATCACGAGAACATATGGTCAATGATAAGATAAAGAGGTGATTCCTAGGCGTCTTCACAAGAGAGACTCAATTAGATGGGTTGCTTGCTTTGGAAGCAAGGTGATGGACTCTCTAGGAAGGGCCGAGAAGATCCTTAGGGCTAGGTTTTGAGAGTATGCTTTGTCAAGATGCTTCCTAGACCTAGGGATCTTTATAGATACTTGGCTTTTTATATGATCTTTGTGAAATTGGAATCAACAAGTTGCAGGACCACAAAAGGCCAAGTGGACCCAAAACTAGGTCAAGGATATGGAGTTGCTCAACCAAGAATGTACTTGACCTAATTAGGGAAGGGGAGAGCACCAAAGAAAGAATCATCTTTTGATAATTTATTGCTATGATCCTAATGAGGTCACTAGCCAATGGGAAACCATGGACAAGAATCGACCTTCGAGCTAGGGCTTGAAATACCTCAAGGTCCCACCGTTGAAATTTCGTGAAATCTGGAGGGCTTCTAGAGGATAGTCCAACGCAGTTGTGGGTAAGAGATTGAATTCTTCAGATGGCTAAATCATGAGAAAAGTGATGCCCTAGGTGACCTATGGAGGTTAGGCCTAGAAAAGGAAGAGAAGGTGAGAGAAATAAGCTTTGAAAGTGATCACCTATGGAGGACACACCAACGCAGTTGTGGGCAAGGGATTGAATTCTTTTGATGGCTAAATTGTGAGAAAAGTGATGCCCTAAGTGACCTATGGAGGCTAGGCCTAGAAAAGGAAGGGAAGGTGAGAGAAATAAGCTTTGAAAGTGATCACCTATGGAGGATTAGTACCTTGTCCTTTGGGAGAGATGGAGTCAAGGAAAATCGATTGTTCAAAAAAGGTTCACCCAATCAAGGAGGCCTTCAAACAACTTCACATGGCATTAGGGCATGAGAGCAGCTGCCTAAAGGTCTTTATACTTCGATTTGCAATAATTGATGACTTGTCGAAATGTATTTAACATAAATTATATCTAGGAACATTCACCCATTCATACATGGCCCATGACATGACGCAACGCTATAAAAGATCACAATTTCCACTAATTCGTATAGAAAAGCAGTGAATTTCAGACTTTTATCGTGAAAATCCTAGCAACATTCAAGTGACAAAAATAAATAACAAGAATAAGCATGAAAATAGCACTTACAGTACAAAAGAGTATATCCAATCATCATATTATGCCAATAATGAAGCTCCAAGACAAGAGAGAGAAATCCAAACATCAAAATTCAACCATATCATCCAAAGTCTTCCTCCAAAAGGGATAGTGAAAATCTCACAAGAGCAAATAACCCAATCCAAGTCAAATGAATGAGAGAGAATGTCTCTATTCTATTTATACAATCCTCCAAGGGATTCGAATGGCCTAATTTGGACTAATAATGCCGATAGAATAAAATAATGTGCATAATAACAATACTTTTGGTGATAGCCCACCAAATAGCTCAATAACATAAGAATAAGCCTCTCAAGAGGTTTGAATGATCAATAAAGTGAGTCATTGGGCCTTTGAGGATGCCTAATGAAGTCCAAGGGGTGCCATGATGTAGAAATGGACTCCAAACATAGTGGACAAGGGGTTGGCCCCTTGTTTTCTAAACGAGAACTTGTGGTGTACAAGGACATCCTCATGGGTCTCCAAGTGGATCGAAAATGCCTATAGACCATCTGTAAGGGCTTGGATGATGATATAAGCCCTCCCTCTACAGCAGGAGACATCCTCTGGACCCTGGAACATCTACCAATTGTATGGTGCAAGTGTGGAGCCAGCGGGGCATGGTGAACCAGGTGCATCATCCTCATCCAAAAGGTGGAACACAAGCAATCAATGAGCATTGTTGGGGATCTATGAAGTAATATCTGCTATGGTGGAGGCCCACGACTCTCAACACTCACCCTAGAAGTGTCAATGTGGCCCTCTGGAGGACTAGGACCCTGTATAGGGAGACCAAGCCCCAAATGGAAACCCACCTGCAATCCTGCATAAAATCCAATGCGTCCCCTTGCCCTCCAATACAAAAAATCATAAGAATAATCAAGTAAAAGAGCTTAAAAGTCATGGAACCAATGGGCAATTCATGGTGGCATGCCCTTCCATAGTGGGCTTTGGCATGTACAAGTGTCTCCAAGCTCAATAAGGGGGTTAATCCAGGACCTTATTAGGTTTCAACCTTTAAAGGGGGTGACATGTCCATGGTACAACCCTCAAGTGATAGGTGGCACATGATATAGCAATGGAATGGAGTGGGGATCGGGGAATCATCCAGACAACATGTCATGGTACAAGGACAGCTATAATAAGGGAAGCCCATACCTGGGTATATTAGTGTAGGAGGGAGCAAATCGTGGTACATGAGTTACCCCGGCCTTTGTTTTTCCACCCTTCTTCATATGTCTTTTCCTTTGATTGATTTTTCTTCATAACTGCTCGAGACTCCAGGGGATGAGATCATGATGTGTAATATGTAGCAGTAGATACCCCCTTAAGGTGGGGCAGTTCATTGCCCACAATGGGTTGGAACAATCATGGGATCCTTAATGATAGAGGGGGCTCATCTAGGACCCATAGGAACCAAGGTGATTACCCTGGATAAGGGGTAGAGCTCATGTTTGGCTTTTGCTCACGTGCTAAATTTGTATGTCCCGACCATCTTTTGCATTTTATGGTACATTTCGTGTTGAGAGTAGCCAAATTATGCTTTTTCTTTTCCTTTTAGCTACATCAACCTCCAGGGCATCGTTCCAAGCCCGACCCAAGGTGTGGACAAGGGGAGGGGGGGAGGTTAACCCTAGGTGGACGCAGTGGACACATGTGGACCCAGATGGGAACAAAGATGAATGGGGCTAAAATGAGTGGAAGGGGAGTAATGTAGAGATGGTGTCAGGAAGCGATACCACGCAACCAAAATTGGGATTTCCCAAGTAGTGCCAACCCCAAAGCTAATGGCTAGTAAAGGAGATCAAGATCCCACAAGACTATGGTACAAGGTTAACCACGAAATCAAGTAGTGGAGACAAGAGTGCAAACCTAACCCACCCTTTCCGCTGAATCCCCCCACCAATCCATGCCCAAAAGTGCCTCTGACAAGTAAGGAAATTTACTCAAATATAAGAATGAAAGTCATACATTCGGGGTCTGAAGGCCCACCTTCAAACATACAATCATAACAAGTGGGTGAGGAACCAGATGGTTGGCTCAGGTGGTAGAGATAATGGCATATTGAACTATCTGCTAACTGCAAGGGGTTGTTGGCTGCTAGTTAAGGACCATCTAGGAGAAAATTTTCTTGTATATACTGGAACGAACAAAGTTCGAACACTCAGAAGTCAAATACTCCAAAAGACTTGGAATATGAGAATATTCATTGAGGATACAAATATTATTATATATAAACTGTAAGAAGAATGATTTATCGGTGAATGTTACAAATGAGGCCTGCTTATATACCTACGCAGGTGCTTCTTCATGGAAGGTCATGTCCCATTAGACATGGCTCTTCAACCTAATTACTAATTAACTAATCATTATTTATTGGTTGCATTATTTATATTATTTTATTCATAACATTGCCTTCCTCCTCAAAAAGCTTTGTCCTCAAAGCTTGTTGATGAAAGGCCTTGATCTCTTTTTATGCTACGAATGTCCTCTCGTCTCGAAATAGCCATCCTTGTCGATACAAGTTGATATGATCCTCTTAGTGACAAACAAAATTGTCGCACTGAGAAGGGATCAGACCATCATAAATTAATCTTTTGTCGACTTTTTTTATTATTGGAACCTTGAGATGAACTGTTATCACTGAACTGAGTTGTGCGCACTTCAGTATCCTTCGGAACATCAGTTTGTTGTTTCCGTTCTAAATGGTAAAGATACGTAGAATAATTGAGTTGTCTACTCTCGTGATTCGGATGTTGATAGGAAACTTTTTTGGTTTGACTTTCCCTTATTAGGTGTGTGGTAATTTTTTTTATTTTCTTCTAGTGATAATGTTGTTGAGTTGGTTACAAAACCTTCACCTGGAATTTTCATCGTCTGAACTGCAACATCTAAGTTTGTATTTTCTACAACTTGCTTGTCTTCTTTTTGAATTGTGATATTTACTAGATCAATGTTCGTTTTTCATCAACTTGAATTTCTACATTTGAAGATTTTGAAACTTCATTTTTGATAAGTTGTTGCACCTTGTTTTCCAACAACTTCTTATCCTTCTTAAGCTTCTTAATTTGCGTTAGTAATTTTTCGTTGTGGTCCTTAAGGCGAGCAACTTCTTCATTCTTGTTAGTGGTGATTTTGTCAATTTCCTTTTGCATATTTTGTATCGCTTTTTTACTTTCTTGAAGAACTACATTTGAGATATCTAGTATGTCTTCAAGCGTCACTGAATTTGGCTTCAAGGTAACGTCCTATAGCATTATTTTTTTCTTTTTGTATGAAAATGTCAAAAACTTATTTTTCGTATTCAAGATGAAAGAACCTAGAGTTTCCATCCATGGTGATCCCAGAATAATGTCACTTTGAGCATTCCATAGGGATTGAACAGAAAATTTCGATATAAATGTGTAATCGCCAATGTTTCACTGTAAATCAGTTATTTCGTATTTTTTTTGCCAAAAAAGTCTAATTTTTTTATTATATTTAACTCGGGAATCACCAATTGGTTTGCAATTTTAGGGTTTATATAATTTTTATCTTCAGCGGGTGAGATAGCAATAATGACATCTTTTCATGCGAGAGTTCCTTTAATTTTAAATAGCACTATAGCATAGTCGGATAAGGTTTCTAAAAATCTTCCTTCTTTTATTGTCGAACTAGACTCCATTTTACTTCAGAAATTCTTTTAAACTTGTTTTTAAGTATATTTCAAGTTCCTTTGAGCTTTGTACTTCAAGCCTCCTTAAAAATGTCTTTTAATTGAACTTCAAAAAATTAATTTTTCTCCTCCTTTTGCTAATTTGCCTCATGTTTTTTTATTTTTTATTTTTTGTTATAATTAATTAAATTAATTTAATCATATATATATATATATATATATATATATATATATATATATATATTAAACAAGGTTGAAACGAATCGTTGACCTGCGGCCAAGAGGCCGACTAGTGGGAGATAATGGGTGAACAATGATTCGATTTGGACAGTGCCAGTGGTTGGGGAACATCAAGTGAAAGGGACGAGTCGGGCTACTTGGAAGGGACGCAACGCTTGGAGCGACGCGGCAGAGGATAGGCCAGTCTATACAGTGGTGGTTGTTGTTTGAATAGAGCGTGATGGTGGTGTCAGAGAAAGGAAGGAGAGGCGAGCTAGCGGAAGAGAGGACAAGGGCGAAATTGGCTGAAGGAAAGGCGACGAGGCTGGCAGAGCTGAAGAAGCTAAGCGGAAGCACCAGAGTTGGTTGAGTAATGAGTGTGTGGCTCGTAGGTGACTAGAAATCGGTGTCAACGAGGCAGGAAGTGGACGGCGGACAGAAGCACGGACGGCGGTTGCAGAATACAGAGTCAGTTGGGTGGTAGTTGATGGTGGTGGAACCAGTTAGTGGGTGATGTGGTGTTGAATGGAGAGGCGGCAGGGATCGTTGCGATAGTGGCGATCGACGAAGTGCACAAAAAATCAGCGGTGCTACGGCTGGTCCGACGGTCGCTAGTCCGTTGGCAAGTAATTGGCGGCTGCAGGTAATATATATGTATTTTGATTTATTTATTTTTTTAAATTTTTTTTTTGTTTCTGATATATATATATATATATATATATATATTTAATCAAGTTTATTTCCTTTCTTTTCTTTTCTTTTATCTTTTTTTCTAAAAAAAATTTCTCTAATTTAACCCTTTTTTTACTTTTTTTTTTAATTTTTTCTTTGATTTACCTTTATATATATAATTATTTTTTAATAACAAACCCTTCTTCTCCTTCTTCTTTTAACTTTTTTCTTCTTATTTTACTTTTAATGGCCAAAGACCTAGCGAAATGGAGCAGAGGAGAAACTCTCAAATTTTTAGCGAAACACTTAAATTATACGGTTTAACTCCCAAATTTTGAGCGAAACACTTCAATTATACGGCAACAGGGTTGAGGGAATGTTGATGGCCAAGGGCCTGGATCAGAGAGCGTGGCTTTGTGCAGTGGTTAAGCAGTGGAAGGCTCGAACTGCTCTGATACCAAATGGAACGAACAAAGTTCGAACACTCAAAAGTCAAATACTCCAGAAGACTTGGAATATGAGAATATCCATTGAGGATCCAAATATTATTATATATAAACTGTAAGAAGAATGATTGATTGGTGAAAGTTACAAATGAGGCCAGCTTATATACCTATGCAAGTGCCTCTTCATGGAAGGTCATGTCCCATTAGACATGCCTCTTCAACCTAATTACTAATTAACTAACCATTATTTATTGGTTACATTATTTATATTATTTTATTCATAACATATACACTACCCACAAGTGGTGGGTAACAAGACCAAAACTCACTGTGTAAATTATGTGTGTGCTTATCATTGTTTACTTATCAGCTGGAAACAAAATGAAAAGAGTACAGTAGCCTGTGTATGTTTTAAATTAATTTGCATTAGTTTTATATCAGCTAACAGTCTGGGTTGAGGGCATCAAACAATATGCAAAAATCTTGAAACTGGGAGGGCTAAAGATTTGCCAACATTTTCTACAAAAATGGTCTTGTGAGTTGATTTCTCCACATTTTCCACTCTGAAAGCTTCAAAGTAGATGAAAAATAATATAATTGATCCAATACGGATCAGAAGTGTTCCTTATTTAGGATAGGCATAAATTCCTTCATGTAATATTTGTGAAACTTTGTTATCAAGAGATTCATTTTCCAGGAAACAAGAGTGAGCTTAAGCAATATAATCAGAAGTGCAGTCACATTCCCATTGAGGCATTTCCAAACTGGATGGTAAAAATTGCAAATCAAATATGAATACCAGTGTTCCCACATGAGCATTTACAATACTTACATGTTATGAGTCTGGAAAACATGAGCACCAAAAAAGTCCAAAAGGAATATCCCAACAACACTTCATATAGGGAGAAACACAAGAAAGTAAGTTGTGGTAAATATATTTCTTGAAATTCACAAAAGGAAGATTGATGTAGAGTTATTCATAATAATAATTTTCAGTCCGAAATAAAAGTTAAGAACAGTTCCAAAATGCCTAGTTTTCCCCAGCAAAATTACGTTTTACAGTACCAAAAGTTGAAATTTTATCAAGTGAAATTGCTAGGCAGAATTTGTTGTTTTCTCCACCAAAGTTGCACTTGCAAATGAATCAGTAAGACTTTGTTGTGTTACTTAGCAAAGATGAATTTGATGGATACATAAATCCCCACAAATAAAATGTTGTTACCTTCAAGCACTCAAGGAATCAGAATTACTTCAAATCAAAACTTGTGAATGTTGAGAAATATAGCTCAAGCAGGAGCTTCTTGCACAGGTTAGGTGTGAACATGGAAGAAGTAGTTCGAGAAAACTTCTAGTGACCACTTAGTAAAAGTTTGAAATAATATCATCTTGAAATTTCACTTTAATAAATACAAGCGAAAGTCAAATATTTCATATTCTTTTAGCCTTGAAATCTAAATGAAACATTCCAGAGATTCAAGAATATTAGTGAACTAGATTTGTTCTAATTTAGCCATACACCTCATTGTTATGTCACCGGATCTATCAGGCCCAAGGGCTGAATCCGCGGATCCCCGGATCGGAGACGGATTCAGATCCAAATCCGAGGAGATTCGCCCCCAGCATCAGTCAGTGGGTTAAGTTGTCAAGTGTCAGCACAAAATTCTGAAGCAGATGTCAGCGCAAACATCCGAACAAAAAAGTTTGCACACGAGTTAATGGATAACCCAATAATATGTGTTAATAAATGGATTATTCAACTGGCGTAAGAGAAATTGGATAATTCAGTGGAAAAAATAGGAAGGAAAAAAATTCAAAAGAGGGAATAATAAACCACTATCGGGTTAAGAAATGAATTATTAACCGGCGTTAGCAAAACTAGAAAATTGAGTGTCAACCAAAATGAAAAAAATCAAAGGTGTGAATAATAAACTAGTTGGTCGCATATATGTTAAGCCACCAAACATTTATTTAGATATTTTAATTAAATTTTAATTTTTTTTTTTAAGTGTAAAAAAGTAAGCTTTATAAATTAAGTTTCGTAACCATTTAATATAAATATAATAACTATTAATTAAAGTTTAAATATTTATAAACGATGCATTAATTTTAATATTATTAAATTAATAAAAAATTTAAAAATATTATATATTTAAAATTTAAATATTTTTATATTAATTTAATTAATATTTATAAATGACACATTAATTTTGATATTATTCATCTAATAATTATTTTATAACTACTAAAAATTATATATTTAAAAAATAATATATGTTTATATATAAGTTGCAGGAAACGTTGGGCAGAGGGTCATTTCCCCTTGGAAACGAGAAACGCATTTCCCCGTACCGTACAGCCTGGAAACGGATTTCCATCTGTACTGGGCCGTTTCGCGTTGAGGAAACGTGCCCAGTACAGACGGAAACGCGTTTCCAAGCCTTACGGACGTGTTTCCGACGTTTAATATTCTTTTATTGCACGTTTTCCAGCGTTTAATATTTTTTTTCGGTTTAAACATTGACATTGGACAATTTAATAATTTAAATGTCCTATATATATATATATATATATATATATATATATATATCGCGTTTCCCCGTTTCCAAAATTTGGGGGGGTCGCGTTTCGTACCTGTGCCCGTTTCAGAAACTCA
Organism: Pinus albicaulis; assembly: GCA_034641835.2. Lineage (NCBI taxonomy): Eukaryota > Viridiplantae > Streptophyta > Pinopsida > Pinales > Pinaceae > Pinus > Pinus albicaulis. The sequence goes on along the minus strand of CM076579.1, from coordinate 1,158,784,803 downwards.
TATACGTTTCCCCGTTTCATGCAACTTAGGTTTATATTTTTATTTTTATATAAATGTAAATTTAATAATTATAAAATATTTTATATTCATTTATACTTGTCGTTTCCTTGTCATATGCGGATCCTGGTTTTCAAAAAAATGGCATATCTGAATCCGGATCCGGATCCATATCCGGATCATGGTAACTTAGCCTCATTGTTGAGATAAGGTGGTTCCTAGGATTAAGGAGATTAGTTGCGAAGAGATGCGAAATTAGTTGCTAGGATTGAGGACATTAGTTATCTCTCTCAAAGCATGAATAGGACAAGTTGGGAGAAGTTGCAACACACATGAGAACACTTTAGAGAAGCAGAGACCAACAGAAGGAGACTACATCTAAGAGGAGAAAGCACAGATCTGCTGTAGCGAACAGTAAGAAAGAACCCGTAAAGAACCAAAATTGTACAGTTTTACAGCAATAGTTGCTGCCTTCTTTCTTCAGCAAAGCCATACTTCTGATTCAGCAGGTTATACTGCCGTGTTCTAGAATCTATATTATTTTTGTTTACTGTACATCTGCTAAGTTACAGCGCACTTGAGGTACTTTGTAAGAATTGATCATTAGAATGATAAGTTCATTTGAAGGGGAAAATTGCTGCACATGTGTGCTATTCATTTATTGCTTCCACTGTTCATTTTTCCAGACATATGTGTGATTGTTGCATGTTCAAATATATTCATTTCTGACATTAAATAAGTTCAGATACAATGTATTTAATTAAGAGAAACATAGGACAACAGTCATCTAGCTCCTTTGGAAAATATGACAACGAAGTGCATCGAACATTGTGATTCATGAATAAAGGCAGAGTTTCTGTCACGTTCCTGTCTAAAAGCGTGATACAGCCCAAAAGATCGATGTTTAATGGGTACAGACCATGTTCAAATGTGACTTGTTGTATTTTCTAGTCATGTTGACCTACTATTTTGGTCATTTGTGAAAATGTTGATTAATTATTAATATTATTGGTCCATTGTCATGAGGCTTAAGGAGTAGGCATTCCCCTGGCATGGGTACCCCAAATGATCATTGATGGGAGTGTCTCCGGATGTCTCAGCCCTTGCCAAGTCACAAGTTCCTGCTAGCATTGGTTTCCGGGTTGTGATACTAGCTACACAAATTTGTTTTGTTAATTAACCAAAAAAAAAAATTTGTTACCTTATCTTTATCTTGGTAACAGTCACGTTTTACCAACAGGAGTATTCAAAATATGAAGAGATAAATTTTATGCTTCTGTTTTCTGAAGAGAAATTCAACAAATGGTGTCCAAGGAAACCAATACATAATCACCACTAAGATATACTTGTAATGAAAGGAAAAACACAGTACATAAGAAATTATCTGGTGGTTTACCTTGAGCAACATCCCAGATTGTAAATGATGAATCTTCACGTGATGCTGAGGCCAACAATGTGATTATCATTAAGAACAAAACAATACTTCCACCTTTTTACCATTTCTAAATCAAGAAACAAGGCAACAAGATGACACTATAATTCCATCACAATAATGATTAGAAACGATTTTAAAAAAATTATCTAAAGCAGATTTCAAAGCACATCAACATACAACGAAAGGAAACACTAGAAGGTCAATTGGGAAAACTCTTTGTAAGTAGCAGATAAACCACAAGAAGCTATGATGGCTACGTTATTTAACTGAACTGATATTCAGGAAATAACGATGGTTTAAAGGATATCTCCCTGTAGGACTCCAAGATAGTGCCGTCACTGCTTTGCCACTGGGAATTTGGAGAAAGTCAACTAATGTCCATCGCACACTACTTCCCCGAGTAGAAGTGCCCAGGAAAGAAGCAACCCCTGACCTCACAGGTGCTACACTTCCTGGGTATGATGCAGACCAAATGCAGATCCCACCCCTATCACAACATATTCTGAGATTTATAAGATATCATGACACTGAAAAACTTTCAATTAAAGAAACATAAAGCTGTACTCAGCATCAGTGATCAAGTTTTAAGTCACAAGTAAACAAGAATGTGACCATTATCACTTCACTAGTTTAAGTTTGTCTAGTCCGTACCTGCAAGCAACAGACAGTGTTGTGCCACCATTTGGACGCCATTCAAGAGCTTCAATGCCCCTTTGAGATTCACTAACTAATAAAGACGACTCACGCCACTCTGGTCAAAAAAGACAAAACAAGGATCAAATATTTGACATTAGAAAATAATGAACCAGACTCCATAGCATGACATTATGCTATACATCAAAAACATGCTGATTTTCTTCTGAAGCTGATACAAGGAAAACAAATGAATAAAAAGTTCACATGATCAGCTCAACTGAAAGCAACGAACATTCAGATAGATTTATGTGTTTACCTGGATCCTGAAAATCATGTACAGTAACTTGATTTGATCCTGATATAAATGCTACAACATGCTTATGCCTGTGCCAACTGATTCCTTGAAGAAGCTCAACCTTCTTTAGTACTTTTGTCTGCAGAAATAGACACAAAATATAGACTGAAGTGTATATGAGAGCAAACCACTGCCATTCAGTTGACCACACAGTAAGGCTAGGTGCTACTTCTGCTCTAATGAACCCTATGTGGAACTCTAATAATTATGCAGTCAAACATTTTTGATATTTTATGGACCATGGTTGTTCTTTCAGGGTTAGGAGTCAAATAATCTAAAGCAGTGTTGATAATATCGGCGATATTTCGCGAAATATCGGAAATATCGCGATATTTTCAAGGAAATGATATTTCGGCCTGAAAATATCGCGATATTTTCAGATTTGAAAATATCGGCAAAATATTGGCTAAATATCGCCAAATTTTGAAAATATCGGCTAATTTTTAAAAATCTGAAAAAAATGATATTTTATGCTTGCCAATATTTGCCGATATTTCTGATAAGATGTTTTCTGGACCCTCACCGATATTTTGCCGATACTGATATTATCAACACTGATCTAAACTAATGACTCTAAAGATAGATCCATAGAAGAAGAATACCACCCAAAACTGTCATTTGAGCATATAAAGTAGTGAAAATGAAGTGGGTTCATTTTCCCTGGAAAAAGATCTCTTGGTCAACCAGTAAAGTACCAATACATCCACAAAAAGCACACAAACCAAGCAAAAAGGAAGCAGAGGCTCCCTTCATACAGTTTCATTTGAAAATAGATAATGTCCAACAAGTGATCTTTGTTAAAGATCAAATTTATTCTAATATAACTTCTCTGATTCCCAAATGGAAGTGGGACTGAAGCTTTCACATTTCACATCCTAAAAATAACCTAGAGAAAACATTCTCTACAGTTTAAATAAAGATCAAATCAACAATTTGTACCATGAAATAGAAAATGATAAACCATACAGCAATACACTATTCTAACAAACATCCATCAACAGTTCAGCATGTTACTGCTTCTCAATTGATCATCCAGACCAAGTTTGGGGCCTATCCTTTGCATCCCAAGACCATTTTTAGACATGTCTCTTTTCTTCACAGAGTCTGGATTTTAGGAGACAACACCCAGTATGGATCAGAACCCCTACCTAGCTCTTTGTTCTTCGGAGATCATTGCCTTCATAGGCCACCATGGTCAACGGCCATTTCTCTTAATCGACTCCCATTTTACCAGTACTAACTAGATTCTACAGGTCATCCTACCATCTAAGCAAGATATGAACTTGCTGAATAGTGAAGATATATACAAACAGTACACCCAAGCCACTTGGATTGTACCCTCTGAGGGCCTTAGTCCCAAGATGGCTTTTTACTCCAAGCACACTCTGCAACTGAGAGACAGCCTTATTATCAAACCTCCATATATACACAAACAATAGATGCATGACCTATGGATTCCCATTGATTAGTTCTATGTAGACTCCCAGCAGCTTCTGGTTGACACTGATCTCCATGTACCATGCTCTGATCAGACTTCCTAGCTTTCCCACTTACAGGAGATGGACACAGACAAGCATCTTAGTTTCATATTTCGTATCTCATTTTTTTATTCAAGTTGTTCCCACTCCACATTCTTTCATTATCCTAACTACAGATGCTTAGCTTTCTTCATAAGGTACATTTCCAGACATATATTGTTGTCTCTATATAGACCTCCCTGACTAGAGACCATTAGGAGGATCACCTCTTTCTTCCTTTGTTGAGGAATATAGCTCCTGCGGGAGCTTCCTGGACAGATTAGGTGTGAAAATAATACCAACTGTAGACCGAAGCATCACAAAGCATGTTCAGATTAAGTGTGAAAATAATACCATCTTGTACTTTCACTTAATTAAATAAAATACAAGTCAAATTTTCTATATTCTTCTAGTCTTATAGATCTAAATGAAATATTCTAGAGATTCTAGAATATTAGTGAATTAAATTTGTTCTAATCTTAACCATACAACTCATTGTTGACATAAGGTGATTGCTAGGTTTAAGAAGATTAATTGCTAAGACATGAAATTAGTTGCTAGGAATCAGGATTGAGGAGATTAGTTCTCTCTTAAATTATAAATAAGACAAGAAGGGGGAAGTTGAAACACACATGAGAACAATTGAGAGAGCGACAGAGACCAAGTGTAAGGCCCTTGGGCTTGAGCACGCCCAAAGACATGCCCAGTGGCAAAAATCCGAAGGTATGACGAGTTGGGTGACTTACAATTGTACAAGGGCATTGCAGTAAAACGACCACGGGCATCACGCAACCAAGAGCACCCATGGTGGATAAACACAACAACGAGTTCAGTGGAACGAGGGCTCATGCAAAACAACATAGTGTGCAAGATGGCGGAGGTCAGTTGGCAAAGGCATTCGCACAAAGGCAAACCACCCAAACGAAATGAAGGCATGGGCGTTGGCATATTGTGCAAAGCACGGAGTGGGCGTGCGATGGAACGGCTGACGTGAAGACGAGGATGAGAAGCATTCTGCACAGCATAGCATGCACACGAGGGAATGAAGGCGAGATCAGCTGAACAACTTTGTGAGGACGGCTCGGTGGAGAGACACGCCACTTGCAAAGGGGTGTTTGCATATAAAAGAACGAAGATGAGTGGTTGGAAGGAGCATCAACTCAGCCAAGCAAGTCGAACCAAGCGAAAAGACGAATCGCAGGAAAGGGGAAAAAGCAAAGGGAAACAACAGAAGGGGACGAAGCCAAGTGAGGCCAAGTCGTGCAAAATTTGATTTATGGGGCTTTTGGTGTGCGAGCCACATGGTTGCACAAATTCCATTCGGTTTGGATTCTAGGTTCAAGCTAAAGGTGCGATCCAAGCTACGCACGGATTTGGTTCTGGGTTTCGGCCAAGTTTTGTTGAAGTGTTCTGGCAAAGAACTAAAGGTTCCAACTATTATATATTGTGAAAATTCAAAAAACAAAGTTTAGCTACCATGCGACAACAGGGTATTTGGAGCTTGGTCCAAGGCAAGTCCTGTATATTTTGAAGTAAAGAAGTAAAAGGGGAATTTGCTTGGGAGTTCCCCCTCCCACATATTGCTATTGCACTTGTATTATTCTTGTATGCCGAGAAGTCTTTTTAATTGAAGTGGTTCATCTTATTGTAGTCGAACTATGCATATGATAATTAAAGTAATGTGAATATATATGAAGTAAATGAAGAGAATGAAAAATAGACTAAGTGTTGAAAGAAACTGTTGAAGGGATATTCTGTTGAAGTCATTTGAAAACTTATTCCCCAAGTTGATAGCAACGTCGCTAAAAGACACATAGGATAGAGGTGTAGTCTAGAAGCCAATAGTTGTGTGCCTTGCAATGAAAACTTGCCAATGTCGCACGCCCTTGGTGGTTGTAATCGTGCGATCATCGTGGGGTTGTGACACCAAGAGAGGGAGGTGAGTGCATTTGAGAGGAGAAAGTACAAATCCATTGTAGCAAACAGCAAGAGAGAATGTGTATAGCACCAACATCATACAATTATGCAACAATAGTGTTGATTTTTTGTAGCATCGAATGTGGTCTAAGTCTCAAACTTTGTGGAGAGGCTTAGACACATGCATTACAAATAACCTAGAAATCATTTTGGGAAATTCCACCGAGAAACAGTTTTATAAGAAAAATTAATTATTTTTAATGATGACCCTAAGTCTAACTTAGGAAATTAAAATAATTAATCAGTATTAATGTAAATTATGGGTGAATCTTCTAGATATAGCAGATCAAGTCTAATATAAATTTAGTCGTTGATTGGAGATCTAATCTCGGTCATAAAAGTCTCAACAAGAAGGCTATAAAGGAAGATTTGAGGGTCATTTGTAAGATACACCGAGAGGATCTAGAGATTGAATTTTTCTGATGTAGAAGTGCTCGGACGAAAATCAGATCTAAGTGATTCTTGATTGCAGTGAGGGGCAAAGTAATTCCGGTTGGAGATTTTTCTGAGTCGGGAATACATAGCAGAAAAGACAAAAGACAATACGCACAAGAGGCAGCGTAACAGCTACGCAGAGGCAACGCATTCCCACACAGGCAATGCTACCGCCTTGAGGAGATCTAAAATTCAACTGAGGATAAATCAGATCCAGTGCCGGAATGCCAAGGTGTGAGACCAGAAGGGGTCAGAACCAACCAGCAGAAAACCAGCAGTGCAGAAGCCACGCAGTGCCCACGTAGAGTGACGTTGTGACTACGTAGAGTGTGAAAATTTCTGAATATAGAAATCCTGCTGCAATATCTCGATTTACTTTTCCTACTTGAATTAAATTACAAGTTAAATTTTTGAATTATTCAATAAAATCAGTAGAGTAAACACAACTGCAGCCTACACATTTATAGATCATTTACTAAACATAACGCACACATGACAAAGTGTCAGATTTTTCGGAAAAATGTCCTTGGAAAAACCCAATGCAGGAAAACCAGTGCAGCTAGCTCTAGAGGGTTTTATTATTATGCGGAATCTTAATACAACAATTTCTGGGCACCAGACATGGTTGGCCCTACAGAGAAAATCACAGTAGTACTACCTCTTTCACTCAGAAACAAAAAATACGGTTGATTCACACTCTCAAATGAGATTTACAAAACTCGAACCCTTTCTGGCCCACCGGAAACCCCAGCATTGTCCCCCAGCCCTCTGCGTCAGCCTTTCTGGCCTGCATCAACCTCTGCGCTACTCTGGAAGGGCCTGTGTCACCCTCTCTGAGCTTACGTTGCACCTACGCTGCCCTGACTGGGTCTGCGTCAGCTCTAAAGGGCTCTTGTTGCCTCTGCACTACCCTCTTCATGCCTCTAGCTGGCCTCTGCGCTGCTGGGTATGTTGCCTCTCTGTCGGTGTTGTATTCTTGGCCTTGGATCAGAATCCCTCACCAATACTGCCCCTCACTGCACTGCAAACTCACTTCTAAATTCTTAGTAAACCACGCCCTAGAATTTCGACTTAGCTTCAGTGCTCTGCCAATGTGTGTGTTCTCCAACTGACCCCAAGCCCTTCTCCTATACTTTTCTCATTGGCAAACCAATGGTCGTGATCTGATCTCTAATCAACAGCTAAGATTAGAAGTTGCTTGATCCACGTCACTTAGATCATTCTCATCACATGTTTAATTTAATTCACTTTAATCTTTTAATTTTCCTAAGTTAGACTTAGGGTCCTTAATTAAAAAGATTAATTATAAGAATAACTCTTAAACCAAATGGAATTTCTCCAAACGCTTTCTGAGTCTTGGAGATCTCATGTACTCCAGCTCCTCCACAAAATTTCGGAGCTAGAGCACATCTGATGCTACCCCAAAATCTCAACACTCCCTCTTAGCGAGGAATGTGCTCTAGCAATACTTCCACACTGAAGCATTGCCCTGATCTCTGGCATCGGTCCCCGCACTGATGCTTGGCCTGCTGCGCAACTGCTGCTCTTTGTATTCTGTCCTTGACTCTGCCACAGTCACTACCACATCTATACTGCAGCTCCCTCTCAAATTGCTGCATCATGTTGCCCATTGCACTGCCACTGCTAATTGTTGCACTGCAACTCAGTTGTTGAGAAGTAAGCAACTGAAGGACCCCTGCCTAATCACTGACAGACAAGTCAGTTGATTTTGCATCTCATCACTGAAGCTCCTTGGCTGTTGCGCTGCGTTGTCCTCCTAAAGCCACTGCGCTACTACAACTCTACACTGTGTAAGCACTGCCTCCTCTGCACTGCTGAAGTCCCATCAACCCCTCTGCGCTATTGCTTCTACGATGTTCTTGCATCTGCACTGCGATGCTCCCTCTACAGCATCCCAACTCTGCCCTCTGTTTCTCTGTGATCTTCTACACCCACTGCTCCAGTCATCCCCACTACTGTCTTAAGGCTCCCGTAGCACATATGTGATCCAAGAGTCTGGGCACCTCAAGGATCCTACCTTCCATCTGTAGCTGATCTACAAATCAATATCGCCCCACCTCTTCTCTCGAGGCACATGAGCGCTCATGGCCACATCATCATTAGAGCCATCGTCTTCTTTAGCTGTCGCAGCCTTGGATTCAGCTTCCTTGTCCTTCTTCCTTAGAGGACAAATGGTGGCAAAGTGTCCAAGTTCACCACACCTGAAGCAACGGATCTTGGATAGATCCCTCTTCTTCTTCCCTTGTTGCTTCTTGGATGCAAGGGCTGCATCTTCCTCTTCCTCCTTCACTTTGTTGGATCTGGTGCTGGCTTGTCTCTTGGTCATCCGGCACATTTCTTCTTATCAGAGGATAGCCCACATGTCGTCCCAGCTTGGAAGGTCCTATCTGCCCAAGATGCTTTGGACAAACGTTTCCCATTCATCTATAACTACATTTAGAGCAGTCCTCACCACAACATCATCCTCCACCTTGACCCCCATGGCAATCAGTTGATCCTGAATCGACTGCAACCTGAAAAGGAAAGGATCGATTTCCACTCTCTTATTCATCACAAATAACCTCATTTGGTTCTCTAGAAGCATATTCTTTTGGACGGATTTCCCTTGATACATTGTGGTTAACGTTTTCCACATAGCATTAGTCGCCTTCTTCTAGGCTATATGTGGGACCACGTGATCCTTGACCCTGTCCATGATGAAGTGCTTAACATGTGCCTCCTCTTCATTATGCTTCGCGAGAAGTGCAGCATCAGTTGGTGCAGCCAAGAGGTTCTTTGCATGCTCCCGTAATGTGTATGCCTCCAGGACCGTCAAGATTCTGGCTTTCCAGATAGCAAAGTTGGACAAGCCGTCCAACCTATCCTGATCACACTGTCCGTATGGCGCCATCTAGCTCAGAACAATCTGTCGAAACAGATACTCCTCTCCTTGCTGTTGTTGCTACTCTCAACAGAAGCCCGGATATAGGGTCCTTGGCGAAAAGGCACCCTCTATAGTAACTGCTCCCTCTGACAACTGATTTCCCTCCTTGGAAATCTGCCAAATCTTCTGAATCAACCCTCTTCGATCACCCTCCTGATCGATCCTCAGATTTCTTTGGCACAAAAAATCTACTAAGCAGTTGTTCTTCTCCCGCTCTTTGTCAACTTAGCTAGGCACGATTTTGCACCAGCAGAACCTCCATCACACCAGCAACCTCTGAAGATCTGAAGCTCTGCTTCTAGACTACAGCAAATCTACACAGCAACGCGAAACTGGATTGTGTCCCTTTGGCTGGCCTCTGCATGAGCAAACTGGCTCAGTGCAGGCTCTGCGCAACGCAGGCTGCTCTTGCGTCACCCTGGAAGGCTCTGCACTACCTCTATGTCACTCAACTGGGACTGCGTCAGCCCCTGCGTGGCCTCTGCTGGGAATGCGTCCTCCTGGTGCTGCATTGCCCTCTCCGGAATTCTACTGCTTCAGCTGCCTTCTCTGTAGCAAAAAAATTCTTCAGCCGCTTCGTTGGTGATTCAGCTTGATCTACAATGCTCTAATACCATGTGAAAATTTCTGAATATAGAAATCTGTTGTAGTATCTCGATTTACTTTCCTACTTGAATTAAATTACAAGTTAATTTTTTAAATTATCCAGTAAAATCAGCAAAGTAAACACAACTACAGCCTACACATTTACAGATCATTTACTGAATATAGCGCACACATGACAAAGTGACACACATATTTTCGGACAAATGTCCCCAGGAAAATCGATGCAGCTAGCTCTAGAGGGTTTTATTATTAGGCAGAATCTAAATACAACAATTTTTGGGCACCAGGCACGGTTGGCCCTACAGAGAAAATCATGGCAGTAATACCTCTTTCACTCGGAGACAGAAAATATGGCTGATTCACACCCTCAAACGGGGTTTACAGAACTCAAGCCCTTTCTAGCCCATCGGAAACCCCAACGTTGTCCCTCAGCCCTCTGCATAAGCCTTTCTGGCCTGCGTCAGCCTCTGCGCTGTTCTGGAAGGGCCTGCGTCATCCTCTCTGGGCTTACGTTGCCATGACTGGGTCAGCGTCAGCCCTGAAGGGCTCTTGTTGTCTCTGTGTTGCCCTTTGCATGCCTCTGTCTGATCTGCGTAGCTCTGGCTCGCCTCTGCGCTGCTGAGTATGTTGTCTCTCTACCGATGTTGTATTCTTGGCCTTGGATCAGAATCCCTCACCAATACTGCCCCTCACTGCACTACAAACTCACTCCAGAATTCTTAGCAAACCACGCCCTAGAATTTCAACTTAGCTTCAGTGATTCAGTGATCTGTGCATGTTTGTGTTCTCGAACTAACCCCAAACCCTTCTCTTATACTTTTCTCGTTAGCAAACCAACGGTCGTGGTTTGATCTCTAATCAACGGCTAAGATTAGAAGTTGTTTGATCCACGTCACTTAGATCATTCGCATCACATGTTTAATTTAATTCACTTTAATCTTTTAATTTTCCTAAGTTAGACTTAGGGTCCTTAATTAAAAAGATTAATTTTTCCAATAACTCTTAAACTAGATGGAATTTCTCCAAACGCTTTCTGGGTCTTGGAGGTCTCATGTACTCCAGCTCCTCCACAAAATTTCGGAGCTAGAGCACATCCGATGCTACTCCAAAATCTCAACACAGAGCAGTGGAGGGCTTGCCATCCAGGGTTTGTTGGTCAGTCGAGCTTCCAGTATCAATGTGAGATTTCTCCCACCAACTCTTTTTCAATCATATTTTCTGCAGGGATTGCCAGAAAGGCATCCAAGATTTGTATTCAGAAAATCACTGCATAATATATAAACCCTCATATTTGTTGCATCGGTTTTCCCGCAATGGGTTTTTCCAAGGACGTTTGTCCAAAAATAACGGTGTCCTGTGTGTGCATTATTTTTCTTGCTCAGTTTCTGTTTTCACAAATGTACTTTAATAGTTGAAGGTTGCTTCAGTAACTGCTTCGATATTTTAAGAAGAAATCTTTTAATAACTTGTTAAATCATATTTACAAGTAGAAGTAGTTCAGCTTGTTGCAGTTGGGATTACAAATCTAGATGTTGGAATTTTCACATGGTATCAGAGCATTGATTATGAAACGGGAAGAGGAGAACTAGTGCTCAGTCGGAGGCCGAAGAGCTGCAGAAAGTAGCAATTCGAATCCCCAGAGAGATTGCGCAATCCATGCCAGGAGGGCTGAAAATCCCTGGAAGGTCTCTCTCTAAGTGAGTCGACAGAGAGGTAAGACTTCCAGATCGGAATTTTACCGTGGCAAAGGGAGCAACGTAGAGCCTCAGCGCAGAGCTGGTGGAATGCAATTTCTACAGGCAGATTTTGAGTTTGTCGGGCGGAAAGTCGTCATAAGAAGAAGAAGCAGCACAATGAAAGGAATTTTTCTTCCTCGGGAAGTTCCTAGCCAGGGAATTTCAGTTTTTCCAAGAAATGAGCAGCAGATCTACGAGCTCTACAAGGAGTGCGTAAGCTTGTCTAGTGTTGCGCATTGGGGGAAGAAGAGCAGATTCGACATTTTTGACGACCATGGTAACTCACGGGCTTAGAGATCAGGACTGGTTGGAGGGAGCCTCCAACTACATGATCTGGAAGGCAAGGATCACTTGTCTTCTCGATGATTACGATCTGAAGCTTTTCATGAAGAGCACGGTAACTGTCCCAGCAAATCCAGATCCATTGAAAAGTACAAGGCTAATATGGCGAAGGCGAAAAGGCTACTCCTCGATGAGGTCAAAGATCACATAGTGCCCCATATAGTCGACAAAGATACTGCCAGGCAGATGTGGGAAGCCTTGGCCACGCTATATGAGGGATCTTCCGAGCAACAGAAGATGTACTTGGAGCAGCAACTGAGGATGGCGCAAATGCGGGAAGGGGAGCGTATTGTTCCGTTTTTGTTGAGACTTCAGGAGATTCATGACCAACTTGCAACAGTAGGGTCTACCCCTTCTCCTATAGCGATGGTGAGACTGGCATTGAATGAAGTCACTAATTGTTGGCAGGTATTTGTCCAGAATATCCTGGGCAGAGCAACCTTGCTAGGCTAGGAAGAGATGTGGGCTGCTCTTTAGCAAGAAGAGCTAAGGAGAGACTTGGTCAAGTGCAAACTTGATGGCAGCAGTGGTACTGGATCGAAGGTGAAGCAAGAGGAGGAAGAAAATGCAGCCTTGCATCCAAAGGGCAGCAGGAGCAACGGAGACGTAAGAAAGACGTCTCGAAGATCAAGTGCTTCAAATGCTGTGAACTTGGTCACTACACTTCCCAATGTCCTTTGAAGCAAAAGGGCAAGGACGAGAAACATGATCCGAAGGCTGCGACCGCGAAGATCAATGAAGATGAGTACGCCATGAGTGCCCACACATCTCCAGGAGGGAGATGGGGCGACATTGAGTTGTAGTTCAGCAGAATTGCAGTTGGGCAGGATCCTTGGGGAGTCCACCTCTCGGATCATACCTTGCTACGGGACCCCAAGATAAGCAATAGCAGGCTGGAGGAGTTTTCAGTTAGTGCTAAGTGCAGAAACGACAGATGCAATAGTTAGCAGTGCTAACATCTAAGCAGCGCAGAGCAGAGTTGCAACAGCGCAGAGGGACGCAGTGCAAAGCAGCAGCAGCGCAATGCTTCAAAGGGACGCAATGCAGAGCAGCAGTCAAAGTTTCAACATCGATATGCATCCTAAACACTTGTTCAGATTCATGGATGTTTTTCAGTTGCTTCTCTCAGCAGTTGAGTTGCAGTGCAGAGTTAGCAGTGGCAGTGCTAGCAGCAGATGCAACATTTGAGAGGGAGTTGCAATACACATGCAGGGTTATCGTGGCAGGATCAGCAGCAGCGCAGTGATTGATGGGTAGCATGTCAAACATCATGAGCAGCAAGGCATATTTGTTAGAGCACATTCCTCGCTCAGAGGGAGTGTTGATTTTTGATAGCATCGAATGTGCTCTAAGTCTCAAACTTCGTGGAGAGGCTTAGACACATGCATTACAAATAACCCAGAAATCGTTTTGGGAAATTCCACCCAGAAACAGTTTTATAAGAAAAATTAATTATTTTTACTGAGGACGCTAAGTCTAACATAGGAAATTAAAATGATTAATCAGAATGTAAATTGTGGGTGAATCTTCTAGATAAAGTAGATCAAGTCTAATATAATCTTAGTCGTTGATTGGAGATCTAATCTCGGTCGTTGAAGTCTCAATGAGAAGGCTATAAAGGAAGACTTGAGGGTCATTTGTAAGATACACTAAGAGGACCTAGAGATCGAATTTTTCTGACGGAGCAGTGCTCGGACGAAAATCAAATCTAAGTGATTCTTGATTGCAGTGAGGGGCAGAGTAATTCCGGTTGGAGATTTTCCTGAGCCGAGAATACATAGCAGAGAAGACAGAGGGTAGTACGCAGAACAGGCAATGTAACATCTACACAAAGGCAGCGCAGTCCCATGCAGAGGAAGCGCTACAGCCTTGAGGAGATCTGAAATTCAGTTGAGGATCAGTCAAATCCAGTGCCGAAAAGTCGGGGTGTGAGACCGGAATGGTCTAGAAGGTCAGATCTAGCCAGCAGAAGACTAGCAGCGCAAAAGCCACACAGTCCCCACGCAGAATGACACAAAGACTGCGCAGAGAAGTGGAGGGCTTACCATCCGAGGTTTGTTGGTCAGTCGGGCTTCCAGTATCAGTGTGAGATTTCTCAAACTAACTCTTTGTCAGTCACATTCTCTACAGGGATTGCCAAAAAAGCATCCCAAATTTGTATTCAGAAAATTACTGCATAATATATAAACCCTCAGATCTGTTGCACCAATTTTCCCGCATTGGGTTTTTTCTTGGGACGTTTGTCCAAAAATAACAGTGTTCTGTGCGTACATTATTTTTCTTGCTCAGTTTCTCTTTTCACAAATGTATTTTAATAGGTGAAGCCCACTTGAGTAACTACTTCGATATTTTAAGAAGAAATCTTTTAATAACTTGTTAAATCAGATTTACAAGTAGGAGAAGTAGTTCAGGTTGTTGCAATAGGGATTCCAGATCTAGATCTTGGAATTTTTACAAATAGTCCCTTCCTTCTTTCTTTAACAAAGCCACATTTCTATTGCAGCAGGTTATACTTCATTCTTTTATAGTAATTTGTTTATCGTACAATTGCTAAGCTAGAGTAGACTGTGGAGGTACCTTGTAAGCTTTGATCTTTGGAATAATAGTTGATTTGACGAACACAATCATTGCGCAAGTGTGTTATTCCTTTACTGCTTCCGTTCAATTTTTTTGTCTATATGTGTGATTGTTGCATGTTCAAAAATATTAATTTATGTGATTCAATAAGTTCATATTTGATTTATTTAATTAATCAAAACATAGGACAACAGTCATCTACGATTTAAAAATATACATCCTTGTTGTCACATCTGCCCATCGCAACAAATTACAGCCAAAGGTTAACACAAACCTCAAATACCAAATCAATGGCCTTGAGTTTCTTCTCGATGAGCCTAGCCCACCCCCATCCCCCCGCCTCCCCACAAACCTGATGAGAGAACCATTCTCCTCCAACCTTCTCGAGAGATATGAGAAGCTCACATACCAGACACCAAGACAAAAACCACTAGACCAAGAAACAATTCAACTTTAGGAGATCGTAGACTCGAACTTTTTGAACCAAGTACTGATCTATAAGTTTTTTTTCCCTTCAAGCAACTACCTCAAAGAGACACTCATATGGGTGTGATATGTTGCTACTTTGATGAGAGCCCTGCTTATCACCTTGAACTTGTTTCTCCATCCCATCAAATGTATTCAATGGTATATCAGTCCTTGGGCGCTATGCTCTCAATCTTGAATGATAGTTCGTGATGCTTCAATCTATAGTTGGTATGGTATTCATTGTATGGTTTCCTTACTTAGAAGTGATGTTAAGGTTTTGAATGGTTTGTGAAGTGTGCTTAGCATTGAAAAAATGCTTTGTCTCTCATAACTAAAGTAAAGATATTACCTCATTACTATAACTAACCATGTTGAGACATCATTAGTTCTAGATAAGTGTGCCTTAATATAGGCCACTAGGTACTACTAGGAAGTCAAAGTGGGTAGTATAGTCACTTCACATCCATAATTAACACTTTCCAACAATTTCACTTGCATTTTCATCTCATCCATAAAAAAAAATCAACATCCTCTAACTTATGGTTAACTTATTAAACGTCATTGAAAGGGTCAAGAGGACAAAAGAAAGAAAACAATGGAAATCCTAACTAAATCAAACCAAAATAAAAGGCTAAGGAGGTGAAGAGAAAAACAAATTAAGAAAAGAAAAGAATAAACTACTTGAACTTGCCCCTTGTTACCCACCAAAAAGTGGGTAACCCCATAGGAGAATAATTTTCTCCTTCTTTCCATCCAGCAAGCATCCCTACATTTGCTCATTATATGATGATATGCATGTTCCTCTACCATTTGCATTGGTTAAACACCTGTCACCATCTAGCATTCCTCTGCAAGAAAGGTGGGTCACCATTCGACAGGTACTTTAACCATTTTGCAATCATGTTCTTTTACTTTATGTTTTGAGCATTCTTACATGTATTAAGGGTTGATTTGGATGATTGACCAATCTTGACTATAAACTTGTTCTCTCACCTTACCAAAGGGGGTTGGTTTTTAGCCCTAGTCTAGTGGGACCTCTTTTGAGGCCTTAGGGTTATAGGAGGGGCACTACTTGGGAAACCTAGATTGAAGTAGCATGTCCATAGCTTTTCCACACTTACCACTCTCTACCATTCCCTTGATTTCATGCCCAACCTTCGGGTTTGTTGTCATTGGTTCATTTGGAATGGCACCCTTATATCCTCATCCTTGAATTTGGGCTGGAAACTTTTCCCTAGAGGTTGAAAAGAAAGGTAAAAGCATAAGATGGCCACAATGGAAGAAAAAGGAAATTTAAAATGCACAAGATGGTCAAGACAATAATTAGCATGCGAGCAAAAGTCTAGCATAAGCTCTAGCCCCCTCATTAGCTATCACTTGGTTTCTGAGCATTAGATGCTCCATCACATAACAAAGGAACCCTTGCATGTCCCTTTCTAGATGAGTGAGAAGCTAACTCGTCATTAAAGGGGAAATCAATGAAATATCTTTAAAAGCAAGTTTGAACACTTGAGCTATCCTCCCTATCAAAGTATTATCAAAAAGAATTAAAAGGCACACCAGAGGAGTGGAAAAAACAAGTCGAGGAAAGGGGTAACTCATGCCTCCACGAATACACTCAAGATGATGGAACTCCATCCACTGGTCATATGACCATGGCAACTTGCCATGAAGCATTTTCCCTCCATTGCCATGTTATCACGAACACACATGAATTGAAGGGTTGACCTTGGGCATGTCACTTCCCCTTAGGGGCTAGAAGAACGTAATAGAGTTGACCATCTCCCTAAGACACGTAAGGAACACTTTTACAGGACTTGGTCTAGTTAGATATTTGAAGGTGATCCCAATTTGAAGTATTATTATTCCCTTAACAATCAAGTATGGTCCACTATGATACATCTAATGTCATTGTCCCTAATGATTGGTACCTTTCAGTTGATTTTCAGATGGTTTTTCGAGATGATCCTTCACATATCAATGGAGGCCTTGAGGGCACATTTCATGCCTCCAGTATACATTATGCCCATGTTATACCACACTTTAAAGAGCAATGATGACCTTGCAGAAGCAACATTGCCCATCTAAAATAGAGCATTGGGCACTTTGATTACTCCAGCAGATGATTGACACTTCAGAGCACCCCCTAAATGTTTAAACATTGAGCTCTTCTTCCTTGGTGTTGGAGATTCTTGATGGCGTACCCAGCGGACCCAGCATGTCCCCAAGTTGGCCTTGACATTGTTTGATGGGCATGACTTGATTCGAAGTATAGAAGATAATGGCCATCCCCATGATGACAAGCGAGAGCTTGTACTACCACTTGGAATTCCAATGTTGCAGAGAGATGATGCCACGCCACACTTCTAGCCCCTAAGAAGGTGACGCAAGGCACCCAGAGCATGGTTTTGACACTTGGAGGCATTTTGAGGCACTTCATGAGGGCTTTCCCTCATGGATGGGAGTTGATTATGATGATGGGACATCCCCCCTAGCCCATACATGCACTTTCATAGCATTCGTTGAAAAAAGGGCATTGGTGTCATGCTTATAAAGGATTTCGACCCACATGTGTGGGCTTTAATGGCATAATTTTATTATTTTGTGCTATGGGGTTGGCTTACAACCCCTTATCTTGATTCATACTCAAAATTAAACTTGTTATAGGGATTCTGGGCTAATATTAGTGAGTGATAGACCTCATATATATTGAGGATCACTCAACATTTTTCATCATCACGCTTCAGTTTCAACCTTTTTCTAGAGTTCGACTTAGCCTTGTGTAACTCGCTACTTATGGAGATGTGATTTTTTCGGAGGCTTTTGCTATTGAAGATTGGCTTATCTCTTGAAGATGTCTTTTTGGGATTGAAAAAAGGTATTTCCATGGAAGAAGTGTAAGTTTATTGCAGATTTTTTATTAGTTTACATGTAATTGAATTATTGTTAGGGTTTTTCTATGATCCATGTCTAAATGCAAATTATTTATGGAGAATCTTGGTTAATTTTTGCATGTGGAATATTTCTTCCATGAAAACCATAGGAGAACTACTAGTGTGCATCTCCTATTTAATTTCTCCCCTCACAAAAAAGATAGGGATTATTTAAGTGGAAACAAGAGATTTTCCCCACTTACTCCAAGCATTTTTCTTTTTATCTCCTGAAACTGCCATAAACCCTTTATCACCAACGTAGGATTAGGCATTGACAAGCTTTGTGTTGACCAAAAAACCTTGAAAAACTAAATATTTTTCTTCTTTTCTATTTTTCTAAGCCTTTTGAGGCAAGCCGCTAGGATTTTTCCTAGGGCCAAATTAGTCTATGGAATTTGTGGATCAGTGTTTGTGGCATAAAAACCTAGGTTTTATCTAGGTAATCCTTTTGAATGCAAAATCTCACCTTTTTCATGGTAAAAATTCCACTTGGAGGGTTGACGTCATCTATCTCTAAACAAGTTTTTCCATTGGAAACCATAACCCTAGCTTAGCTTCAACATGACGCTCTTATCTAGAGGGTTTTTTTTATTATTTTGTCGGCCTATCCTTTAGTAAACCTTTTATTTGACTCGTATATGTCTAGACACTCCTTTATTGTTGCATATCAATAAACACTATGTCATATAAGTCCTTACTAGACTAGATGCACAATATGTGATTCCTTGTTGAGAAGCATTGAGCTTTTGTCCATCATTAAATGTCTTCACCTAGCCTATGCCTTTGTTGACACCTAATCCTAAGGGATTGAGAGAAATTGTATATTAGTGTAAAAAGAAAAATAAGGAAGTCTAAGAGACATTGGGAAATGAATCCCAACAGTCTCGCCTCCATGTATATATTCATGAGCACCCTCAATCAAATTCACGGTTCATTTTGTGGAGTTACCTCCTGGCCTGACAACCTTCATCACCTTGAACGCTGTAACTTAGAAAATCATCATAAGTTATCACTAGGAAGCTGACCTTGTGGTGAAATTCCACTAAATAGTAGGAGGAATATTGTTGAGGTGAAAGTAGCAATCTACTTCATTGATGCAGCAAGGGTTGGCCATTGCCTTATGAGTCCCCTCATAAGGGATGAGATTATCTTTATGTTAATTTTGGTCCTCGAAAAGAGGAATTTAATGCAATCATCATCTCCATCAAATGAGTTGTCCCAAGGTGGAATTTGGCCCTAGTTGTCAATTTTAACACTCCCTCTCAACTAGGGACAATTCCACCTGTCAATCTGTCATGCCATCAGGTCGTCGTGAATCATCTTTGTCATCTCATCTCTGCTCTTCTGAACCATGATGTAATAATGAAGAAGAATTGATCGAGAGTGAGTCACAAGACCTTACCACTCTCCACGGACAAAAGTCTATCCAGAGGTAGAACCTCAATTGATCCCTGATCAAGTTGTTGAACACCACCCCTGATCAAGTTGTTCCCTTACCTCAACTTGGTGGTTAATCATGTATCCTAGTACCGTAGGATCTCCTCTATTGGCTATTAGATTTAGGTGCGACACTCTTACCCACCACCTATTGGTAGTATCCATAGAAGAAATTTTTCTCCTAGATGATCCTTGGTCGACAGTTAGTAGCCCATTTGCAACCACCAAATAGCTCGATGCGCCGCTATCTCCAACACCCAAGCCAGCCATGTGGTCCCTCGTCCATCGGTTATGATCATATGTTTGAAGGTGGGCATCCTGACCCCGAAGGTATGGCTTTTCATTGGTATAGTTGAGTAATTTTGCTTACTTATCATGGACACTTTTGGGCATGGATTGGTGGGGTGATTCGGAGGAAATAGTGGGCTACTTTTGTACTCGTGTCTCCTCTGCTTGATTTGGTGGTTAGCCTTGGGTCTTAGTCCCGTGGGATCTCCTTTACTAACTATTAGCTTTAGGGTTGGCACTACATGGGGAATCTCGATTTTGGTTGTGTGGTCCCGCTTCCCGGAACCATATCCCTCCCACTCACATTGACCCCATTTCATCACTTTTCCCATTTGGGTCCACAAAGGGTTAGCCTCCCCGTCCCATTTTGCACACTTTTGGTCGAGACTGGAACAATGCCCCGGAGGTTGATGTAGCTAAAAAGAAAGGAAAAAGCATAATTTGGCCACTCTCAACAGCAAATGTATAACACAAAATGCAAAAGATGGTCGGGACATACAAATTTAGCACGTGGGAAAAATCCAAGCATGAGCTCTACCCCTTATCTACGACCATCACCCTAATTCCTATGGGCCCTGTTACCACTCAAACTAGCAGGGGACCTAGAAGGGAATTCTAAAGGGGCAATTGCTAGGTTATGGGCAACGATGGAGACTTAGCCCACCGTCACTTTGGTTAAGGCTCTCTACTTTTTACGGAATTTCACCGATGGGAGGAGCCCCGGTATATAGAGTCACTTATTTAGGATAAATCAAAAAAAATAGATATGAAGTGACCTCAATGACCCTTTCCTAGGAGAGGCTCAAGAATGGGAATTGCTTGCTTCTTAAGCAAGGTACAAGGCTTCCTAGGAGAAGGGGGTAAGGGTTTAAGGGATAGGTTAAAGGAGTGTGACTTGTGAAGAAACTTCCCAATCACTAAAATCCTTGCAAACTTGGATTCTCGAGTTGTCTTTAAAAAATTGACTTTGATCAGAAATGGGACCACATAGGTGTTGGAAATATTGTCATTGATGGCAAAGAAGCAGCAAAAGCAGCAGAGAAAACGGCAAACGCATCATAGGCGACAAAGGTAGCGAGAGAAGGCGACAAGACGCGAGAGAAGCAGCAAAAGCATGTCGTAAGCATACTAATCCCAAATCGAAGTGAATGAAGAATACAGAACAAGCTCAGGAGGAGTAGCGTGGAGGAACCAGTGTTGCAGAGCGGCGACAGGATAAACAAACAAAAATCGACTCAGGCAGAAAACACTTAGAAAATTTCCAAAGGAGGTGAACGGATGGTCAGGATTAGATCGCAGAAGTGAAGGCGAAAGATGGACGGCGAAGATCGAATCGCATCAGGAGCAATTTCGCAAATCGCAACTTTTATGAGTTTAGCATTAAGCCGTCGTATGGTAAGTTAAGTTGGTTGCGATGTGAAGTAGAGGAGCCACATGTCAGCACTGCGCACATCGCAGATCTTAGAGGTTACCGATTAAGAGTTCGCTCGGTATGGTAAGTTGTATGCGATGCGATGAGGGAAGAGCCACGTGTCAGCACTGCGCACGAGCGCACATCGCAGATCTCAGAGGTTATCATTAAGAGTTCGCTCGGTATGGTAATTTGTATGCGATGCAATGAGGAAAGAGCCACGTGTTAGCACTGCGCATGATCGCACATCGCAGATCTTAGAGGTTACCGTTAAGAGTTTGCTCGGTATGGTAAGTTGTATGCGATGCAATGAGGAAAGAGCCACGTGTCAGCACTGTGCACTAGCGCAAATATCGCAGATCGCAAGAAAAAAGGTTTAGCCGCTAAGTTAAATCATAAAGATCGTGAAATGCAATCGCCTGTGATTGGTAGAAAGTATTGTGGGACCCTCTAGTAAAGAAGTTCTCCCTGTATGTAATTGCTTTGGGATTTATGTTTAATCGGGCTTAAAGTAACAGTTTGTGATTTCGCGCGTATTCTGATATCTGTGTAAAACGTTAAAAGTTGCGGGCAAGCAATGTGCGACGTATTGTGATCGGTCAAGTAGTGTGGGACTCGATAACCCCTATTCCGCGTCTGTTATGTGCACTCCATTAATAAGGTATGCGTTGTTTGATCGCTAACGTATGTATGTGGAATAAACTCTGATATTGTACTCCACTGCGTTAAAAGGGAGTCTATGTGGGTTGAGAGAAAAGGCTAAACGCGGAAGAAAAGACTCAGGTAACAAAAGAAAAGGGTGAACACAGCAATTAAAGGCTTGGGTAAGTAAAAGGACCCGACCTCATGCAGAACAGTGCAATAGCATGGGTCAAGTCAGGCAAAGAGGGCAGTTATGCAGCACAGTTGAAATATAACTGCAGAAACAGAAAAAACAAAGGAACAGCAAGCAGAAGAGGACAAACACACAGCAAAACTAAGAAGCTGAAAGGGCTGAATTGGAATATTATTGTAACTGTAAATGTATTAATTATTTTATATTGTTTGTGATGCAAAGGCAAGTCTCCGTAGGCAAAGCAAAACTCCAATTTAATACTAAAATGAGTGTATTTAGTGTTGTAACATCCTGAATACGCTGAGTGAGGAAATAAATGGGTGGAAGGCAAGAATCATGCCTGTTCACTTCATATTCCCATATAGAATACAAACAACCATGAAGTAATCTCTATAGATGATGTTATTGTAATGTGCACAAAAGGTTAGAAAGTGGAAGAATAAGAAAGAGCAGATAGAGAAGCTGTGAAGATCTAGAGCTAATATAAAGCAGATTTGAAGGCTGGAAGGACAGCGGTGAAGAAGGAGTAGAACAGAGTTGATATCCAGGTAAATCAGTGTATGATTTTATTGTAGTGTGAGGAAGTTGGTACTTCCATATCAAGTTGTAGCTTGATAGATGTCCAATTGTAGTTGGTTGAGGTAGGAGCCTCTTGTGGGTTGTATCCTGCAGAAAATAAATGGGAGTTGGAGCTTCCTTGTAAGTAGTAGCTTGCAGAATTTGAGGTAGTAGCCTCCTGTAGGTTGGAGCCCACAGAAAATCAGTGGTGAGAGGGAGTTGGAGCTTGCCTTTGCATCACAACAATAATAATATGTGGTTTTTTCCCTTATGGGTTTCCACTTATATCTGTTGTCTATATGCATGATGATTATGTGTTGATGTTCTGTATTTAATCTACTTAATACTTGTTGCTCACATATTAAGATTGTTGTTTCATTATACATTAAGTTGATCATGAAATGAAGGTGTAAATAAGTCTAAAAGAAAGTTTTAAAAGTCCATAAATGTATTAAACTGATTCACCCCCCTCCTCTCAGTTTAACTAAGGGTTCAACAATTGGTATCAGAGCCAGTTCCTTCTGTATCAGTTTAACAACTGGAAGGAGATCCTAGGTCCCCAAGATGGCCAGCCTAGAAATATGCATAACAAATAAAGCCCCTTTGTTTATTGGCACAAACTATGCCTTCTGGAAAATCAGAATGAGGACGTACATAATGTCTCTAGGAATAGAAGTTTGGGCTGTTGTGGAAGAAGGATATGCTCCAAAGGATACTGACACAGAGAAAGAAGCCAAACAAGATTTCATAGCTAATGCAAAAGCAATGAATGCACTCTTGAGTGGTCTGTGTGAGTCAAAATTTATCAAAATAATGCACAGTAAGACTGCCAAAGAAATATGGGATACATTAGAAAATATCCATGATGGAGATAAAAAGGTGAAGATGGCCAAACTGCAAACCTATAAAGCTCAGTTTGAAAATGTAAAAATGAATGAAGATGAAGATATAGCCAGTTTCTTCTTAAAGGTTGCAGAAGTTGTGAATAACATGAAAGCTCTAGGAGAAACCATTAAGGAATGTGTAATTGTACAAAAGATACTGACATCTTTACCATCCAGGTTTAACCCTAAGGTTTCTACCATAGAAGAAACAACAAACTGGGAAACATTGACCATGAACCAACTGCTTGGAAACTTGACGACCTATGAGATGAGACTTCCAAAACGAAAGTCAAATGTGACGGAGGCAGCCTTTAAGGCCGATAAGTGCAGAGAAGAGAAGGAAGGTACATGCTGCTGCTATGATCAAGAAGAGGCCAAATTTGTCCGAAGATTGGAGAAAGGCACAAGTAAGTATAAAGGTAAGCTTCCATTTAAGTGCTTTAACTGTGGAAGAGTGGGGCACTATGCATCTAAATGTCCTCATAAGAAAATGGAGAACCAGTCAAGAGGGAAAGAGAAAACCAATTTCAGAAATAGGCCGTAAGGGAACAGATTTAATTGAAGATCATTCCTTGCTCAACAAGACAGCAGTGCATCTGAGATGAATCCCCCAACGAAGAAGGAACATCAGAATTCATTTTGATGGCCAAGGAAGAGCTTGAGGAAGATCTCTGGAATTTGAAGACGAAGGTGAGGTAGATCTTTAAGGGGAGCTAATTAGTGCCCTGGAGGAAATAAGTAGACTTAAGCTTAAGAGTAAGAAACAAAAAGAGATTCTTCTAAAATATGCAAAGACAGAACCAGATTCAGAAGATCTTATTAAATTGAAGATTGAACTAGAAGAATCAAGGAAAATAGAGGATATTCTGAAAAGAGAAATAAAGGAGAAAAATCAGGAGCGAGAAAAGCTAGAAGAGGAAGTGGTAAGCCTGAGGAAGAAATTAAAAAAGGTCCAAATTGAATTAACTATGAATATTTCTCAAATGAAAAGCTCTGGTCATTTGGACAAAATTCTTAATGCTCAAAGATCTCCTCATATAAAGGCTGGGATAGGATATGAAGGAGAAACCAGCAAATCCAAGGTAGAAGATAACAAGAATATCATTTTTGTAAAAGTTGTAAAGGATAATGAAGCAGCAAAAAGGGAATCCACAGAATTAGAAACCAGCAAGACCATGATATATAACGAAACAATCAGAAACAAGCAACAACCTCAAGTGACAAAGAAAGAAACGAAGAAACAGTGAACTGCAAAAGACTCATGCGCTCCTAAGGATGAATTGAACAAATTCGGAAGATGTCAAAGGAGGTTCCTTCCTCCTGTGAGAAGTATCACTTGCTTCGTCTGCCACAAACCTGGACATATTGTGGCATACTATAAGATAAAGCAAATCCAGTCCAACCAGCAAAAGATGCAACAAACGAAAAGATTACCTCAAACAACTCTCTCTGCCAGAGACAGATACTACTTCCATCGGTATTGTTTTTATTGTAAAGGGTTCGGTCATAAAGCCATGGAGTGCATAACGCATATACAAAGACTAGTGTATGGAAACTCAAGGGGAATTAAGAACAATGGTGGATTCACTCGTATACATAATCCATTCAGAAATACAATCAAATGTTTTTGCTGCCATAAAATTGGGCACAAGTCTCACGAATGTCCTCTGAAAGACTGTGGTCCATCTCCTCAGGAAATTTACCAAACAAACAACTACATGCAATGGAAAAAGAAGCTAAATAAGTGTGATCTGGTTCTAATAGCTCAAGATCATAAAAGCCAATGGTATGTGGAGAGTGGGTGCTCAAAACATATGACTGGAGACCGAAGCAAGTTTATAACTTTTGATGAAAAGAAATCTGGAAATGTAACATTCGGCAATGATAGAGCAGGGGCAATCAAGGGAAAAGGCTCAGTCAGCCTGAATAATGGAAGAGGAGAGGCTCAGGATGTACTATTTGTGGATGGTCTGAAAGCTAATCTACTAAGTGTCAGTCAAATGTGTGATAAAGGCCGTGAGGTCCTATTCAGAGCCCAAGATTGTGAAGTAAGGTCTATCACCACAGGAAAGACCCTGATCAAAGGTGCTTAAACAGAGAGTAATGTCTATATAGTAGAAGAAAAGAATGAAGCATGCCACATCAGCTAACTTGACGAATCTTGGCTACGGCATAGAAGATTGGGACGTCTAAACTTTGACCACATCATCAAACTGAGCAAGCAGAAAGTTGTCAAAGATTTGCCTGCAATAAAGAAGCCTCCAAATACCATATGTAAGTCCTTCCAACTAGGCAAACAAACTCGCACATCATTCAAAGCTAAAGACCAACTATCTACAAGTAAGCCTCTTCAGCTTGTACACATGGACCTGTGCGGACCTTCAAGAACTAATGCACCAAGTGGAGAATCGTATTTCATGCTAATAATAGATGATTTTTCCAGATTGACGTGGGTGGCATTTCTCAAATATAAATCCGAAGCGTTTGAGAAATTCAAGATATTCAAGGCACTGGCAGAAAATCTAATTGGATGTAAGCTAAAATGCATCAAATCAGACAGAGGAGGTGAATTCACTGACGATGATTTTGCAGACCTATGCAATGAATGTGGGATAAAGCAACAGTTTACAATTGCAGGTACACCTCAACAAAATGGAGTGGCAGAGAGGCAAAATAGGTCAGTACAATAGATTGTCAGATCCATGATGCAAGAAAGTAACATTCCCCAAACCTACTGGGCAAAAGTAGTACACACAGTTGTTCATATTCTTATCAAAGCTCATCTTAGACCAAATTGTGACAAGACTCCATATGAATTGTGGCATGGGAAACCGACATAAATCAAGCACTTTAGAGTCTTTGGCAACAAATGTTTCATAAAGAATAATGATGAAAAATTGGGGAAGTATGATGCAAGAGCTGATGAAGGAATATTTTTGGGATATGCATCCAAGAGTAAGGGATACGGGTGCTACAACAAAAGACTACATACAATTGTGGAAAGTATTGATGTGAGATTCAACGAAGATCTACCAAACAGAACCAGAAGCACAAACTGCGCCAATCCTCTAGATGATCATGAAGATGTGAATCAAGAAAATGAAGAACAGAGTAAGACAACAGAAGATGCTAAATTAAACTCAAAAGGACCCTCGAGACACACTCAGAAGAACCATCCAGAAGATCAAATCATTGGAGACAAGAGTACAAGAGTCCAAACTAGAAGACATCTAGTTGAACAGACCTAGGAAGTGTACCTAGCCATGCTGTCACGGATAGAACCACAGAATTTCAATGAAGCCAGCAAAGACAAAAATTGGGTAAATGCTATGAAAGAAGAACTAGACCAAATTGAGAAGAACAAGACCTAGGAGTTAATGCCAAGACCCACTGGGAAAAATGTCATTGGCACAAAGTGGATATTCAAGAATAAGATGAATGAACAAGGTCAGGTAATTAGAAATAAAGCCAGACTTGTATGCAAGGGATACTCTCAAATTGAAGGACTTGATTATGATGAAACTTTTGCCCCTGTAGCAAGAATGGAAGCAATTAGAATGTTTTTGGCTTTTGCATGCTATCATGATTTCAAGGTATATCAAATGGATGTGAAGTCTGCCTTCTTGAATGGAGATCTAGAGGAAGAAGTCTACATGGAACAACCTGAAGGATTTTCATTAACAGATAAACACGACTATGTGTGCAGATTAAAGAAAGCCTTATATGGTCTCAAACAAGCTCCACGTCCGTGGTATTCTAAGCTGGACAAATACTTACAAAAACAAGGTTTCAAGAAAGGAGG
Organism: Pinus albicaulis; assembly: GCA_034641835.2. Lineage (NCBI taxonomy): Eukaryota > Viridiplantae > Streptophyta > Pinopsida > Pinales > Pinaceae > Pinus > Pinus albicaulis. The sequence continues at coordinate 1,158,757,630 of CM076579.1, read as the reverse complement.
AGTAGACAGCAATCTATACATAAAGGTTGATGAAAATAAACTCTTAATTGTAGTAGTATATGTAGATGACATCATGTTTGGTAGCAACAAAGATGAGTTAGCAAAAGGATTTGCAGAAGAGATGAAGTCAGAATTTGAGATATCTATGATTGGAGAGCTTACCTTCTACTTGGGACTTCAAATTCTATAAAAGAACACACGAATATTCATTTCACAAGAAAAAGACTTAAGAGACATGTTGAAAAGATTCCAAATGGAAGATTGCAAAACCTGTGTCAACTCTCATGATCATTGGATGAAAGCTACGTGCTGATGATGGATCCGCAGATTTAGATCAAAGACTTTACAGATCTATGATAGGAAGTCTGCTATACCTAACTGCCTCTAGACCAGACATTACGTTGGCAGTAGGACTTGTGGCAAGATATCAAGTAGCACCAAAACAAAATCACTTGCTAGCAATCAAGAGGATATTTAGATATCTGCAAGGAACTGCACATTATGGCCTATGGTATTTGAAAGGCAAAGACTTCACATTGACAGCATAGACAGATGTGGATTGGGCCACTGTATGAATGACAGGAAAAGCACAAGTGGAGGTGCATTTTATTTGGGAGAAAGTCTGGTGGCATGGTTAAGCAACAAGCAAACATTTGTCTCTCTATCTACAGCAGAAGCGGAATACATAGCAGCAACAGCAGCTTGTTGCACACAAGTAATGTGGATGAAACCAACTCTCCAAGACATGAAGGTAAGCATCAATGAACCCATTTCTATCAAATGTGACAATACAAGTGCAATATGTATATCAAAAAATCCAGTACTTCATTCGAAAACCAAGCACATCCCACTAAAGTACCACTTCCTTAGAGAAAAAGTAGCAGAGAAAATAGTAAATATGGAGTATGTACCAACAAAGGAACAAACAACAAACATATTCACAAAACCTCTTGCTAGAGAACCATTCGAATATCTAAGAGACAAACTAGGGGTAGTGTCTGCAGATGATACTCTCTTATACGATCAGAAAACATCAAAAAAAAAAAATGATGATACACCAGCAAAGACTGCCATATAAAGAACAGAAATAGTGCAGTAGATAAGTCAGTATCAGACAAGAAGCATCATTCGAGGGGGAGAGCAGCCCATAAAAGGTGTCATAGAAGAGCTAGAACTATGGAGCAGTGGTATGGTACAGGTCCTCAAGATCAGAGTATTACGACAAAAGTACATCAAAAGTCCAACACATATCACCTCTATCAAGCAGTAAGAGACATAAGTACAGAACATTCTAGGGTGACAAGCCTTCCATGCAATCTCAATAATGTTCAAAGTGTTCTCCCAACAACTCTTGTACACCAGTCTGGAGCAGCAAGGTATAAAGTCATAAGAAGAAGGCCTAAACACAACTCAGAGAAAGGAAATGCAAAGATAGAAACTACACTGGGAAATGTGCAACTCTTTGCCATTGATGTCAAAGGGGGAGGAAAAGCAAGCAGAAGAAGAAAGGCTCTTCTGAAAAGCAAGCAGAGGAAGAAAGACACTTCTCAGAATGAAAGGGGGAGGAAGTCCTGAAGGAGGTATTGGAATATTGGTGGATGTGTTGCCATCAATGCCAAAGGGGGAGACTGTTGGAAATATTGTCATTGATGGAAAAGAAGCAGCAAAGGCAGCAAGGAAGTAGCAAAGGCATGCAGCAAGCGTAATAATCCCAAATCAGAGTGAATGAAGAATACAGAACAAGCTCGGGAGGAGTAGCGTGGAGGAACCGGTGTTGCAGAGCGGCGATAGGATAAACAAACAAAAATCGACTCAGGCAGAGAACACTTAGAAAATTTCCATAAGGAGGTGAATGGAGGGTCAAGATTAGATTGCAGAAGTGAAGGTGAGAGATGGACGGCGGAGATCGAATCGCATCAGGAGCGATTTCGCAAATCACAACTTTTAAGAGTTTAGCGTTGAGGCATAGCATGGCAAGTTAAGTTGGTTGCGATGCGAAGTAGAGGAGCCACGTGTCAGCACTGCGATTTAGCAACCAAGTGGACCCAACGTACGTTAAGAGGAGGGAGATTAGCAACCAATAATGATCTTAACCTAAATAAGGAGGAGAAGAGGATCAAAGAAAGAATTTCCACTTAAAGGTGCTAAAATGATCCTATGAGGTACTAGCCTAGGGAAACCCATGGCAAAATTCGGTCTCAGAGCTAGGGCTTGGGATATCTCACAATCCCACCATAAGAATTTCCTCAAATTTGGAGGGGACCTTGGGGAGACACCAATGCAAGGGAGGCCAAGAGATCGAAGTTTTTCTATGGGTAGTTTGTAGGGAAAATGATGCCCTGGGTGACCCAACATAGCTAGACTAAGGTTACATGGTACCAAGAGCGAAAATGAGGAGCGGAAGCGACATTTTCAGAAGCTCCCGATTCGGGAGCGAATCGAGGAGCGAATTTTTATATAATATATATATATATTTTGATGCATACATGTCAACAAAAGCATATAGAATGATGAATTAGATATAAAAAACATAAAACATAGATTGAACCATATAACATCAATCATCTAGAAGTTATAATCTTCATCAACCACGTCCACAAATTAGTAACATACGTTTTCGCAAAAACAAATTTGCAAAAAAGTCTAGGGAGCGAAAATTTCGCTCTCGGAGTCGCTCCCGAAATTCCCTCAGGAGCGCGCTCCGAGAGCGGGTTCAAGGGGGGAGAGCCGCTCCCCCGCAAACCTGGGCTAGACCTAGAGAGGAGGAGGAAAAGGTGAAGAAAAATAGTTTTAGGGTGATCACCTTATGGTGTACCAGTGCCTAATTCCTTTGGGGATATTGGAGTCAAGAAGAATAATGAGGATGGACTTCGTTTCTAGCTCAACGAGGCTCTAAGGACAACTTCGTTTGGCATTAGGGAAAAGGAGAGTGACCTTAAAGCGCTTATACTTCGATTGCAAATCAAGATGGCTTATCAAGATAAATTCAGTCATAGAATTATATCTAGGACAATTCGTTCAACATATATGGCCCATACATAAAGAGATGTTATATAGAAACATAATTCCACGATTTAGCAATAAATGCATGCAGCAATTAGCCCTAAAAGAACGAAAATCCCATCATCAATACGTGTGACAAAGTAAAAAAAATAGCATCAAATTCGTAAGTACATGTAAGAGAATATATCCAACCATCAATAAACTTGCCAATATATAAGCTCCAAGATAAGAAAATATGATCCAAACATCAAAATTCATGCATGCTCCAACTTCGTCCACCAAGAAGGAATAGTGAAAACCTCAAGGGAGAGAATGATCCAATCCAAGTGATCATTCAAAATGAATTCACGTCACTTCTATTTATAAACTTATTAGGAGTTCGATTTACCTAATTGGGCCTACATTAACCCCTAAAATAAATTAATGTGCAAAATAACTAACTTTTGGTGACAAGACCACCAAACTAGCTCATAAACAAAATAATAAGTCTCTCAAGAGGTCGAATGATGAATGATACATGTCGTTGGGCCCTCTAAGAGGCCTCAGGAAGTCCATAAGTGCCATAATGATGAATAGGACTCTCAAAAGTGATGGACAAGGGGGTGGCCCCTTGTTCTCCAAACAATAAACTTGTGGTGCTCCCAGTAGGTGTGGGGGCACACAAATAACCTCATGGGTCTCCAAGTAAGTCGAAGATGCATGTAGACCATCTATATGGGCTTGAACGATGGAGTAAATGATGCCACATCAATGTACAAGTATTGGGTCACCTTCCAAGTGTATGGTGCAACTACAGGGTCGGTTGGGCATGGTGGACCAGGTGCATCTTCTCTGTCAAATAGGTGAATCTAGAGCAATCTCTAAACATCTTTGGGGATCCATGGAGTGTTGTCTATAGCTGTGGAGGCCCATGGCTCTCTACACACACCCTACATGTGTCAATGTAGCCATCTGGTGAGTTAGGACCACGTATAGGAAGACCAAACCCAAAATGGAAACCATCTACAATCCTGCATAAGATCCAATGCGTCCCCTAGCCCTCCAGCACAACAAGTCATTAAAGTAATTGAATGAATGAGCTTACACACCATGGACAACAGGTGGACACTTCATAATGGCATGCCCTTCCATAGTGGGCTTTGGCATGTGCTAATGTCTCCAAGCTCCAAAGGGGTTTAACCAAGTATCTTATTAGGTGGTTTCTATCTTTAGAGGGGATAGTATGTCCAAGGTACATCCTTGAAATGGTGATGGCATGTAATAAAGAGGTGAATTGAATATGGAATGAAAGGGGCAATCCTGGGCCACACATCGGGGTACAAGGGTACCTAGAAGACGGGAAGCCCACACCTAGGTGTTTAATGTATAGGAGGGAGCAATCGTGGTACATGATGTGCCCCGACCTTGATTTTTCCACCCTTCTTTATATGCCTTTTTCCTTTTATGATTTTTTCTTTGATTAACTACTCGGGGCTCAAAGGATAAGAGCATGATGTGTAAGATATAGCAATGAATACCCACTTTAAGGTAGGGTGGTTCATTTCCCACCAAGGGTTGGGACAATCATGGGTTCCTGAATGATAAAGGAGGCCCATCTAGGGCCTATGGAACCAGGGTGGTGGCTATGGTTATGGAGTAGAGCTCATGCATTTTTCCCACGTGCTAAATAGGTTTGTCTCAACCATCTTTTGCATCTTCTTGTACGTTTTCTTGTTGAGTGTGGCCAATGGCCATTTATGCTTTTACTTTTTCTTTTCAACTGCTCCAACTTCTGGGGCATATTTCCGAGCCTGACCCAAGGTGTGGGCAAGGGGAAGGGGAGGCTAACACTATGTGAACCCAGTGAAGACATGTGGACCCAGGTGGGAAAGATGATGAATGGGGTTATAATAAATGGAAGGGGAGTGATACATGTAGATGAGGGAGCGTGACCACACAACCAAATTCGGGGTTTCCCATGTAATAACACAGTTAATTTTAGTTAACAATAATATGTTCTATGCTTAGCACAATTACTTCAATGTTCCTTAAGCAACCCAATAGGAATTTCAATTTAGATATACAGTAGCAATCACATTAACCATTAATCACATTGACAGTAAAAGTAGATAGAATAAGAAACAAAATGCAGAAGACAAGCCAAGACAAGAGGACAACAAATTTGGTAGATGTCAGGGGAAAACCCCAATGTGGAGAAAACCCTTTGATCTTCTTCTTATTATTATTCAAAGTTCAGAAGAGAGAGGAGAGTACAAAAGTCAAATTGACTTGCCCAATTCAAAGTCAAAATAGCCCTGTCAATTTCAGCAGTCAACTGCAGTCAAACTTCAGCCCTAAACATAAAGTCAACGCTAGTCAAATCAGCAATAAATCATCCTCAAAATAGCTCGGTCTTCCACAATCAAACTCAACTTGATCAGGAGGACAAAGTCAACCCAAAACAGCTTGCTCAAATTCAATCAAAGGAGAGAAAAATTGTTGTAATTTTTTGTGATCAAACTACAGTAGACCCTGAAGTCAACGTTGGTCAAACTTCACATATTCCCTCGATTTTTGTGCCGAGAAATGTGGCCTAAATAGACATAAAAGATCCTCCAAATATCGCAGTCAAAGTTGGTCAACAAACCCTTGCTCAAAGTTGGTCAAACTTGGTCTGCTGCCTGTAATTTTCGGTCCTGCAACACAGCCCAAAAAACTCGTATTTCTTGCCACACATGTGAGAGAGAGGAGTTGCCCAATAGTTGTATGAACCAATGAGAGAAGGAGAGAGAAGAGTGTGTGAGTGGTGATAATGCCAAATGAGATATGAGGTCACTTGTATTTATAAAATTCGTTGTGGGTGAAGAGACACGTCCATTGGGCTTCTTGAGCCTACATGTTGATGTGGTCGACCTAAGCAATTTGCACATGTGTGGTCATAAATTCAAAATCACACTTCAGCTTGTCAAAATGAGATGATCTTTATATCAATTTTGGTCCTCTCGAAAAGAGGAATTTAATGCGATCATCATCTCCATCAAATGAGTTGTCCCAAGGTGGAATTTGGCCCTAGTTGCCAATTTTAACACTCCCTCTCAACTAGGGAGAATTCCACCTGTCAATCCATCATTCCATCCTATCGTCATGAATCATCTCTATCATCTCGTCTCTGCTCTTCTGAACCATGATGTAATAATGAAGAAGAATTGATCAAGAGTGAGTCACAAGACCTTACCACTCTCCACTAACAAAAGTCAGTCCAGAGATAGAACCTCAATTGATACCAGATCAAGTTATTAAACACCATGCATCCTAGACATAGGGAGTACGGCAATACACGATGCGTCCATCAGTAGTGTTATAGTTCCTATCCACTTTTCCCAACTCATTGGCCAAATGAGAGGTACTTACCATGAGTCCCAGACTACATGGGTAGGATGTATGTTGGGGCATCAACAGGAGAAGGTGAACCACTCATCCTGCTCATATGCCATAGGAGAAAGTGGAATTTGGCCCTAGTTGCCAATTTTAACACTCCCTCTCAACTAGGGGGAATTCCACCTGTCAATCCATCATGCCATCTTGTCGTCATGAATCATCTCTGTCATCTCATCTTTGCTCTTTTGAACCATGATGTAATAAATTATAATGAAGAAGAATTGATCGAGAGTGAGCCACAAGACCTCCACTCTCCACTAACAAAAGTCAATCCAGAGGTAGAACCTCAATTGATCCCAAATCAAGTTGTTGAACACCATGCATCCTAGACATAGGAAGTACGGCAGTACACGATGCATCCATTAGTAGTGCTATGGTCCCTACCCACTTTTCCCAACTCATTGGCCAGATGAGAGATACTTCCCATGAGTCCCAGACTACATGGGTAGGATGTATGCTGGGGCATCAGCAGGAGAAGGTGAACCACTCATCCTGCTCAAATGCCATAGGGGACGGTTGAAAATTTGACCTTCACTAAGGGCTTTGTGAGAATGTGTGCGACCTACTCATCAGTCCTGATTTGTTGGAGTCTTATTGCTCCCCGCTATACCATCAGGCCTTCAACATCGGGCATCGGTTCATCTCTTGGAGATTCATCCTGCTTTCCTGCAACATCATCATTGTCCTTCCTTGGGATAGGGAGATCTTTGGCTTTCCCAAGGGAAAAATCTTCATCGAAAGTGACATCATGGCTTATTTCCACTTCTCTTTAACCAGACACATAGATTCTATATGCCTTCGAATTTTCATTGTAGCCCACAAATGTACCTTTCTTCCCAGATACTTGTAACGTGTTTCTTTTCTCTTTAGGAACACGAAAATACATGGGACAACCAAATATTCTAAAATCAAAAACATCAAGCTTCTTACCAATGATAACTTCTTCGAGTGTCTTGAAGTCCAATGCTTGATGCAGGCTCCTATTTTGAACATATACGGCAGTGTTGGCAGTTTCTCCCCATAAGAACTTCGTTAGGCCTTGGTCATGAAGCATGGCATGGTTAGCTTCTATGATTGTTCGATTCTTCCTTTCGGCAACTCCATTTTGATCAGGAGTATATGGAGTGGTGGTCTCCGGCTTAAAGTCAGCCTCCCTACAATAGTCATTGAATTAATTTGATTCATATTCGGTTCCATTATCGCTACTCAATATTTTTATCTTCTTCCCTGTTTGATTTTCAACCAAGGCTTTGAAAGAACGAAACCATTTGAACACTTCGTCCTTCTTCTTCAAGGAATAGATCCATGTTTTGCGAGAGAAATCATCCACAAAAACTGCGTAGTATAAGTATCCTCCCAATGATGTTACGAGAAACATACCAGATAGATCAAAATGGACCAATTGAAGAATGTTTGTAGTTTGACTTTCACTTGAAGGGAATGGTCCCCTTGTATGTTTTCCGGCTGCACAACCTTGACAAACACCTTCATGATCTATGTTTAATTTGGGCATACCTGTGACCATCTTCCTTACCCCAGGTAAGGTTTTGTAATGAAAGTGAGCAAATCTTCGGTGCCATAATTTGGATTGAAGAGAAGTATTGCAAGTCATAGCTCCCAAAGGACTTCCTCCAACTTGATAGAGACCTCCAACCCTAAATCCAAGTGTAAGTACATTTTTAGGGTTTCTTTGCCAATTACATACCTTTCCATCAATAAATTCTACCTTGAAGACTTTATCTTCCATTGCAAAAATAGACACCAGGTTCTTCTTCAAATCAAGTACATGTTGATTTGGGTAGCATCAGATGTGCTCTAAGTCTCAAATTTGGCAGGGAGACTTAAACACATGTATTCCAAAGAACCCAAAAAATGTTTGTGAAAATTCCACTCATAATAAGTTTTATTAAAATAATTAATTATTTTTAAAGGGACCCTAAGTCTAAACTTAGGAAAATAAAATAATTAAAGCATATTAATAAAACAGAGTGTGAATGTTCTAGAAATGGTTGAAATCAAGTCAAAAGTTAATCTTAGTCGTTGATTAGAGATTTAATCTCAATCGTTGAAGTTTCAACGAGAAGATTATAAGGACTTGAAGGGTCATTTGGAAAATACACAGAGACAATAAGGATCAAGAGATCGAATTTCTGAAGTGAGCAGTGCTTAGAGGAAATATCGATCAAGAGATACTTTGCAGAGAGGGGCAGGGATAGTATCCGAAGAGAAATATTTCTCGGTCGGAGAATTATCAGCAGAGAAGGTAGAAAGAGACCCAGCAGAGGCAACGCAAAGCGAGAGAGGTTGACGCAGAGCCACGCAAAGGCTGCGCAAAAGCCAAGAGGGAATCTGGAAATTTATTGAAGGAATCGATTGCAGAAGTCGGGAACCAGGGTGTGAGACCGAGAGGCATAAATCGAAGTTCCTGGTAGCAAATCGATCAATAGAGGGGTGATGTTGTACCCAGGAGGGTTGACGCTAGGACTGCGCAAAGGCTATCAGGGGCAACTCATTCAGTGGCTCGATCAATGAGGATTTTTTCTGATAGTGTGAGGGAACCTCACTAATCTCTCCATCAGTGATATTCTCTGTAATTGGACTGCCAGGAGAGGCATCCAGAGATTGTATTTAGAAATTACTACTGCTTAATAATAAAACCCTCAGTTGTTGCACCAGTTTTCCCGCATTGGGTTTTTCTAGGGACATTAATCTAAAAATAGTTGTGTCAGATGTGTTTATGATTTTCTTTTGTTTATTTTTTGTTTCTGCACTTGTATTTTTCCACAGTTTATTTAGTGCAGGTTGCAGTGTGTTTAATTCGATGTTGTCATACCAATAAACTGAATAATTAATTTATCAGTTAGAAGAATTAATACCAGTTGTTGCAATAGGATCCCATATTTAAGGAATTTTCACATGGTATCAGAGCATGTATAGTTGAGTGTAGGAGGAACAGAAGAACAAATCCGTAGATCTGGCGTTGGTGAAGCTAGGATCAAAGAGTTGTGTAAGCAGCAGATTGATCTCCCGAGTGATTGCGCAATCCAAGCCAGGAGGGCTAGTCCCTGCGAGGAAATCTCTATCTGAGTGAGTTGACAGAGAGGTACGATTTCCCAGTTTGCAAAGGCAGAGGGAGCAACGCAACAGATCAGCGCAGATCAGCAGCCGAAGGGATGCACTTTTTTGCGCAACAGTGATTGTGGGTGCAGAAGCGTCAAGAAGAGTAGTTGGAGACACTTTGAGGGAACTTTCTTCCTCGGGGAATTCCTAGCTGGGGAATTCTAATTTTCGAGACCTGAGCAGCAGTATTGGGCGACAGATCTACCATCTCTAGTAGGGAGTGCGTAGGCCAGGCCAGAGCTGCGCAAAGGAGAGAAAGGGAGCTAGTTTGACATCTTTTTTCAGTCAGCAGAGATGACAGCAAGTGGACTGAGAGATCAAGATCAGTTGGAGGGAGCCTCCAACTATGTGATCTGGCAAGCATGGATCAAATGCCTGCTGGATGAGCATGCTCTCAAACTCTTGATTGAAGGTGCGGTGGTTGTTCTAGTAGATGTAGATCCTCTGAAGGAATACAAGAAGAATATGGCTAAGGCAAAGTGCATGATCCTCGACAGAGTGAGGTATCATGTCGTGTGTCACATAGCTAGCAAAGCAACAGCTAGAGAAATGTGGCAGGCCTTGGAGAAGCTATATCAAGGATATTCCGAGCAGCGGAAGATGTATCTGGAGGAGAAGATGCGAACTACCAAGATGTAGAAGGGTGAGCACATTGATCCGTTCTTGGTTAGACTTCAAGAGAACCGAGATCAACTACCAGATGTGGGATCAGCTCCTTAGGCCACAGAGAAGGTCAGATTGGCCCTCAACTCAGTGTCCGAAAACTATCAAGTCTTTGTCCAGAGCATCCTAGGCAGAGAGAATTTGTCGGACTGGGAGTCAATGTGGGCAGCTCTTCAGTAGGAACAGATGAGGAGGGACTTACTCAAGTGTCAACTTGAGGGCAGCAGTAGTGGGAGGAAGACAAAGGAGGAGGAGGAGGATAATGTGGCCCTTTCATCAAAGGGGCAACGGGACCAGCGCAGAAGGAAGAAGGACCTTTCCAAGGTCAAATGCTTCTGGTGTGGCGAAATGGGACATTATGCCACACAATGTCCTCTCAAGAAGAGAGACAAAGACGAGAAGCATGATCCACAAGCCGCACATGCGAAAATCGATGAGGAGGAGTTAGCCGTGATTGTCCATATATCTCCAGGAGTGAGGTGGGGTGATTTGGATTTGTAGACCCAAAGAACTACAGGTTGGGCGGATACTTGAGGAGTCCACATGTCGGATCAATACCTTGCTACAGGAGCCCAAATCAGATATAGTAGGATGGACGAGTGCCAGTTGGTGCAGAGTGTAGAAGTGACAGTGCAGTGGTTAACAACGCCAGAGTCTGAGCAGCGCAGAGCAGATCTGGCAGCAACGCAGTAAGGCACAGCGCAGAAAAGTCAGCAACAGCGCAGCAGCTTCAGAGGGTCAACGCAAAGGCTGGCAACAATCAGATCTTCAGTACCGAGATGCATCATGTTGTTCACATGTTCAGTTTTGGATGTTTTTCTGTTGCAATAAGCAACAGCGTTGCTGTGAAGTGGCAGTTGCAATGGCAGGGCCATCAGCAACACGGATGCAGAATTTGAGAGGGAGTTGCAGTATGGATGTAGTGTTGACAGTGACAGTGTCAACAGCAGTACAGATGCAGCATTTGCGCAGAGTTGGTGGGAAGCAGTGTCAAACATCATCAGCGCAGAGGGAGATGTTGCAGAATCAGAGTTGTATTCAGCACGGGATATTGCTAGAGCACATTCCTCGCTAAGAGGGAGTGTTGATTTGGGTAGCATCAGATGTGCTCTAAGTCTCAAATTTGGCAAGCAGACTTAGACACATGTATTCCAAAGAACCCAGAAACCATTTGTGAAAATTTCACTCAGAATAAGTTTTCTTAAAATAATTAGTTATTTTAAAGGGACCCTACGTCTAAACTTAGGAAAATAAAATAATTAAAGGGTATTAATAAAACAAAGTGTGAATGTTCTAGAAAAGGCGGAGATCAAGTCAAAAGCTAATCTTAGTTGTTGATTAGAGAATTAATCTCAGTCGTTGAAGTTTCAATGAGAAGATTATAAGAAGGTCCCTAAGGGTCATTTGGAAAATACACTGAGATAGTAAGGATCAAGAGATCGAATTTCTGAAGTGAGCAGTGCTCAGAGGAAATATTGGTCAAGAGATTCTTTGCAGAGAGGGGCAGAGATAGTATCCGAAGAGAAATCTTTCTCGGTCAGAGAATCATCACGAAAGAAGGCAGAGAGAGATCCAGCAGAGGCAGTGCAGAGCCAGAGAGTTTGACGCAGAGCCACGCAGGGCTACGCAGAGGTTGTGCAAAAGCCAAGCGATAATCTGAAAATTTGCTGAAGGAATCGATTGCAGAAGCCGAAAGTCGTGGTGTGAGATCGGGATGCAGAAATCAAAGTCCCTGGGTAGCAAATCAATCAACAGAAGGGGTAACGTTGTACCCAGGAGGGTTGACGCTGGGACTACGCAGAGGTTCTCTGGGGCAGCTCATTCAGTGGCTTGATCAACCAAGATTTCCTGTGATAGTGTGAGGTAACCTCACTAATCTCTCTGTCAGTGATATTCTCTGTAACTGGACTACCAGGAGAGGCATCCAGAGATTGTATTCAAAAATTACTACTACTTAATAATAAAACCCTCAGCTACTACACCGGTTTTCCCGCATTGGGTTTTTCCTGGGACATTAGTCCAAAAATAACTGTGTCAAATGTGTCTATGATTTTCTCTTGTTCAGTTTTTGTTTCCGCAGTTTATTTAGGGAAGGTTGCAGTGTGTTTAATTCGATGTTGTCGTAGCAATAAACTGAATAATTAATTTATCAGTTAGAAGAATTAATACCAGTTGATGCAATAGGATTCCAGATTTAAGGAATTTTCACAGTACATACAATACTTCTTGTAGATGAAGGGTCTGACCTTGATTTAAGTGAAGAGTGACAATCCCTATCCCTTTCACGGGGTAGGTGGCATTGTCTCCAAGTATGATCTCCAAATTAGTCTTATTTTCGATCAAATTTGAGAGGGCCTCCTTGTACCCAGTGAAGTTCCTTGAGGCACCATAATCAATCAACCAATGATCCAAAGTGTCCAGAGGAGAGGCAGTAGTGAGGGCGGAAATAAGATAAAATTCTTTTTGTTTTTCTACAACATTAGTTTCCTCATACCTGGAATTTCTCGTCCTTTCAAAAGGTCGACCATTACCATATCAAGCAGCGAGACCATTCCTCTTTCCTTTGTTGTTGAACCTGTTGTTCCTTTGATTTCCATTGCCTTTGAAATTGTTGTGATTGTTGTTGTTGTCATCATCCCGTGGAGTATCCTTCCTGTGAGGACACTCTCTAGCATATTGGCCAAACTTGTTGCAATTGTAGCACCTTCCTTTTCTTCCTTCTTCGAATCCCTGCTTGAATCCTTGACCTTGTCTCTTTGGACCAGCATTGTTCTCCCTTTTTGCATGAGCAGAAAAACCAGTATGTTCATTTCCATTTGAAGGCTTGTCTCTCTTCGTCATCCTCATCTCTTCTCGAGTGCATCTAGCCAATAATTCGTCGAAACTAAGAATCCTGTCATTGTTAAGAATAGTGGTGTTAAACACATCCCATGCTCTTGTGAAACCTCCAAGAGCAATGAGAGTGAGCTCCCTGTCAGCAACAACTTCTCCAATATATAGAAGATCATTCTTGATTTCAGTAATCCTCATGAAGTAGGATTGGATAGACTCGCCTCTATCCATCTTGATGTCCTTCAACTTGTTCTTGAGAAAGAGGATTTGATTGCATTGTTTACTATGAACATTCCAATCAGATTATCATGCATCTCCTTAGATATTTCCAAATCAGAAATATAGACAACCAAATGCTTTTGAATGGAATCAATGATAATTCTTTTAGTTCTAACCTCACCTTTCTTATACTTTGTCTTTGCAGCAGCAGGTGCATTTGAAGGAGGCTCCACCACTTTTACCTGCACATAGTCCATAGCATCATTCTCTTCTAAAGTCAAGTGCAAATTCATCTTCCATGCATGATAGTCAGATTTGTCCTTGACCTTATCCTCGGATTTGAAGTATGATGTAGTCATCGTCATTAAAATTAGACCAATATTCTTGTCCAACAACTCTTTCTTAGTGATTGCTTTTCTCTCTCTTGCTTGGGCTTTGTCTTCACCTGGGCTCTAATACCATGTTAATTTTAGTTAACAATGGTATGTTCTATGCTTAGCACAATTACTTCAATATTCCTTAAGCAGCCCAATAGCAATTTCAATTTATATTTCCAGTAGCAATCACATTAACCATTAATCACATTGATAGTAAAAGTAGATAGAACATTAAACAAAATGCAGAAGACAAGCCAAGACAAGAGGACAACAGATTTGGCAGATGCCAGGGAAAAACCCCAATGTGGGAAAACCCTTAGATCAATTCTTCTTATTATTATATCAAAAGTTCAGCAAAGAGAGAGAGTATAAAAATCAAATTGAATTGCCCAATTCAAAGTCAAAACGGTCATGTTAATTGCTGCAATCAACTGCAGTGCCCAATTCAAAGTCAAAACAGTCCTGCTATTTTTTGCAGTCAACTACAGTGAAACTTCAACCCTAAACAGAAAGTCATCCCTCGTCAAATCAACAATAAATCATCCTAAAAACAGCTGAGTCTTCCCCAGTGAAACTTGGCCTAATCAGGAGGTCAAAGTCAACCCAAAACAGCTCACTCAAACTCTGTCAAAGGAGAGAAAAACTACTAATTTTCTACGGTCAAACTGTAGTCAACCCTGAAGTCAACGTTGGTCAAACTACCCATATTCCCTTGATTTATGTGCCTAGAAATACGGCCTAAAGAGACAAAAAAGATCCTCCAAAAATCGCAGTCAAAGTTGGTCAACAAACCCTTGGTCAACGTTGGTCAAACTTGGTCTACTCCCTGTAATTTTCGGTCCTGCAACTCAACCCAAAAAACTCATCCTTCTTCCCACACATGTGAGAGAGAGGAGTTGCCCAATAGTTGTACGAACCAATGGGAGAAGGAGAGAGAATAATGTGAGTGATGATGATGCCAAATGAGGTGTGAGGCCACTTGTATTTAAACAATTCGCTGTGGGTGAAGAGACACATCCATTGGGCTACTTGAGCCTACATGTTGATGTGGCCCACCTAAACAATTAGCACATGTGTGGGCATAAATTCAAAATCATACTTCTACTTGTCCAAATGAGATGATATTTATATTAATTTTGGTCCTCTCGAAAAGAGGAATTTAATGCAATCATCGTCGCCATCAAATGAGTTGTCCCAAGGTGGAATTTGGCCCTAGTTTCCAATTTTAACAACCACCCTAAAACCAAATGGTCAGTAAAGGAGATCCCACGGGACTAAGATCCAAGGGTAATATCCAAAAGAGGTGTAGGGGACAGAAGCACAGACCTATCCCACTCTTTCCATCGAATCCCCCCATTAAACCATGCCTAGAAGTGTCCATGAGAAGCAAACTCAATACTCAATTACGAGGCCCACCTTCAAACATACAATCACGACAGATGGGTGAGGGACCACATGGTTGGCTCAGGTGACGGAGAAATGGCACAACTAGCTAGTTGGTGGCTGCAAGGGGTTGTTGGTTGTCAGTTGAGGACCATCTTGGAGAAAACTTTTCTGCTAGGGATATCACCCACAAAGTGGTGGGTAAAATTTGGCTCCAACTGGGACGTGATCTCTCGAAGAAATGGGCGAAGCTACTCAAACGAGAGGTCACGAGAACTCCAGCAATCCCTTGGTCACCGCAGACCTGTTACCTGTACATATCAACAACTAAACCCACAGGGCAACATGTTTTTCACGGTGTCTTATGATCACCCATGCTTAATGTCAGGCACAAACAAATAATAAAATATGCAATCTTTTAATCTAAATGCAGCTAATCTATTATGAGAAACATCATATGGCATTAGTTCTAATGCAAAAATCATCATGTGATGCATCCTACTCTAACATGCATATAGTACAATGTCAAGTTTCAAGGAAAGGGGTGATATGACTTAACTTGACCGGCAGTGGCCATAGTTCGTCATTGAGTTTAGCAATTTCCATGAATTTTGACGGGCATCGGATCTTTGTCTACTAAGACCAAGTCCCCTACCTTATATTATTTTTTAGGCTTTCACTTTTTGCTTGCTTTGTGATTTGGCCTTTTTAAGATATGAACCTCTTGTGAAGGGAAAATGGGAGAAGGCTTCTCAATGTCATGCGCTTCATAATATGGAGTTGGTCCAGGCTTGATCACATGAGAGAGGTAACATTCTCATACTGAAGAGATCTCATAAGAAGAATCAGATTGGTAAGCATCTCATAAGCTATCTTATCAACTTATATCAGTGCATCTTATCATACCAACCAGCATTGTCACATAGCAAGGCCTTAACTAACAGCTCTATCTCTCCACAAGATTAGAGCACAATGTTGGGGGGACAATGACTTATAGACACCATCATCATTGTCTCTCAAGGAACATACTCCATCCAGATGTTCACAAGGTACGTCCTTCTAGGACCATTCCTATCTTGGATTAACACATCCTCAAGGAATTTCCTCCTCAACTACTCTTACCTATTGGATGCCCTACCTCATCCTCAAAGAGTATCGAAAACCACATGCTTACCCAATCCTCCATTCTTTCTTCACAAAGTGAAGTTAAGAACGATGTGCCTATCTCTCCCTCTCAACTAGGGAGGAGATATCAACCAATCCAAGTTTGTTTCTCAAATACACAAGCTTCTTATTAGGAGGAGATTTTGTCAAAATATCAGCTACCTACTCATCGACGGAGATATATTGTAGCTGCAACACCCCATTTGCACCAATTTTCGTATGTAATGATACTTGTTGTTTATGTGCTTCGTCGTTCCATGGAATATGGGGTCTTTGAACAACCTTACGCAACTATTGTTGTCACAATGTATAACTATAGGGTCCATCGGTCCTTCAAACAAATCCGATAACAACTTCCTCAACCAGACAGCTTCTCTACTAACTTCACATGCTGCAATGTATTCAGCTTCAACACTACTCAAAGCAATTGATTCTTCCTTTCTACTCATCCATGAGATCATAGAGGATCCCAAGCTAAAACATCCTGCGGTAGTGCTTCTTCCATTTGTCTCACTGCCTCCCCAATCAAAATTTGCATATCCTATCAATTGGATACCATTATTTCTATCATACTTCAGACACTAATGCATTATTACTTGCAGATATCTCAGTATATGTTTGGCTTCTATCCAGTGATCATGTCTAGGCTCTATTTGAAACTGACTAAGAATATTCACTACAAAGCAAATGTCTGGGCAAGTGTTCACAAGATACATCAGAGAGCCAACCAATTGTCTATAATTTATAGGATCCACAGGGCTTGAAACAGAACTTCTTAACCTCTTCAAATTTGTGATCATGGGGTTTGTCATAAATTTGCAGTCCATCATGCCAAACCTTTGTAGCATCTTAATTACATACTTTCCATGACCTAGATATATTTCACCAGGTTTCTACCAAACTTCCAACCCCAAGTAATAGTGCATCAGCCCTAGATCCTTCATATCGAATTATGTTGCCAATTGTTTCTTACATTCTTGAATAAGACCTTCCACACTTGTTATGAGAAGATCATCCACATATAGAAGAATGATTACTAGTTCATCCTTCACTACGATATAAAGATTTGGATCAGCAAAACTCTTTGAAAAGCCCAATCTTTGTAGATATGAGTTTCTCTATCATAAACTTCAAATCCCAAGGGTTATTCAATCTACACTTCTTCATCAATGGTACCATTTAGGAATGTTGTTTTGACATCAATTTGATGGATGTTCCATCCCATAGTTGCTTCCAAAGAGACCAATGATCTTATGGTTGTGTACCTCGTTGTAGGTGCAAATGTTTCTTCATAATCGATGCCTTCTTGTTGAGAGAAACCCCTAGCCACAAACCTTGCTTAGTACTTGTCAATGCTTCCATCATCTGCATGCTTAATCTTGTAGAGCCATTTAGAAGTTACTATAAATTTGTCATTCGGCCTAGGAATGATTTCCCAAACTCCATTTTTCGTTATAGATTGATATTCTTCATTCATGGCATCTTTTCGTTCTTGATGATTGACAACTTCTTCAAAAGTGGATGGTTCTGCTTCAATTAACTTTGTCATATAGGCTGCATACCTGAAATACCTTATATGCTTCTCACTTTCCCGGAATGTACCTTTAGTTGCAGCATGTCCTTCTGCTTGTTGAAGAGTAGACTTTAACCAATTTGGTCTCTTCCGATTTTAAGGGATTATGACTTGCTACATAGGTTCACTGGGACCTTCTTCTTCATGATTGGAATCTTCTTCTTCCCTTGGACATTCTTCAAATATAGATAGTTCTTCATCATCGAAATCCTGAAGCATTACCTTGTCTTGAGATCCAACAACAAAAATACAAGCACACTCTTCATTCTGATCTGAAAGAACACTTGGTTGTTGATCGATAGGAAGGCATAGGGAAGTATAACCTTCTGTTACATGAGTGTTTGCTGAAAATTCCTTAAGCATGAGAAATTTTGACTCAATCTCTGGCATTTTGTCTCTCTCTGGTTCATACTCCTCAAATTCATAGTCTAAGTCATCCTTAAACAAGAAACATTCTTCAGAATTATCCTTAAACAAGAAACTGCTTCCAAATGGTTTCTTTACACTTCTACCTAATGCACATCCCTTACAAATTCCTTCATGATCCTCCTTTAGTTCAAGGATGCCATTCACCATTGTATTTAAAGTTGGTAAGATTTTGTAATGAAGGTGTCCAAAAATTCTATGCCAAAGCTCACATGGGCTAACTTCAATGTGAACCAAGGCTTGAGAGAGAGGTGTAACTTCTAAGTAATCTGTAGAGCCTTCCCTCATGAATCCCAATAAATTTTGCATTGTTGATGCTAGAGCCCTTATCCCACACCATAACTTTTCCATCTATAAAAGCAATTTTATCTTCTTTATCTTCTAAACATGAAATGGAAAGTAAATTTTTTCTTCAAACCTGGAACGAATAGAATTTTGTTGAGATGTATGCTTCCTCCACCTTCTATCTCCAACGAAGTTGATCCAATTCCTCTTACTGCATAACTCTTTTTGTCTCCAAGGTTGATTTAATAAGAAGTTTTTCCTCTTGATAGGGTCTTTAGTTGTCTATGTTAACGTATCATATGTCTAGATGCTCCACTGTCAATTATCCATATATTTCATCTTCAAAAGTACATGTAAGTGCTGAGAATAATCCTTTGTCCTTTGTAGTGGAGGTCTTGGTCATATAGTTCTTGATAGATGATGGGAGATCCTTAAATGCTTTGATGCCTTGCTTGAGGTGACTTGGAAGTAGTGAAACTCCTAAAGATAGCAACTAGAGCAGTTGACCAGATGTAGGAGTTGACTGCCAAATATCCAGATGCCATCGTAGAAAAATGCTTCAATGAGAACTTCAACGACTTCTTCAAGGATGTGGTCATCTTCATCGTGCCCTTTGTCAACCTTAACTCTGATACCATGTTGAGAAATCAATGGGGCTACAAATGAGGTGATTTCTCTTAGACTTGATATCTGCTTGTGATGTTCTTTTACTTTTCTTGATTAGTAGCTTCTTCTTTTCTTATTATTATGTTGTTCTTATTATCAAACAGCTACCAAAACATCAAGATCAATAGTACACAAGGACACAAGATGTAGGTTGCTAGCTGTGAGAATTCCTAGATCTAGAATCCTATTGCAACAATTGGAAAATATTCACCTAATTGTTAATTTTAACTTAACAATTTATCTACAGTTTTCTACGGCAAACACTGAATACATCACACTGCAACCCTCACTTGAACAAACTACGGAAATAAAATGCAGAAACAAGATCTGAGCAAGAAAATAAATAACACACACAAGTGACACTGTTATTTTTGGACTAATGTCCTCGCAAAAACCCAATGCAGGAAACCGGTGAGGCAACTGAGGGTTTGATATTATTAAGCAGTGATTTATTAGTACAATTCTTCAGATGCCATGACTGGCAATCCTATACAGAGATCTAACTGAACAAAAAGCTGGTGAGATGATCTTACCTCATTGTTTCTGGTAACTGGCACCAATCAGCTAGAGCCCTATTATTCTCCAGACTGACAACACCCAGGGTTATTCTCATAAAGACTACAAAGGAAGTTCACGTAAATACCATGTCACCATCACAATGAATTAATGAACAATTAAAATGTGATTATACTGCATATGTTTAATCTGTTTAGCCTTCATGAATAATTTTCATAGAACCACTCTGTTCACTGTTGGCTTCCAATAATTTTTTGAAGGCCTTGTTTCTGCCTTGAATCTTCACTCCTATGCCATTCTAGTCTGTAACCTACCATTTCATACTACCATCACTGTAAGACCTCCCTTTTTTTCCTTTTTTCCAAACAATCTCTTTTTTTCCCCTTTTTTCCAAATTAACCTCTTCTTAACCCTTTCATTTCCCATGAAAATCCCTAATTTTCATGTTTCTCTCCTTTCCCCCTCATCAAAATTGCTTTTATAAGGTCTAAGACCCCTTCTTAGCCTTATCGGAACCCTCAAACCTTTGAAAATCATGAGAAAAACCATTAAAATGCATATTTCCTATGTATTGGGCTTAAGCCCCTTGGACTAAGCCCCTAGCATTTCCGCCCATACACCCTGGCGCCGTGACCGCACACCGAGCAGTCGGGCGCTCATCCGATTTAAATTAATATTTCGCCCAAAACATTAAAAAACCTTTGAATATGTATTTAAACCATCGAATTAACATTTTATTAAATTTTCCGCCCGTGCAAATGTGGAGCAATCTCGATCATCGATCTGATCCACAGATCCGACGGTACGGAGCGCGCCTCCCGATGGACCCCCCCAGCCGTGCGCCGTTTTCCCAAAACCACATGGTTTCTATCGCACCACTCTTCGGCGGAGGGCGGTTTTGGCCCGATGGCCAGCGATTCCATACATCGCTTGCCACGCATCCCATGTACTATTGCAAAACCGTCGTCCATCTGTTGTCCATCGCGCATTAATGTTCGGACCAGGACGCCCAGGGATATCGCTGTGGACCGTCTGATCTGGGCCCACTGATCCAACAGTGATCGCTCACCAAAGCTGCTCGATGGTTAACGAAGGTGCGCGCACGATAACCGGGCCATCGTACAGTGGCAAATCAATCTCCGCCGTCGATCTGATCTGCAGATCAACAGCCCACAATTCATCGCCTGATCTCTCCGTTTGACTTTCCATTGCCCAATCCCGACCGTCGATCTCTGCGCTATTGATGGCTCAAATTCATCCTCCTCCTCTGACCACCTCGTTCAATCTCGACCGTCGATCTCTACACGATCGACGGCTCGGATTTAATCCTTCTTTCACCCATTCCATGATCACTCCCGATCAACCCTAACCGTTGGATGATGCCATCCAATGGCTCCAATCTCCTCGCACGCCCTCCGATCCAGTTAACCTATATATGCAGGTTTTATAATATTTTCCGTGTTTTGCAAGGTTGTTATCATTTTTTCACGATTTTCAAAGAAGATTCAGAGGCGGAGGGTGACGACCCTCCCGTCTTCGATTCGTTGAATAAAATCCTCCACAGGGTGGACATGCACGTTGTTTCAGTGATTTCTCAGGCATGGATACCTTATAAACCCTACGCAGCCCTGCACACCTGCAAAAACACCATGAAAGGGGCACAGTCAAAGAGTATTAGTGCCGAAGACCAAAATGTATCAGAACAAAGGATTAGAGACAGTTTTTACGGGAATTATGGCTAAGACGGTTATCAAAAGCCTAATCCCCGATTTAAAACACAGTTCAAAGAATATTTTAAAGGTTTTATCGACAGGAGCGCCTCCACCGCCGCAATTGAGGTAAATTGATCCCTCTAGTTACTGAAATGCCACCTGTGCCTCAAAGTATGCAATCAGAGGCTGAATTTATTGATCAGGATCAGATATTTTTCTCAAACGCAGCCGAAGAGTTACTCCTGCGGGGTCTTCAACGCAAATAATGGCTACAGAGTTACTTCGACGCCAAAACAGAGGCTAATTGAACCTTCTCTAGCTTCTAAAGGCACCTACAACCTCATAGAAAATCAAAGGCCGCCGAACAAATAATACTAATCAAGGGTCTTATCTCCAAATTGTCGGCAAAACTATTTTAAAGGTTAAAGAACAGTCCAGAAGCATATATTTTCAATCATCAGGCCTCGAAAGACACAAACAGAGTTATGAAGCAGAGTTATAAACGATTAAATTCCCAACTTATGCCTTCCCTGGTTCCCAAAGGCCAGGAATTGCATTGATTACATGATTAATAATACATGACCCCTGGGAAATCCTCCCACCTCTTCATTCTTCTATAAATACTTCTGTAGAAGATGAGCAAATGTTGGTCTCTGGACATTTGAATGCATGTAATAGTTGTTCTGAAGCTACTAATGCCCTGTTTTCAACTCAAAGATACATAAGCTGATATGAGAAGTTTGAAGTTGTAGAGACCCACCGGGCTTGCTGATTGTAACCGGTTTGAACATCAAATACAAGCTACTGATTTATGGGATCCTGATTTGTGTCAATGGTGATGTGTTCCTCACTGTCAATTTTTATTTTGTTTAATGTTTTCATTCTGTTCATTTTCTCTGATAAAGAGCAGCAAACATAGAGCTAGGATTTACTTTCTACAGTACCCTACTCTCACTGAAAACTTTATTGTCTATGTTTTCTTCATTTGAATGTTCTCTTTGAAGAGTACATCAATGCAGGCTGGTTTAAAGGCACTTGTCTGATCTAAATTTCTCTTTTTCACTATTATCCATGTTTTCCTTATTGAACATGCTGAAGCAATATAGTTTAAAAGCACTTGTTTGATCTTAAGCTGTTCAACTGTCTTTTAATGTTTTCTTACTGAAAGTATTTCCAAGCAGGCTAGTTTAAAGGTATTAACCTGATCTCAGAATACTTTTATGTTTTCCTTATTGAATATGCTGAAAGCAGGGTAGTTTAAAGGCACTTACCTGATCTTAAGCTGTTCAACTGTCTTTTAATGTTTTCTAACTGAAATAACTTCAAAGCAGGCTAGTTTAAAGGTATTAACCTGATCTCAGAATACTCTCATGTTTTTCTTTAAGTACATGCTGAAGCAATATAGTTTAAAAGAACTTACTTGATCTCAGGCTGTTTCACTATATCTTCATTTGTTTGTTCTTCATTTCCTATCTGTTTCATTCCATAAAATCACCTTAAGAGATCCTTTGACATAAGTGACTTGCCCCATGGATCCTGCTTGAACCTTGCTGTCCAATTAAAATCCTCCTATGACTCCATAGCCCAATGGGTTAAAACTATCTTTGCCTTTCTGTCAGCCAAATCATTCCTTCATCTGCAGACACCTTCACCCTTCATTTTGAAACTGCCTTCACCTTCATCATGTCCTTGCCCAACCAAAACAAAAAAAAACCCAAGCTCTTCATAACTAGCCTAATATCATAATTTCAGCTATTAAAGATCACATCTTTAAACTCATTCATAGAGAGATCCCTCTCCGGATTCAAGAGGGATAGATCCTAGAATCCCAAAGTTGGTTGAAACGATGTTGTTTCTGTAATTGGACTCTGCCAATATTGCTAATAAATTACAGATCCATAACATTTCTGGCGACTCCGTTGGGGGACGCTCAGTTGAATTTTCATCTTAGTTTCCTTTAAAAACTTCATAAAAATTTGTGAGTAAAAGCAGCCTTTTCAAGCACTACCAAGAGATGGTAATCATGATGAAACTTGTTTGAATCAGTGACAATCTAGGTAAACCCTAGGATTCTCTTAAGACTTTATCAAACCTTGAAAAATCAGCTGGCTTTGCCATAAGAGTAGACTGTCTTTGTCTCATAACCGTAGCTAAGTTTTGAAACAGAGTTAGGATATTCTTAAAAACCACACAACTGAAAAATAACTCAGAAAAAACCAAAAATATTTCAGATTGGTAGTAAAACACTTACTCTTACATTGACACTTATCCTTTGTTGTGTTTTACCCCATACTCTTAGACAGAGTCTGGAAAGGGCCAGGTAGCTTCCGGATCTCATCCTCTTTCAGAGGTGAAATATCTGGTAAATGCCCTCCCAGTCAATCTCTGGTTAGAGTTTGTTGTGTTCCGGGATATCCTTGAAAAGGGATATTTCACAAGCATGGTGGTGGACCATAAAACCTTTTACCTCTAAAAAGAGCTAAAAACTTCCACTTGGCGACTCCACAATCCTAAATAGACCTTAAGACTCCGCTGGGAAGAACCCTGATCATCATAATATTATTCAAACTCATTTAGAGGATTGTAGGATTCAAATTTAGGTAAACAAGTTAGTTAACCATTCAAAGACTGCCATATTTGGTTGAACTTTTCTTGTTTATTTGGGTCTTAAAAACACAGCATAGTGGCTCCTAGAAAGATTCACACTAGAGCCTACCCTGACCCAGACCCACCTGAAGTAGTTGATAACCCAGAAAGTATCCTCAGGAAGTCTCCTGAGATTAAATTATCAATGTTTTTAGATCACCCTTGAGAGCTAATTCAGTCCCTGAAAATATTTCAGCTCTACAACAATCACAAGCTGACTTAGTAAATCCATTTAGAACTAGGTCTCTTGGTGATTTAGATCATTTAGATTCTGAGTCTTCACTATCATCCCCGGAAACAAGTGAACATCTTGGTAGCAGAGAGACAACACCTCCTGATTTTCATTTTCTTCACAACTTAGGTGCCCCTCATCCAAGATCAACTCAGCAGTCTATTTCTGGTCCATCCACTTCTGCTCACCCTACATCCACTGTTCAAACCACTCCACTTCAGCCCACTGTCCCTCTTGTAAATCCACCTCCACCTCCTGCCATGGCCGCATGGTATGCTCCCCTAGTCCTTCCTGTACCACTAGTCAATCTTCCACAGGACTATCAGTCCAAAATTCCATTATATGATGCTAACAATGCTACAACTGCATCACAACATGTGGATAAGATGAATGACTACTTTGACAGAAATGAAATTGATGATGATTCGGTCAAACTTAGGTTATTTGCTCAGAGCTTAGGGGGAGAAGTGAGGAAGTGGTTCAAAGGTTTAAACCCCCATAGTATCCGCGATCTACAAGCCTTCCATCAAACATTCTTAAACAAATGGGAAGTAAAGAAAAACCCTCTCCAAGTCCTTTCTGACTATAAGAATCTCCATAGAGACACTGGGGAAAGTGTGCAAGCTTATTGCACTAGATTCAATAGTGTATATAATGCACTTTCCCCAGAACTAAAACCTCCACAAGGCTCAGCTTTAAACAAGTTTCCTGAAGGGTTTGACCCTGAGATGGCTTATCAGCTGAGGGAGAGAGATTTTGCAACTCTTAAAGATATGCAAAAGGGTGCTCTTTCTGTGGAAGTCAACCTAATGGAGAAGAGATCAAGAATGAAAACTGAAAAGAGAGTGTCCTTTAGAGAGGAAAATGCCCCTTCTACTTCCAACTCAAAGATGGAAATAATGATGGAGGAGCTGATGAAGAAAATGAGCATCCTTGAGAGAGCACAAGCAAGCCAAAACCAAAATGCTCCTCAAAACAAGAACCAGAATCAGAATTTTAGAAGGAACCAACCTCCAAACAAACCTAGGGAAGAAGATCAACAAATCACTCCTCCCTTTCATCAAAACTATATAAGTGAGGTTGAGCAAACAGAGGAGATAACAGAGGAAGACGATATCAACATGTTGGGAGTAGATAATGATGACTTTGAGATTCATTTTGATAAGGAACAAGGTTTTCATACCCCCCATGATGACAACAATGATGATAATGCAAGTTATTTTCAGGACATGGAAAATGTCATCATAGAGCCTCAAAAATAATATGACCTTAGAAGCAAAACCAGTCAACAAACTCCCAACACCAAAACCTCTGACAAATCTTCACAAAACAGCACTACAACCAAGCCTAAAATTGTCAAACAAAAGGATAAAACAGTAGCTATGAATTCTGATAGAGATAGAGAGAAAGGCACTCAAAATAATGAAAAACAGAGTGCAGACATTAGTAGTACTACCACTTCAGCTAGTACTCCTGTTAAGACCATTTTGTCAAAAACGAGTAGAACAAATCAGCAAGCTGATGTTGCTGATAGACTGGGAGCTAGTAAGGCTGAGACAAGTTCATCAAAGAACCAGATTCTTTTCAGCCTAGAGCAGGAAATTTCAAAGATCAGAATCTCTGTTCCCCTGACTGAGTTAGCTGCCCAGAATGTATATAGGACCCAAATTTTGAAGGCTTTAATATTGAGGATAATAATGACTCAGTCAATTTGAATGATGACCAGCCAGAGCTTATTTTTGGTCCTAAGATTGAAGGTGTATATCAAGAGGGACCTGTACCTCCCTTTTATGTGAGTTTCAATGTTCATGACAAGATCCTACATAATGCTATGTATGACTCTGGAGCCTCACACAACCTTATGCCAAAAGTGATAATGGAAAGGCTAGGATTAGAAATAACCAGACCTTACAAGGATTTATATTCTTTTGATTCAAACATAGTAAAGTGCCTTGGCCTGATCAAAGATCTTTGTGTAACTTTGACCCAAATCCCAGCCAAGTGCATGGTAATGGATGTTGTGGTGGCTGATGTGCCTCCTAAATATGGCATGTTGTCTTCAAGATCATGGGGTGCCAAGCTGCAAGGTACCATATAGATGGACGGGACATATGCCACTATCCCTGTTTTTAGCGAGCTCAGAAGACTGTACAGAGAGTCACAAATGAAATTCATGGTCAGTAGCCCAGAAAAGCCTGAAAATTCTCGCATTTATTCTGTCCATACTGACCTGGATTCGTTTATCTTCTGCAATAATGAATCCACAAAACAGTCAAAGCCAGAACACAGTGACTCAGATAAACAGTTAGAGACCCCAAATATGGAAATAAATGCAGTTCTATATATGGAAGAAAACGAGAGAGAAATTTTGGAACAACATGTTGAAACAACAGACCAGAGTGAACAAAGCCAAGATGGAAAACAACAGACTTCCCCTTACGCTCAGCTCCATGACAAACCTGAGAAGGTGAAACAAATACAACTAAGTACCAAGATTTCACAACAACCCTTGAGCACGTTGGTTGAAGGGGACAATAACCAAGACGAAACCGAAAATAGTCCTCTGTGGAGTATGTATTTTGATGGGTCATGCACTAAGAACAATGCTGGTGCAGGTGTCTGGATTACCAACACTGAAAACAACCACACAGAAAACATTTCCAGCAAATTAAACTTTCAGTGTTCCAATAACATAGTGGAATATGAATCCCTTCTCTTAGGCTTACATCTATTAAAAAAGTTAGGAGCCACAAGAATTAATGTGTATGGGGATTCAGAACTAGTCATTAAACAAGTCAATGGGGAATATAACGCAAATCATCCCAGGCTTAGAGCTTATCGAAACGATGTCATGGACCTTTTAAAAACTTTTGAGGAGTCCAAATTGATTTTTGTTCCAAGAAAAAAAAATATTGCCGCACACAATTTAGCTTTTGCAACTAGAACATGCTTAATGCCATTTGAAACCAAAGACTGTACAACTCAAATTAAGTTTAGACCAGCAGTGCCAGATAATGAAAAATATTGGCAGGTCTTTGAAGGTGACAAACAGATAGAGGATTTTCTGCTGGGCAGGAACGAATTTGAGTGATCTAATTCGGATTCTAAATCCGATGAAAATCACCTAAACAAAAAGTCCCCTGAAAAAGAAAAACCATCTGGTCCCATAGAAATCAACATGTTAAATAAATAACTTGACACTCATACTGAATAATACAAGGACACAGAAAACGAAGACATTGAGGTATTGTCGTCAAAAGACAAGAACATACCTAGGGGGCTAGCACCGTTAGAAGACCTCTTTGATTTTAACGATGTAGCAAAGAAGCCCACCATAGAATACATAGAGTCTGAGGTCAAGGAATGCAACATAGGCACCAAGGATCAGCCAAAAATGATTAATTGGCTAAGTCCCGGCCACCAGACATGAAAAGGAAATACGTTGACCTGTTTAAAGAGTATGTTGATGTGTTTTCCTGGAACTATGAAGACTTGAAAGCCTAAGATACATAAATCATCCAGCACAAGATCCCTTTGAAAGAAAACCAAAAACCCTTTAAGCAAAAACTGCATAGAATTAATCCAATACAACTGCTTCTAGTAGAAAATGAAATCAAGAAAATGTATGAGGCAAGAATCATTGTGCTTGTGAGGTTTTCAGATTGGGTTTCTAACCTTGTAGCCGTGAGGAAAAATACAGGAGAAATCAGATTGTGCATTGATTTCAGAAACCTTAACAGAGCCTCCCTAAAAGACAATTACCCTTTACCCAAAATGGAACACATTCTACAAAGGGTAGTTGGTTCAAAGAGGATTTCTCTGTTAGATGGTTTTTCAGGGTATAACCAAGTTTTAGTACTCCCAGAAGACCAACTCAAGAAAGCTTTCACCACTCCTTGGGGCACTTTCATGTATGTGAAAATGCCTTTTGGATTAATGAATGTTGGGGCCACTTTCCAAAGGGCCATGGACATTGCATTTTCAGAGGAGATAGGGCACTTCATTGTAATTTACCTTGATGACATAACAGTTTATTCCAAATCTGATGAAGAGCATCTAAAACATTTAAGAAAGGTCCTTGAAAAGTGCAGAAGGTTTGGGTTATCTTTAAATCCCAAAAAGACAGTGTTTGGCCTTCAGGAAGGTAAACTCCTTGGCCATATCATATTAGAAGAAGGGATTAAAATAGATCCAAATAGAGTTGAGGGAATACTACAGATTAGCCAACCAAGGAACATAAAATAATTGCAGTCCTTTATTGGAAAGATTAACTTCTTGAGGAGGTTTATTCCCAACTTAGCAAAGCTCCTTAGAAACATGACTAATATGCTCAAGAAAGAAGTAGGAGTGAAGTGGACTGTAGAAACCAAAAAATCCTTCGAATTGGTAAAACATGCACTCACCCGGGCACCAGTCCTAATCAGCCCAGACTTTTCAAAAGAGTTCCTTATTTTCTCCTTTGCCTCAGAGCATACTGTGGTTGCAGTCCTGTTGCAGAAAAACCCAGAGGGACAGGAACAACCCATTGCTTTTTTCAGCAAGGCTTTAAGGGATGCACCCTTGAAATATAACATAATGGAAAAACAGGCCTATGCTTTGGTAAAAGCCTTGAAGGACTTCAGGGTGTATATTCTACATTCCCACATCATTGCCTATGTACCTAATATAGTGGTAAAGGACATCTTGTCCCAAGACCCAGATGGAAAGAGGGGTAAATGGATTGCTGCTATATTAGAGTATGACTTGGAAATCAAACCAACCAAACTTATTAAAGGTCAGGGCTTAGCTCAATTAATGGCTGAATCTAATCTACAAGCCCTTGACATTAACATGGTAGATGCCTTGGATGAACATGAAGAATTACCTGCTCCCACTGTCGAAGAGCAGTTTCAAAACTCACCTTGGTACACTGATATCTTGTATGTGCTTGCAAATCTTAATGCTCCTCCTAATTTATAAAAAACAAAGGCCAGGTTTTTAAAGTTGAAAGCTAGGAACTATTGCATTTTAAATGAATGTTTATTTTGGAAAAATGCTGATGGTTTATTACTTAAATGTTTGCCTGAAGTTGATGCAGAGAGGATCAAACATGAATTCCATGAAGGAGAGTGTGGAGGTCATCTTTACTGGAAAACCACAGCCAATAAAATCCTTAGAGCTGGCTATTACTGGCCCACCCTCTTTCAGGATGTCCATAAAATGATATTTGCCTGTCACAAATGCCAAATTTTTGAAGGCAAAAGAAAACTTCTTCCTTTACCATTACAACCTATCACTGTTGAAGCTCCTTTTCAACATTGGGGCCTAGATTTTATAGGGGAAATCCATCCTGCTTCATCTGCCCAACACAAATGGATTCTCACAGCCACTGACTACTTCACAAAATGGATTGAAGCCATCCCTTCTAGGAATGCCACAGATTCTGTCATTATAAAATTCCTTGAAAACCATATCTTGTCTAGATTCGGATGCCCTAGGAAGATTATTACTGATAATGCTGCTGCTTTTTGTTCTAAAAAGATGATTGAGTTTTGTCACAGGTATCAGATTACACTTGGTCATTCTACTGCTAACTACCCTCAAGGTAATGGGCTAGCAGAATCATCAAATAAAATTTTGGTGACCATCATCAAGAAGCTGCTTGAAGAGAACAAAAAATCATGGCATAACAAGTTGGTGCATGCTCTGTGGGCAGACAGATTGACCACAAAAAAGTCCATTGGAATGTCCCCTTACCAGCTTGTTTATGGAGTAGATGCAGTTTTTCCTACCAGCCTAGGTGTACCAGTAATAAAATTAATCCAAGAAATACAGTCAGAAGAAGACAACATGATTAGGAGAATCAGTCAGACAATATATCTTCAGCAGACTAGGGAAGAGGTTTACAATAGAGCTCAGAAGGTGAAATAAAACATAAAGAAGTTGTTTAACAAAAGAACAAAGGCTTGTGTTTTCAACATTGGAGATAAGGTACTCAAATGGGATTCCAAAAGAGAGGATAAGGGTAAACACGGTAAATTTGACAGTTTGTGGCAAGGTCCTTACATCATCCAGTCCACCGTTGGTCCTAATGCCTTTTTTCTACAAGAGTTAGATGGCACAGATCTGTTTGGGGGTCCTATCAATGGCAGGGTCCTTAAGCATTACTACTGCTGAGTTCGATTTTAAAGCTTTCATTTCCATTATAAATACCATTTTCTTTGTTCAATCACATAAAAGAAAAATTACAAAAACAATAAAAAGAAAAGAAAAGAGAAACAAATTTTGAAAGTGTGCAAGCTCAAATGCCACTCCTACATAATACACTTCTAGTTAGTCAAACAGCCTAATATTGACTAATTAGATTTAAATTTTCTGCTGATAGGATAGTGAATTTGATATGCCAAACTGTCTAATCTTGGCTTATCAGTAGATAGTTTAGGATAGAAATTAAAGGTTCAAACATGATCAAAATCTGAACCTAAGGTTGCAAAGAGAAATGACTCAAATCTGTTCTATTTTTCTGAGTCAAAGAGATGTCAAAATCTGGTTCTAATTAGCTCAAAATCTGAACCAGAGAAAAGGGAAGATAGCTCAATAAGAATCAAATCAGAGCTGTAGAAAAGAGGAAGGAAGTGTTATCAAATTTCAGATCTTAAGCCTTCCATTTTTTATTTATTTTTTCTGCAAAATAAATGTCTATGTGCAGCTTGTCTTTATGCCATAGATCACAGCAAGTCAAACAACTTAATCTTGACTTGACTGTTTTTAAATTTATGTTTTAGAAATTTAGAGAATGAAAATCTGTTGGACAGTTTAATCCCAACAGATGGTAGATTAGGTAGAGAATCATCTGAACTCAACTGTTAAATCTGAGTTCAAGGAGAAATAAGGAGTAGAATTAGATTAGATTTACTGCTTTCAAAAGAATAAAAATGTTGTGAACATATTTTTCCAATCCAAGTGAACTCTAAAGAAGAAAAAATGTTAGATCAGTAGGGTTGGGTAGGTAGAAGTTTGTATTGATGAAGATCCATTGTTTTTCATGGTTGCTAATATGTTTTTTAGAGAAAGATCACCCAGTAAAAGCAGAGCAGCCCAATGGATTAGGCAATTGATCAGCCTCCCAGAGAACATCAAAGGATCAGGCACAGGTCAGCCTCCCAGAGAATGCAAGTCTGAAGTTCTTGATGCCTTCAAGAAGGCACCATCCCCAAGTGGAGCCACTGTTAGCCACCTGTAAAATGTGATTATATCAAAAGGTGGCTAAATATGTTTTGAGCCTTCAAGGAACAATTTTCTATAACAAAAAACTGTTGTCTCTTGAAGACTCTTGAAGGCCTCTTGTTTCTGTCTTAAATATTCACTCCTATGGCCATTCCCCATTCAGAAATCCTATTGATTTCCAACATCAAAATACTGCTACAAGACCCTTTTTTTCCCTTTTTCCCCTTTTTTCCAAACTAACCTCTTCTTAACCCTTTCATTTCCCATGAAAATCCCTAATTTTCATGTTTCTCTCCTTTCCCCCTCATCAAAATACCCTTTATAAGGTCTAAGACCCCTTCTTAGCCTTATCGGAACCCTCAAACCTTTGAAAATCACGAGAAAAACCATTAAAATGCATATTTCCTATGTATTGGGCTTAACACCCCTTGGAATAAGCCCCTAGCATTTCCGCCCATAAACCCTGGCGCCGTGACCTTGCATTTGACGATCGGGAGCGTTCATCAGTTTAAATTAATATTTAAACGAAACATTTAAAAAACCTTTGAATATGTATTTAAGCTTAGTCGAATTAACATTTTATTAAATTTTCCTTGTGCAAATGTGGAGGCAATCAGCCGTCGATCGATCCACTACGTCAGAGACGGTGCGGAGCCCGCGCCCTCCCGGTGGACCCCCAGCGGTGCGTCGTTTTCCCAAAACCACGTGGTTCTAATAACACCACTCTTCGGAAGAGGGGGGTTTTTGCCCAGAAGACCGTGCTTTCCATACATTTGTGACACGTATCCAGAAACCTTTATTCAGGAAACCGCCATCCATAGCGTATTAAAGTCATCCATCGCGTTAATGTTCGGACCAGGATGCCAGTGATATCGATACAACGTCCAAATCCAGACTGTGATCAACGGTGATCGCTCGCCAAAGTTGCTCGATGGTTAACGAAGGTAAGCGTACGATAACCGAGCCATCGTACAGCGGCAAATCAATCTCCGTCGTCGATCTGATCTGCAGATCTACGACCCACAATTCATCACCCAATATCTCCATTTGAATTTCCATTGCCCAATCTCGACCGTCGATCTTTGCGTGATTGACGGCTCATATTTATCCTCCTCCTCTGACCGCAACGTTCAATCTCGACCGTCGATCTCTGCACGATCGACGGCTCGGATTTAATCCTTCTTTCACCCATTCCATGATCACTCCCGATCAATCCTGACCGTTGGATGATGCCATCCAACGGCTCCTATCTCCTTGCACGCCCTTCGATGCAATTAACCTATATACGCAGGTTTTATAATTTTTTTCATGTTTTGCAGGGTTCTTATCAATTTTTCACGATTTTCAAATAATATTCAGAGGCGGAGGATGACGACCCTCCCATCTTTGATTCATCAAATAAAATCCTCCACAGGGTGGACATGCACGTTTTTTCAGTGATTTTTGAGGCATGGATACCTTATAAACCCTGCACACCTGAAAAAACACCATGAAAGGGGCACAGTCAAGGAGTATCAATGCCGAAGACCAAAATGTATCAGAATAGAGGATTAGAGACATTTTTTACGGGAATTACGGCTAAGACGGTTATCAAAAGCCTAATCCCCGATTTAAACATAGTTTGAAGAATATTTTAAGGGTTTTTATCGACAGGAGCGCTTCCACCGCCGCAATTGAGTCAAATTGATCCCTCTAGTTACTGAAATGCCACCTGTGCCTCAAATTTTTCAATCAAAGGCCGAATTTATTGATCAGTATCAAATATTTGTCTCAAACGCAGCCGAAAAGTTACTCCTGCGGGGACTTCAACACAAAGAATGGTTACAGAGTTACTTCGACGCCAAAACAGAGGCTAATTGAACCTTCTCCAGCTTCTAAAGGCACCTACAGCCTCACAGAAAATCAAAGGCCGCCGAACAATTCATACTAATCAAGGGTCTTATCTCTAAATTGTCGGAAAAACTATTTTAAAGGTTAAAGAACAGTCTAGAAGTAGATCTTTTCAATCATCAGGCCTTGAAAGACACAAACAAAGTTATGAAGCAGAGTTATAAATGATTACATTCCCACCTTATGCCTTCCCTAGTTCCCAAAGGCCAGGAATTGCATTGATTACATGATTAATAATACATGACCCCTGGGAAATCCTCCCACCTCTTCATTCTTCTATAAATACTTCTGTAGAAGATGAGAAAATGTTGGTCTCTAGACATTTGAATGCATGTAATAGTTATTCTGAATCTACTGATGCCCTGTTTGCAATTCAAAGATACATAAGCTGATATGAGAAGCTTGAAGTTGTAGAGACCCACCGGGCTTGCTGATTGTAACCGGTTTGAACATCAAATACAAGCTATTGATTTATGGGATCCTGATTTTTGTCAATGGTGATGTGTTCCTCACTGTCAAATTGCTATTTTTCTTAATTTTTTCATTCTGTTCATTTTCTCTGATAAAGAGCAGCAAGCATAGAGCTAGGATTTACTTTCTACAGTACCCTACTCTCACTAAAAAATTTATTGTCTATGTTTTCTTCATTTGAACGTTCTCTTTGAAGAGTACATCAATACAAGTTGGTTTAAAGGCACTTGTCTGATCTAAATTGCTCTTTGTCATTGTTATCCATGTTTTCCTTATTGAACATGATGAAGAAATATAGTTTAAAAGCACTTGTTTGATCTTAAGCTGTTCAACTATCTTTTAATGTTTTCTTACTGAAAGTATTTCAAAGCAGGCTAGTTTAAAGGTATTAACTTGATCTCAGAATACTTTTATGTTTTCCTTATTGAATATGCTGAAAGCAGGGTAGTTTAAAGGCACTTACCTGATCTTAAGCTGTTCAACTGTCTTTTAATGTTTTCTAACTGAAATAACTTCAAAGCAGGCTAGTTTAAAGGTATTAACCTGATCTCAGAATACTCTCATGTTTTTCTTTAAGTACATGCTGAAGCAATATAGTTTAAAAGAACTTACTTGATCTCAGGCTGTTTTACTATATCTTCATTTGTTTGTTCTTCATTTCCTATTTGTTTCATTCCATAAAATCACCTTAAGAGATCCTTTGACATAAGCGACTTGCCCCATGGATCCTGCTTGAACCTTGCTGTCCAATTAAAATCCTCCTATGACTCCATAGCCCAATGGGTTAAAACTGTCTTTGCCTTTTCTGTCAGCCAAATCATTCCTTCATCTGCAAACACCTTCACCCTTCATTTTGAAACTGCCTTCACTTTCATCATGCCCTTGCCCAACCAAAACAAACAAAACAAAACCCAAGCTCTTCATAACTAGCCTAATATCATAATTTCAGCTATTAAAGATCACATCTTTAAACTCATTCATAGAGAGATCCCTCTCTGGATTCAGGAGGGCTAGATCCTAGAATCCCAAAGTTGGTTGAAACAGTATTTGTTTGCGGTTTTGAGTCTTTGTCTGTCCAAATTCTGATTCTAACACACTTCACCCAACTCTACACTCTACGCTAGTGGAAACTTTAGCACCACAGCCCGGCCTTTGGATCTGATTCCCCCCAGCCAAAAGTACAAACTCCTTACGAAGCTACTGCCTTGCTTGCATTGCCTCTGTGTGGCTCTGCGCTACCTCTCCGGACTACTCTCTGCCCTCTCTGCCTTGCACTTTCTGGATTAGGAAAATCTCCAACCAGAAAATTATCTCTGCCCCTCTCTGCAAGAATCAGCTTGATCGATCTTCTCTGTTGCTGAGCACTGCTCACTTGAGAAATTTGATCTCTTGAATCTCTCGGTGTATTTACCAAATGCCCATCAAGTCCTTCTTATAATCTTCTCGTTGAGACTTAAATGATCGAGATTAAATTGCTAATCAACGGTTAAGATTAACTTAACTTGATCTTTGTCTTTTTCTAGAAGATTCACACCCTGTTTTATTAATATGCTTTAATTATTTTAATTCCCTAAGTTTAAACTTAGGCTTCCATTAAAAATAATTAGTGTTTTAATAAAACATAGTCGAGATGGAATTTCCCAAAAGCAACTTTAAAGGGTTCTTTGGAATACATGTGTCTAAGCCTCCTTGCAAATTTTGAGACTTGAGAACATTCGATGCTGCAATCAACACTAGCCAGGGCCAAAAAATCTCCATTTGAGAGGAAAACCCACAAATCTCTTCTCTTCTTATAGATTCTTCAAATGACGAATTCCAAGAACTCTAGACCAAGATCTATACCCTTCCAAGACCAAGTTAGACCTCCTTGATGATGTGCTTCTTCTATCCAAGTCAAACCATGTCAAATCTCTTCTAGCAGCACAACTTCAAGCCCTAGTTTCAGATTTTCATCCCCCATTGCAGGTCTGAAATTGTCGGCCACCTGCAACCAGCTACAACTTTGCACGTGTGGAAAAATTAGGGCTTCTAGAGTTTCTCCCTTCCTTTGCTTGGACTGCTTCTTCTTCTATGCCTTGTGAGAGATCAAATTGCCTCTTTTTCCTTAGATTTAGACCTTGACTTCTTGAAAAAACTTTGGCCTAGTCGCTGCAAAACCCTAGCCTTCCTTTCGCACATGTGAGATGTAGAGAGAGAGAGAGAGAGAGAGATCGAAAATATTGTCTTCTTTCGTCCTTCAACTCCATCGCTTTCCTTCTTCTTGTCCTTCACTTGATAGATGAGTGAATGAGTGAGTGAGTCCATAGGAGATCGAATGATCTCTTATATATAGGCTTCCAAGGAGGACATGTTAATTTTGGGCAACTAGGTCCAAACTCCATGTTGCACTGCTCATATGACGATGATCATATTTTTGTTGGATTCCACTTTCGAAGAGGTGCAAGATTGATCTAAAGATCATCTTGATCGAATGAGAAAAACATTGATTTTAAATTTATTTTCCACATGTGCAAGGTTGGCCAAATTTATCCCACATGCCTAAGATATGTGTCACACACCCTCATTGATGAATATAAATTAGAGAGACTTGGAGGTCATTTTCTCATCATCTCATCACACATTCTCTCATTGTGATCTGATTGGTTCAATAGCCTTTGGAGGCCTTTTTCCCTCACACGTGTGGAGCGAAGTTGTTGTTTTCTGCGCTGACCTGTTTAGGGCTTTCTGTTTTCTGCATTGATCTGTTTATGGCTTTTCTGCTACAGCGTTGACCATGGTCAACCCTTCGTCGTTTGACCTCAATCTTCTGCAGAAATTTCGATTTTAGGAGGCTATACAGATGGGCACTAAAATCGAGAAATTATGGGTTGTTTGACCGAAGCCCTAGTTTGTTACGTTGACTTTTTTGAAGTTGCCTGCGTTGACTATTCTGCGTTGTCCCTGGTTTGACTTGCGTTGACTTGTGATGAGCTGTCTTTGAGGGCTATGGGTGTGACACATGAAAGTGTTGGCTAACTAAGAAAGACTTTACTGGTTGAAGCATCCTGCTGACCATCGTAATGCCAAAATATCTCATATCTTTGTTGGACAAAAGGAATTGTAAATCTGATCTATATTTGGCTTGTCTTCTATTGATCTATTATTGTGTTCTATCAGCATTTTACTTTCAAGTTTATGTGATTGCTATTTTGTATTGGACCTAAGAAAGATTGAAGTAAAAGTGCATCAAGCATAGAACACCATGGTTATCTAAATTTAACAGGACAGCATGCCATAATTAGGCCGACTTCTCTGCTACCAGACCAACTTGGTCTTGGAGGGGTAAAGTTGTAAAGCATCCAGTTTGGAAGGATGCTATGCACGAAGAGTATGAGTCCATTATGAAAAATGATGTCTGGGAAGTGGTCCCAAGACCGGAGGACAAATCTGTTGTCACCTCGAAATGGCACTATAAGATCAAGCATGGATCTGATGGAAGTGCTAAAAAGTACAAGGCAAGATTTGTTGCCTGAGGCTTCTCTCAAAAGGAAGGCATGGATTATGATGATATATTTGCACATGTGGCCCGCTATACCAACATCCGATCTATTATTGCCCTTGCTGCTACGCAAGGATGGAGTCTACATCAAATGGATGTGAAGACCGCTTTTCTACATGGATCTATAAAGGAAGAGGTGTATCTGGAGCAACCTCTGGGGTTCGAAGTCCGAGCTAGAGACACCCATGTATGCAGGTTGAAGAAAGCCCTCTACGGGTTGAAGCAAGCCCCCAGGGCTTGGTACGAGAGGATAGATAGCTACTTGATGAAGTTGGGCTTCCTCGAAGTAATGTTGATCTGAACCTTTATTTTAAGGTTGATAGAGAAAGGCCTCTCATTTTGGTTCTCTATGTGGACGATCTCTTCTTGACAGGTGCTGACCCTCTCATTCATCAGTGTAAGAGGGAGCTAGCTTCCAAGTTTGAGATGAAAGACCTAGGACTGATGCACTACTTCCTAGGCTTGGAGATCTGGCAGAGGCCAGGTGAGATTTTCCTTTCTCAAGGAAAATATGTTGTGAAGTTGTTGGAGAGATTTGGTATGGTGGACTGTAAGTCTGTGTCGACACCGATGCAACTCAACTTTAAGAAGTTGAGTGGAAACGCTGCTGGGCCCGTGCTAGAAAATCCTACCGAGTATCGAAAACTCGTAGGGGCCCTGATGTTCTTAGTGAACTCCCATCTGGACGTATGTTTTGCAGTGAACACTTTGAGTCAACATATGGTTGATCCTCATCACATTCACTAGATTGGTGCCAAGAATCTATTGAGATATCTTCGAGGCACAATCAACCATGTGTTGAGATACACTGTCGGGAGTTTGAGACTCTATGGATATTCTGATGTCGATTGGGCTGGTAGTGTGGTGGATCGCAAGAGCACATCTGGATGTTGCTTCACCTTGGGGTCTGCTTCGATATCTTGGATGAGCAGGAAGCAGAAGTCAATGGCTTTGAGCACCGCTGAGACCAAATACATTGCAGCGAGTATGGCCTGTTGTGAAGTTGTTTGGTTGCGAAAGCTCTTCAGTGAGTTGTTCGGGCATGTGCTAGATACCACCATTATCCTTTGTGATAACCAGAGTGGGATTCGTCTTTCTGAGAATCCTGTATTCCACGATTGATCCAAGCATATTGATATCAGGTACCACTTTCTCCGAGATATGGTACAACAAGGCGCCATAAGGCTCAATCATATAGGAACTGATGAGCAAGTCGCGGATATTCTCACGAGGCCCCTGGGGAAGGGTCAAGTTCCTAACCTTCTGTGAGAAGCTTGGAATCGTGGAAAGAAATCTAAAGTTTTGAAGTGTCTTGACATCATATCAAAGATACAAAAAAAGATCTTGTGCATATTAATATAAGGAAGGCTGAGACCTAACTATGGCCTAGAAAGTTGACTTCAATCCAACAAAGATATGTCCTTGAAATACCAATAGTTGAAAGGCATATTAGGCTTATTTAAAAGGTCCCTTTCAGTAGGCATCAAAAGCCCTAATTAGAGAGACATAGTCACAGACCTATATGAATTATTATCAAGGCTTACCACAATCCTATCTTAAGGACCAAAATAAAAATTAAAAGGCTACAAGTATCTCAAAAATCAAGTGACCAAAAATACATATCAGTCCTTCTCAGGGCAGTTAAAAGTCATTTAAGGACCTATGGTATCTCCTACAATTTTCTCTAACAAGAGAAGAAAGAAGCATCTTGGAAGAACACTCCCATTTGACATTGTTTGAAGGCAACTCTTTAGCACCTTTAAGTCAAGAAAACTTACAACTGCAAGTCACCTTGTGAAGAGCATCTTGAAGGCAGTGCTGAAGGAAGTATAGCTTGGGAAGCAGTCTCTTTCAAGAAAGGGTAAGTAAGGTTGTTATAAGGCACGTATAACATAACATGTTCATTTGTGAAGTTTTTGTTTAAAGGTCTATCATATATATATAATGTTATGTAACTAGTTCACAAAATAGAAGAAAAGATAGATCAACGACTTGAGAAATAGCCTCTTCAAGGGGGCAACCCCCTTTACATCACATAAATGAACAATTCTTGGATGATACAAATGATAAGACCTCCTTGGTATATATAGGAGTCTAAGGGGTCACAATATAATCACAGCCTACATAACAATAATAATGTAAGGGCACAACAATAACAATAGGGGGCTACACTAACAATAACAATAAGGGGGATACGCTAGTATTATAGGGACCTAACATGCCCCTCTCCTTCAAAAAAGTGTTGTCCTCGACGCTTGAGTAGTTCTAGATGCTTCTGCATAAAATTATGATCCTCCCATGTGGAATCTTCGGCGGGTAAGTTCTTCCACTTAATGAGATACTCTGAAATTAATCAATTTCATAGTTGTCAGGTTCTTGTTTCCATGACTGCTTCAGGCTCAAATATGAGTTGTCCTTCTTCATCAAGTTTTGGCAACACTGTTTGAATTGGGAGTTTGTCACTGATAACCTTCTTTAAGCATGAAACATGGAAAATTGGGTGTACTTGAAAAAATGCAGGCAACTCCAATTTGTATGCCATAGTACCAATTTTTTGCAACACCTTGTAAGGACCATAGTACTTGGGTGATTATTTATTATCCTTCTTAGCTTGCTTGAGGGACATTTGTTTGTATGGTTGTAGCTGTAAAAATACCCAGTCGCCTACATCAAAACTTCTTTCACTACGATGTTGATATGCCTGTTGTTTCATTCAATTTTGCGCCAAAGTGACGTTATCCTTTTAAGAGCTGGAGAACTTGTTGTTGAAGCTCGATGTGATCTTCCACTGCTTGAAACTTCTCTTAAAGATGATGTGATGGATGGCGGATGATATCCACAAAGTGCCATAAATGGGGTCATTTTTGTTGTCGTATGGAAGGAAGTGTTATACCACCAATCAGCTAGAGGTAACCACTTGACCCATTGTGTTTGTTTATCATATACAAAGCAACGAAGATATCCTTCCAAACATTTGTTCACTATCTCAGTTTGCCCGTCAGATTGAGGATAATAAGATGAGCTATGAGCTAATTGAGTACCAAGACAAGAAAATAATTTCGTCCAAAAAATTCCAGTGAAAATGGGATCTTTGTCACTTACAATAATCTTTGGGTTTCCATGTAGCTTTTGAATTGTTTCCATAAATGCAGAAGCAACTGTACTGGCTTTAAAAGGATGGGATAAAGCACAAAAGTGTGCATACTTGGTAAGCCTATCAACTGCCACCATGATGACACTCTTTCCTTCAGACTTGGGTAAACCTGTGATAAAATCCACTGAGACCTCCTCCCAACGCTGACTTGGAATGGCTAAAGGTTGCAACAGACCCGAGGTCTTAATTGTATCAACTTTATTTTGTTGGCGAACCAAACATTCTGCCACAAACTTCTGAATATCAAAATTAAGAGCATCCCAAAAAAAATTCTTCTTGACCCTGTGGTAAGTTTTTAAAAATCTTGAGTGCCCTCCTAAGGGAGAGGTGTGCAATTCCAAAAGAATCTTTTGCTTGATTTGGGAATTCTGACAAAGATATAAGCGATCTTTGTACCATAATGAATCATTTTTCCAACTAAATGTATCAGATGAACTGGAATCTTGTTGCAACTTTTGAATGAGTGTCGACACCTCTTCGTCAGTATTCCATTCATCCCTTGCTTCGGTTATCCAACCAGGTTGGATAATAGAAATGGCACAAAGCAATGCTTCCACATCCTCATCCTTTCTTGAGAGTGCATCTGCAACAACATTTTTCTTCCCTTTTTTGTAGATGATTTCAAAGTAATAACCCAACATCTTTGTGACCTATTTTTATTGCTCTTCTAAAGATAATCTTTGTTCCAAAAAGTATTTAAGACTATCATGGTATGTTTTTTACTTTGAGGTGTCTTCCCATTAGGTAAGGTCGCCATTGCTTTAGCGCATGTAGTATTGCCAACATTTCCTTCTCATAAATAGGTTTTTGTAAATACTTTTCTTTGATTGGACGACTTTCAAAAGCAATGGGTCTTCCTTCTTGCATTAAAATAGCACCAATACCATTTCCTGAGGCATCACATTCTACAATAAAAAAATTTGTGAAGTTTGGCGTAGCTATGACTAGTGTTTGGCACATTGTCACTTTAAGATGTTCAAAGGCCTTAGTTGCTTCTGGAGTCCAAAAAAATGGATCTTTCTTCAATAATGTTGTTAGAGGAGATGTTATTCTCCCATAATTTTTAACAAACTTGCGATAATATCTTGTCAACCCGAGAGATCCTCGAAGATGCTTTATGGTTGTGGGGATTTTCCATTCCTTAATGGTTTTAATTTTGTTAGAGTCTACCTTAACACCCTCATAAGATACAATATGACCCAAATATTCCACCTCCTGTACTCCAAAGAAACATATGGAGGTTTTTGCATATAATTGCTTCTCCTCCAATATTTTGGGCACCCTGCCAACATGTTAAACATGATCCTTCCAAGACTTGTTGTAGATTAGTATATCATCAAAAAATATTAACAC
This sequence comes from Pinus albicaulis, assembly GCA_034641835.2. NCBI lineage: Eukaryota > Viridiplantae > Streptophyta > Pinopsida > Pinales > Pinaceae > Pinus > Pinus albicaulis. The sequence continues at coordinate 1,158,715,784 of CM076579.1, read as the reverse complement.
AAATTTTGTAAGGGTTTGAAAATGGAATTCATCAAACCTTGAAATGTTGAAGGTGCATTAGTAAGGCCAAAAGGCATGACCAAAAATTCATAATGACCCTCATGAGTTATGAATGTTGTTTTTGGAATGTCTTCAGTCTTCATTCTAATTTGATGATATCCTGAACGAAGATCCAGCTTGGTAAAGTAATTGCTCCATGCAATTCATCCAACAATTCATCAATGACAGGAATGGGAAATTTATCTTTAATATTGAGCTTGTTGAGGTCCCTATAATCCAAACACATACGTCACGATCCATCCTTCTTGTAAACCAATACAACTGGAGCAGAGACACAACTTTGACTAGGTTGAATTATACTGGCCTCTAGAATTTTTGCAACCATACATTCAATTTCACTCTTTTGGGCATAGGGATATCTGTAAGGTTTGATGTTTGGACAAACGCTTCCTGGAATCAAATGAATAGCATGATCATGATCACGAATAGGTGAGAGGCCTTTGGGAGTCTCAAATACCTTGGAATGATTGTCCAATATTTTTTGGAAATATAGAGTATAGATGATTTCAATGTTTGAACCTCTAGTGAGCATGATTGTGCAATTACGCCTTGTTGTTCTTTCTTAAAAAGTTTTGTCATGCCATTAGACCGAATTATCTTTCCTGGTTTCCCTGCAATACTCTTAATTCAACTTCCTTTCCTTCCCAAAAAAAATTCAAGAAAAGTTCTTGAAAATTAAAGTTATGATCCCCAAAGATTGTAACCATTGGACTCCTAGTACAACATCAAAACCACCCATTGGAATGGAAAGCATTGGACTATTCAATACATATTCACCCATGGTTAGCTTGATATTACGGCATTTTCCAGAGCAGTTTATAGTTCCTCCATTTGCAACCATCATTTGACACTCTGGTACTGGATATAGGAAGCAATTCAATTCCTTGGTTATCTTACAATGAATAAAATTATGGGTACTACCTGAATCAATCAACACTATTACCTTTTTCTTCTTGATATATCCTTCTATCTTGAGAGTTTGAGGACTGGTAATTCTTGCCAATGCATTATAAGATATGGTCGGATTCATTTCTTCTTTCTCTGGGGTTGATTCCTGGTGTATATCCTCCTTTGGTGTATTTGCTATCACAACTGTAACAAATCTCTTTTCCTCTTTTTTCCTCCAATTGTTGTGGTGTCAACCTTGTAGGTTGTGGAAAGCTAGGAGCAGCAACACTTCCATTGTTATAGGTGTGAGTGGTAGACTTCCTTGGTGCCATAATTTTGCTTTCAACTTTTCTTGCCACCCTGAATGTCTTCTCCAATAAATCAAGCTCTCAAAGACGAACCTCATGTTGGATGTTATCCTTTAAAGTCCTTATGAAGACATCAATCCTATGCTCCTCTAGAATATTAGTTACCCTAATATTCAATTTTTGGAAGTCCTCAGTGTGCTCCGCCATTGAACCCTTTTGTTTGAGATTTATCAATTGGTTAAAGAATGTGTTGCTCTTTGTATCCTCATAATGTGTTATCATTTCCTTCGTAAAAATTGACCAAGTGACAAGTGGTTTACGAGAACAAAGTCATCGATACCATACAAATTGATTGGGTTCTATATATAAAGATGCAACGCATACCTTTTGTGTGTTTTGCACATCATGGAGATCAAAATATTTGCTCCGTCTGTAGTATCCATGTTATCAGATCCTTGTCATCAAACTTCCTCATAATATCTATCTTTGAATATAATGGGTCTTAAGCCCAATGTCGAAGTCTCTAAAATCATATTTCATATTCTTTTTGTCCTCGCTCTGATGTTCATAGAGTACCTTGTCACCACTAGGAAGCATTTCTTGTAACAACTTTGTCAGACCTTTCTTCAAACCTTCCATGTCTTATTTTAAACCGTTCTTCAAATCTTCCATGTTGCCTTTCATTTTTGCTTCTATACCATCCATCTTAGCTTCCAGTTCATTTTTTGTTACTCTTTACGAGAGCGAAATTTGTTGCCCTTGGTCTCATAATTTTGATTTATCATGTTGCATTTCATCCTCTTCTTCATGCGTCATTAAGGAGCTTTCTGGTTGCTTATTAGGTGTGTCCATTTTTTTATTTCGAGACATTTTGGAATCAAACAATGATGTCTATGCTTCACTATGCTCTTTGAATCACTACAAACTAACTTTTCAAACAAAATTTATGCAAAATTTAAAAAAAAATACACACATCTTCTTCTTTTTTAGCTCGATATTAAAACTGTTGTATATCTGTAATTTCAGTTTTTCAAGGTCTGAAATTCCGACCTGTTGTAGCCCTCTGAGTCTTCTTTCCAACTCCACAAGTCAGACCAAAATTGGATTCTTCAAGGTAATTTTATGCTGAATCTCCCACGATGACTTGATTATAGAGTGGTTCAATAGAGCGAACTTGCACAAAGTGCCATGCGTCAATGTTTCGACCTTCGGCCCTGAAAATGATAAAAGAAAAACTATAGTTTGTGCACTTTCATTTACTTTTTACGAAATTCAAATCAAATGCTCAGAGCAAAAGTTATGACGATTTTCCCAAGTTCACCTGTTTGAGACTTAATTCTGGAGCATGAAAAAACCCTAACTTCTTCAGACCATATCTCTTAAAATATAGCGAACCAAGATCTGAACTTTTTACAGGAAGTTCATCAATATTTCGACTCCACATGGTCGCAATTTCAGCTTCTGAACCTTAGTAGAAAAAAAAATTATAGCAAAAATTTCAAGATGACTTGTTTGCAGTAGCGAATCCCTAGAATCCAAAGCGCTTTGATTCCAAATGTTATGCAACTAGTTCACAAAATAGAAGAAAAGTTAGATCAACGACTTGAGAAATAACCTCTTCAAGGGGGAAACCTCCTTTACATCACATAAATGAACAATTCTTGGATGATACAAATGATAAGACCTCCTTGGTATATATAGGAGTGTAAGGGGTCACGATATAATCAGAGCCTACATAAAAATAATAATGTAAGGGCACAACAATAACAATAGGGAGTTACACTAACAATAACAATAAGGGGGATACACTAGTATTAGAGGAACCTAACATATAAATATGCATTAGGGTTTTGCTATATGATTTTTAAGTCTAGGGTTTGTGCTTTTATATTTGTTGAAGATTTTTTAATACCTAGGATTATAAACCCTAGATGGATATTAAATTAAAGATCCCTATTCAAAAATGCTAATCCTATTATATTTTGTTTAGTCATAGAAACCCTAGCCTTTGGTCTCTAGGGTTTGTAGGTAGTCTAGGGAGATAGCAATCCCTAGTGAGGGTAGAATTGGATTTGAGATTCAAACCCTAGAGTTGATGTTTCAAAAGGTAACATCATGACTTAGTGTTTGAATCTGGAAACCCCAAGAATTTTCCCACTCTAAGGATTCCATAGATTAATGAAATTGTCTTCATGCATTCGCACTTGTATATTTTGCTTGGTGGTACTTGTTAGTAAATGTTGCAGGTACTTAATAAGTAATATATGTTGATTTTATGAAGAGTATGATGAATAAAGACTTGGTAAGCAAGTTAGATCCTTGGGTACTCCGATAAAAGTAGACTCATATGGAGATGGACCATGAAGATGTTGTCATGATAAGTTTATAGAAGCAACTGAAGGTATGGTTTAAAATTCTAAGCTTTGTAACAGGGCCCCATCATATGAGCAAGTACAATCATTTTATCTTTAAAATCTATTTATGGTAACGACTCTCTCATCTCTAAGGTTTTGTCAAAGAATTATAAAGATTCTTATATTGATAGGGTGTTTGATCTCTCGATTAAATCAACCCTTGTAATAACTATTTTTTGCTATTTGTTTGTTTTGTTGAAACCCTAGCCTTTTGATTTTTAGGATATTATCTAGGGTTTATGATAAAAACCCTAGTAAAAGTTCAAATGAGATTCCAGGCCTTGAAAGAGAAACCCTAGATGCTTTCATTGTGGTTGAAACCCTAACATGATTTAATTGTTGGATATCTAAGTTTTAACAAAACCCTAGCAAAGGTTGTTGTAAAAGTCTAGGCAATGTTTTAAAACTCTAACTCAGACTCTGAATTGGTCGAGGGTCAACTCCAACTCCGACTCGGTATCGACTCAGACTAGTTGATTTCAATGACTCGATCGTTGTAAAAAATACATAAAATATTTTTTTTTTTAATGAAAAGACATTTTTAAAGATTTTCATTCATGTTTCCAAACATAAAGCATTAGAATATAGAGAGAAGACAGCATATGATCAAAGTAGGCTCATGAATACATACATTATATCAAAATGGCACCCAGTGCACTTTCCAATACATTTAATATATAGATATCAGAACAAAAACACATAACCAAGGAGGCTTGTTAAAATTGGACAACTAGGTCCAAACTCCATGTTGTGATGCTCAGATGAAGACACCAATATTTTTATTGGATTCCTCTTTCGAAGAGGTGCAATATCGATCTAAAGATCATCTTGATCCGATGAGCAGAACATTTATTTTGAATTTATTTTAAATTTATTTTTAACACTTTCAAAATATGTGCAGGTCGGCCTTAAGGTATTACACCCCCAGTAAATGTGTCACACACCCTCAGTGATTGATATAAATAGAGTCAATGTTGGAGGACATTTCAATCATCTCATCACACACATCCTCATGATCTAAATCTGGATGATGCCGGAAATGGATGCCGTAAATCTGGATGCCGTAAATATGGATGATGCCGTAAATCTGGATGATGTCGTAAATCTGGATGCCATAAATATGGATGATGCCGTAAATCTGGATGATGCCGTAAATTTGGATGATGCCGGAAATCTGGATGTGGGATTCTTTTGTTGAATTATGTTGATTTTTGATGAGTTGTCTTTAAGGGCTGTGTGTATGACACTTCTGGTTGGCTGACGATATTGATACTTTGCTGGTTGAAGCATCCTGATGACCGTCGTAACACACCAACACACTTATATTTTTCTGGCTTTGTCTTCTGTCGATCTACTGGTATGTTGTATCAGCACTTTACTTTCTTGTTTATGTGATTGCTGACTGACATTGGGGATAAAAGTAAAGTTGCATCAAGCATAGAACATCTTCAAAAATTTACATGGTATCAGAGCTGAGGTGAAGACAAAGCCCTAGTTTGTAGCAATCACCGAAGAAGAGGATGGGTTCCTCAAACGACAATGGCATTAAGGCTGATGAAAACTTGACTGGGAAAGATGACTTCCATGCTTGGAAGATGACATTGGATCTTAATTTGGAAGACCAAGATGTCATGGACTATGTGCAGGGTAAAATCCAAGAGCCTCCATCCGCTGCAACTGTTGCTACCAAATCAAAGTACAAGAAGGGGGAAATCAAAGCGAAGTTGATGATCAGGGACTCAATTCATAAGAGTCTGGTTGCCTACATCTCTGAGCTAGGTCACTATGCTAGAGAATGCCCTTTCAAGAAGGTCAAGAAAAGGAAGGCTCCCTCCGACGGAAATGGGCAACCTTTCAAAAGGTCAAGAAATTCCAGGTACGAGGAATCAAATGTTTTTTATGATAAAAGAAATGAATTCATTCTTGTAACTGCCCTCTCTGCTGCATCTCCACCCGACACTATGGATGTCTAGTTGATAGATAGTGGTGCCTCAAGGCACATCATTGGGTTCAAGGAAGCACTTATTGATATGGTTGAGAAGGATACTAATCTACAAATTATCCTTGGAGATAATGCCACATATCTCGTGAAAGGGACAGGGACTGTGACCCTCCACTTGTCTCAAGGTCAAGTCCTACGCCTGCAAGATGTATTATATGTACCTAATTTGAAGAAGAACTTTGTGTCTGTTTTGGCCATGGAAGACAAAGGTTTCAATGTGGCATTCGTTGATGGAAGGTGCGCATGTGGAAGAAGAGTTTCAAGGAAGCTATCACGATTGGGTTTAGAGTTGGTACACTCTACCAGGTTGGAGGAATTCCACTGGGAGTGATGACATGTGATACTATCCGACAGACTGAACTATGGCACTGGAGGTTTGAAAAAATTCACTATAAGGCCCTTCCCGAAGCAAGGAAGGTGGTGACAGGGATACCTAAGTTCTCAAATAATCATGAAGGTGTATGTCAGGGTTGTGCCGAAGGAAAGCATACAAGGGGACCTTTCCCCTCAAGTGTCACAAAGACATCTGATGTCTTGCAATTAGTACATTTTGATTTGTCTGGTGACATCCTTGGGAAGATGCTCTTATTATATGAGACGAACGAGTTCAAGAACTTTTGCAGAGGAGCTAGCATCAAGAGGGAGACCACAATGTCTGTGGGCCACAGCGAAACTTCGAAGGCCTATAAAGTATATGTGATTGGTCAAAGGGAAGTGGAGATATGCCACGATGTTACCTTTGACAAAGATGCTTCCCTAAGGAAAGTAGTCAATCTTCCGAGATCTGAGGAAGATCATGAAGCAAGGCCTGGAAATCAAGAAGAACCGAAGGATGAGACGATGCCCGATGCTGAAGGACCAATGGACCCGATTGATCCACCTCCTTCAATAGGGAAGAGACCATCATGGCTCAGGGACACTCTCGAGGATGTCAAGGGAGATATGGCCCCAAAGGGGGACATTCGTGAAAGCAAGAAGCTAAGTAGATACCAAGGGTATCTAGCAGGCATGAGTACTATTGTACAATCTGAGCCTAGATCTTTTGAGGAAGTCGTACAGCATCAAGTCTGGAAGGATGCTATGCACGAAGAGTATGAGTCCATAATGAAGAATGATGTCTGGGATGTGGTTCCAAGACCGGAGGACAAAGCAGTTGTCACCTCGAAATGGCTCTACAAGATCAAGCATGGATCTGATGGAACTGCTGAAAAGTTCAAGGCAAGATTCATTGCCCGTGGCTTCTCTCAAAAGGAAGGCATAGATTATGATGATATATTTGCACATGTGGCCCGATATACCACCATCCGATCTATCATAGCCCTTGCTGCTAGGCAAGGATGGAGTCTTCATCAGATGGATGTGAAGACCGCATTTCTGCATGGTGCGATAAAAGAAGAGGTGTATGTGGAGCAACCTCTAGGGTTTGAAGTCCAGGATCGGGACACCCATGTTTGTAGGTTGAAGAAAGCCCTCTATGGGTTGAAGCAAGCACCCAGAGCTTGGTACGAGAGGATAGATAGCTACCTGATGAAGCCAGGCTTCACTCATAGTAATGCTGATTCGAACCTTTACTTCAAGGTTGATAGAGAGAAGCCTCTCATTCTGGTGTTGTATGTGGACGACCTCTTCCTGATAGGTGTTGTCCCTCTCATTCATCAGTGCAAGAGGGAGCTCGTTGTTGTGTTCGAGATGAAGGACCTAGGACTGATGCACTACTTCCTAGGCCTGGAGGTCTGGCAGAGGCCTGGCGAGATTTTCCTTTCTCAAGGAAAATACATTGTGAAGCTTCTGGAAAGATTTAGTATGATGGACTGTAAGTCCGTGTCGATACCAATGGAGCTCAACTTTAAGAAGTTGAGTGGCAGCGCTGCTAGGCTCGTGCTAGCAAATCCTATAGAGTATCTTCAACTTATAGGGGCCCTGATGTTCTTAGTGAACACCCGTCCGGACGTATGTTGTGCAATGAGCACTTTGAGTCAACACATGGTTGATCATAACATTGGTTGATCATAACATTCACTAGGTTGGTGCCAAGAAACTCTTGAGATATCTCTGAGGCACGATAGACCATGGGCTGAGATACACTGCCGGGAGTATGACACTCCATGGATATACTGATGCCGATTGGGCTAGCAGTGTGGTGGATCACAAGAGCACATCTGGATGCTACTTCACACGCAGATCTGCTTCGGGCAGGAAACTGAAGTCGGTAGCCTTGAGCACTGCTGAGGCCGAATACATTGTAACATGTATGGCTTGTTGTGAAGTCACTTGGTTGCGAAAGCTCTTTAGTGAGTTGTTCGAGCATGTGCTAGATGCCACCGTTATCCTTTGTGATAACTAGAGGGGGATTCGTTTGTCATAGAATCCCGTGTTCCACGAACGATCCAAGCATGTTGATGGTTGGTACCACTTTATCCGGGATATGGTACAGCGAGGCGTCGTAAGGCTCAATCATATAGGAACCGATGCGCAGGTTGCGGATATTCTCACAATGCCCTTAGGGAAGGTCATGTTCCTAACCTTCCGTGAGAATCTTGGTATCGGGGAACGACCCTATTCTGAGGGTCCTGTTGGACGATGAGCTCTGGGAGCTATGGGGGGCTTTGGGGATAGCTTCTCGAAGCTATAAGCAACCACACGGCTAGGCTTGCCAAACCTTGTTGGTGTGCTTGGGCCCCACCGTTATGATGATTGAGTTGGTTCGCCTCTCATGATTTGTGCCCCGTATGCATCCTACCCATTTGAGTTTCAGACTCATGGGAAGCACTTCTCCTTTGGCCAATGAAGTGGGAAAAGCTAGAGACTAGTAGTAAAGACTAATGGATGCATCATAGATTGTCGTACTCTCTATCTAGGATTACACGTGTCCAACCACTTGATCTGAGATCAAGTCTAGTGAGGTTTCGGACCTCCTACTGACTTCGGGTCAGATAAACCAACTTCGGGTTGGTATGTGACTCTTTGAGTCCATGTGAGGTTTCGGACCTCCAACTGACTTCAAGTCAGTGAGACTAATTTCGGGTTAGTATATATGACTCTCTTGAGTCCAAGTGAGGTTTCGAACCTCCTACTGACTTTGGGTCAGATAAACCGACTCCGAGTTGGTATGACACTCTTTGTGAGTCCTATAGAGGTTTCGGACCTCTGGGCTGAATCTGTCAGTCGGGAATGATGTCTTTGTGACTGACCCACTTCTGTTCTGAAATAAAGAGGCCAACAAAGCAAGTTACGGCGGGATGACGCACGATGTTTGATTGCACAGGTGGATGGAGTTCTTCCTAGTTGAGAGGGAGTGTTAAAATTGGACAACTAGGTCCAAACTCCATGTTGTGATGCTCAGATGAAGACACCAATATTTTTATTGGGTTCCTCTTTCGAAGAGGTGCAAGATCGATCTAAATATCATCTTGATCCGATGAGCAGAACATTTATTTTGAATTTATTTTTAATACTTTCAAAATATGTGCAAGTCGGCCTTAATGTTTTACACCCCCAACAAATGTGTCACACACCCTCAATGATTGATATAAATAGAGTCAACGTTGGAGGACATTTCAATCATCTCATCACACACATTCTCATGATCTAAATCTGGATGATGCCGGAAATGGATGCCATAAATATGGATGATGCCGGAAATGGATGCCATAAATATGGATGATGCCGGAAATGGATGATGCCAGAAATGGATGCCATAAATATGGATGACGCCGTAAATCTGGATGATGCCGGAAATGGAAGCCGTAAATCTGGATGATGCCGTAAATCTGGATGATGCCGGAAATGGATGTCGTAAATCTGGATGATGCCGGAAATGGATGCCGCCATAAATCTGGATGATGCCGAAAATCTAGATGTGGGATTCTTTTGTTGAATTATGTTGATTTTTGATGATCTGTCTTTAAGGGTTGTGTGTGTGACACTTCTGGTTAGCTGACTGTATTGAGACTTTGCTGGTTAAGCATCCTATTGACCGTCATAATGCACCAACACACTTATATTTTTCTGGCTTGTCTTCTGTCGATCTACTGGTATGTTCTATCAGCACTTTACTTTCTTGTTTATGTGATTGCTGACTGACATTGGGGATAAAAGTAAAGTTGCATCAAGCATAGAACATCTTCAAAGTCACTAGTCATTATTGGAAACTACTAGAGAAACCAACATCATCTAGCTCAAACTCTGACTCAGAGTCAGATAAGGAAACCCATGGCTCCTCCTCATCACAATCTCCAACTGCAACTGTAGAAGTAGTAGCACTAGTAGGGGCAGCAGTTGCACCTTGAGATAGACGAGTTATGCGCTTGTGTCGTGGCTGAGTAGAGGAAGTGCCTGCAACTGGAGGACTTGGGGTTGGGCCTGGTACTAGTGGGTCTGCATTTAATTGAACATTATGTTCAACTAATGCCTCTATCGGTAAATCCAAATCAAGACCAATATCCTCATCAAAACCAAACTCTATTCGATGACTCTCCACTACCCAATCTGATGTTGGATCAATATATTCCAACACAATAGGATCTGTATCAAGGCTTTTGTTCAGCAATTGGTTGTGTCTTAGCCAGAGGTTGTATTGGACATAGACTAGAGCATTTAACCTTTTTGGTTCCAAATGTTTATCTTCTTTGTGTGAATCCTCTCAAAGACAGACCAATTGTGCTCACACCCAAAAACACTACAAGTTTGACTCAAAATACGGATTGCAAACTTCTGCAATTGAGGACAATGGCTACCAAATGCCTCCCACCATTGTGCTGCAAAAAACATAGTTGTGTAATGAGTTAACTCAACAAATGATATCCAACTTTCAAATTATAAACAATTTCACAAAATAAGAATTTGACAATTGAAATTGTTTGTTTACCTGCCTCATTTGCTTCCCTTGCAATCCTTGCTAGGTTCTTGCCAAAGGTACCTGTGGCTTTGTTGAAACAATTGATCTGTTGGTGTATCTCCAGCTGGTCACTCTCCTTAGGGACCATGCGCTCATGGCACTCAATCAATCCATCTCTAACCTTCCCAGTCAAAGTTTTTGCCTCTAGAGCTTTATAATGATACCTTCGGTTCAGAAAAAACCCAGCTGCATGTATAGGGCGATGGAGTTGATTATTCCATCTTTGATCAATGATTTCCCAAATGGGCCCATACTTAGCCACTTTATCCTTGTCTGTTGCCTTTATTTGCTCATTTTCTTGATCCATAGCCTCATAAATGAAGCCCATAGTCAATCTTTCCCCATCCACCAACCGCAACACCTTCACCAGTGGCTCAACAACCTTCACAATCTCTGCTGCCTTTTTCCAAAATATTTCTTCAATAACTTTCTTTCTCACATCTTTGCCATCCTATTTGCGAACCCATTGGCATTCATTCCATTCATCACTAGAAAACACCCTTTGCAAGTTTCTATGTTGGGAAAGCATAGATTGCAATGTCAAAAAATGAGTTGCAAATCTAGTGATGGCGGGCCTAACAATATCCTTGCCCCCTGTGTGTTTCCTCATCAGGTTCAAAAAACACGAGTGATTGTAGATATATTTTGTTATTGCTTTTGGCATGCTCTACAATGTTTTTGATCCAATCTATTTTACCAATATCCTCAAGCATGAGGTCTATGCAATGTGCAACACATGGGGTCCAAAACATGGTTTTGTGTTTTTCCTCTAACATTTTAACAGCAAGAACATAGTTAGAGGCACTATTTGTGATGATTTGAACAACATTAGGCACCCCCACCTCTTCAACAACCTCATCCAAAAGTTGAAACAACAAGTGTGCATCTTTAACCCTATCATATGCTTCAACTGATTTTAGAAGCATGGTTCCCTGTGGGCAAAAGATAAGAAAGTTTATGATGGTACGATTCCTTTGATCAGTCCATCCATTTGACATGATGGCACATCCTGTTTTTTCCCATGAGCTTTTGAAATCTCTCAAATATTCATCAATGGACACAACCTGTTTTTACAAAAGAAATCCCCTTAACTCATGCATAGTAGGGCCTTTGATGCCCTTTCCAGCAACAAACATAGGTTCATGATATGGTGAACGAGAAGCATTGAAGGGGATAGCAGCATCATACCACCATCTAGCTATGTAATCACATGCAGTTTCTCTCAATGTTTTCTTCCAATGGTCATCTAAAGTGGGTTGCATTTGACCTCTATTAGCTTGAGGACCATGTGCACTATCAAAGGGAGAGGAGGGTGTGAAATAACTTTTGATATCACCCTTCTTTTTAATTTTACCCTTACCCTTTTCTTGAATAGACTCCGAAGAGGGAGGAACATAGCAAAACAGGTTGGATGCATCAGTGCAAAGGATAGATGAAGAGCCCTCATAATCAAAATTGGGGTTGGCATCCATCATGTGTTTTATACTCCTCTTCTTCCCAATTTCAGCCTCTATTTCTATTTGCCTAGATCTTTCTTCCTCAAACTTCTCAAATTTTTCTAGCAACTCCTTCCTAATATCCCCAATTTGTTATGTTGGTGGTGCACATGGAGCAATTTGGCCTCTAATACCAGCCAAGTGTTGTTTCAGCCTATGAATGCCCCCTCCACCCCCCTTAAATTTTCTATGACAAAATTGTCAAAGCATTTGATTATCAATCATCTCAGCATATGCCCAAGTAGCATCTTTCATTCTAGGATCCATTTTTTGATATTTGGACTTGGAAATGAAAGGAAAAAAATCTCAAAATGAAAACAAAAAAAACAACTCTTCAATGTTCATTTCTTTTACAAAAATTACTCTTTTCAATTTCCAGAATTGCAAAAAAAAAAAAAAAACAAGCAAAGGCAGATTTCATAAGTGAAAGAAAAAAAAAAAAAAAACCTCTAGGCTCTAGCCTCATCAATGTTGCTTAACTAACTCTTCAATGTTGCTTCAATCACTGCCCAAGAAGCTCCTCACTGCTACTCCAATGATTGCCCAAGAGACTCCTCACTGTTGTTCCAAAAACCAACTCCACAAATCTTCACAAATTCCTCACAAATGCTCACACAAATGCAATGAGATAGTTGTGAGGAAATGTGAGGGGTTTGGGTAGCTTTATAGGCTTGAGAGAGGTTAGATGGACATGCAAAAAACCTAAAACCAAAATAAAAACCAATTTCAAGTCCGCTTTCCTTCCATTTTTTCGTCGCGGACCAGATTTGACTGGCTCAGCCGAGTTATGTCGGACTTGGCCGAGCGGGCTGGTTTGTTACCGAATCGGCCGAGTCGATGACCGGTTCGGTAACAAACCGATCTTTGGCTCGGTTTTTGTACCGAGCCGACCCGGGCGGGGGTCCGGCTCTCGACTCGACCAATTCCGAATCGGTTCGGCCGGTTTTTAAACACTGAGTCTAAGGCATAAAAATGTAACCCTGGGTGTAAATGCTTTCGTACAATTGAAACCCTAACAAGGTTTAGGATTTGAATATCCAAGGTTTATTTTCTTGTTTTAAGTTTTTGATGACCCTAGATGCTCTCACTGATAAAGTTAACTTCATGCTCTTGTATATTTGTACTTGGTCATACTTGTTGATAAGATTCGCAGGTGCATAGCTTGCAAGAGGTTGTAAAGAGGTATGCCTACTTCATACTTGATGATGGCCTTATGATGTTGAGCATGATGGAACAAGGGAGTTATAAGAACCCTAATAACATTGAAGATTACATCGATGTTTGAAAGATGACCTTGTTGCCATAAGAAGATAAAGAATGATGTTTCTGAAGGTCACAGTTCTCCGATGACATGATGATGTAAAAGAAAGAGCCTGTGTAGCTGGAAAAATAAAAGTTGTTAATGATGGACTTATCTCCCTGCGTTGAGAGGGAGTTTGGATGAAGGAAAGAATATATCCTCCATAGTTGAGAGGGAGGACATGATGTGTCAACTATACGTATAGTAAAGTGAGAATGAGATCGGAGAATAGCTAAGGTACTATTGGTGGTTGGTATTGATGTGTTGTGAATAAGATTCGATTGTTTTGAAAAGTGTTGAAGTTGAGTTTGGTGTTGTTGGAGAAGTTAGAAAAGAAAGCTTTCGTCGAAATTTGTTTAGAGATTGTGATGACCTGAGTAGCATCAGAATGGTTGAGGACCCCGGAGATTGTGTTATCATATTGATAATAAAGAACCAATATGTTGGAAATGATTGGGGTCGTGAGGCTACAGTATGTTCTGATGAATGAGCAAGTAGTTGATGTGTTGATCTCTCCCTGAGAAGTTTGAATATTTGATAAGCATGCTTGGATTAGTGGATATCTCTAATTTGATTGAAAGGAAGAGATGAGTACCATAAGTTGCCTGTGTGATGGTACTTGGGACGACATCTTAGCCTAGTTGGTGTGGAGATCTCAGTTATATTTGGCCTTGATGATGTCTAGATCCCGGTGTGCATCTTGGTCTTATGTAGATTTGTTTTAGTGTCTGACCTTGATGATACCTAGATCCCAAGGGTTGGTGCCTTGGCATGGAGGCCTAGATGGTATCTATATCCAGTTGGATTGATACCAAGGTTGTAGCCTGATGCTACCTATAGTGGCAAGTTGTATTGATGACACCGTAGACCCTGTTGGGAGGATACCTTGGCAGTTTAAGTATCCCTAGCATTGCATATGTTGTTGTACTCTTCTTGGAACATTTCAAATTGAGGTCAACCTTGTATCAGTTGAACAATTATGAATGCCTCCCTAGTTAAGAGGGAGTGTTGAGAAATGTAACTAGTATTGGTCTTCAAATTGTTCTCTAGCTCATGACATAATGTAATTCTTATGTATTTATCAAAAAGAAAGAAAAAGGAAAATTATTGTAAAGATCAAGAGAAAAATATTTTTATAAGCATGGTTTTCATGCTCAATTTATTTTGTTTCTAGGTCTAAGCACCCATTGTGTACTTCTAGGATTTGTGTCATGTATCATTGTCCACGTCATCTTGTCTTAGACCCTTCTTTGGCTTATTATGTCAAAGAAAGAAAATTTATTTTATGTAATTTGGCCTTTTATACCTCCTCCACCAAGTCGGCCTCATTGAAGGAATTCGACCACACAGAAAGACTATAAAAGCATTGCAATTCGACCTATTTGAGCATCCATTGAAGCAAGAAGTTTGATCTGCAATTTTAAGGGGAATAGAAGGCGCGAAGAGGCTAGAAAGAAAAAGGACACTAAAGAAAAGAAGGAAGAAACACTTGACAAAGCAAAAGGAGTCGAATTTCTCTCTTGTTCTCCCACATGTGCAAAGATTCTATGTTGCAGAAGGGGCCAAAATTGCAGGTCTGTAGTAAGGCTGAAATTTTGATGCAGTAGGGCCAAAATTTTTGGTTGATGCAGTATTGAAGAAGGTTAACTATTGTTGATTAGAAGCTGATTGGAAGGACTATCTTGGGAGGTTGACTTGGTGGACTAGAGGAAGTCTTTGTCTTGGTCAAGGGTCTTGGTTGTCTCATTTGATTTGGTTCGGAAGGAAGAGAAGAGAATTTTGCGTTTTCCCCTAGGAGAGGGGTTTTTCCCTAACTGAGAGCCTATATCCTGTGTCCTTATTGTTTTGATCTTCATGCACTTATGTTTTGGTAGTTGCTTGATGATAAGAAAATAAAAGAAGACAATAAGAATTCGAAGAAATTACAAGTAATTATCAAGATAAGAAAATCTTTCTGCCTTACTGATTTTCTAACAAATGTAATAGTATATCATTGTAAAGCAAAATTTATTTTCAAAGGAAAAATTATTTTTTGAGTCAAAGTCCCATTGTGACTTTTTAAAGACGAAAATTTTGAATTTTTGAAACATAGGCTTTGGCTCTAAAAGTGACAAATCAGCTTTCCCTCCAAGTCAAGTCGGCCCTGGCAAAGAGACACGTCCATTTACCCTAGATAGACCACTATATAAAGGAAGCTCGGCCTCCTCCATTTGGGCATTTTCATTCTCTCACACAAGACAATTTATGGGAAAGCAAGTGAAGGACAAAAAGGTTGAAGTAGGATGAAGGAGGAGGATTTCTTTCTTCTCTCTCTCTAGCAACTTGCATGTGTGGATTGATCTCTCTCTCTTTGTAGTTCACATTTTTCTGGGGCAACTGTTGCAGGGGGGCGAAATTTATGGGTAACCAGGGCAACTATTGTGGGGCCGAAATTTTGGGTCAAACAGGCAAAGCGAAGTGCAAGATCAGATTAGGTGACTTCACTTGGAGGAGAAGGCCAGGTTTGGCCATAGGTCTAGGTGTGTCTCTCATTGAACAAGAAGAACTTCTCTATTGAAAAAGGTTGTTGGTTTTTTCCCCTTTGTGGGTTTTACCAGGGTAAATATTTTCTTCTTTTGTGTGTTGTGATCTCTATTGTTCCAGTGGTCTTTATGGTTGAATTTATGAAGTGCAATTATTGAATGGTATATTGGAATAAGTTAAAAAAAGATCTACATCAAAAGTAATTATCAGAATTTCAGAAATATTGTGCTAACACTAATTGCACCAAGAAAATCAACTAGAAACACAATAATACTTCACGCAAAGCTCACCTTCAAATGTCTAACTAGATCAAGTCCCGTAAACAAGTTACCTCCTTATATTAGGGATAGTTAGGTCAATAACCCTATTAAGTGTTTCCAATCCCCATGAGGAAGAGACATTGTTGGATTTCCTTAAAACGCAGTAACTGATTCGCAATTTTCCAAGTGTAAAGCCAGATATACAAACAACAGTTGTTCCGAAAACTTAAATTGCAAATACACTGAGTTTTCTCACTTAGAAAGCACAGCAGAAAATAAGTAAATTCAAAGAGAAACACAATCAACACATCGAACACAAGATATACCCAGGAAACCCCGACTCTGGGAAAAACCTGCAACTCTGTGTCTTTTATTATCTTCAGCAAAAGGGTAATCTTCAGAAAATTACCAGCAAGGAAAAACTTCCCTTTCACCACAGGAAAACAATTGATCTGCTTCCAAGATAAATCGATTTGCCTATTTGCACACACGTGCGAGCTGTAGGCCTTACAGATCTCCATTCCTCCACAAACATGTGAGCGGAATCACTGCGCTAAGGCTGTAAGAGCAGCTCGGCCCTCACTCGATCTCCTTCTTGGTCGCTGAAGCTCTGTGATCTGCTGAAATCCTTCTCTCACCTCATATTCCATATTTTGATCTGTGGAGCATCTCAGCAAATCCCATTGGTACGACCATTACTCAACAAATGAAAAGTTTTTCCCGAAACAAGGAGAGCAATAGATATATAAGCTGCAAAGTTGGATTCCTTGGCAGTAATGTTCCATGAATAATTAAGATAGAGCTGAGGTGAAATGAGATTTAAGATGCTGGAGCTACCCAACTCCCTAAAACCGTAATTAAATTGTCTGCAGGCTGCTCCAAATTGTAAATTTGGCAATGCCAATATTATTTGTGTATTTCTAAATTAACCCAGAATTAATTGGTCAGCTACTCTTGCCAACTGCAAAAACCATTTCTTATAAGGATGACTGACAAACCATCAAATGCAAAGAGACATGAACAAGACCAATCTATAATTTTATCACTGATCACTCCACAAAAAATGATAATCGTAAGCAGCAAAAAACAGACCATAGATTTTGTAGTTCAAGATTACTTACATCATTAGGAGAAAAAATCGGTCCAAATGAACTGGCCAGGATATTTTTTAGAACAGAGACACCCTTCAAAAGAATACCCCCTTCTTGCAGGGCATTTGTGCCCTCACTAGTGCTGGTGGTGATAATTGTGTCTTCTCTATCCAGCTCTTGATCAAACTGCTGTCTAGATGCACTGCCAAACCCCTCTTCTATCTGGAAAGAAATAGGAGGGAACACGAGCCCCTGCAAAAACAACAGAAAAGTAAGAAAAATAAAATTTGACAAACCACAATAACATTGAGCATCATTTACTGTTTCTATTTGCAGGTTGCTCTGAGCTTTTTCAAGCATTCTGTTAAAAGAAACACTAATAAACTTAGAAGATTAAGACAAGCATCCAGGAGAAACGATCTCTGAGCATTTAGTAGAAGCCTTAAGGGGAATCAATACATATGTGATTTGGAATAGATCTATCCACTTCAACGATTATTCTTGGCATTAGCGTTTATGTAATCCAGCCAACCTTTTTATCCCTGCTTTAGATGGGATAATTCAGTCCTAGATGGCAGTAAAACTGTCTCACCTTGGAGCCCAGAACCTGCACTTGGATGTTGCAGGTTGTACAGGTAACAATGACACCCAAAAGGGTTCAGAAGTGCTTTCATGAGAAAGAGAACCTGACACTAAGATTCCTGAGAACAGTCCTGATATCCTTGTCAAAATAAATAAAGATAATCAAACTTGTGACAGTCACATTTTTCCTTTTAGGGTATTTCCAAGGCAATGTTCTTTCACAAGTAGTATTAAGTTCTTGGGTGAAAGAAACCTAGGAATTGCATGCAAGACAGTCTGAAGTATTCAAAACCTCGCCAAGTGATATCTTTTGTTCCAATTTACTGAAGTGCATGGTGTTCAAGTCCACAGGCATGGTTTGGATGTGCCAGGGATAACTGGTAATTTTTATGTAATAGGAAGAAAACCTCTTGATTGAAATGTCACACAAATTTTACCACGTAAGTGGCTTGAGTTCCCTGATCTCCTGTTATATTATGGTAGCTCCTTGAGTGGCTTGTTCTGTAGGTGGCTATTTTTCTCTATTCTAAGCAACCCATGATGTTTACTCCCCACCCTACAAGGCGAGTCTTTGTGTATGTTGACCTACTGCAAGACATAAAAGAGTGTACTGGTGTTCTAATTAGAAACGGTAAGTGTAACCCCCAGACATGTATTCAAGATACTCAGTTCCAAAACCAAGTGCAACCCTAGAGGCACTCAAGAGGGCTGCTCATTGTCACCACAACAACTCTTCCCTCTCACTTTAGGCCAGCTCTCTTCTAGCACTAGGGCGAATCCCTTGGAAAGTGTTATGATATTATTTAGATTAAGAGATGGTGGATTGCCAAGACTGGTGCCTATCCCAATGAGCGATGTAATCGTAATCTACAAATAAGAGGGTTTGAATATTGAGGAGAACATGTAATTAATTCATATATTGATGTGCCATAATTAGTCCAATACAGATTTTTAAGTTATGCAAGAATAAGTGAGAACCCTTATATCTCCACATAATTAAGTCATATATTGATGTGCCCTAATTAGTCCAATACAGATTTTTAAGTTATGCAAGAATAAGTGAGAACCCTTATAATAATGTGAAACCATTAAACACTGAAGGAACAACTATTACATGAAACCAAGAATAATGTGAAAATCATTAAACAGTGAAGTAACAACTATTACATGAAACCAAGGTGAAAAGGACAAAGTGGGGCAGCCTTCTATTGAATGAACAACCCAAAAATACATCACATCTTCAAATCTGATTCCATCACAAGATCAAGAGGGCCATAACACACTCAATCTGCAATTACAACAGAAAATTCCCCATCATTCAAAAGTTACATAAAGGATTAGGGACGGTTAAAACCTCAAACCCTAATCTCCTCTTATTGGAGTATGATTGCCTTTCTGCAAAGACTATTCCAGAAGCAAACAATGGCAATCCTTGCATAATCCCAAGTTATCCATGAAAAAGAGAAGTGAGAGCTCTTCTTCCTCCCAATAGACCTTCAACTAACTTCAAGGAGAGCTCTCACACATCCAACTGAGAGATGGAGAACCTCACATATAAATTTGCCCCGTGACTTCTTCCTCCCAATAGACCTTCAACTAACTTCAAGGAGAGCTCTCACACATCCAACTGAGAGATGGAGAACCTCACATATAAATTTGCCCCGTGACTTCTTCCTCCCAACAGACCTTCAACTAACTTCAAGGAGAGCTCTCACACATCCAACTGTAGCTCTTAAAAAATGAATCTTCTCCTCTATTTATATCTTTCAAATCAAACCCGAAATAAATAAAATAATATTTAATTTTTGAAGGCCATAGAATCCTCCTTGAGTGTAGCACTCATTTTTGCCTTTTGAATTAAGGCAAATGGATCCATATTGTCACTTGTCATCCTTCTATTTCATGAGATCCTTTTAAATCATGTATTTATTATTTATTTGAGGGTCAATATTGCCACATGGCATCTCCTCCAGCAAAGATTTTTCCTCCGAACATGTAGGAAATACCTTGAACAAACTGCTCCTGGCCCAAAGCCCCTCTCAAAGGTAAAGCATGCCTCCAAATATATGGAATTCACCTCAGATAATGTGTAATGCCCCACTTTATCATCCTTTTAAATCCCTTTTTGCACCAATGTCCCTCTTGCAAGGAGTAGATTCGTGATCAAGCCACCACAATGCTCCCTTCAAGTTGAATGTTCATCATCAAGTGATCTCCTTTGATCGAAATAGTGCTCCAAACCAGTGCATTCCTCCATTAGCTCTATTGGACCCCTTCTTGCCATAAATCACACTCTAGAGCCCAAATAGATCATTCTTCCTATAGGGTTTTCTTCCTGCTCATATCATCCATCAATGTGCTCATGTATGATAGATATATAGTGGAGAGTTGTTTTTTGAGGGATTGCAGTGCACTATCAATGATTGTAGTATAGCTAGTCCGAGGAATTTGGCTACAGGAGTGAGACAGGACGACCTTTACATATTGATTCAATAGCACTTGTACATTCTAATTAGAGGCTAGAAGAGGCTTCTAGCTTTGAGGAGGCTTGTACATTCTAGTGGGAGGCTAAAAGAGCTTTCTAGCTTTGAGGAAGCATATGCAAAGCATGCATGGTGGGATGCCATGCAGACGACTTCAAAATCTACTAGGATTTGTAATAGCATCTTGTGTTGATGGGTACAATGATACTTCTATAGCTTACAAGATTAATATTCCAATACAATGGGTAATTTGGTGAGGAGAGATGTGATATTTAATGAGGACGTGAGGGTCTTCCAATTCACAAGGTTCTTCTTTAGTGATTGAGGTGAATGAAGAGGTTTGTGTTCCAGATTCAAAAACTTGCAATGATTTTGAATCATATTCAGAAGGAGAGGAGATGAGAATGGGTATATATATGCCTTCACCTACTAAAGCTCATACTTAGCTGATATGGCTTACCAGTGCATTATCGAATGCACAAGAGCACATAGGAGTGCCCAGATCCTCAATGATGAAAAGCAGACCTCCCAAGAGATATGCTAGTCATGTTGCAATGATTGCTTTTATTTGTTTGACTTCCAATTGTCCCAATTGATGAGATGTGGGACACCTTGATGTAGGATGATGTTGAGATTCATTCCAAGTTTGTAGCTAGTGGAAGCATTGTAGAGTACAGGGACTAAGTTGATGGATTCTCTCATACAGAGAGTTTCTCATGGATTCTCTCAAATAGTGGGAGTTACCCATGATGTTACTCTTGTTTTAGGATTCTCTCGAGATGAGGTAGTTGACCAAGTTCAAGTTGATGTTTTAGTTGTCGAAGGATTCAAGGTGCATGAGAGAGATTCTGATGTTGACAAATTGTTGATGAATTTGCATGGATTGTTGCATATACCACAAGCTTTGTATTCTAGGATCAAGGAGTTGACTTGTGTAGATTTCTATCTTTGTGATATATATGATGCACTTCTCTTGATCTTGCATGGAGATGCACTCTTCTCCACTGGATGTCCTAGTGAGCTCATGATGTCTTGTCCATTGATTTTGGCCCATGGCATTGACTTGGAGGATGATGGAGTTTGGCAAGTTGCTTTTGTTCTAGGGTTATGTTCCTTCATATTCATAGGTGGTCATCATTCTTTAGATCGAGATGTTGTGATAGCATGGATGACAAGCTCCTTCAAGATGACAAGGGTCGATTCCAATACAGCAGGTAGTACAAATTTGAAAAGCAGTAGGTTTGGTGAAGTTGTAGAGGGAGTCAACAAGTATCGACGTAAACACTTTTCTCATAGAGTGCTAATTTCTTGGGTTACTCTAAAAGTGTTCACACCTTGTTTAGGGTGTTTCATGAGATTTGGAGCATATGGTGTATGTTCAACCCCTAGATGTTCCGAGATGGATTAACACATGGTAGGTGGCCTGTGATTGATTTGAATAGTTGAGATAGTTTGCTTAATGGATGCTTGACCTTAGATGGTTGTTAGCTTGGCATTCGTCCTTTAGGCATTGGAGTTCTCTTAATAGTTTGGTAAACGCCCTTCACGATGGCCACATGGAGACTTCACTCGCTTGGAGAATGCCCTACTTGGGAGAAGGAGCATTGTGTATCCTGGAGAAGCGCATCAAGCCCTAGATGGCATGGCGTTGATTGGATTTGTGTTTAAAGACTTGGAGTTGACTCAAGGACACCTAGGCTACAACAATGTTCTTGCGATGGGTAGCTGACCTTGTTGAGTACATTGCTTAGAAGGATCCATGGAGCTTATAGAGGCTTGTGACGAAGGCATGTTGACTAACCATGTGTAGCTACAGCCACATGGAGCAGGAAACATGTAGTTTCGATTGTAGTGTTGGTCTACATGAGTTTACTATACACCAGCCTAGATCCATCTAACTTCGGATCTATCATGCGCAGATAAGGATCAAATCCCTCGAGGTGCAAACCTTCTTTTTGGAGTGTAGAATTTGAGGAAATGTTTGCACCTCGAGGGATTTGATCCCTCTCAACGCAAGATAAATCCAAAGTTAGATGGATCTAGGCTAGTTCCAGTTGAGGGCAGCAATGTCACATTTTTAGATTATCATTATTATGCATATGTTTGAGATGAACTTCATACCTCGAATTTACATTATGTTTTCTTTGCTTGACATGATCATATCATTCTCTTCTTTAATTTAGTCTATATTTCTTGCCTTGAATGGTTTGTACGTCTATGTTTGGATGCTCTGAGTGTTTTGTGCGTTTATGTGTTTGGATTTGGATAGTAATGTTTGTGAAAGTTACGGTTGTTGTGTTATATTTATATATGTGTATGTAATTGTCTATACATAATTAGTTGGCGATGAAGAAAGGAGACAATATTGTCAATAATTTGTAAGTGGATTGATACTGCACATTTATTTAATTTAATTTAATTTTAGGTATCACAACTTTTGACAATTAATCATTCTTAATAGTGTCTCTCTGGGTATTACTAAATATATCTTAAAGTTATAGAGTTTTAATTTTTATATTTTCTCAATTACCTCAATTTCTTGAGATGATAGATATTGTTAATAACTTTAATGATAAAAATGATGAACAACAGATTAGAAATCAACATCTACACTTAAATCAATGCATCTAGTGTAGATTAGGAGTTGACTTGTGTAGATTTCTATCTTTGTGATATATATGATGCACTTCTCTCTGATCTTGCATGGGAGATGCACTAACCATGTGTAGCTACACCACATGGAGCAGAATGTAGTTTCGATTGTAGTGTTGGTCTACATGAGTTAACACTGTGCTTAGATCCATCTAACTTTGGATCTATCATGCGCAGATAAGGATCAAATCCTCGAGGTGCAAACCTTCTTTTGGAGTGTAGAATTTGAGGAAATGGTTTCACATTCCCGAGGGATTTGATCCTCTCACTGCAAGATAAATCCAAAGTTAGATGGATCTAGGTCGTTCTGCAAATGGAGGGCAAAGAATGTCACATTTTTAGATTATCATTATTATGCATAAGTTTGAGATGAACTTCATACTTCGAAATTTATATTATGTTTTCTTTGCTTGACATGATCATACTATTCTCTTTAATTTAGTCTTATGTTTCTTCGCCTCTTGAATGGTTTAGACGCCTCTGTTTGATGCTCGAAAGTGTTTTGTGCATTTATGTGTTTGGATTTGGATGGTAATGTTTGTGAAAGTTACTAAGCAGTTGTGTTATATTTATATATGTGTATGTAATTGTCTATACATAATTAGTTGGTGGTGAAGAAGGGAGACAATCTTGTCAATAGTTTGCAGTTCAATGAGGTCACACATTTATTTGATTTAATTTTAGGTATCACAATTTTTGACAATTAATTAATACTTAATAGTGTTTCTCTAGGCATTACTAAATATATCTTGAAGAGGAGTTTTAATTTTATATTTTCTCAATTACCTCAATTTCTTGAGATGATAGATATTGTTAATAACTTTAATGATAAAAATGATGAAATCAAATAGGATTAGAAATCAACATCTACACTTAAATCAATGCATCTAGTGCAAGTAATTGAATATCATTAGAAATCAACATCTACACTTAAATCAATGGATCTAGAGCAAGTAATTGAATATCATTAGAAATCAACATCTACATTGAGATCAATGCATCTAGTGCAAGCAATCAAATAGGATTAGAAATCACCATCTACACTTAAATCAATGCATCTAGTGCAAGAAATCTCCTTCCCTCTCTCCCACCTCCATTTATATCTATAGATCCCTCCATCTCTCCTTATTTGTCTCTCTATCTCACCCCCATACATACACACTCTCTCTCCATTTCTCCCTTGTAACTCTCTCTCTCTCTCTCTCCATTTTTCTCTCTCTATGTCTTTCTTCTTCCCTCCCTTTGTCCCCTTCCAACTTCATCTCTTTGTCCCTCCCTCTCTCTCTTCTTCTCTCTCAAGTCCTCTCTCTTGTCCTTCCTCTCTCTCCCTTTCTCTCCTACCTCCCTCTTTCTCTCTACCCTCCAACCTTGTCACTATCTCCCTCCCTCTCTCCTCCTTTCTCTCCCGCTCTCTCCCCCCTCCATCTTTGTGTCTCCCTCTTTCTCTCTTACCCTTCTCTCCCTCTCTCACTCCTCTTCTTCTCTCTTTCTTCATTCCTCCTCTCCCCTCTCCTTCAAAAAATTCTTGACCAATTCCCTCCAAAAAAAAAAATCTTGACCGATTCCCTCTTTTCCTGAATATTTTTAATATTATTTCTTAACATCTAATTCTATTGCATCCTATTTAATCTAATCACAACTTCACTTTTTTTCTATCTTCCTAAAGTTTCATTTAGATTCCCTAATGATGGGGGACTGTTCACTAGATTTGTTAAGATGTTTCAAAACAAACACATTTCAATTCCAAAAAATCAACCATTACTAGCTATATTTTATTGTAACTCTAGGAAACTTGGTCAAATCTGATCACAGTCCATAATTTATAGTTCTATACATGCACAATATTTAGCGTGTACATATGCGTACCTTGTGGCAGTCTCCTTTCTACTTGTATGCTTGCCCTTCTCTCTTGGGGCTTTTTATTCTTGTATGTAGTTATTTGCATTTGTTGCGTGGCCATATCAGTCATAGATAAAATTGTCATCGATTATTTGCATTTGTTGTGTGCCCATATCAGTCATATATAATTATCAATTATCTTTATAATGGCATCCAAGCTACAGCTGCTATGAGCCTTTTTAGCAGGTTAGGAAGAGTTCATATCTAACGTAGCGAATGGCTCCTTCAATAATCAAGGGTACTCCCAGAATAGACGGTATTACTGTTCAGCATGGAAAAAAATAGAAACAATACCATTGACAGATATGATATAAAAATAACCTAAAAAGGGTAAAATGCGTCTATTTACATCCATTAACAAATCAAAAAGACCAAAGGAAATAGCATTGCAATGGGTATTTCTAGAAAAAGAATTACATGTCGCCAATTTAAGGGAAAATTTAGCACGGCTATTAAAGGATTGTTAGGAAAAAGAAAATAATTCTAACTGTTTGCGGTCACATATCCAGAATAACTGAAGAGCAGTGGATATAATATCTGAAATGAGTATTTTGGGAACGATTTAAAAAAAGATGTGATTTTAATCAAACTTGAGAGACTGGTAACAACAAAATCTAGAGCAAGTACTTCGGAAGACTGTTTATATTCGGAGAAATGCAGGTATTCTTACCAGAATTTTTGCATAGGCATCCTTGGCTTGTGTATCGGATTCATCTTTAGTCGTAACTGTAGCACGTAAGGAACGGAATTAAGAGTTTGCATTCATACAGAAACTGGTCATGTTTATATAAAAGGTATGGGGGAGCACAAAGAAGCTGAGCACTTACGCAGCTCACGATTGATCTCGCAGACTGTGAACTCTCCAATTGCTGGTATGCTTGGCATTGTGTGATAAATTTGAATCGGCTGTTAGGTCAATCTACAATGTCCCCAATGCCTCGCGGGCTCTGCAAAGCAAGTATTTGAAAGCCCCTTTAATACTAGAGTTGATTCGTGCACTCGGATGTGTTGACTGTGCTTATAACAAATTAAGTTTAAAAGAAATGGTTTTTAATTAATTAACTAGCTTTTAATACAAACAACTTATTAGACAACCGAGAGCATTTCTTCATGATTCTTATAGCAAATTATTTAAGAAACAATCGAAATTGATGTACTGGTAAAATTCATATTTTTTTTGCTTTTAATTTTCACAGTAATTGTACTCCATGTTGTAAAAAAAATGCCATAAGATAATAGCATAGGAAAGCATAGCCTAGAAAAAATAAGAAGGCAATACTATAAGAAAGAGTAGCCTAGAAGAAATAAGATGTTGCAGAGAAGGAGCCATTGTGAAGGAATGAAAGGAAAATTTTGCTTTCATGGAAAAGCAGGTCGTGGAGGTTTCAAAGATATTGATGATAAGAGTTATCAACCAGAAAATTTTGTTATAGATTTTGAATTAGGCAATTGGGGGTGAAAACATATATGTAAACCAACATAATTTGTTCACATATATAAAAAAATTGTTATAGATATTGAAATAGGAAATTGGGGGTGAAAATCTTTTGGTGATTAATAATCCTCTGAAACAAGCATGAAATGAGCATGTAACTAAAATAAGATATTTTAAATACATTCAAGTACAATCTATCTAGCATAGATGTAAATAAAGAGAACCTTTATTAACAAAAATAGAGTTTACTTCAAGTTCATCTACATATCCGAGCGCCAATTGCATGCTTATCAGAAATTGTATATGAAGAAAAATAGTCTTTGTATACAAGAAAGTGAATGTGATTTTAATATGGAGACATTTTTGGAAGGAGATGTTGTTCTTTATGTTATGGTTTATTTTCTTAACTCCAAACTTGGTTCATAAGAAACAAAAAATAAAAAGTAAATTCACAAATTTAAGTTATAGTTTTATATTTTATAATTACAAATCTAGTTTCTTATTAAAATATTTTACACATCTTAGGTTATTCTAAATTGATTAAGGGTATATAATTTTTAGGGTGGTGTTCTATGTGCACTAAAATTCTCATGAAGTCTATCACTATGTATGGGGTTCATTGCAACCTTGAATATATTATGTGAGTTGCTATGATTTTTTACTTGTGGCTACAAATTAGTTTTAGTTGTCACCTATTTATCATGATTCAAAAATTTGTTATCATGTTATATTCTTATAACATCAGATATATTCTTTGAGCTAATGTGATGTTTTTTTTTGTCACAATGATTCAAAAATCAGTGATTATACCACAATATTGACTTTTTTGTTGTCTATTTTGTTTATGAACCCTTTAAAAAACCCAAAGGAAAATTTGATTTTACACTATGATCTCCCCAGCATGGGTGGGGGTTTCAAAAATTGGAGAGTAGATTGAGTGGTTATTGTGAGAATTTGATGCATAAGATAGGAAATTTGGATGGTTTGTAGACAATATCGATGTCATAGCATATATCTTTTTTGAATTTTTTTGTGTCTCTGGCCACCATGCATCTAATAGGATCCATTGCAACTGAGAACGTCAATACATCACTGTGTGAATGATAACTTGTAACATCCCTAGCCATTTTGTTTGATTGTGGATAAAGTTGTAAACGAATAACTTTTGAAATCCCTAGCCATTTTCTCTAATTGTGGATCAACTTATCAAGTAGAATATACTCTCTTCACAAGACTCTACATTATATATTGGATGGAGGGAAAGGGTATGATAAAACTTGTACAAAAAAAACCTCTTTGGGTTGTTTCAACTTACTCTATTCTTAATCACATAGTGCCAATTTTGTAAAACTAGTGAGTTTTTTCTTTTGTAAGTTTTGTTTGGAATTGAAAAATAAAATAATTATAAAAGCTAAAATTATGTAGTGAAAAACTTTGTTTAAAATTTAAGAATAAAAAGTTGAGTAAGTTTGACATCATATGATATGAAATTTGTTTATGATTATAAAGTAAAAAATATGTAAGATTTTTTAGCTACAATTAGGTAATTAAATATATGTATATTGTTTTTTTTAGCTAAAGAAATTTGATATTTATTAACAACAACAAAAAATCCGAAAGAGTATGTATGTAGTTACAAACTATTACAATTAAGTAATTAAAGTTAAATTTAGTGTTATTTAGGAAATGAGAATTATGAACACTCGTCATTATTGCTCAAGATAAATCATGTCTTGTGAAATAATTTGGAAATTTTAAAAAATCACATATTTTTAAAAAATTCATTATTAATTTAATTTTTTATGTATTAAGAAATTATACTGGTGAATAATAAATCAGTTGTAACATAAATAATATATAACAAAGAAAACCATGTCTTTTTTGAATAATAAAATAGTTGTAACAAAAATAATATAGAATAAGAAAAACTATGTATATTTGAATATATGAAAATTTAAATACATTTTATTAAGTAAAATTTTAAAAGAATAATGGTTATAAACATTTAAAAATAATTTTATTAAACAATTAGTGTAGATCTATATTATTGATTAGAGGGATCAATTCTCTTTTACTCTAAAAGAGTTTGCATGTCAAGACATTTGATCTCTCTTGGCTCTTGGTAGATCCAGAGTTTTGTGGATCAACTTATAAACTAGAATATACTCTATTCACAAGACTCTACATTATATATTGGATGGAAGGAAAGGATATGATACAAATTGTACAAAAAAAGTCCTTTGGGTTGTCTCAACTTACTCAATTGTTAATAACATAGTACCAATTTTGTAAAATTATAATCTACACTGAGTGGGTTTTTTCTTTTGTAAGTTTTGTTTGGAATTGAAAAATAAAATAAAATTATAAAAGCTATAATTATGTAGTGGAAAACTTTGTTTAAAATTTCAGAATAAAAAGTTGAGTAAGTTTTACATCATATAATATGAAAATTTATGATTATAAAGTAAAAAACATGTAAGATTTTTTTAGCTACAATTAGGTAATTAAATATATGTATATAGTTTTAAATGGAGATGTGCCAAACTTGTAGAAGAAAGGTGAAAGGAAGTATCAAATATATCTGAATATAATAAATCATACTTTTTGAATATATGATACCTTGATACCTAGGACATACTCCCCTAGCTTCCAACTCCCTGCCAATGTGTCCATCTCTAAGCCATTGGATCAAATGTTAGACGGTTGAAATGTTTTATGCCATTAGATCCATAAGTTATATTGAATTTAGGTTTTGGTGACTTCGTCAACTTACATAAAAACAAAAATTAAAGTAAATTAAATAAAAATATTGACATAATGTAATGAACATTTTAACTAGGTCAAGATACACACTTTCGCTCTTGGTAGATCCATAGGCCATATTAATTTCCCCTTTTAGATAAATTACATTCCACGTGAATACCATGGGTTGTTTTTATAGTTTAGTATTATTTTATTTTATTATTTTTATTTCTCTTGGCTCTTGGTAGATCCAGAGTTAGGCCATATTAATTTCCCCTTTTAGATAAACTACATTCCACATGAATACCATGGGTCAATACCATGGGTTGTTTTTATAGTTTAGTATTATTTTATTTTATTATTTTTATTTCTCTTGGCTCTTGGTAGATCCAGATTTAGGCCATCTTAATTTCCCCCTTTAGATAAACTACATTCTACATGAATACCATGGGTTGTTTTTATAGTTTAGTATTATTTTATTTTATTATTTTTATTTTTTATTGTATCTTGACCTAGTTAAAATTTTCATTACATTATGTCAATATTTTTACTTAGTTTACTTTTATTTTTATTTTTATGTAATTTGACAAAGTCACCAAAACCTAAATTCAATGTAACTTATTAAAAAGAAAAAAAGAAAAAAAAAAACTAACATTATAAAAAACATATATAAAACTATTTACTTGTGGATCTAATGGCCTAAAACATTTCAATCGTCTAACATTTGATCTAATGGCTCAGAGATGACACATTGACAGCTAGGGGAGTTGTTTTCAAATAATTGTACTGCTCAAAATTATTACAAAGCATTTAAGAGAGAATCGAAATTGATGTATGCCCGGATGGGGTGTGACCTTTGGAGGGAATGTTTCGGTGAAAGGTGTGACGGGTTCACATTTATTTAAATTATGGCATGGTGTGGCTCGAAGTAGGTACATGGGCTTGATTTTACAACTTCACATCTCTTTATTATAAATGTATAGGTGCAATGTTAGGGTGGCGAAGGTACATTGTGCAGTGCAGTGGTAATCGAGTCATAATATCAACTTATTGCTTCTGGTATTTTGATGCAGTGAGTGTCGTCTACTTGGGAGTCTTTGTCCTATGCTTTGGTGTGGTCGGTGGAGTCTTTTTCTCTTGTGGTAAAGAGACATCCTTATCTGTGGTATTTTGTATGTTGTTGAGAGATTTGGGTCAATGTTTTTCGTTTTATTTTTGCATGTCGCAGAGCACGGGCCTATCTTCGAATTGGTGGTTGTCTTATTGAATTTGGCCCTCCAAGATAATGACTTCACAGGTATTTCATATCCTTGCCCAGTATTGGTTAGTGGTTGTCAGTATCCTAGTAATTTTTATGTGTGGTTCTAGCATGAGGGTTTTTTTTTTCTCTTTCTTGTCGAAGGTGCAACATAAGTTTAGGGTATTGCATCCCTTTCTCTTTTGTAAGTCCTCGTTGAATTTGATTTTGGGGAATTGGGATTTTGTAAACTCAATTGGGAACTCTCTCCATATCTTCATAAGTGGAGTCGTTATGGCTAAGTTTTTGTTGGTACTTAAGTCTAGACATGGTTCGAAGGGTTGTTTGAGTTTGTGGAGTCTTACTTTAGTGTCTAGTGAGTGCGGTTATTTGAGTTTTATGCTTTTAGAGTGCAGTGAATTTCAAGTCCCCCTTGAATTTGGGCCCCCTGTGTGGAGTTTGGGGGATTGATGCAGGAGCATCGAGCAAAATTTTCATTATTTATTTGTGTGATTTAGGGGGTGATGTTTTTTTAATTATTTTATAATTTATGCACATTTTTTTATTAAAATTAAGAGAGAAAATTTGAGTGTGAGGTTTATTGTAAATATTCTCTTAATAAATTGAGGATATGAGTGGAGTTGAGTTGGATAGATAATTTAGGGATTAGGAATTCCTTAAATGGAACTTAGTTGAGTCAAAAAAGGGATAAATCTATTTTAGAGTTTGGTTGAGATATTTGGGGAGGAAATCATGGGTTGGAATTAATCCATAATTATGTATAAATATGAGGATTGTGTGAGGATGGAGGACAGAGAGGAATACAAAGAGAGATAGAGAGAAATGGTGTGATAGTTTATGTAAAGGGCCGAGAGGCGAGAGGCCAACAATTGTAATATTCGGCCAAAATGGTTTGAGTCTGTAATTTTATTATTGTTATTATATGCGAGTGTCTTGTTTATGTTTGGTTCTCTCTCCTTTATATATATATTGAGCTGAATTCAAAGTGGTTTTTATGAAGAAATTGATGAGGATTCCATGTTAAGGAAACACACACTCTATTATGTGCAAGGATCTGTTTTATTGCAGAATCCCTACATCATTTGGTATCAGAACCGAAGATCCATGCCTGGTGAGGTTGAATGCGTTGAGGAGCTGCACAATGTTTTGGTAAGAGTAGAGTTTTGGTTGCCTGGAACGTTGAACACAAAGACTGGTTGGAAGACAAGTGCAATGTCCATTCTAAATTCGTAACTATGTTAATCGTGATTACAAATGCCGATTGAAGTAACGTAGGAGGGTCCAAAGCATCATTGCTCATTTGTGTCAACGTCTCCTGTGTGGTAACTTTTCCCTTAAAATTTGTATCTACGTTGCCAGCGTTTAGTTATGAGTGTATAACAGAAACTACAAAATCTTGTTTGTGTTAGTGCGTGAACTGCAGAGCGGTATCCATTCCTTTGTGAACCGCATCTTGGGTGGTGAATTGTTTATTTAATTAAGTGCCTCTATTGTAGCAGAGTGCCAGACATTGTTGATGAATGGAGTTAACAAATTGTGAATCAGAATTATCATTGCAGTTTTGTATCGTTTAAAAATCAGAGTTGCACATCGAAACAAATCAGAGTTGTGGAATCGGTCTAGGTCTATGTAATTGCAATCTTGTGTTGTAATAGTTCTGTGAAATATTTATGAGACAAATGGAGAGAATATTATTGGAGCTGGCAATCACTAAGGAAATGAATCACAAAAATTGTTGAAGTATTGTTTGCAGAGAGGCAGCGTAGGAGGTAATCAAACTTTGTGGACTGAGTGCAAAGGTAGTCGAACATTGTACGTGACATTGGAGAATGCTGGAGTTAATGTCATAAAGGAAAATCGAGAACTGAAGATTGCAACAAGGTCGACATGCAGAGCTTTACTGCGGAACTGTGTTATGGATTATGATGTTGTAACTGCGCAAATATGGTGTTAATTCCAGTTTAAGCCTCGTGCCTCACAGTTTCTCTTCCCTCAGGTAGATTGCTTTGTCAGTATTAAACGAAGCGAGAAATGCACCTGAATTTTGAAGCCGCAGGCAAAAGTACAAATGTGTGCCAATTCTTCGTTTTCCGGTGAATAGACTTCTAAGGACAATGAGAATCCAAAGAAAGTCCTGGCCTTATTCGTTCTTTGACAGATTTGCAGGCATACCAACAATTTGACAACTGGAAATCGAAGCTTTACCAGAATTCTGACGGTTCAAAGCACCGAATGCGGCCGATCTCTTCTCCTTTACCAGGTTCGATGATTTCAGTCTAGAAGCACTTGTTGGAAGGCATAGTAGATAGAGTGGTAAAAATTCATTAATGCTGATAGAAAATGTCTAGTTGTTCTGGAAGCAGTTGATTTCTGGACAAATTGCTTAGATGTGATCACCAGGAAAACTGCAAAAAAAAGTAGTGCACCCTTATTTTATTATGTGAGATCGGCAAAGTTGTTTTTTTTTTTTTTTTGGTAGATAAAGATGTGAGCAAAGACGCAGCAAGAGCATTACAAACTGTTCTGCTTGGAACCAGGAGACAGATAAATGAGGAACCGTGAGTCGGTAGTAGCAGAACCGTAAATGGTTTCGCAACCCAAACAACGGAGTTTGCACGGGTTCAAGTGGTAAGAGGGTGCGATAAAAGTCTGAGTGTGACACGATAAGTAATATGCCATCAAGCAGACATTTTTTATATGGTTACAAAAGGGAAACAAATTCTGCATATGTTGATTCCACTATTGGGTTATATATATATATATATATATATATATATATATATATATATATATATATATTCATGAGTTAAAAATCATGAGTGATCATTGCTTGTAGCGCATGTGGAAGTGTTCACATTGTTCTGTTCGGAAGATAATGTTGTTTGTGTTTGTTGCTGCAGGAGAAATATGTTGATGCCACCATAAAGTTTTGGAAAATTCCCATGGAGAAATTGTTTTTGTGCACTGAAGAGAGACGGTGTTGCATGAGAATTGTCACTGCAAAGAAGGAGCTGCATGGAAGTGCAGGAAGACTGTCTGCGCTAAAATGATGAGCGTGTTGAAGACGTTATGGTATGAAGGGCATGCGAATGAAATTTGGAGAGTTGAAATTGCAAAGAAAAGGTTTATTAATAACCTTGAAGGGAGCATAAGGTATGATAATTCATTTCAAAAAGGTATTTTAAATGTCGAAAATTAAATGGTTTATTTTATTTTCATCATAAAATAAATCTTGGGAAAAGTGGATTGCATTTCGATTTAAAGGCTTAAGTATCGTGTGAAGTGATAATGGGAGACTGATGATATTTTCATAAGAATGGAGTATGAGAGAGTGAAGATTTTACATCATGAAAATGTATTAAGGGTGGATGTTCATTGGCATATTGTATAACTTGAATTAGAGTCAAAATATCCACCATTGTAAATATTGGGTCAAGATTTGAAGTCACATAAGATGTTAAGGTCAATGAAGAAATTTGTATAACTTGAGTCAAGTTAAACCATTGAGTTATTGTACAAGAGGGTGCATTTTTCATCCAAAATGAAGAGTTGATTTCAAATATGGAGTCAAAGAGTCGTAAGCCAAGTCAAAGGTTTGAAAGTAATTGGGTGCATGATCGGTGGAGCCCAACACCCAAAGAGTCTGGTCATTATAACACATGAAATACTGCAGTTGTTGTTTGCAGCAAAGAGGAGCAAGAGAATTGCCCAGAGATGATTCCAAGACAGAGAACTGAAAGATATCAAGCGCAGGAAGAGAGCATGTATTGCTGAATGGCAAGTATGGAGGCTTGTTGAAAAGGGGATTAAAATGAAATCCACACGTGAACAGATGAAATTCACAAAGGAGGACAAGATGATTGTTGATAGTCATTTCAGAGGTTCTAAGAAAGACCGCAATAGAAGAAAGAAGAAGGAGGATGCCAAGGCAAATGGCATATGTAAGCATTTGACTGATGAAGAGTATGAGAGGGAGAAAGCTGAGATAGCAGTTCACCTTGAGTTATTGATGGAATTGTTACAGAGAAATACGAAATACCAGAGACATGGTTGGACCATGAGGAAGAAAGTGAAGTGGCAGAGTCTACACGCAAAGAGGGAACAATAGGTAAACATACAGTTGATAGAAGAGTTGAGGAAGCTCGAGCAAATGATGAGTGTACAATTGAGATGTGAAGAACTCAGAGAGGCTAAGTTGAAAATGGAACTTTCCATTTGTGGCCCATAACAGGGTGAAATTATGGGTGAAGAGATCAATGAGAAAAATCTCATGGACTATTGGAATAGTTCAGAAGAATTGGAAGATATGTTGACAAGAGAAGCACGTGAGGCTATGAAGCCTTGTATTTTTAAATATCACAGTTTGTGTATGTTTGCAGGATGTGCAGAAGATGGTGGACAATCTGGTGAAACTATCACAGAGATGAATGAAACTCTTGAGGTGAAGTATGATGGAGAATGCCTTTCAGAGGAGAAAGGTATTGATTTGTTGCAGCAGAAAGAATTCATAAATGAATTCCTGTTTGGTGTCAGATAGCCAGTTAAAGCTGTTATGGAGCAGAAGCATAATGAAAATTCCAGAGTGATATTCCAAGGAGGTAAACAAATGAATTTGTTTAATGAAATTGATGAAATTTTGCAATGAGATGGTACAGAAAACAGGATAACTCAGGAGGATTGCTAGAAGAATAATGAAACTAAGAATGAGGTTGTGATGAAATGCTGGAAAGATTTCACACGGAAATACAATTATTGGAACAATGGCTCAAGGAACCTGAAGGAAAAATGAAACTTACAGAACCTAATTCAAAAGAGATTGCAGTTACTGTGCATGATAAGGATGAAATAGAGTTAAGTGAGTGTTTTAACTCCTCAAATAATAATGTGGTTGTAGCTACAAAAGGCAAAATTAATAAATATAATGTTGAAATCAGAGAAATTGAGCAGAAAATATTTGGAGATGAGATGAAAGATCAGGCGCAGCAAGAAATTTACGTCCTTAGAGACATAAAGGAAACATAAGTATTGATCCAACAGGATAAAGATGAAAGCAGCTAGCAATTCAAAACAGGATCTACTGAAATCCAGAAGGTTTATGATGGGAAATTGGTGCTTGAAGCATCAAAAGAGGCCAAAAGGTCTTGTATTTTTAAAACTAATAGTTTGTTGATGAATGCAAGTATAGAAATGGATAAGAAATTTGTTACTGTAGGAGTAATCAATGACTATAGTTGTGAGAAAGGAGAAGTTCTTAATTATTATTCATTTCAGAAAGTTGAGTGTTTAGCGCAATTAGAGATGGAAGCATTAGAAAAAGAGTAATTACTCCAAGGCATTGGCGAAAGAAATTGTTGGAGAGGTTGATGGAATGCGGTTGATAGAATGAATGATGCTAATGTACAGCCAATTCGAGATTCTTTCAGAGTTTGGAGACCAGAAGAATGGGTATCAATGATTCTACACGAGTTTGTAATTTTTAAAATAAAGATGATGTGGTATGGAAAAGCGAGAGTTACATTCAATAGTATTCTGAAAATACTATTTCGGAAATTCTGTACAAAATTTCAAAATGGAGTTGATACTTTAAAAGACCAGTGGAAAAACAAAGTTTGGAATCTTGGAGGGAGCAAGTCATGGAGACTTATGGCTATCGCATTATTATAGAAAAGTGACAGACCTCATAGACAGGGGTCTATGGAAACTTCTCTACATGGGGAGTCTGATGCAGGAGCATCGAGCAAAAATTTCATTATTTATTTGTGTGATTTAGGGGGTGATGTTTTTTTAATTATTTTATAATTTATGCACATTTTTTTATTAAAATTATGAGAGAAAATCTGAGTGTGAGGTTTATTGTAAATATTCTCTTAATAAATTGAGGATATGAGTGGAGTTGAGTTGGATAGATAATTTAGGGATTAGGAATTCCTTAAATGGAACTTAGTTGAGTCAAAAAAGGGATAAATCTATTTTAGAGTTTGGTTGAGATATTTGGGGAGGAAATCATGGATTGGAATTAATCCATAATTATGTATAAAGACGAGGATTGTGTGAGGATGGAGGACAGATAGGAATACATAGAGAGATAGAGAGAAATTGTGTGAGAGTTTATGTAAAGGGCCGAGAGTCGAGAGGCCAATAATTGTAATATTCGGCCAAAATGGTTTGAGTCTGTAATTTTATTATTGTTATTATATGCCAGTATCTTATTTATGTTCGGTTCTCTCTCCTTTATATATATTTTGAGTTGAATTGAAAGTGGTTTTTATGAAGAATTTGACGAGGATTCCATGTTGAGGAAACACACACTCTATTATGCACAAGGATCTGTTTTATTGCAGAATCCCTTCATCAGGGATGATTTGATTTTGTTTCGTTCGGGCTTTCAAGGGTTACTTTTTTGTCCATTTGTTTGTTTCGTTGGTCATGGTTCTTTCTTGGGTTGTTGGAATTGTCCTCTTTTCCTAGCTACCATGCCTCCTCGCCAGTGAATGGCAAGTCGAAGAGGGGGAGCTAGTATTATTAGTATTCATTGGGATTCAATTGCCTCCTACTTTGGATCATTCCCTTTGGAAGTACAAAGGGAAACTTTGCTACTGGAATTGAAAGAGTCTGGGGATCGCCCATACTTTTCTGATTCAGAAGTTGGAGAAGGAGGTTTGAAATGGATTCTAGACCTAGGAAAGTTTGAGAAGAGGAGATTGCATTTTCTGCATTCTCTCTCTATTCACCAACAAATAGACACTCTCTTTCATATGTTGTTAAGATACAAGCAAGTTGGTAATTGTAAAGTTTTTGTTGGTCAGGAATATATCAAATGCCTTATAAGGAATATAATATATTGTCTTGAGAATATCGATTCTCGCCTGAGTCATCAGATGGAACATTATGTGGTGTTGGATTCAGCTTTAAGGGATCTTACTGGCCCTCCTAGAGACCCTACTAACCCACCTGTTGATAATTCTTCAAACTTTACTGTTATTTTTTATGATTAAAGCTAGTCTTTGCCTTTGAAGTTTTGAATTTTTCTTGTATACTGGTTTTCATGCTACTTATGTTTTTAATGTTCCCTACTGTGGAGATATATAAAATTCATAGTTTGGTGATGATATTTTATTGGTCACACACTTAGTTAGTTCTCTGTGTCTCCCTTAATGGATTGGTTTTGGCAATTGGGTGTTGTGGTGCACCTTCTGGTATATTGGTTAATGTCTCTCGGCACGATGTAGTTCACTACACAATCCTCTTCAAATTGACAATGCCTGAGATCAACGATTACAGATACAACTCTCTCTTTGTTCCCTTGATTCTCAACTCTTTGTAACAAGCAATCACGCTCTCTTTGGTTTTGAATGATTGAAGTAATGACTAGTAGGTGAGTTCATGGAAAATTCTTTTGCTTGTTTAAGACTTCGATAACATGGTCCTCGATCGTGTTTTGGCATGGAATATTATGGCATTGGAAAATTATGGCTCCTACACACATCCCTTGTTGTATTTTTTTACTTCGAAAATTAGTTTATGTTGGATGTAATTATGCCTCTTGGTTTTGGAAGGCATAGCCTAGGTCTCTTGCTTAGGCATAGTGCAAGTATCTTCGCTTTTATGCTTCGGCTTGTTGTTGGTGGGAATTGTGTGGATGTATGTTGTAGTTTTGAGGAGACCTCCACTCCCATGTTGTTATCTTTTGCAAAAATTGGATATGTGATATCAATGCACTCTCTTTTCTACAAATGAAAATCCTTTGCACCAATTTACAAAAAAAATCAAAATTGATGTATTATACAAAATTTTCTCTATGGTCCACGGGGTCTTGAATAGACGGTGATTGGGTGCTCCGTTAAGGCACTCCTTGTTTTGAAGTCACTAGTTCAATTCCCCGCCCCTGATCAGGGTGATATATTGGACATGATGAAGATGTAATCTTGCCAAGATTTTAAAAAAATGTTCTCAGTGTGAAATTAATTTTCATATATTCTAAATAAAATTTATCTAGTTTATTATAATATATCAAATTCCAATAGAAAATAATTATATATGTAATATAATATTTTTTTAGAAAAAAATTGTAAATCAAATGATGAAGCAACAATGGTGATCGTAGATGGAGCATAACGGGAAAACCCTAGCCACCACCCTCTTGACAGCTCTTGAATCAAGTGTTTTGGCTCCTTGACAGCCACCTCAAGCCTCGACTCTAAACACCTTGATCTCGAGCCCCAAATTCAACTGCGATCTTGAGGTTTTTTACATCTTTGTGGAAACCTCTCGATGGAACCCCTCTTTGTCTCTTGGTGAAGAATGGCTCCTTGATTGAAAATATCAAGCTTAGAATTTCCAAAGCAATGGGTTTACACTTTTCTGAGTTTGGGCTCGTGCATGGTCACTAGCGGCTACAAATTGACTCTTTTATCCACGCTCTAGGTATAGGCAGAGACACTGCAGTCCTAGTTTCCTTGGGTCTCTTGGGGGGTGCACAAGGCTAAACCCCTTCCCAGACGCAGACCTTCCATGCTTTAGGCCAAGCCAATATTACATCTAGGGCCTAAGCACCCAATGCCGAAGAAATCTTTCAGCAATGTAACGAAGGGGGGTGGCTCCAACTTTGCTCCTAAATCCCTCTTAGGCCCATCCTTCATCATTGAACATTAAAATGATATTCCATCTGTTAAGGTAACTAAAGATGTCTCTATTGTACATGCCCTTCTTTATGCAAAAAATGCAATTAGTTGCAGGCTTAATGGGTTTTGGCCCTCGGCTCCAACCTTTAGGGGTTGGATGAACAAAATCCGAACTACATATTACTCTCTTCAAATCTATTCCAAGGGTTATTTCGTTGGTTTCTTCTATAACTTAGAAGACCATCTAAAGGCTCTTGAACATGGACCTTCATTCTGGGGACGCCCAGGCCTCCCTTTAGAACCCTGGTTTCCCGAATTCAACCCTCTAGACATGGAGGGCATGAAGACTCCTATTTGGGTTAGGTTGTTGATGGGCCTCTAAATTAGACATAAATTAAGGCCCATCTAAAATTTATTAAGCACATAAAGGCTATAATAAATCTCTCCTTCTACACTTAATAATGTTTTTTAAGCTTTAATATGTTCTTAGGAAGGTATAGAGATAATTGCATATTGGTGCCTAATACTATTTATATTTTAAGGTTATTGTGATAATATCAAGCATAATAAAGATTTGGAGAAGGAGATAATTTAGGGACTTGCTCCCTACTATATGAGGATCAAGATTGGAGAGTAAATTAACAAAATATCATGAAATCATTGAGAGATTTTGGAACTCTAATGATTTAGAAAATCTAGGAATGTGTTCTCTTTCATTTACTGCAAATTCCTGGTGTTGGGAACCAGACACATTATTTGAGGTATTTTGGAGGGGAAATATTCCTCCTTTCAATGAGAATGCTTTCTCATCATTTTGTATAAGTACCAATTCGAATTGGCCTCTAGAGGCATGTATTGTTTAGTCTTGTTATGGAGAAAACTTGTTTTTTGCATCTCCACTTTCATTTCTTGCAGGGATGTACTTGGATTAATTCAAATAATGAAGATTGGTGCCATTTTTAGCTTTTAAGGCTTGGTTTCTTCCATAGGACTCTGAGTCTCCTTGGGCTTGGTCGTCTGAGGAGCCTCAAAACCCTTTTGCACAATTTCTTTATGTTATTTTCACTTCTTATTCACATA
Source organism: Pinus albicaulis (assembly GCA_034641835.2). Taxonomy (NCBI): domain Eukaryota; kingdom Viridiplantae; phylum Streptophyta; class Pinopsida; order Pinales; family Pinaceae; genus Pinus; species Pinus albicaulis. The sequence goes on along the minus strand of CM076579.1, from coordinate 1,158,675,793 downwards.
TATCTCCTATTTTTATTTTACATATTTTTTTATTTAGTATTGTTTCTTTTCTTGTTGTAGGATTGAGTTAAATGATTGAAAGGAGTTATTTTTCAACTTTTTTATAGATTCAAAAGCATTATTCATCCTTATAATAACTTTGGAAGGTCATCTTCATCATTAAGCTACTTGGATTTAGTTACTAGTTCACGAATATAAGATTTCTAGAAATGCATTGTAGCGAAATAGTAGTAAATTTATGCTATTTTTTAGAATGGGTTAATGAGCTTCATTTGATTTGATTCCACTTGGATTAGGTCATAAAAACATTCAATTTAATAACAAAATTTACCCCATTGCAATTTCACTTGATTAGGTTAGTCATTTTATAGGTTAACTAGCTCACTAGTTCTTGAATTTCCAATTTTTAGAGTAGTAATTTTCTGTTATTTTTTAGAACATGTGAACAAGGGTATTTTGGAGTGATTCCACTTGGAATGGAGACCTAATACATCATACTTACTAACAAGATTTTTCACATCCCATTTGTATTTGATTTACTCAGTCATTCGGTGAGTTATCTCCAAAAAAGAACTTCTTGTAACAAAACAGAACTCCCTGTAGCACTCTTTTAGCATGTGTAAACTCGACCAAATTTTCTCCCAAAGCTTGGATTTGTCTCTTAGGATTGAATCATGACCCCTAGGATCTAAATCGATGATTAAGTAACAATAAACACCACTTAGGACATGTTTTTTTACAAAGTATATTAGGCCTATTTATTTGAATTCATACTCTTAAGCTTTCATTTACAATTTGTTGTTCTTGCCTAGGATTAATTTCTTTTCAAAGAAAATTTTCCATTTCTACAAATAGTTTAGGCTTTGATTTCATGGCATTCACTCCATTACATCATATCAAAAAAATAAGTACACATTGTATGTTGCACATATAGTGCTGATACCTCTTAAGTTTGTACAAACCCTGGGTTAATAATTAAAGTCAGTAGCCTTGGGAATTGCAACATTCTTGTTGCAATACTGAGGCTCGTCAGCTGCCCAACCTGCATACTTCCCTCTGCAACCCTTAATCTATAGAAGAGATAGGCAACGCTCTTGGACGCTTCATCAATATTGACAAAGAATGATTCTAGAAACGCATCTACACATTTGCAAAAATATGTGTAGAAAAGGATCTCAGTGATGGCCTTCTAGAAAAAATCTGAATAGGATGGCTAGAGGACTCCCTCAGGCAGCCTCTAGAATATGAAAACACATCCTTTCGATGCAGATCTTTCCAAGAGGTTGGACATCTTCAATACAACTGCCCTTCTTCCCCGTCCTCAAGGCCTTAGAAGAGACGAACTCGGAAAAACTGACAAGATTCTAAATCTTCTAAACAGAGACCCACTCCTCCATACATTCCAACCTCGCAACCCTCATAAGCCAATCAACCAACCCAGGAAGAGCCTCCTTCAGACACACAAATTCCCAAGCCTTTTGCTACCTCTTTGGCTCCTATAAATCTCCTTGAGACCTACTCTATTGTGCAGGAAGTTAAACATTCTCGGGCTTTGAGCCCAGTCATAGGGAGGATCCTTTGAATATTGTTGATGATCATAATTGAAATAATCAAAATTGGGGGGGAAACACTCAGTCAGGGCCCCAATTAAACCCTTTTTTGTTTGGGATAGTGGCTCTGATTGGAATTATGGGACCAATTACCCTTTCACATAAAAATGTATGAAGTGGGATGTGTGGTGGTGATAATAGGATCTAAAGATTATTAATATATTCTAACTATCTAACTTTAAATTACTATAATATATTATATTACTCGGGCAAGCTGAAATCATATGTGCTATAAGATCTCGTAATAAACACAGTAATAAAGATTATTATGTGATTACGATATTAAATTCGATTAAAGAAAATTAATCTAATTAAATAGTTTAAATGAAACATCACATGTGATATATATCTTGTTGTTCACTGTATGGATTAAATCTCATTCAAGCACGCCAGAAGTGATCATGAAAGACTGATAAAAGCATAGATACATGAACAATATAAAACAATAAAACAATTCTTTTCAAAGCAAATAAACAAATGCAATGGATAATAATATCTGAGAGACTGAGAATGTGCTCATTCTGGAACTTTTGGTGGTTCAACTTTATTATAAGGAAAAAATAAAATACAAAAGTGCAATTCAAGCCTTTTATTCTCAAAATTCACAACCCCTTCTCCAAGCTCGAAGAGGGAAATTTATAATCAAAACAAAAAAGAGAGCACAACAAACTCTCGTGAAATCTCTCACCAAAACTATAACCATATAAGACCAAAAAGGAAATTGTTACAACAGTTTTGAACATCAAGATGAATTTTTCCCAATAGTAAGTTGTTGTAGCTTTTAAATATCGAGAAGACTGGTGAGCTCGGGAGGATGTTTTGGCTTAATTATCATCTGACTAGTACATATGGTAGATTTCAAAGGAGACAACACCTGCATAGTGACATTCAATAGGCTCTTGAGTACCAACCATTGACTATGAGGCTTTACAAGAAACTACTAGTGACGCTCAAGATAAATCTTGGATAACTGCTTGATCCTTTCAACCATTTTTGTACCATGCTCCAACCAACCTTTTAACAGTACTTTGACACATCGAAGAGAATCTTCAAAGCGGGTGGACACAAGATTTGCTTGCAGCAAAGAATCATTGATAAATTCAATAATAGAATTGGACAGATCTTGGACTTGATTAACCGTGGACTCAACTTGCTTCATTATTATTTCCCATTCAAGGAAAATAATTGACTTATGTGCTTCATCAATTTTAGGCAAATTTCCTTTTCTTCCCTCACTGCTTTCTTTTCAAGTCAAGAAATCGATTAGTTGCTCATTTACAACATTAAAGTAACTCAACATTTCAGTAAGTTGATCAACAATCATGTTGCATGTTTTTCATTGATCCTGAATTAAAATAAGTTTATTGCATAAAATTTTCAGTTGATTCACGAGTAAAGAATTCAATTCCTTGGCTTCATGTTTAAACTTTGTCAATTGACGAGGACTAGAGTGCAATTGTTCTAATATATGTTGGATCTCTTTGCTTTTTCCATCTTTGATTTTCATTTCTTTGTCACATTGCAGCTTCAATGTGTAAAGTTTAACTGCAATTTAGTCAATTCTTATATATATATATATATATATATATATATATATATATATATTATTTTTTATTTTCTTCAGAATCTCTTGCACCTCCACCCCTTTTTCCATTGTAGCTGAGGCATAAGCTCCCGTGAATTGATTTAGATTGTCCAATTGATCTGCTAGTGCAGTGGAAGAACCTTTCCATATAACCTCAAAGGGAGTGGCCTTTCCAGGTACTAGTTCCTGGGACTGATCAAGTTTCCTTTTCTTTCTACCCCTTCTTACTACAGATGTATGTTGAGGACTGTAAAATATATCCAATGGGGGAATTTCCTCAATCTTGAGATTAACCTCAGAGGCATGAAAGGTTGGGATGATTTCAACATATTTTTGATCCTGCATAGAAGATTTAGGATCTGTAATCTCCCTTGACCTTGTATCATGTCTAGTACTCTTAGGAATACTTTGAACATTGGCCTTATGCACCTTTGGCCTCGCCCTCGGTCGATGGCTTAATGATTGTAACATATTCATTCCAGGCTTCGTTCAATTTAAGATCACTAAAGAAGCCTTCTCCCTGTGAAGTAGAAGAACCTATAACAACAATTTGTTGGCCCTAGGAAAATACTCGTTGAGATGAAGTTATAGGTTGAGTAGTAGAAATAGGCTCTCTTAGAGATGGCAATCTATGAAGAGGTAATTGTAGCAAATCTAGAGGTACAATGGATAATCTAGAAATGTTGAAATGAGAAAATTGGTTTTTCTCTTCCAACGTGAGTTGTTCATATACCCAATTTAGCACTATGGCATACGAGGGAGCTTGAGAAAACATATCATCAAAGTTATATTCTTCATGAATTAAATGTCTAACCCCTTAAGAAGTAGTCAAATTCTTAAAAACTGAGCTTGGATCATACTGCTTGCTTGATATGTTGGCCAGTTTAAGGGCTCAGATGCCTATGATTTCCTTTTAACACTGAAAACATATCATCAAAGTTATATTCTTCATGAATTAAATGTCTAACCCCTTAAGAAGTAGTCAAATTCTTAAAAACTGAGCTTGGATCATACTGCTTGCTTGATATGTTGGCCAGTTTAAGGGCTCAGATGCCTATGATTTCCTTTTCAGCATGGCGATAGTTAGACAATGTAAATATGCCAAACCTCATGGGGAAGACAGGACATGCTCTCTTATTGGATTCCTTCAACACTTTAGTGATTCCATAACCTACAGTCTCATAGGCCACTTCTCTACATACTAATTTATCTGGGATAAACAGGGGTAAAACATGGGGTTGAGCTAGACTGCCCCATACTCCCAACCCTGACAAGATGGTCCATGGCTTCTTGTGACAATCTAGATGGTTGGGATCCAAAATTAATTTTTTGGACATGAATCATGACTTTATGGAAAATCTGGTAGAAGTGACTAAAATATTTTTTCCCACAAAATGTCATGATAAATATGAATAAGATTTGGGTCTTGGATGGTCCATTTTCAACCCATTGCAGGGAAGTCCATAGAAAAACACAGGGCATCCATAATATAAGCAGACATGTAGAAGGGAGGAAGCTTGTCCTCAGAGAGACTCCTAGAATATCAGAAAGCTAAGATATGGTTGGATAAATTATTATAAAAAATAGTTTCCCAATCAAAGATATAATGTTCAGAAGCCCCATCGATTAAAGGTACCCAGGTGTCAGGGAATTTAGACACGTTAGGGTAGGCATACAATCGACACAACATAGCAAGAACTTGGGAAAAACGGGATGCAAGAGAATCAAGTGAATACTGACCACTTTCCTCGACTTTATGGTTGTTGGAGTATTTTCTCGATTCTTTAATTGAATATGTCGGGTGTCCATGGTCCTTTACGAATGCATCGACATATTGCTTATTGTAAATTTGTTGGGCATCTGGTACGTGGTACATGCTCTGGAGGCCTTTGCTGGTGAATGAGCCAATGGTTGTTCCCTTTATGCTGTGAATATGTCTCTCTAAAATGTTCAAGTTTTCCACTACCCATCGGACCATGTCCGTATACGATAATAGTCTTGACCTTGCCCCAATTTTGTGGAGAAATGAGTTGGTCGCATCTCTCAGAGTGGCGTCTGATACAAGGGTTTTATTGTCTGTTGTTACTCTTCTAAATGTAATTTTCGGACCTTCATCCTCAAAATATTGACATATAGCATCCCAAGAAGAATGACGAGAGTCTCTAGTACATACTGTATCAGCGAATAATCCAACCCCTCGGATTTTCTCATCAATTTCTTCAATATATGGGTCGATGGGTTGCTGTTGTGAAATTTTTCCTTGGCCTTAGCCACTTTTTTCATTTATTTTGTGTATTGGGGATCCAAGCTCACCTAAAGGAAGAAAACACAAAGATTAACTAGAATTTGCTTTACGAGAGCTAAAAAACAAAATAATAAAAATACAAGATTAAAACATTCTTTAAACCAATTTAGGAAGAAAAAATGTCCATAAATGCAAGCCTTTATTTGTTCAAGGTCCATTATTACGACGTTAAATTATTTAAATGAAAGAGATGGTGAACCACATGAAGAATGCCACATAAGATGAGATCGCAGAGGAAATTTTAAATCAACTTACGATATCTGAGCTGAGATGTCGAGGTCTCAAATGACAAGAGACGAAATGAATTTTCGAGTGGAAATTGAATAGAAAGTACGATATCCCAAGGTTCTGAAATAAAAGGGGAGCTTTATATTAAACATCCTTGTAAAGGTTTTTACATAAAAGTTACAAGATATCAAAGGCTCGATAACACCATCAGATAGGAGTGCAATATCTGTAATCTTAGAGGCATTTACAATTACCAAATAAAAATTCTTTACGAGATTTTTGATAGCGAGATCTTTGGGCAAGGAATGTAAAGTGCCACATGGATCTAAGAGAGGTAAATCTCATAAACACAATTCTCATAAGGTTTTAAAAATTGATTTCGATAGAATAGTTCTGAGACTTAAAGCTTTTAAGCTCGACTTTAATTTTTTTTATAATGATTTCTTCCCTAGTTTCTTTTAGAAAAAATTAAAGCTTTTTTATTTGTCAAAATAATTTTCTTCTTGTTTTATTATATTGCCTAGTATAAGGATTAAAATAAAAAAGGTCCTCATTATTATTATGATTTAAAAATAAAAATGGGGGATGTTGTTTTCCACATCACCTAAAGCTTAGTTAAATGCAATTCCCTCTCCAAAGGCAGAGCCATAGAACATGGAATTATCCTTAGATCATCTCTAGTGAGGAAAAAAACGTCCTCATGAGTTTAACAATTCAAATAGTGACAAAGAAGTAGGTTTCGTCTCAACCAAAGCTCCAAAAGTCAACCCTGCAGAGGGTGTAGCCATAATGGTTAACACAATAGCCTCTTCCAACACCTAAGGTTGGATAGGCGTTCGAAAGAAAAATGGAAATAAGGAATGTATTAGATCCACTTAGTGATCTCATTGTCCTCTTGTTTTCTAAGTATGCTCGTATTAGTTCTAGGATGCTCCCACAAGAGCCCCGCCTTATATTTTAGCAAATGATTAATAGACTTTTACTTACAATAACAATAAAAAGGGAGGACCGAGCATAAAAAGGAGGGACGAAGCGAGAAAAGAGTCACGAGGAGGGTGGAAGTGATTGTGCGAAATATTCCATAGAGGACAGAATCCCCTGCAGGAGATATTAGAAGAGATTTGTGTAGATTCATGGTAGATGAGCTTGATATTCGAGATCATTGCAGAAAAGGCATCCTATGGTTCTAGTACATGCTCTGTTGGCACGGAGATCCGCCTCCTTATTGAGGTTGCGGAGAATGTGGAAGAAACTTATCTCCTTCATCTTAAAAACAAGAAATTGGCACCTGTTGGTGGTCTGACGGAGCGCCACATTGGATGCCGAGCGGTCGTGAATCATCATACTGATAATAATAGTCGAATCTCCAAATATCATGGCATTGATTAGGCCAAGCTTTTGCAATTGTATTATACCTTGAAGCAAGGCGACAACTTCTGCCCTATTGTTAGAAAGAGAACCTAGTCCCCATTCATAGGATGAAATAATAACACCAACTTCATTACGGATGATGCCTCCAGCCCCAACCACTCCCGAGTTGGACTTAGAAGCCCCATCAAAGAATAGGGAATGTCTTTTATATATTTTTAACCAAATGACAAACTCCTCCTCATTTAGTCGAATTTTCCAACTGTTATCATATTTGTGCAGTTGATTAGTTATGGTGCTACTGCTATTGATGATATTGTTTTTGTCCAGAAGATAGCCAATAAAATTTCGTTCTTCCACACAGAGGTCTTTATAATCAATTTTTTTTTACTCTTGGCTGAAATCGCTTCGAGTGTGAGGCTCCGAGATTTGCTACATAACTTTCTGAAGGAGGGTTCTTTATCTTTAAAGACCTTTCGATTCCGAGACAGCCGTATTCCAAAGAGTTGAATAGGGAAGGGCGTCCCAAACGCTTTTGTCTATGTTGTTCTTCTTTCGTTTCCCAGGATAACTACTTCCCCATGAATGCAAGGCTTCAACAATGGTGCTATGTGAATCCCATGAAGGTTGGAAATTTGGAATGAGCTCCTTCCAACAGCGAGAGGCAACGGGACATTCAATAAAGAGATGTTGAATAGTTTCTTCTGCTGCTTAACAATTTGGGCATCTTGAGGGTCCAATCACGCCTCGTTTTTTTAGATTATCAAAGGTTAAGGTTTTCCCTTTTAACAAAGTCCATATAAAGAATTTGATCTTGGGGAGGGCCTCGGATCTCCAAGCTGCCTTCCAGTTTGACCATATAGGCATGGGATAGTCATTATTGCAGAGGTATTGATATGTAGCTTTAATAGTATAAGTTGATCCAGAAGAATCCCAACAGAATTCATCCTCACTGTCTTTTTTAATAGGAGAAATACCATGGAGATGAGCTTGAAGGGCTCTGAGACCCGCATCTAGATGAGCAGGGACTTCTGGGAAATGCCACCCAGTCCAGAGCAGAGATTAAGCGTCCCAATTAGAGATATGGTTCAAATAATGCAGGTCCATGTTACTGAAGAAAGATAAAATTTGGTGAGTTCCAGGTTTGTTGTTAATGGGGAGCTGTCCGGTAATTCGATCCTTCCCAATGCTGATGTTGTTACCGCCCATGGGTACTTTGGAAACATTTTGAGCGAAGAATGGAATTGCTTTTTTGCATAGCCCCCAAATTTTGGAGCAATTTCTGTTGGGGATATCTTGGTGAAGGAGATGCTGCCTAGTAGTATTGAGATATTTAATTTCTAAGACACTCTTCCACCAAGTCGGCTTACCACTGATGAGTCTCCAAACAATATTACCTCCGAAGGCAACATTTAGGAGTTTTGGAGATTGGACTCCCAATCCACCATGTTCCTGATCTTGAATGACCTGTCTCCAATTTATGAGGTTGTATTTCCTTTTGTCACATTTCCCCCCTTGCCATAGGAAGTGTCAAATGATGGCTTCAATTTTATGATGGAAGATGGCAGGGGCCTGAAGAAGGGTGAATTGATATAAAGGCAAAGAAGAGAGACCATATTTGAGGAGGATGAGGTGGCCTACAGGATTAAGCCACGAAGAACCCCATTGTTGCACTTTTCTTTTCATTTTGTCGATGGTAATGTTCCATACTTCTACCTTCAAGGAAACAATACTCACAAGCATACCCAGATATGAAAAAATCCCCTAGTCCAATTTGCAAGGGACCCCAAATATGTTAGCAATGTTGTGAATAGTTTGAGCAAAAGCGTTCCAACCATAAATACAGCTTTTAAGATGATTAATCATACCTTCGGAGTAGCTCATGAATTTGTCCAAGATTGTTTTAAATTGTTGGGCTATGATCTTGGAGGCTCCTCCCATAAGAAGAGTATCATCTGCACATTGAGAATGGTTCATATTTTTAACTCCGTTGCCAAATTTGATGCCAGTGATAAGCCCCACCCGACGCTTTTGGTCCAAAGCCTTGTTGAAGGATTCAACCATCAAAATGAAGAGATAAGGAGATAGAGGACAACCTTGTCTTAAACCTCGTGAGGATTGAAATGAGGGGGTTGGTCTGCCATCGACGAGGGGAGATATCCAAGGGCCGGAAATGCAAGCTTTAACAAGATCAAGAAATATTGGTTCAAACCCCATTTTTTTAAGGATAGCAAGGAGAAAGGAATGCCTGACCCTGTCAAAAGCATTGGCAAGATTAAGCTTTAAAATGAAGCCTTTTTATTTTCGAGAGATGCCAGAGTGTATTGCCTCTTGGACAAGGAGGATGGAATCGGATATTTGTCTGTTAGACATGCAGCCTCCTTGATTTTCAGAGATGAAGTTATGAAGATGCGGTTTAAGGCGCATGGCAAGAATTTTGGTCAAAATATTATAAGAGGAGTTACAAAGAGAAATAGGCTGAAATCTAGAGAAGGATGAGGGCCAATTTTCTTTAGGAATGAGGGTGAGGTGGGTGGCATTGGTGTAGCCTCCGATTTTGCTCTTGCACTGAATCCATTGTATCATTTTGACCAGATATTTTTTAATTGTGTCCCAATATGCTCTGTAGAAACTAATAGAAAAACCATATGGACCCGGTGCTTTGTCCGGATGCAGGGTCCATATTGCACTTTGGATCTCCTCTTCTTCAATTTTTCTGTTGGGCATATTATTTATTTCCTCATTGACCGTGGTGGGAAGATGTTGGAGGAAGTCAGAATAGTCTTCAATGCCTCTCGTCTCAGTAAGAAGATCATGAAAATGTTCAGTGGCGGATTTTTTAATTGTTTCTTGATCGGTTTGGAGATGTCCTTCCGCATATATAATGGAAGTGATATTGTTCTTTGTTTTACTAACAGTGGCCTGTTTGTGAAAAAAGGCAGAGTTCTTGTCACCTCCTTGCAGCCAAAGTTGCCTCTATTTTATGCGCCATTTTTGCTCCTCCTCTCTATTGGCGTGGTATAGCTAGCAGTAGAGATCGCTTTCAAGATCACGATGCTCTTGAATAAGCCCAACTGCTTCAATTTTACTATGGACGCCTTCCAAACTGCACTTTATGTCAGATTGGATCCGCTCTGGTTCTTTATATTGGAATCTCGCCCATTCTTTCAGAGCTATCTTTTTTTTCTTCAATTTATTTTCCCATATGAAGGCTGGGGAGCCTTCAATGTGTTGGAGCCAAGTATTGCGAACAATCTGATTTGATTCAGGTATATTGTTCCATAGAATACTGTATTTGAAAGGGATGGGCCCTAGAGAGCGTTGATCTTCAAGGGTGAGGGTGATAGGATAGTGGTCCGAAGCAGAAAAGGAAAGAACATAGGTAGAGGCTTTAGAGAAGGATGAAAGGAAGGAGACATCAACAAGAATTCTGTCTAGCCTCTCCATGATGTTGTGCCTCCCTAGTCTTCGATTTCTCCAAGTGAATCTGCAGTTTTTAGGTGCTATATCCACCAAATCATGCTCTTGCATTATGCCTTCAAGCTAAGTCCTAAAAGGGTCTTGATTGAAACATCCTCCTCTCTTCTCATTGGCATGGAGGATGAGATTGAAATCTCCTCCAATTTAAATATTATTGTTTTCCTCTTCGTCAATATCTGCCTTGATGGAATTCCAGCACTGTTCTTTATCTCTGTAATGATTTAGGGCATAAACATTGTAAATGGTGATTCTTTTTATATCTCTGCAGTTCTCTAAAGTGATTTTGACCCAATTCTGCTTGATTGTGTTTTCTTTATGATTCCAAATACTGTGATTTCAGAGGGTGACAAGACCACCGGAAGCGCCTCTTGATTCAAAGAGGAGGCCTTCATACTGCTTTAGCTTATCAATTGTTTCCTTCATTTCTGATCTTCCTTGCTTAGTTTCTTGCAAGAGAAGGATTTTTGGCTTCTCATGATTTATCAGATCTCTGAGGGCAGCTATTTTGGAGGGGTGCCCTAATCCCCTGTTGTTCCAAGAAAGGACTTTCATCATTGAGGGGAGTTGTTCCGAAGGGTTTCTCACCCTCCATGTTCCTTATAAGCCTCCTTGCTAATCTGCCCCAGTATGTAGGTTTATATGGGGTTTTGAGTGCCCATTGCTATATCCTTTTGCGATTTTCATCCCTTTGCTGTTTTGTAGATTTCCTTCTTGGGCCTTGTTTTTTTTGTGACTCAAGATTTGCTCCATGCTCCTTCGAATAGTTCCTAGTTGTTCGAATGGAAGGGGGGTCTTGGGAGAAAGAAGGAGGATCCGAAAGGATAGGGGAGGTACGAGGGTTTTCAGGCTGGATGAGAGGGATGATAAGGGGAGGGTCATCATCGGGAGGAGAGATGGAGGAAAAGGGATTGGAAGACTCCAGGGCGGTCTTGGGAGGGGGAAAAGGAGAAACTGGGGGTACAGATAGGCGGAGAGGGGGATCCCGGGAAGTGGGGGAGGAGGAGGCATGGGGATTAGTCTTGGGAGGAGCAGTAGAGGGGTTTGCCTTAGAGTTCGAGACAGTCTTCTTTTTTTTAACCATTTCCCATTGAGCTTCTTGAGTAGAGTTTTCAACATCAATTATTTTAGAGCAACGATTTGCAAAGTGGCCATATTTGTGACATACCTTACATTTGAATGAAATCTACTCATAATACAGCTGCTGTATATGAGTCCAGTCATCCACTTTGAGCTTGATGGCCTCCAGAATACCCTTGCCAAGATCTACCTCGACGCAGATCCTGGCACAGGCTTGCATATTGTCCCTTGGTTCACTTCGATCAATAAATTTTCCAACGGCATTCCCAATGGCTCAGACAAATTCATCTCCCCAGCAGTGGAGGGGGAGGTGAGGAAGACGAACCCACACCGGAACTGCGCTGGGCACATCCAGCTCAGGGTCAAAATCCGACGTCCATTTGTTGAGGTACAAACCTCTGGTATCCATGAAGTAAGGGCCATTTTTGAAGATCAAATCTTTGTCTTCTTTGGGTTCAAAATGGAAAGTAAAATACCCTTTCCCACAGAAGCGGATTGAGATTTTGCCATTAATTTTATAAGATCAGTTTCGCTCGATCCATCTTTGCACCATCTTCGGAGAGGGCCAGAGCCCAGTAAATTGTCCAATAAGTCCCTTTTCAGCAAGGGAGAGAGCAACCATGCAAGGTAAATATGGTGGAAGAATGACTTCCTGCAGATCGTCGAGTTTCTTCACAAACTTGGAGATCGATGGGCGAGGACGTTGAGGCGGCAGAGAGTTAGCAAGAGCTGAGAAGGCAAGGTGAGCAGCGGCCGCCTCCGAGGAGGATTCTGGAGGGGCCATGCCTAGCAAAGAAAGATGATGAGCAGGGGTTGAAGGCACAGGCGCAACAACAACGCGACCTAGCAGAAACAAAAAATGGATTGAAAGTATGCATTTGAAAGTAATATTACTTCTATGTAAAAATTATGATTAAAAAAAATTGCAAAATTAAGCCAAGCATGTCACCGTAATTTAATTGACACTAATTATGTCAGCAAACAACTAGTATGACCTATAGGAGACCATGTACTCACAAAGGTATAATATAAAAAATTAAACTTCCAAAGCTCTCAAAGGACAATGATAATCACCATTATGGAAGATACAAAGAGGCATGAAGCCTCTAATGGGCTTGGACACAAACCCATCATAATGACCAAAGAAATAGTTACATGATTTCATCTTATTTCCTTAAGATCTTGTTCCAAGAGCTAAGTGGAGAGGATGACAAACCCACTAGAGGTGACACCAACTTCCATGAATCCAACACATGCAAACTTGAAACCACTATATTACATTTAGGGAAGAAAATATCATGACTAGTGTACGTGGCCTTTATAGGAATGGCTCATGCCCTCGTCACTTTTGATCTATAGTCACCCTCACTATAACATAAATATAGAAACATGATTCCATAAGTCTCACCAAAGACAATTGGAAAAACTTTGCTTCAATGATTAGCTGTGACAAGTCCTAGATGAAATTGCAAATGGGGGAATCAATGCCAAATAAATTGCTTCAACCCTACTCACACCTAGAAGCACATAACCTATTATAGTGCCCATGCTCTATCGCTCTCCTGGATCTGGTCCCTTTGACGACACCTTAGTCACATGTACCTTTGAATATGCAACCATATCTCATTTCCTAACACGTATCCTTCAAATCTATACATAGTGTCATCTATATCCTTGAATTCAACATTGTCCCCTTGTTTTTATAAATATTGCTCAACCAAGTCCTTCTAATTTCTCTTTGAACCCTACCTTATTAAAATACAATGAATACATAACCATAAGGTTCTCTAATGATCCAGGTGGATATCAGTGGCCACCCACTATTCCATGTTGCTAACAACACCATTTCTTATTTTGCAACATAGTTTCATATTTTGGCAGTTTTCAGATCCTAAACTTTCAGAGCTATTTTGAGGCCCTAAATGGAATTTTTTGGGGAAACAGGTTGATGAAATTCATGCACTACCATTGTTAGTAAAAAAATGTACTCCTTGGATAGACCTTTCCAATGAGCTATCATGCATGCCAAACAAAGATCATATACCAAATTTACAACACAGAGAAGTTAACATTCCAACTTACCCCATTAGAATCATAAACCTTTGTCGCTTCATCTCCTAGCATTAGGGTTTTGGAATTTTAGGGTTTATCATTGTTTCTCCATGATTTAAAGGCCCCATAACCTCATTGCAACATTGTTTAGGAAGGTGCATAGTTTTCACGTCTCTTCTTAGAGATAAGCTACCACCATTCAAGTTAGTTTGCTTTTATTCGATGTGTAAATAATTTTGACATTTTTCATTTATTAATTGAAGTCAAGATTCACTGTATCTTTGTGTTTTGGCTTTGAGTATGTATTTCATATTATTCCATTCATATATTCAAATCATCTAATAGAATCACACAATATTCACAAGAACCCACCCTCGAATCTAAGTTAATATGCTTCACCAAATTCATCTTCTTCTTCAGATTCCAATAACTTGGCTTTGCTCATTTCCATTTCTGAAGAATAATGTCATTATTTGTGCAACCTCTTTAAAAGTGCCCATGATTAAGACAAAATCAACACCTAAATAATATATATTCATATGTATGATCAAATACCATTCATCCATGTTAATAATAAAGATCATCCACTTTGGAAAGCACTCTAATAGTTTGCATGCAATCATGGATCCTATTGATTGGCCAAAATTTTCCACCAACAATAAGGGGATATCCTTTGAGAAAATTCCTACTTAGACCTCACACCATTTGGAATAGGAGTCCCGCTTGGTATATTGGCCCGACTGCCATCCTATTTTCTTTAAGATATGCTTTGGACAAAATTAGCAACACGTAAGAAAACTAATACAACTTTTGATGAGCACAAGTTAGATAGTTTTGTGAAATACTTTGCAAGTAATATGCACAAAACACTACCACAATCAAGATAAATAACATGAACCTTTAAAAGAAGAATGTTACTATACTTCAATAAAGATGCATGTAAAAGGAATGATTCATTGATTAATTGAAAAGTAGTTTACAAGCAACAACGATTGTTAAAACATAAATAACATACAACTTCAAACAAGATATGTGTTAGAAGCAATAAAATAGTTCATTATCCTTAACACACATGAAAGCAAACACATACCATCAAATCATTAAGAGATGAACATCACAATGATTAACAATACATGCATGAAATTTATGCTTGGCTTATTGAGCTTATTAATATTGAGTGGAAATGTTGAAGTGCACTACTACAAGAAATATTCATGAAATATAGTACTGGAGTTATGAAGTTATCACTTGTTTTCTCAAAGGAGTTATAAGAACTCTCACAATATGCTCACAATGATATCCAAAACTAAAAGTCCCTTCTTCCTTACCACTAGGGTATATTGATACAAAAAGTATGGTGACCTTTCACATTCCCCTATGACTCTTCAACTACCCTAGTGACCTTTCGACTTCTATTTGACTTTTCATTTCATTTCATTATTCTAATTCCAAAAATATTTCATTTACAAAATTATAATTAAAATTAGGCAAATCAAAGTGCATTCATGTGATGAGATGTATGATGAGAATTTTGGGTGCTTCAATACGAAGTTATAGAGTCACATATGCATGCCACACCTTGTATTCAATAGCTACCTCTTTGACCTTCTATGACAATTCACGATCATATCACACTCTACATTCCAAGGTGTCAGGAACTAGTGTCTTTGACTCTGTATGTACCCAGTTCAAATACATTGTTAACTTGGTATGTAGCCTTGCAGGTTCTGCAACATACTATATTATAACAGCCATTGTAACCTCTAGATCCTTCTGCACAACTACTTGCCTCATGGGATATAATTATTTCTAGATCTCCTGCTTAATCTCTTCTCCCAATATCACTTCCCCTAGTGCACCAATAAAAGGTATTTTATATACTTGGACTAGGGATTCCAACCCATTGTGCAATTTTTGATAAGTTGATATTGTTGTAACCATGATTTTGCTCAATCTTTCATGTGATTTCAAAAACATCCTCACCTCCACCTTATCCAACTTAGCATCAAATCTATCCTTCTTTGGAAGTTTTGTTAGTGCATTGGGGTACTTCGTGTTCCACTCTTGGATATAATCCATTGCCAAGAGTGCTAATCTTGTTAACTTTCCTCCATCTTGTTATTCCTTTTGTATATATATTAGCAGAGTTATTACTTTATGCAATATTGTAATCTAATCACATACTTGTTTTATGACCTCCTACAATGCTTTGAGATCTTCAATAATGGTTGCTTGTAGAATATCTTGGTTGAAGTCCATGGTAGAGATATTATAATTATTTGTGCGAAGTTTCTCATTATGTTATTGTGCATTGGCTAATTCTCCTTTCAATATTTCAACCTCTTTTTATAGGATATTGACATTATTTTTTGTTGCAGATATGAATGTTGTGCCTGCCGAGCTATCACTATAGGATTGGTCCTTGTATCCGTCATAGTCTCCCTTTCCAAAGTGACTGAGATAAGCTTATTTGACTCATTTGGATAATAATTTATTATTTCCTGGTTGATCTTGAACATGAATTGATAAAATGTAAAGTTAGAGATATACAATATTCTATCTTCTTCTCGGAATATGATACCCATTTCATTCATTGGGAGATGTCCTCTAGTAATGAGTGTACGAAGTCAAATGTTCAATGCAGGCACAACTGGTTCAACTGTTGAATCCTTCATCCTAATATATTTCTCTACTTTATCAACCAAATATTTGGCCATCATTATTCTTATAATTGTTTGGAAAGTTCCTCTTCTTCTTTCCTTTCCTTTTCTTCTTCTTCAAGTTGCTTCCTTCACATATCCTCTTCTTGTTTTAATTTATGCTCTTCTTCCCTCTTCCTTCTTCTTTCTAGCTTCTTCCTCCTTTTTATTCCTTTTCATTTCTTTCATTTTCCTTATTATTTCTTGCTTTTTCCTTTCTTTATCCTCTTTCATCTTCATTTCTTCCTCTTGTTGATTCGTCTAAGCTTCCTCCTCTTCTTCTTCTTTTTCGTCTCCTCTTATGTTTTCTTCTTTGACTATATATATGCCCTGAGCTTATTTGTTTTTTCTCTTTTATCCTCTCGCTCTTTTTATTTTAACATCAAACTTTTTTTTTGTGTCCATGATTTCATGAGAGTCTTGTTCTAAATCTACCAAGACATTTCTTGTAATGTCGACATCCCTCGACCGGGGAATATGTCTCGAGTTTTTACTAGTAAATCCAACATTAATCCTACGGAAGCACATCTTTCCAGACACCAATACGTCACCGTTACCAAATTTCCTTGAATAATTTGACAATAATACGATCTTTATTCTCACGGAAGCATATAATCCCTGTGGAAGCATATATTTTAGGATTTTCATTAATAACCCTTAGCTTACTACCACAATTCTTATTGTGTTTATCACCCAAGTTAAACCATACCTTTAATTAAATGGAAATTAATTATACTTTGATAGATTTTTTTACATATAGTTCATGCACCCAAATTAGGGTTCCTATTGGACCACACATTTACTCATGAATTTATTCATCACTCAATAAACATAAACATAAACTTGACAACATGTGCAAGTGATCAAACCCTTGGAATTAAGGTTTCCTCATAATTCAACACAACAAGCATGTGAATGCATGGAATTATAAATAAGTCATAAATGCATTCAAATCATGAACGCACAGTGGAAAATACACACTAGTCAACCTTTTTTTAAACTACTAACTCAAAAATTAGGGTTTCAAGCATAAAGTCCATATTCGACACAAAGCATAAAAAAAACACATATCAGGTCAAGAATATCGACTAGATACAATCTCTCCTCATTCCACCCTACCATAGACCACATGGTTCATTAATTTCAGCCATGGTTCACCCTCGAGGCGAGGCTGCAACTCCACAAGAAATAATAAACCAACAAAAATAAAAAATTCGTGACCAAGGTGCCAACCCAACATGCATGCTACTCTAAGGCTATTTATGCACCCTACAAGTCACAACTAGAACATCTCCCAACTGGTGTCAGATTCCAAACTCAGGGCTCACAAACTAGTTGTCCTAGGATTGATGTCCAATTGTTATCCTCCTCTAGTAAACGCTTTCCTGTATCATAATACATAGAGATAATGAAAAATGAATGAATCATCCTTTATTTATATGCAAGTATATACATACATACATGTTTCCCCCACGACATGGCCTCTCTATCACGTCACACACCGAATCCATGTGCCTATTACCACTATCGATCATCAACATCATTTCCCATGTCTACGAAGTCTCACTACCCCTCGTACTCTTTAACGTGGAATCCCTCGTGACCAACCTAATTTATTATTAATAAATGTTTTAATACATCATAATTACAAATCTGAATCTTTGGCCACTTAGCTATTAAAGGCATATAAATATATGCATGTTGTCCCCACAACTATTTAACATGGCTACATGGTCACGCCAGCCTCGTAATATAAACTCTGGCTCAACAACCTAATAATCCAAAGTATCTGGCTCACCAACCTAAATGTTATAGTACATTATTTACATAGGCGCCCTAGCCTTATCATGTAATACTCATCCCATTGGCCTAACCATGCATATACTTCCAGAGACACCCAAGCCTCAATATCCACATATACATATACAACATGGGCGGTCAGGCAAGGGGTATTACATTCCTCCCCCCTTATTTTATGCATTATCCTCAATGCATAATATATCCATAATATGAATTTGTTGATACAAAATAACTTTAGCTCTGTGTCCTTGTACATGGCTTCATACTCGGGAATCCTCCAAAATTCAAGTGCCATCTACACATGAACAATATCATGAGGTCCTTGTCCCCTGCTAGAAAGCGTGCCCTCTCAACACCATATTTATCACACCTAGACAACATAAAAAACAATGAAATTAACATCAACAACCATTAATTTAGAATTCACATGCATATAATCCTAATTTTGGAAAGAGCAACATTAACCATTTGCATGCAAACATTTATCTAAACATGCAAATATGAATTGGAAACTTTAATGTAACGTAGTAATCGTGTACAAATTCATGTCATGTTTGCATTATTGTGCCTCAACCATGATGAAACGTTCTTCTTGCATGCCAACATTATATATCACGTCTGCATTTAACTCAAAAATAAAAACATTAATCATATGCATGCAAAAATTTATCTAAACTTGCAAACATGAATTGGCAACTTTCATGTAACCTAGTAATGATGTACAAATTCATGCCATGTTGGCATTCTTGTGCCTCGACCATGAGGAAATGTTATTCTTGCATGCCAACATTGTATGTCATCCTTGCATTTAACTCATACATACAATCATCCTGCAATCTCACTAATTTTTGTTGTTGTTCACAATCACTGCATGCAAATAATCTCTTTTATCACTGCTTTGGCCCCTTTAGCTGTCGTTATTATTTATATTTTCCTTTATTTTAAATAACAATAACTCGTTCAACCGAAACAAATGTTGTAGAGCCTTTATGTTACCTAAATACTAAATCATCTGCAATTTGTTAAAAACATTTTGAGCTTATTTTTTCTTTGATTCTTTGTGTTTCTACTCAAGTTCAAGCTAACAATAATTTTCTTCCCATGAAATCAATAATTGGTCCACAAATATGATATTCTTACAAATTTCAATTCACAATCCCCATATCCTCATATGCAAGTATAAAGTACGTAACATAATCAATACTTATTTTGCAAGAGTCGATAGTGGTTATTCGAGACATAAACCAAATCTCTCACATATGGATGCATCCTATTCGACATGGTTAACTAATAGTCATGCCCTAGTTGGTTACAAAGTCCAAATATAGAGCTCATCGACTGGTTGGTTAGTTCCAGATTCCCACCTAAGGATTCACTGACTATCATTAAACCAATTTCCCTTTAGAACTCCATAACTACCACATATATAGACTAGATCCCCAAGCTCTCAGAGCCACCTAGGCTCTCAAACCAAGATGCATCGAATCAAGTGTGATTAGCCGAATAATCACACTTTTTTTTTTTTTTTTTTTTTTTTTTTTCAGTTTTGAGTTCAACCTCAAAACTGACTTATTAATCAATTACTGAATCAATGACTACCCTTAGGTGCTTCAAGGTCTCAATACATACCTACAATATTCAACAAATAGGAAAAACACACTATATTCATACATGTACTATAGATATTGTATTATTAAGAATTCCATCTTATAATTAAAGAACATGTATACATAACATTAGAGATGACAACCAACACTTATATGTAAAAGTTAATATGATGTTAGCTTCACGAAAATCTACTTGCCCATCACTGGCTATGTACTCAGTACCCATGCTAGCCAAGGTACCAAGCCTCAAAAAATTTCAAGTGGATTTTCTGGGCTCTCCAGGTAGCCTTCACGCCCTTGAACCATCCTCTTTGGATTCACACACACTAAATCATCTTCTCTAGTTGCACTCACCCTTACAGGCTCATGCATCCCCTTCATTGATTAACAATCCCTCATGTGATCCATCTTGCCAAGGCCTTTGTGTGAAAGAAGGATGCAATCCCATTAGGTCTACTCATCCATAATGTGGTTTCCCTGAAAATTGCATCATTATCAACAACAACCATGACTAGCTTCTAATCGTTTATTGCATTGACACTACAACATATTATTGTCAAATATCATGCAATTAACAAACACATGCTCACATATTACATATGTATGTGCAATGAGGGAGGCACTCTGGAGAGATGGTCAGTGACTCGAGAAGATGAGATACATTTGAGAACCGACCACATGTTCGACCTCCGGGAGCTGAAGCGAGTGCCTCCGAGGAGAAACGTACAAGGTAAGGGTATCAATCTCTCCTGACAACTGAATATCTGAAGGATCTAACTTTGTGAAGGAAGGAAAGCAAATGAAATATGACCTCGAGGCTAAACGGGTGGACCCCAAACTTTGCCTAAATAATGGAAGTGGGATTGTATGTTTGCATCGGATCTGAGGAGTAAGGTCTAGACTTGCTCCATCTAGGCCTAATTTGTTTGAACCAAGCTTGGCCCCCATAGCTTAGATCCGTAGAGGACCATGGGTCTAATAATCACCTCCATGAGGTAGAGTTTGGATGAGATGTCTTGAAATTAACTTTGGAAACGTTGTCTCTCTATGAGGGCCAAGGAACCATACCCTTTACTGGGTCGAAGCTGGAGGGCTTGTTGTATATAAAAACAGGGTCTTGTAAACTACACTCTGAAATAGAGGTATGATGTGGTGATCTTAATCTCTTCCCCCCGATAATAGAAATGTTGGTCTGTAAGAGCTTTCTTTGAAGCATTGAAGATCATAACCTTAGTTTTACCAAGGTTGACTGTCAACTGTCGAAGGTCACAAATGCTGGTTAGGGCATCAATCTGTCTTTGCAGTCCCTTTGGAGTAGATGCCCACAAGATCAAGTCATCGACAAAAAGGAGCAAGGAGATCAATAACTCATGCATAAGGCAACCATCGCCCTCCTGGATATGCTCATGGAGGAAATATTCCAACTCGTTAATATAAATTCTAAAGAGGGTCGACAAGAGGGCCCACCCCTGTTTTACCTTGATGGTACTATTAATGAAATCAGAAAGGCCATACGTCAATCTGAGGTGACCCAAGACTGACTTGTACAATCTCATGATGACTACTAGGAGGGTATCAGATATGTCAATGTCACGAAGTCTCTAGAACAATGTGTTGAAGTTGTAATCAATGTCGATCTTCATAATGTAATCATTAATGTATTGATTATATTCATTATTATTATTTTATTTTTGGTCAAAGCATGTTCTTCATGCTTATAGAGTAAAAAGAGTCAAAAATAATTTATTATGAGTAAAAAAGAAAATGTATTTGAGTGAAGTCCCATTTGGACTTTTGTAAGAAAAGAAATTTGATTTTTATGTTGCTTCAAAGAGTCTATAAAATGTTTAGTCGACTCTCCTTGGGACAAGTCATCCTAGGCCTCCAAGAGTCACATTTTCGACCTCCTAGAAAGCTATATAAGAGGGAAATTTTACGCTCTTGGAGATCATCCATTCGACCAAAAAGAGAAAATTTGAAGAAAGCAAAAAAAGAGAATATAATCGAGTCAAAGGAGAGAGAATAACGAAGTTAAAGACAAAGACAAATTTTCAAGTTGACCGAAATTTGACCTTGAGGCAACTCGCACGTGTGACTGTAATTTCTGTGACAAAGATCGAAATTCTGAGGTCACCACAGGCTGAATTTTGGCCCCCTAATTGTAGGTTTGTAATTTCGGAGAGTTGACAAGATTTGGGACATTTTGACCATCTTTGACTTTGACTAGAGTTGATTAGATTTAGAGGTGACTTGGAGGAGGGTTAAACTTGACATTATGGTAGCAACTTTGGGTCTTGGTCTTGGTCTTGTAAATCTCATTTTGATCTGATTCTATAAGAGGAGGACTGTGAGTTTTCCCCCTTGTGGGGTTTTTCCCTAGCTTGGAGCCTAACTTTTGTCTCTCTTGTCTCTTTGATTTTCTTGAAATATTGACCATTTGTATAATTGCTTGATGAAGAAAACTTAAGAAGCAATAAGAAGACATTAAACATTCACAATTAATTATCAAGAGGAATCAAGCCTTATCTACCCTATGCTTTGTTATGAACAAAATGCCTTCTTGGGTACAGTGCCAAATGCTTTCCAGAAGTCTACAAAGCAACAATAGACTTTTGAAGAGTGATGAAGAGCCTCTTCAATAATGGCTCGAAGTGTGAAAATGTGATCAATCGTTTAGTATCCCGGGAATAAGCCTTCTTGTCTTCCCACTTTGAGATGTCGTCTCTCTAACTCGTCGGAAAGTCACTGATGTAAGATCGTGGCATATAGCTTAGAGAAAGTATGGCCTACCATAATAGTCCTGTAGTTGTTTGGAACATATCTACTCCCTAACTTGTGGATTAGATGGATAATGTGTCGTGTCCGTGTAGAGGGGACACTGGAACATACCACCTGGTTAATTAGATAAACAATATAAGACTCAAGAGACTGATACCATGTTTCAGGAATTCAGTTTGGAAGCCTTCCTCGTCTGCTACCTTGTTGATTGGGCATAATTAGTTTGTGTCATTGTGATTGAGATTGGCTAATGTGAAATTTAATTTTGCTAATTAAGTTATGGATCTAGTTGATCTAGGTGGATATTGGTGGCCACCCGCCTATTCCACTTGGACCCCCACCATTGTTTCTTTCAGCTTTTCAGTTTCCTTAATTATAGCACAATTTACTATTTTTTTGCAATTTTTTCAGGCCATGAACTTCCAGAGCCGTTTTGAGGCCCTAAACGATGTTTTTTGGGCATGAAACCTTCGACAATTATGATTCTTCCAAACTTGATATTCGCTGTCAACAGTTGTAGTCCTCGGATAGATATTTCTAACAAGGTGTCATGTGCGTCAAACAGAGATAGTATGCCAAAGTTACGACCCCGGGAAATTGATGTACCAATTTACCTCCACGGGGCCCATAGTCTGGCGTTTCATATCCCAGGGTTAGGTTTTTGAATGTTTAGGGTTTTGCATTGTTTCTCAATAATAAATAGGCCTTTGAGCCTCATTGTAACATAATTCAGAGGCATGTAGCAGCCACATCTCTTCCCAAAGATAAGCTACCAGTGCCCTAACCAGTTTATTTCCATTATGTCTGTAAGCATATTTCAGTTATGAGATATTAATGAAATGAAGTCTTATTTCTGTTGCATCTTTGTGTTTATGTGTATTTCTCTATTTTATTGTGTTCCTGCATAAGTCTGGATCAATGGTATCAGAGCAGTCTGCTCTTTCTTGATCCTTCTTTGTAGGTCCCCAACAAGGTCAGCTTAGGGCTTGATCTAGTTGAAACTTTGCAAGATCAACCTCGCAAACCCCGACCACTGCCCAATTGGGAGGAAAAGAAAGACGAGGGAGTAGGAGATCCTATCAAAATATTGGTCGAGGAGGCCCTCGAGAAACAAAGGAACGCGACGATGGATAACTTTTCCCAGATTCTTCAACGACTGCCCACCGACGACACATCTGCACCCAGCAGCCACTCTGGAGGCGCAACTCTTTTTAAGGTACAAGTAAAATTTTACATTCCCATATTTGAGGGCCAAATAGATGCACACATCATAGATAGATGGTTGAATTTATCAGAAGGGTATTGCTTGGTTCATGACTTTTCCAATCGGGAAAAGATTACTTTTGCACTCCTCAACGCTGCCCCCCATGTCAAGGACTGATGGGAAACCTACTGTGAGCAAAAGGACGAGAGGGAACCCTCTCTGTTTTCCGCCGCACCCACTTGGAATTATTTTTGAGACGCCATCAAGCAACAATATTATCCCGTGGGGAGCTATGAGGAGAAATACATACAATGGACTACGTTGTAGCAATAAATAAATCAATATGTGCATGAGCTGACGAATTTTTTCCATACCCTGCGCACAAAATTGGGTATCAAATATTTGGAGAAACGTTTGGTGTTGATGTACCGCAATTATTTGCACATATAAATTCAGGAGGAAATGGAGTTCCTCAACGTCTCCTTGCTTGGTGCAACATACTAGTATGTTTCCAAGATTGAGTAGAAGTTCAGACTGAAGAAGCGAGACTTTCGATTTGTGAATCAGAAGCAAGGGAAAGGTGCCCCAAACCGCTGAACAAAGGACAAAGCCAAGGCGGGGCAGCCCAGGATAACCCACCAACGCTACAAGCAAAGAACAACACCACAAAGCCAAAGAAGGACATGGGAAAGTGGTGTCAGTTCCATAAGAGCTCCACTCACAACACAAGCGAGTGTTGAGCCAAGCAATCACTGGTGGCCGAGTTGAAGGCTTCTGAATCAGATGCATACTTCGACTCTGAATGAGAACCCGGAAAGGGGAGTGATAAAGGGAAGAAAATTATTGATGCAGAGCCCAACGCCACCATTGCCACCACGAAGAACCGGAAGATCCAGAGGAGGAGCGCTTGTTCCATTCCCAAATGTGGGTAAAGTGTTCCCCACTATAGTTCATTGTTGACAGCAGGAGCCAAAAGAACCTCATTTCAGCAGAGGTCGTGAAGCGGCTAGGCTTGCCGACCACAGTGCACCCACAGCTGTACACCGTCGGTTGGCTTCACCAAGGACAAGATCTCCGCGTCAGCCAACAATGTTGCCTTCCCTACAACATCAAGCCCTTCACAGATGAGGTATTATGTGACAATGCCCCTCTTGATGTATGCGATTTATTATTAGGCCAACCATACTTGTGGAAGCGACATGTTGTATATGAGTCCCGACCTCGCGCTGTTATTGTTACTTTGGGAAATAAATTGTACATAATATCATAGGTAGCACCGCCTGCCGCCATCTCTTTGGTTACTGCAAAACAATGCAATAAGCTCATTTTGAAAACTGGGAAATTTGTTTTCCTGATGATTTTCCCTTAGGGCAAGAAGAAGACTATGGTCACGACCTCCAGACAGGGCTCCTCCGCACGAAAACAACAAATGGACAAGGTCATGGAGGAGTACGAGGACATCTTCACCTCACTCGCAAGGGTGCCTCTGCACTGTTAGGTCAAGCACCCCATAGATTTGACCCTAGGTGTGTCACTTCCTAATGGACCAATCTATCAGCACTCTATTCTAGAGAACGATGAAATCAAGAGGCAGATTCAAGAGATGTTGCAGAAAGGTCACATCCGTCTGAGTTCATCACCCTGTGGGAGCCCGATCATGTTGGTGCAGAAGAAGGATGGGACTTGGAGACCTGTATTGACTATCAGGCGTTGAACAAGATCACTGTTGAGAATAGGTACCCGATCCCACAGATTGATGACCTTCTGGACCAAATCAAGGTGGAAAAATATTTTAACAAGATTGACTTGAAGTCCGGGTATCACCAGGGACTAATCGAACCCTTCGATGTGTGGAAGACTACCTTCAAAGTCAAGGAGGGCATGTTCGAATGGCTAGTCATGCCTTTCAGGTTGACAAATGATCTTGCAACCTTCATGAGGCTGATGGATGAAATCTTGCGACCATTCACCAACTCATTTGTAGTAGTATACTTGGATGACATCCTGATGTTTAGCCAGACTTGGGAAGAGCACCTCCACCACATCCGACAGGTCCTCCAAACACTACGGCAACACAAGTTGTGTGCCAATTTGGAAAAGTGCACTTTTGGCATGACCCATGTTTAGTAGCTGGGGTACACTAGTGATGAGCGAGGGGTGCATGTGGATTCAGCCAAGATCCAAGTCATTTGGGATTGGCCAGCCCCAACCACTTTAACAGAGCTCCGCAACTTTCTGGGTCTTGCTAATTTCTACTGCAAGTTCGTGTTGGGATTCTCTCATATCACTTGGCCTTTGAGTCAAGTCACCAAGAAAGGATCGAAATAAAATTTCTTTTGGTATGAATCTCAACAAAAGGCATTCGAAGTGTTGAAACATCGCCCCTACTCTGCCCCAGTGCTCAGATTACCAGACTTGCAACAACCAATTGAGATCGAGACAGATGCCTCTAACTATGCTATTGGGGCAATTCTTACTCAATAGGGACATCCAGTGGCATATCACAGTGAGACATTGTTTGACACAGTTCAAAAGTATCCCACTTATGAAAAAGAGATGTATTACATTGTGCAGGCTTGACGACAATGGAAGCATTACATTTTGGGGAAGGAAACGATCATCCACACAAACCACTGACCCCTGCAGTTCATACAGACACAAGGGAAGTTGGAGAACGATCGCCATCAGAAGTGGTCCACATATCTGCAACAGTGTCATTTGAACATCAAGTACAAGAAGGGCAGCACCAATAATGTTGTAGACGGCCTTAGTTGACCACCAATCGTGGCACTAACTAGAATTTTGATTAACACAAGACTTCTGATTGGTCGTTTCTCTACAAGAGCGATCCAGAATTTAGCCACACATATAGGACACTCTTGGAGGGTAACTGAGTTCCAATTTTTCACCTCTAAGATGCACTGCTATGTCACCTGGGACACCTTTGTGTTCCTTCAAGCGAGCGTGCCAAGATGATTTGGGAAGCACACTATAGTCGGGTCGTTGGGAATTTTGGGGTCGAGAAAACAATGGCAGTACTGCAAAAGTATTTCTATTGGCCAAACCTTCGACATGATGTCGAGAAGTACATCAGATCTTGCATTGTCTGCGCCATTGCCAAACCGACCATAAAGAAGCAAGGTCTCTATACTACGTTGCCTACCCCTAGTCGACCTTGGGAATCCATATCCATGGATTACATGTCGGGCCTTCCTTCTACTAAGCATGGAAATCACTGTGTTTTCGTGGTCGTCGGTAGATTCTCGAAGATGGCCATTATGGTGGCTTGTAAGAAGAATATCACAACAGAAACCACTGCTAAACTCTTCTTTGAACGAATGTGGGTACACTTTGGGATCCCACAGTCTATCATCTTAGATCGGGACAACATGTTCCTAATACATTTTGGTCCAGCCTCTGGTCAATGTTGGACACCAAGCTCACCAAGTCCACAACTTTCCATCCCCAAACTTAAGGCCAGACAGAGGTCGTCAACAGGATGATCGTACACATTTTGCGCATGCACAACTCAAAGAATCCACACACATGGGATGAGAGCCTCCCCTATGTACAACATAGCTATCTCTGGGCCTTCCACAACTCAACCCACCACAACCTCTTTCAGGTGGGCTTGGGATTCCAGCCATTATGTCCCATTGACGTAGCCATGCCATTTGCAGCTACTCAGGTCGATTCGGCTCATGTCCAGTCTGAAGCTGTCAAGGTGAACAACTTCATTGAGCGCATTCAACACATCCGCCAACAGGTTCATGCCATATTGGACAGAGCCAATGTTAAGTACAAGCAACGACATGATCAACATCGGGTGCCACACAACTTCCAGGTAGGCGACAAAGTGTGGCTACATTTGCAGAAGGAGCGCCTCGCTGGACCCCACCGCAAGCTTCGCTCGCTCCTATATGGGCCATCCACCATCACCAAGGCTGTAGGGGACAATGCCTTCGAGCTTAGTATTCCACCATTCTTTGGTCTACACCCAGTGTTCAACGTGGACTGCCTTCGGCCCTACTTTCCACCTCTACTGGACACATTCGACATGGCAGAACAATTCACACCAACAGAGTTAAACCCAGAATGCATGGAACAAGCCACAACTGATCGGATCATGGACACATAGATCAAGAACACCAACCAGCAGAGGATCCATCTATACCGAGTTGTCAAAGAAGACCAATTCCTTCGCCAGGGCAAGTGGCTCACCAGGGACCAAGTTCAGTAGAAGTTTCATCATCTCATGGAGGAACTCAACGCAATGGGGACCATTGCATCCTAAGAGGAGAGGAATGATCCAGGTGGATATTGGTGGCCACTCGCCTATTCCACTTGGACCCCCACTATTGTTTCTTTTAGTTTTTTCAGTTACCTTAATTGTAGCACAATTTACTATTTTTGGCAGTTTTTTCGGGTCTTGAACTTCTGAAGCCGTTTTGAGGCCCTAAACGACAGTTTTTGGGCATGAAAGGTCTGGCGAAGATGAGTTAGAGTCTTGGTATTTGTTGTTAGCACTTGTAGTCCTCAGATGGATCATTCTAACAAGGTATCATGTGCATCAAACAAAGATAGTATGCCAAAGTTATGACCCCGAGAAATTGATGTACCAATTTACCCCCATGGGGCCCATAGTCTGGCGTTTCATCTCCTAGGGTTAGGTTTTTGGATGTTTATGGTTTTCCATTGTTTCTCAATAATAAATAGGCCTTTGAGCCTCATTGTAACACAGTTCAGAGGCATGTAGTTGCCACATCTCTTCTCAGAGATAAGCTACCAGCGCCCTAGGTAGTTTATTTCAATTATGTCTGTAATCATATTTCAGTTATGAGATATTAATGAAATGAAGTCTTATCTCCGTTGCATCTCTGCGTTTGTGTATTTCTATATTTTATTGCATTCCTGCATAAGTCTGGATCACTAGTTGCACTTTCATTTAGTAGATCTGTAATCTGCTAGGTCAATGAATTGCCAGGTGCTAGGTTCACAGGAAAATTTAACAAATCCTAGACTCAAACCAGAAGAGAAATTCTTGTAGAGGGACGAAGTAGCCCGATTTTCTCAATTTTGGAAGCAAAAATTTCTCTCAGCCCCTCTTAATAAAAAACTAAAGAATAACTATAATTGGAAAATTCAATTGGATACACAAAAATTTCATGAATGGAGAACAAATCGATAGTCATATATCTTGTTTTTTGATGCATATGCAAAGAGGAATCCATGGGTGGTAGGGGTAGGGGTGATCCTTCAAGATTCCCGAGGAAAAACGATAGCCAACTATGCTTGGGGTCTTGGAAAAATCATTAACAACTAGGAGAATGATCTGAATTTATGCATGAACGCAACAGAATACACATATAACTGTAAAAACAAAGATGCAGTGGAAATAATACTTCATTTCATTAATATCAAAGAACTGAAATTTGGTTACAGACAAAATGGAAATAAAATAGCTAGGGCGCTGGTAGCTTATCTCTGAGAAGCGATGTGGTGGCTACAGGTCTCTGAACTGTGTTACAATGAGGCTCAAGGGCCTATTTATTATTGAGAAACAATGGAAAACCCTAAACATCCAAAAACCTAACCCTAGGAGATGAAGCGCCAAAACTATGGGCTTCGTTTGGGTAAATTGGTACATCAACTTCCCGAGGACGTAACTTTGGCATACGATCTCCGTTTGGCGTGCACCATACCTTATTAGAGAGATCTATCCGAGGAATACAACTTTAGATGTGAGAAACATTGAAGGAACTTCCATGTTGCTCCTGATTTTCCCAAAAAACGTCGTTTAGGGCCTCAAAACAACTCCAGAAGTTCAAGACTTGAAAAACTACTAAAAATAGTAAACTATGCTACATTAAGGAAACTAAAAAACTGGAAGAAACAATGGTGGGGCTCCAAGTGGAATAGGCAAGTGGCCAACAATATCCACCTGGATCATTCCTCCCCCCTTAGGAAGCAATGGTCCCCATTGTGTTGAGTTCCTCCATGAGATGAGGAAAATTCTGCTAAACTTGGTCCTTGGAGAACCACTTGCCTTGGTGCAAGAGTTGGCCAGCTTTGACGACCTGATATAGTTGGATCTTCTGCTATCGAGTGTTCTTGATTTGCATGTCCATGATACAATCAGTGGTGGTCTGTTCTATGTAGTCTGGGTTTAAATCTGTTGGTGTGAGTTGTTCTGCAATGTCGGAGGTGTCCAATAAAGGTGGGAAGTATGGTCGAAGGCAGCCCACATTTAATACTGGGTGCAAACCAAGGAATGGTGGAATACTGAGCTCGAAGGCATTGGTACCAACAGCCTTGGTGATGGAGTACGACCCATATCGCAGCAGGAAAAGCTTGCGGTGGGGTCGAGTGAGGCGCTGCTCCTGCAAATGTACTCACACTTTGTCGCCCACCTGGAAGTTGTGTGGCACTCGATGTTGATCATGTCGTTGCTTGTACTTAGCATTGACTTTGTCCAATATGGCATGAACTTGTTGGCGGATGTGTTGAATGTGCTCAATGAAGCTATTCGCTTTGTCAGCTTTAGACTAGACATGAGCCGAATCGGCCTGAGTAGCCACAAATGGCATGGTTACGTCAATGGGACATAGTGGTTGGAATCCCAAGCCCACGTGAAAGGGGTCGTGGCCGATTGATCTGTGGAGACCTCGGTTATAACTGTGTTGTACATAGGGAAGGCTATCATCCCATGTGCGTGGATGCTTTGAATTGTACATGCAGAGAATGTGTACAATCATCCTGTTGACGACCTCTGTCTGGACATCAGTTTGGGGATGGAAAACTATGGACTTGCTGAGCTTGGTGTCCAGAATTGACCTGAGGCTGGACCAAAATTTTCTGAGGATCCTACTGTCCTAATCTGAGATGATAGACTGTGGAATTCCAAAGTGCACCCACACTCGTTCAAAGAAGAGTTTAGCAGTGGCTTTTGCTGTGATATTCTTCTTACAGGCCGCCATAATGGCCATCTTCGAGAATATGTCAACGACCAGGAAAACACAATCATTTCCATGCTTAACAGAAGGAAGGCCCGACATGTAATCCATGGAGATGGATTCCCAAGGTCGACTAGGGGTAGGTAGCGGATTATAGAGGCCTTGCTTTTTGATGGTCGGTTTGGCAATGGCGCAAGGAGTGCAATATCTGATGTACTTCCCGACATCCTATCGAAGACTTGACCAATAGAAATACTTCTGCAGTACTGCCACTGTTTTCTCAACCTCGAAATGCCCAGCGAATCGACTGTAGTGCGCTTCCCAAATCATCTTGGCACACTTTCTTGAAGGAACACAAAGGTGTCCCAAGTGACATAGCTGTGCATCCTGGAGGTGAAAATTTGGAACTTGCATACCCTCCAAGAGTGTCTTGCATGTGTGGCCGAATTTTGGATCGCTCTTGTAGAGAAGCGGCCAATCAGAAGTCTCGTGCCCACAAGAGTTGAGGACGATGGTTAGCGCCACGATCGGTGGTCGGCTGAGGCAGTGTGCAACATTATTGGTGTTGCCCAACTTGTACTTTATGTTCAAATGAAATTGTTGCAGATATGTGGACCACTTATGATGGCGATCATTCTGCAACTTCCCTTGTGTCTGTATGAACTGCAGGGGTTGGTGGTTTATGTGGATTAACGTTTCCTTCCCCAAAATGTAATGCTTCCATTGTCGACAAACCTGCACAATGGAATACATTTCTTTGTCATAAGTGGGATACTTGCGGACTGTGTTGGACAACTTCTCACTGTGATATGCCACTGGATGCCCCTGTTGAATAAGAACTGCCCCGATAGCATAGTCAGAGGCATCTGTCTCGATCTCAAATGGTTGTTGCAAGTCTGGTAAAGTGAGTACTGGGGCATAGCAGAGGCGATGTTTCAATTCTATGAATGCCTTCTGTTGAGATTCCGACCAAAATAATTTTTCTTTCTCTCCTCCCTTGGTAACTTGTCTCAAGGGCCAAGTGATATGAGAGAATCCCAACACGAACCTGCGGTAGAAATTAGCAAGACCCAGAAAGTTGCGAAGCTCTGTTAGAGTGGTTGGGGCTGGCCAATCCCGAATGACTTGGATCTTGGTTGGATCCACATGCACCCCCCGTTCATCAATAATGTATCCCAGATACTGAACCTGAGTCATGCCAAAAGTGCACTTCTCCAAATTGGCACACAACTTGTGTTGTTGTAGTGTTTGGAGGACCTGTCGTATGTGGTGAAGGTGCTGTTCCCAAGTCTGGCTGAAGATCAGGATGTCATCTAAATACACTACTACAAATGAGTTGGTGAATAGCCACAAGATGTCATCCATCAGCCTCATGAAGGTTGCAGAAGCATTCGTCAACTTGAAAGGCATGACCAGCCATTCGAAAAGACCCTCCTTGGCTTTGAAGGCAGTCTTCCACACATCGGAGGGTTCAATTGGTACCTGGTGATATCTAGACTTCAAGTCGATATTGCTGAAATATTTCGCCCCTTTGAGTTGGTCCAGAAGGTCATCAATCTGTGGGATCAGGTACCTATTATGGACAGTGATATTGTTCAACACCCGATAGTCAATACAGAGTCTCCAAGTCTCATCCTTCTTCTGTACCAACACTATCAGGCTCCCACAGGGCGATGAACTAGGCCGGATGTGACCTTTCTACATCAGCTCCTAAGTTTGCCTCTTGATTTCATATTTCTCCATAACAGAGCACCGATAGATCGGTCCATTGGGTAGCGACGCACCTGGGGTCAGATCGATGGGGTGCTTGACCTGACAATGCAGAGGCACCCCTGTGGGTGAGGTGAAGATGTCCCCGTACTCCTCCACGAACTTGTCCATTTGTTGTTGTTGTGCGAAGGAGCCCTATTTGGAGGTCGTGGCCACAATCTTCTTCTTGCCTTGGGGGCAGATCATCAGGAAAACAAATTTCTTGGTTTTGGAAATGAGCTTACTGCATCGTTTTGTAGTAACCATAGAGATAGCGATAGACGATGGCACCTCTGGTATCCTATACAACTTATTGCCCAAAGTAACAATAACAGTGCGAGGCCAGGACTCATACACAATATGTCGCTTCCAGAAGTATGGTTGGCCTAATAATACATCACAAACATCAAGAGGAGCAATGTCACATAATACCTCATTCGTGAAGGGCTTGATGCTGTATGGAAGGCGACACTGCTGATTGACGCGGAGATCCCTTCTGTTGGCCTGTGACCACACATAACATGGAGAAGTGGTCCCTATAAGGAAATCACAAGACAAAGGTGGCAAAGAAACAGTTAAGATAGGAAAAACAGCAAGTGCAGAGTCCTGAGCGAGGTTGGGTCAATTCGTGTACGCATTTAGGTTGAGTCGTGAATGTTAAAGTAGATCTAGTCGTGAATGCGGGGCAAGTATTCCAAGAACAAATAAGAAATGACCGGGCGCAAACCAAAGAGACAAGGTCGAAAAACCACAGCAAGGGAAGCAGTGAGGACCGTTGATTCGAGCATCGGTCAACGACGGAGATTAAAATCGCAGTCGTAGAGCGCAAGTGTTGCAAGATAGGCGCAAAGGGTAAAAATTAAAAATGCCGAAGTGCGATGTGCTATGGCGGTGGGACCCAGCCACCCGCCACACCCCTTTTCATCCCATTTCCCTTGAAAAATCACTAAACCTTACCTTTTCTGCCTTTTCGCCTCATTTTTCTACTTTACCTTCTTTCGCCACTATATCATTGGTTTCATTTACCATCCACTTCCTTATTCCCCAATTGCGATTAAAGTGGGACCATCCCTCCACGTCACCCTTTCTTCCCCACCCTCCATCGCAGATCCCATATTATAAACCTTTCACATCGCAACTAAAACTTAAAAACTACGATCGCCGACTTGAAATGTATCGCATCGCATTTGTTTCAACTTACCTTTGAAATGCCCGCAATCTATTTGGTTTAACTTGTGACGCGGCGGATGGCCCACCACAACAGCTTCACCCCCCACTTCACACTCGTTTCCAATACATATCACATATCATATACAACATCATAAAGCTTTTCCTTACCGCATAAAGCATTCACCGATTGATAAACCCCGCCGATTGCAGTGGGCTCCACTTCTCCCTGACACATCATCCTCAAATCAGCGCAAATCACACTTTGCGATTTTAAGCGTTTACCTTATTTCCCAAATGCTAAATTCTGCGATGAGAGATGTGGGTGGGTCCCTCTCCCCGCACTTCGCAAGTTTTAGATTTTAAACCATTGCCGCTTATACTTAAAACATAAAATTTGCAATTTGCGATGCAGTCTGGTCCCACCTTCCCTCCACGTCCCTTACCTTCTCCCCACACTTCGCACATTTTAGAGTTTACCTTTACTGCTTCATGGTAAAGGGTTGCGATTGCGATGTGGTTTGGCCCCACCATCACTCCCGCCGTTCTCATTCGTTGTCACACATCTCATCACCGCTAAGCCCTCTACATCCCTCCGTCACCTAAGCTTCACCCCAATGCATCTGACGGTCCTTGTTTCATTTCGCACCCCCCACAGGTTTCGAACTTTAACCATGGGGAGGGGGTCTAAAATGGGCGGTATCCATTACCGCCCAATCCTCCACGTGTCGTCCTCTCATCATTTCGCACCCCCCTTCTCCGATACCACTTACCACTTGAGACCCCCTCCGAAATTCGGTTCTCGTTTTTGCAATTCAAAACACCACATGGGATTTTGAGACAGAACATACAATTGTGGCTTATGTGGTCTGCTCAGGAGATCTCTGCTAAAGAACCAGGTGCGCTCAGTACGACCGACCTCTTCATAATGGATTAAGTGGAAATCACTAGACTGAGAGAGTGGAGGTCTGCAGCGAATAGACATAATCATAAAATGACATTCAGCCTGTACACCTACGACCGCTCCTCGCCATACTGTCTTGAAGGCTCCCATTATTAGCCTCAATGGGCGACTGTGTCCTTTTTGTTTTTGGTTTAATTTTGATGTTTTTGCTGGTGAAATCTCAATTTCACCCCATTCCTGTTTTAATTCTCTCAGTACAAAAGTAATTGCTCAATGTACGCTCTGCAAGTTAGGTAGCATGTTTTGATTTCATAGATATGGATCGGTCATAAATGATCAAGTACCATAGACCCTCTAGGGAAACTCTATTTATAGTAAGTTCTAAGATGAAAGTAGGGTTCTGGAATTTTGGAAGAATTTTGCTGTAGTTTTGTATGATTGTGCTCCCTATGCTCTGAGATACATATTTGGGAAAGTTGTTTGAACTTAATATAATACATCGTTGTTATTTGGATTCCAGACGGAGCAATGAGTAGTATGTATCCATTTTCCTTTGTTATCAGTAATCTGTTTTTATGTATAATCATTTGTCATACTATGCTACTTTGAAGGTCCGTGAAATGTAGCTGCTGGTAGGCTGCAATTTTATTCATGAATTAGTGTTTGCATAATGCTCAGGTGTTAACACTCATGTATTAAGCTTTCCGCACTCCCTTAATTTGCGCTCTACGAACCTCTGTTGTTGCCCATATCTCATTAATATCTGCTTCCTGTGAGGTCACTGGGGGACATATTTTTAAATCTCTTAAGCATGTCTCTTTTGGGTTCATTCTTCGTTCTTCTTCACCACCTTTGCACATTTTAAAGCTTTTGCTCGTTGTTTTATACTTGTTCCAACTAAAAGCCATCAACCTCACAACTTCCTGAGCACTCTCACTGTTTGGGGAATTCACATGAATCAGGCTCAAATGGTCTTCTCTATTCTTGAACCACCAAAACCATTATTCTCTTGACCCATATTCTGTCAGAGGCATTTGTTCAATTGCCCACATTTAACATCTAATTTTAAGATGTCCTAGGCACAGGTCTTTTGGAACTCAAGGCTGTCTCTAGGAGTACAAAATCTTTTTGGCGTTGTTGCCGGGGATACAAATTAGAAAACATTTTCCTTGGGATACGACATTATCTTCACCCTTTAATTAGGTGAGCACGAAGGGTTGAGAGTTACATAGCCCTCACCTTGGCGACTCCATTGTTATTAAAGTTCAAATCAAGTGTAATACTGGCTTACAGCAGGCCCCATACCCGAATGGATACTTCTTAGCAGAAAACCCCTTTTGTATCTAGTCCTGAAAATATTATATTTAAGAGAATCTGGAGGAAGAAGTAGCCCATACACGCTGATCTGTCCTCATTTTCTCTAGAAGATTCACCTTCCTCTTCTCAGAGCGCTAATATCTATGGCCCTGGCTCCAAAGCCCGTGTACTTGAGTATCCTCCAGAAACCTCTGCTTTAGCTAGTTCAGACATAAGAAACGAAGCCGAATCCGCTGATACTTCTTTACCCCCTTGCACCGGCCTACTCTAGAGGCTGAAGAAGTCAAAGAAGTTACAGCGCTTCAGAGCTCATTACAGATAAATATCCAAACATTTACTCAGCATATACCTGTTGTACCACAACCAAATCATCCTCAAAACTTACCACCACCACCCCTCATGGTTTTACCCAGCTTCCTCCTCAACAAATATGGTCCATTGGCTTACCTCAAGTATTGCATGACATGCCTCAAGATTACCTAAAGCTCTTGCCTCGGTTCACCGGGGAAGATAACACTTCTACGCATAAACATATTGAAGACTATTGCGCCTTTGCTGAGAATGTGAATGTGGAGCACCTAGATGTGGTGTTGAGGCTTTTCGTCCAATCCTTGGATGGAGAGGCTCGAAAGTGGTTCAAATCTCTTGCTAATAATGCAGTCACCACTTGGGAAGAAATGGATAATTTCTTCACACTAAAATGAGGAGAGAAGAGGGACCATGGATATGTCCTCACAGAGTTTAACGCTCTTAAAAAGAGACAAAATGAGGATGTAACAAAATTTATAAAGTGGTTTAATAAGCTTTATAATAATCTTCTGCTAAAATAAATCCTCCCCAAGTAGCTGCTAAGGTGGTCTTCGCAGGAGCTTTTGAACTAGAGTTTGGGTTCACCCTAAGAGAAAGAAAGTCTGCATCTCTGGATCAGATTCAGATTGATGCACTGGAGGTAGAAGCAAAATTTGCTTCTATTGGTAAATTCAAAGGCAAGACAGAGTATGAAGCCAGAAGAAGGGGTAGGGAGGAGACTTCTACCTCTAATCAAGAAAGGGAGTCACATGAGTATAGAATTGAAGAGATGAATAAGCTGATCAAGAACCTCTCAAATAAGCTGGTGAAGCTTGAATTGGAGGCCAAGAATTCCCCTCCTCATCTTAACCAAATGATCCCAAAACGTGGGTTTAATCCCCAGTATCGAAATCCCCCTCTACAGTTGTTGCAGCGAGAAAGGAAAGAGCAGCAAGATCACATCCAACCTCCTCTATACCTGGAAGGGGAAATGGAGGGACAGGTCGAGGAAGTCACAAACAGTCAAGAAGATCAATTCCTCGCTTACTCAGAGGATGAAGAAGGTGAACTCACCCTGCAAGAAGGGCCAAAAGAGTAGGAAGTCCCCCTAGAGGATCAAGATATTGACAATTACTACAGGCAGTTTGTGGATTTCATGCAAGCCTCCACGGGAAGTATGATCTCAGGTTCTCCAGGAAGAGAACCCGAGTGCAGGAACAAGATGAAGAGTCGACATCAAGAGACCAGACCCCTTCTAGTTTTGCCAGTGAGGGGAAAAAGCCTTTAGAAGAGTCTGTCCATCCTAAAGCCTTTGTGCCCACCTCCTTGAAACAGGGCTCTGATCCTCCCCAAAATGAGAGATCCACATCTACACTCTTGACACTGCCCGACCCTCCTAAAGAGAAATTCAAAGAATTTATTACAGAGAAATCTCCCACGACCTTTAGCCTCCAAAAAGAATTAGAAAAGGTCAAGATCCCGGTCCCCCTGATCGAGCTCCTAAAACAACCCTCATACAGGGCCCAAGTCTATCAATTCATGCTGCCCTAGGGCGTAGGCCCTCTCTCTGACAGCCTCAGTCTCCAAGAAGAAAGACCCACGGTAGTCTTTAGACCTCATGTAGAAGAGTTGGATTCAGCCAGTCCTCCATTCTATGTGACTCTAGTTATACATGACCTGTTATTGCACAACCGCATGCTAGATTCTGGGGCTTCACATAATTTGTTGCCATTGTCTATCATGGAGCAGTTGGGGTTGCAAATCAGCCATATAAAGATCTGTATTCTTTTGATTCCAAGAGGGTGAAATGCTTGGGCATGATTAATGAACTGGTAGTAAAGTAATCCCAGATTCCGGCCAAAAGCGTGGTAATGGACATCGTTGTGGTTGATATCCCAGCTCAATTTGGAATGTTGCTGTCCAGATCCTGGGGTACCAAGATTGGAGGATCCATAAAACTCGACCTCACCTATGCCACTATCCCAATATTCGGTGGGGAGGAAAGACCATTATACCGTGAGTCCATATTTGTGAAGATGGTCACCAAATCTAATGGTTCCACGAATTCTCCGGTATATACTAAGGAGGGCGTACTCTCTTGTCTTATGCTCGAGGAGGACGAAAAATTCCTGCAAGAAACGCAGATTTGTCCTCTAATCCAGGAGAATCTTATGAGTAGAGGGGAAAACAAAATATGGACCTTGCAGTTTGATGGAGCTTACTCACGGGAAGGAAACGGGGCCGGGGTACTCTTGATTTCACCAAAAGGATGCTTGGTTGCCCTCTCCTTTAAGCTGGAATTTGAAGCCACAAATAATGTGGCTTAGTATGAAGCCTTGATGTTGGGGTTGCAGACAGTGCAGAACATGAACATATAGAACCTCAAGGTGTTTGGAGATTCAGAGCTGGTAGTGAGGCAAGTCAAGAGCCAATGCCAAACTAAACACACGTGGCTCAGAGCCTACAGGAATGAGGCATGGGATTTAGTTGAGAACTTCTTTTCTGCTTTCAACATTCAGTTCATGCCGAGGGAAAAGAACAAAATGGCGGACTCACTAGCTGTGGCTACTAGTAATTTCCGCCCCCCACAGAATCCTTTGCTCAGATACGAGGTTGAAATGCGATACCGCCCCTCCATTCCAGACAACATAAAGCATTGGCAAGTCTTCGAAGATGAAGAGCAGGTGCAACGTTTTATGAAAACTGTGGGCGAGTTCTCAAATATGGTGATTGATTCAGTCCCAGAGGACGACAGTGAGGAGCCGAACGACCTTATCCGAAGAATGAATCAATTGGTGGAGTTGAATGAAACACGGGAGCAGGTAAGCCTCAGACTGGAAAAATATCAAGAAAAAATTAAAGGCTTATTTGACCAAAGAGCCAAAGATATAGAAATCCAGGTAGGGGATTTGGCGCTGCGATGGGATGTCAGGAGAGCGGACAAAGGGAAACATGGGAAGTTCGACCCCCTCTGGTTTGGTCCTTTCAGGGTGGTAGAAGTCAAAGGAAACAATACTTTTGCCCTGGAGAACTTATAAGGAGATATACCTAAGGCGCCCGTGAATGGGTAGTTCCTCAAGTTCTATTTTCATCACTGACAAGGGCTAATCCAACTCATTGTATATATCATTCCACTATCTATACTCCATTTTTTTTATATTCCTCCCATTTCATCTTTCATTCCATCTTCCATTTTTATGTCCACTTTACTGTTGGTATAAAACTTTGTCTAATCAACATGTATTTGTGACTCCATGAGCCCAATAAAGCACAGGCATTCAGGGTCTGCAGGTCCTCAAAGCACTTAGAACAACACGTTGTCCCCAGATGGAGCAGATGTTGGTCTGTGACCGCACATAACATGGAGAAGCGGTCCCTATAAGGAAATCACAAGAAAAATGCAGCAGAGAAACAATTAAGATAGAAAAAACAGCAAGGGCAGAGTCCTGAGCGAGGTTGGGTCAATTCGTGCACGCGTTCAAGTCGAGTCATGGATGCTAAAGCAGATCTAGTCGTGAATGCGGGGCAAGTATTCCACGAACAAATAAGAAATGACCAAGCGCAACCAAAGAGACAAGGTCGGAAAACCACAACAAGTGGAGCAGTAAGGACCGTTGATCCGAGCATCGGTCAATGACGGAGATTAAAATCGCAGTTGCAGAGCACAAGTGTTGCAAGATAGGTGCGAAGGGTAAAAGTTAAAAATGCCGAAGTGCGATGTGCTACGGCAGTGGGACCGAGCCACCCGCCACACCCCTTTTCATTCCATTTCCCTTGAAAATCACTAAACCTTATCTTCTCCGCGTTTTCGCCTCATTTTTATACTTTACCTTCTTTCGTCGCTATATCATTGGTTTCGTTTACCATCCACTTCCTTATTCCCCGATTGCGATTAAAGTGGGGCCATGCCTCCACGTCACTCTTTCTTTCCCACCCTCCATCGTAGATCGCATATTATAAACCTTTCACATCGCAACTAAAACTTAAAAACCGCGATCGTCGACTTGTGATGTATTGCATCGCATTTGTTTCAACTTACCTTTGAAATGCCCACAATCTATTTGGTTTAACTTGCGACGCGACGGCTGGCCCACCACAGCGGCTCTGCCCCCCATTTCACAGTCGTTTCCAATACATATCACATATCATATACAACATCATAAAGCTTTGCCTTACCGCATAAAACATTCGTCGATTGATAAACCCCGCCGATTGCAGTGGGCTCCACTTCTCCCTGACACATCATCCTCAAATCAGCGCAAATCACACTTCGCGGTTTTAAGCGTTTACCTTATTTCCCAAATGCTAAATTTTGCGATAAGGGTGGGTCCCTCTCCCCGCACTTCGTAAGTTTTAGATTTTAAACCCCTGTTGCTTATACTTAAAACTTAAAATTTGCAATTTTCGATGCAGTACGGTCCCACCTTCCCTCCACGTCACTTACCTTCTCCCCACACTTCGCACATCGCACATTTTAGAGTTTACATTTATTGCTTCATGGTAAAGAGTTGCGATTGAGATGCGGTTGGGCCCCACCATCACTCTCGTCGTTCTCATTCGTTGTCACACATCTCATCATCGCTAAGCCCTCCGCATCCCTCCGTCACCTCAGCTTCACCCCAATGCATCTGACGATCCTTGTTTCATTTCGTAACCCTCGCAGCTTCGAACTTTAACCATGGGGAGGGGGTCCGAAATGGGCGGTATCCATTACCGCCCACTCCTCCACGTGTCGTCTTCTCGTCATTTCACACCCCGCTTCTCCGATACCGCTTACCACTTGAGACCCCCTCCGAAATCTGGTTCCCGTTTTTGCAATTCAAAACACCGCATGGCCTTTTAAGGCAGAACATACAGTTGTGGCTTATGTGGTCTGCTCAGGGGATCTCCGCTAAAGAACCAGATGCCCTCAGTACGACCAGCCTCTTCATAATGGATTAAGTGGAAATCACCAGACTGAGGGAGTGGAGGTCTGCCGGCAATAGACGGAATGGTAAAATGACAGTCAACCTGTACACCTACGACCTGCTCCTCGCCA
The DNA here is from genome assembly GCA_034641835.2 of Pinus albicaulis. Classification (NCBI taxonomy): domain Eukaryota; kingdom Viridiplantae; phylum Streptophyta; class Pinopsida; order Pinales; family Pinaceae; genus Pinus; species Pinus albicaulis. Next base: position 1,158,634,584 of record CM076579.1, on the reverse strand, counting down.
TACTGTCTTGAAGGCTCCCATTATTAGCCTCAATGGGCGACTGTGTCCTTTCTGTTTTTGGTTTAATTTTGATGATTTTGCTAGTGAAATCTCAATTTCACCCCATTCCTTTTTTAATTCTCTCAGTACAGAAGTAATTGCTCAATGTATGCTCTGTAAGTTAGGTAGCATGTTTTGATTTCATAGATACGGGTCGATCATAAATGATCAAGTACCGTAGACCCTCCAAGGAAACTCTATATATAGTAAGTTCTAAGATGAAAGTAGGGTTCTGGAATTTTGGAAGAATTTTGCTGTAGTTTTGTATGATTGTGCTCCCTGTGCTTTAAGATACATATTTGGGAGAGTTGTTTGAACTTAATATAATAAAACGTTGTTATTTGGATTCCAGATGGAGCAATGAGTAGTATGTATCCATTTTCATGTGTTATCAGTAATCTCTTTTTATGTATAATCATCTGTCATACTATGCTGCTTTGAAGGTCCGTGTAATGTAGCTGTTGGTAGTCTACAATTTTGTTCATGGATTCGTGTTTGCATAACGCTCAGGTGTTAACACTCATGTATTAAGCTTTCCGCACTCCCTTAATTTGTGCTCTAAGAACCTCTGTTGTTGCCCATATCTCATTCATATCCGCTTCCTCTGAGGTCTCTGGGGGACAGATTTTTAAATCTCTTAAGCCTGTCTCTTGTGGGTTCATTCTCCATTCTTCCTCATCGCGTCTGCAAATTTTAAAGCTTATGCTCGTTGTTTTATACTTGGCCCAACTAAAATCCATCATCCTCACAGCCTCCTGAGCCTTCTCACTATTTGGGGAATTCACATGAATCAGGCTCAAATGGTCTTCTCTCTTCTTGAACAATCAAAACCATTGTTCTCTTGACCCATATTCTGTCAGAGGCATTTGTACAATTGCCCACATTTAACCTCTGATTTTAAGATGTCCTAGACATTGGCCTTTTGCAGCTCAATGTTGTCTCTAGGAGCTACGACACATTCCTTGGTGAAGCCACCCAATGGTGTACGATTGTGGGTGTGCTGTGGTCGGCAAGCCTAGCCGCTTCACGACCTCTGTTGAAATGAGGTTCTTTTGGCTCCCACCGTCGACAATGAACTGTAGCGGGGAACCCTTTACCACATCTGGGAGTGGAAGAGACACTCCTCCTCCTCTGGATCTTCGCAGTGGCAACGGTGGCGTTGGGCTCCGCATCAATAATCTTCTTCCCTTTGTCATTCCGCTTGTTGGGCTTTGATTCAAAATCGGAGCATGCATTTGATTCAGAAGCCCTCATCTCGACCACCAGTAACTACTTGGCCCGACACTGACTTGTGTTGTGAGTGGAGCTTTTATGGAATTCACACCACTTTCCAGTGTCCTTCTTCGGCTTTGCGGTGTTGTTCTTTGCTTGCGGCTTTGGCAGGTTGTCTTGGGCCACCGTGCTTTGGCTTTGTCCTTTGTTCTACGGTTTGGGGGCACCTTTCCCTTGCTTTTGATTTGCAGATCCAATTTCTCACTTCTTCATTTTGAATTTCTGCTCAATCTTGGCAGCATACCGGAATGTCGTACCAAGCGAGGAGATGTCGAGGAACTCCATCTCCTCCTGATTGTATATATGAAGATAACTGCGGTACTTCAGCACCAAATGTTTCTCTGAATACTTGATAACCAACTTTGTGCGCAAGGTATGGAATAGATTCGTCATCTCTTGCACATCTTGATGCCTTTTCTGCCGCAGCGTAGTCGATTGTATGTACTTGTTCTCATAGCTCCCCATGAGATAATATTGTTCCTTGATGGTGTCTCGAAAATAATTCCAAGTGGGTATGGCCGAGAACAGAGAGGGTTCCCCCTCATCCTTTTTCTCATAGTAGGTTTCCCACCAGTCCTTGACATGGAGGGTAGCTTTGAGGAGTGCAAAAATAATCTTCTCTCGGTCGGATAAGTCATGAACTGAGAAATATCCTTCTAATAGTTTCAACCATCTATCTACGGCGTCTGCATCTATTTGGCACTAAAAAATGGGAATGTCAAATTTTACTTGTACCTTAAAATGAGTTGCACCTCCAGAGTGGTTGCTGGATACAAATGCGCCATCGATGGGCAGTCGTTGAAGGATCTGGGTAAAGTTATCCATCATCGCATTCCTTTGTTTTTCAAGGGCCTCCTCGAGCAATATTTTGATAGGATCTCCTGCTCCCTCATCTTTCTTTTCGTCCCCCATTGGCGACTGTCAGGGTTTGCGAGGCTGATTTTGCAGAGGTTCAACAAGATCGAGCCCTAACTCTTTATACCACGACCTTGTTGGGGACATGCAAAGAAGGATTGAGAAATAATAGACCGCTCTAATACCACTGATCCGGATTTATGCAGGAACGCAACAAAATACACATATAACCATAAATACAAAGATGCAGTGGAAATAACACTTCACTTCATTAATATCAAAGAACTGAAACTTTTTTACAGATAGAATGGAAATAAACTAGCTAGGGCGCTGGTAGCTTATCTCTGAGAAGAGATGTGGTGGCTACAGGCCTTTGAACCGTGTTACAATGAGGCTCGAGAGCCTATTATTATTGAGAAACAATGGAAAACCTTAAACATCCAAAACCCTAACCCTAGGAGATGAAACGCCAAAACTATGGGCCCTGTTTGGGTAAATTGGTACATCAACTTCCCGGGGACGTAACTTTAGCATACGATCTCCGTTTGATGCGCATCATACCTCGTTAGAGAGATCTATCTGAGGACTACAACTGTTGATCCAAATTTTCCCAAAAAATGTCGTTTAGGGCTTCAAAACAGCTTCAGAAGTTTAGGACCCGAAAAACTGCTAAAAATAGTAAACTATGCTACAATTAACGGAACTAAAAAGCTGAAAGAAACAATGGTGGGGCCCCAAGTGGAATAGGTGGGTGGCCACCAATATCCACCTGGATCAGCGGAGGCATATATTCTCCTATAGGGCATCCTTGTAACCAAACACGCTCAGATTAAGCATCTCAAGGTAACTGGGGACTCCATGGTGGTAATTAAATATATGCCAGGAATAATCTCCCCATCAGATAGCATGTTCTCAGTCTTAACTGCTTGAATCAACAAGGAAATATGTTTTTTCTTCGATATCTCTTTTTTCATGTGCAAATAAGCTTGAATATAATTGTTGACACATGGGCTAATAGGATTCTAGCTCTAAGTGTTGGGAACATTATAAAAAATGGGATTCTCCATAGCAACCAAATCCCCTAGTGAATCATATGGCTGGGTGCACATATTGACAGACGCTAATCCCACATATGGAAATGCAGTCAGCTCATCAAGGTAACGGCATTGGAAAGGGTGTTCCAAGGACACCAATAGGTACGTGTTCCATCTGCACATTAATCCCCGCCCCAAGTGAGAAGATTGCAGCAGAGCTGCTATAGGATAATGGCGGAAGTGGTCATGAGAATTGGACACAAAATTGGGCCTTTCTTGGTGTTGGCCAATTCTATGGTAAGTGCTCCTTCTGTCATTGGGTTTTTTGTCCGTTTACTCTGCAAATTCATGAATAGTCAGGGATTGGCAATTTGGTGGCACAGTGCTCCTACCTCTGTTTGCACAGTGCTATATTGGTTTTCTTTTGGATTGATTCTACACCTCCTTAAGGTCAATTCTGGTTTTGTTCCTTTGGGAAATAGCATTATGCTAGGTTCAAGCTTTGGGTTTAATTTCTGAATGGTGGATTGGTTTAGTGGTAATTTGGAGTTTAGAAGCTTCCCCCATAGAGTTGTGGTCTCAGGTTTTGGTTGTGCTTCTTGTGTACCCTGTCATTGGTTCAGGGTCCCTGTCTCATGTTTCATGCTCTATCTGGCAATTTTGGACAGATGGTTTATTGCTGGTTTCAATTTCATTGTAGACTATTCCTCTGGGTTCCACCTTGTCTAAGGCAAAGATTGCAAGATATTTCAGCAGCACAGATGCACCGATTCAGGCACAGTTACTCTTTGTTTAGTGAAGTCAAAGCTCATCGAAATGAACAACAATGATATCCAGGAGTTCAGATGAGTTTTGAGAAAGCATGAGAAGATAACTCATCCAAATGGGACTTCACTGCTTTCAATGACAGTGAAGATACAGGAAATTAACACTGTATCTGTCAGCATGCCAATATAATGAGTCTTTTTGTCCACTAGAAACAGAGAAAATACATTCTTGAAGCGGAATGTAACATGTTGAGAAATTTGGCTATGAAGCTCTGAAAAGAATCTCTGTCAGCAGCCTCTAACAACACAGCATTTAATATCTCTGTCCAAGCTGAAGGAAAAGAAGAAGAAACAGTCCCCAAGTTAATGGAGCCTATGGATATAGAACAGCAGAATTCACTGCAATCAGATGCAGGCCAGGAGGAAGCAAATAGCAATCAAGTATTTCACTAAGTTATATGTTTGTCTATTTAGAATTATTAGGCTATTAGGAATTTTTGTCAAGCATGGTACATGTAAGAACACTTGGAACAAATCCTATGTAGTCTATTGTGAATTCTTCATGTAGAAGCAGAGAACTAATGCTATGTAGTCTGTTGTGAAATCTTTCATGCAGAAGCAGAGTGCTTATTTTGTCTTTTTGAATCACTGGACTGATCTATTTACTTGCTGCTAGCTAGTCTGCAGCCTTTATTGTAATATATTATTTCAGTTCTGGTTAAAAGAATGCAAAATAAATAACAAACAACAAGTGCTCAACAGGGAATCGAAGTTCGAACAATGTCCATTACTCGACATTAACACAGCATAAGATGGAAGCAACCATGCATTATTGAATTTAGAAATGGGGGACCAACCTTGAACCGGATACCTGATTTTAAGTAGATTCACATCTTGTAACAACTTACTGGCCATGACTGTCCACGATTGTTTTACTTTGAAAATATCCAGTTCTTGCCACTTTCCATGATGTGGTAGCTCTGGAGTTGATGTTACAGGGATTAGCAGATACACTATTTGGACTAAACTTGTAACCTCAGTTTCTTGAGGTACTTCATTTTGACAAACTACCTATATCATTTTTGATAGAATACTTTTGAAACAACAAATTCACCATTCCTCATCATGATGAATTACTCAATTTGTCTTCTCTGAGCTTCCCCCCTTTCCAGTGCCCATATAGAGAAATGTTCACAACATCAGGCCTGATTTTGCCTGTTCTAACTTCTAAATCAACAATCATTTACGATCTTGCAGCATTTAGCAGTAGGCTTCCATCTTGTTTGACTCCTGTCAGAATCCAACAGTGATATCGATAAGTTAGAAGCAGACAAACCATCATATTTATTAAGCATCAAGCATTAACACATATAAAAAACGCTGATAAGAAAATTTTAAAAGGTAGCCGTAATTACAGGCAACTTTTCAGAATGGGTATAGCAGATTTCATCATCTTCCTTAAGTGCAAGAATGAACTAAACGATCAGTGAGTGAGTGGGGTCAGCCATTTCCACTACAAGCTTTTGCTGCTAACTGCTAAGTGCCCTAGAAACTCTTGGTAAGATGGGTCAAATCTCACTCTAATAGATAATATTTTCTAATACATTTTGAGGGAGGGGCAAATTGCAACATTTGATTCAGTGGAACCTGCAAAACTCATGAAGTGATATGGCCTACACTATCTCCTCGATGTTTTTTTGAGCTAAATGAATCTCGATAATTGAATTGCTGAACTTTGTAACTAAACATCGACACTATCAAATGTTAAAAATGTGACAACGAATATTGTAAATTTACCTATGTAGTTAGAATAACTAAAATGTAGGTTGAATAACGAAATATAGTTGTAATAACGAAATAGACTAAGTTAAAAGAGATGGCCCGAGAGGCTTGTAGACACGAGAATTTGATCAATAAAGTTTCTAAGAGAATTTATCCTTCAGTTCAGTTTCCAATTCAGTTACATTTCTCTTCGTTTCTTGTTTTCCCCACAACAAGTGGTATCGGAGCCATTTTTTGAAGTTCCTTCAAGAGAAGTTTGAGAAGTCTGCGGTCTTTTGACATCCGCTGAGAAAGGAGAAGTCTGAGAAGTACTGCGGAGACTATCGAGAGAGCAAAAGGAGGGAGGCCCACTGTTCGTTGCTGTGGTGTCCATCCGTTGAAGATTACACCAGCATAAGGCAGAAGCCGGTTTTTTGCGTTTCCGCCGTGACTGTCGAGGGCAGTGAAGCCGTCGAGTAGAGGTGAAGAGCCGTTGACAGAGAATCAAGAAAACCGCTCCAAGGTCAAGAGAGAAGACCGTTTGGGGTTGCCGAGGTTTTTCGCTGTTGGGCTGCATGGAAAGAGAAGCCAGCAAGCCTGCTCTCATCGAAGTTTTTTGCTCGAGTTGCCCAGTATTGAATCCGTTGTGAGAGAGAGAAGTCTGCTGTGGGCAAAGCAAGCGCTGTAGGAGCAGTTCTTTTTTGAGAAATCGAAGGAATTGGAGAAACTGCCGCCATCCGCTGTCCCTGGCCACTCAAAAGTCGGGTATTTTTTTTTTTTTTTGAAGGAGAAGGAATTTACTGTTTTTAAACAGAACTATTTTTTTTTATAGTATTTCAAGTCAGGAAATCAGCACAGTTTGAGCAGATTTTTAAAGAAATTGTGAAAGAAAAAATAGTATTTCAAGTCAGGAAATCAATACAGTTTGAGCAGATTTTTAAAGAAATTGTGAAAGAAAATCTGTTGTTTTTTTTAAATCTGAGTAGGGTTTTTTTTTTCTGAGCATTCAGAAAATCTGTTGTTTTTTTTAAATCTGAGTGGGTTTTTTCTGAGCATTCAGAAAATCTGTTGATTTTTTAAAATCTGAGTAGGTTTTTCTGAGCATTCAGAAAATCTGTAAACAAGAGAGGAAATCTTGAAACCCTAGAAGAAGAGTGGAAATTTTTGATTTGTAACCCTAGGAGGGAGGGCAGAAATGGCGAAAATGACAAACGCAAGATTTGAGGTGGAGAAATTCACCGGGAAAAGCAATTTTGCTCTGTGGAAACTGAAGGTTAGGGATTTGCTGGTGCAACAAGGGTTGCACAAGGCATTAGACGGAGTAACTAAAAAACCAGCAAGCATGTCAAACTCGGACTGGGAGGACTTGGATGCTCGAGCTCTCAGTACTGTCTGGTTATGTTTGGCAGACGAAGTACTCTTCAATATTGTTGGAGAGAGTACAACCGCAGGGTTGTGGAAGAAATTGGAAACTCTCTATATGACAAAATCTTTGACTAACAGAATCTATTTAAAAAGACAACTGTACAGCCTTCGGATGAAGGAGGGTACGAAAATTGCAGATCACTTAAATGTTTTTAATACGCTTATTTGTCAGTTGTCTGATATGGAAGTAAAGATGGAGGAAGAAGACAAGGCAATAACCTTGTTGTGTTCCCTGCCTAAGTCATGGGATCACTTCGTGACCTCAGTCAGTTTGAGCACTGCCGATTCATTAAAACTTGAATCTGTCGTGGGTGCTCTCTTATCTGAAGAGGTACGAAGACAATCTAGCATTGAGACTTCTGCACCTGAAGCCATGGTAGCTAGAGGTCGGTCAAAGGAACGGGGGGAGAAGACAAGAGGTTCTTCCAGATCGAAATCAAACGGCGGTAAGAAGAGTAAAGCAAAATGCTGGTACTGCAACAAACCGGGACATCTCAAAAAGGATTGCTGGAAACGGAAGGAGGCGGAAAACAACAAGGAAGCAAATTAGGTCGATTCAGGTATGGATGATGAGGTTTTAATTGCTGAAGCACTCCCTGTATGTAATATCTCACAAGATGCTGACTATTGGCTATTAGACTCTGGTGCTTCTCATCATATGAGTCCGCACCGAAATTGGTTTTCATCATATGAAACTGTAGATGGTAATTCTGTATTCATGGGAAATAATGCATCTTGTCATACTGTTGGGATTGGAAATGTGAAAATTAAAATGTATGATGGTACAATTAAAACCTTATCTGATGTTAGGCATGTACCTGATCTAAAGAAAAACTTGATTTCCTTGGGAGTTTTGGATTCGAATGGTTATAAGTTTACAGGTCAGAATGGAGTGCTGAAAGTCTCGAAAGGAGCTTTGGTTGTTATGAAGGCTGAAAAGGTCGGAAACCTGTACAGAATCAAGGGAAGCACTCAAGTCAGTGAAGCAGTGATCGTGTCAGATAAAGCAGAAGAAGGTTCTCGTCTATGGCATCAGCGGTTGGGTCACATGAGCGAGAAAGGTCTTCAGGTACTGATGAATCGCAAGCTACTTCCTGATTTGAAATCCTTGAAGTTGGATTTTTGTAAATATTGTGTGTTTGGCAAACAATGTAAACAAAGATTCAAGTCTGGCAATCATAATAGCAAGCAGATTTTGGACTACATTCATTCTGATCTGTGGGGACCATTTCCTACTGTGTCCTATGGAGGTGCCTTGTATTTTTTAACTTTTATTGATGATTTCTCCAGAAAGGTTTGGGTCTATATGTTGAAAAAGAAAGCTGATGTGTTTAATGTGTTTAAACAATTTAAAACAATGGTGGAAAAGAAAACAGGCAAATCAATCAAATGTTTAAAAACTGACAATGGCGGTGAATTTACCTCTTTAGAATTTGAACAATTTTGTAAGGATGAAGGGATAGTTAGACATAAAACTGTTGTTTATACTCGGCAGAATGGTGTTGCTGAACGGATGAATCGGACTCTTATGGAAAGAGCCAGAAGCATGATTAGTAATGCTAATCTACAAAAGGAGTTGTGGGCAGAAGCAGTATTTACTGCTTGTTATTTAGTTAACAGATCACCTTTGGTTGCAATAAACTGTCAAATTCTTGAAGAAGTTTGGTCGGGTCAGTCTTGTGATTATTCGCATTTGAAGATTTTTGGTTGTGATGCCTATGTTCTTATTCCTAGAAATCAACGTTCAAAATTAGATCCAAAATCAAAATGTTGTGTCTTTGTTGGATATGATTATTCAGTGAAGGGATATAGGTTGTGGGATCCTACTTCACGGAAGATAGTCATTAGTAGAGATGTAACATTTGATGAATCATCTCTTTTAAAATCAGATGTTGAAAAATTTGAACAGAAGTAGGTGTTGCCAGGTTAGCAAATTCAATTGGAGACTGTACCTTTTCCAGAAAGTCGAAAGGAAGGAGAGACTTCTGAAAAAGGTGGAGAAGCAGAGGAAACTGGAGAAATTCCAGAATCCAGTCAGCAACCAGTCACTCTAAGAAGGTCTACAAGGGAAAGAAGAACACCAAAAAGGTATGAAGACTCTGCTTCATCATTTGCATTGATTACTGAAGATGGGGAACCATCTTGTTATCAGGAAGCAGTTGATGATGCAGATAGTAAGATTTGGAAAAAGGCTATGGAAGAAGAAATGGACTCTTTAGCCAAGAACAATACCTGGGATCTTGTAGAACTTCCTGAAGGGAGAAGCATTGTTGGGTGCAAATGGGTCTTCAAGTTGAAGAGAAAAGTTGATGGAAGTATCGAAAGGTATAAGGCGAGACTGGTTGCAAAAGGGTATTCTCAGGTTGAAGGTATTGACTTTCATGAGATCTTTTCACCAGTAGTTAAACGTGTTTCTATTCATACTGTGTTAGCACTAACTGCTTTACTTGACCTTGAGTTAGAACAGTTAGATGTTAAAACAGCCTTTCTTCATGGTGATTTGGATGAAGAGATTTATATGGATCAGCCAGAAGGTTTTGTACAAGGTCGCAACAGAAGATTAGTTTGCAAGCTCAGGAAATCATTGTATGGCCTAAGGCAGTCGCCCATGCAATGGTACAAGAAGTTTGATTCCTTCATGATGAGCCAGAATTTTATCAGAAGTGAGTATGATCATTGTGTATACTTCAAAAGTTTCAATGGCATATTCATTATCTTGGTGTTGTATGTTGATGATATGCTTATTGCAAGCAAAAGCATGGAAGAAATCAGCAGGTTAAAGGCCCAGCTGTCTAGGACGTTTGAAATGAAGGATCTTGGAGCGGAAAAACATATCTTGGGCATGGAGATACACAGAGACAGGAAGAATGGTAAGCTTTGGTTATCACAACAGAAATATGTGGAGAAAATACTTGAAAAGTTCGGTATGAACAATGTGAAACCTGTTAATGTTCCATTAGCTTCCCATTTTAAGCTTTCTTCAGATTTGAGTCCTAGAACTAATGAAGAAAAGCAGTATATGTCTCGTGTACCATATGCAAATGCGGTAGGCAACTTAATGTATGCGATGGTATCTACAAGACCTGACATTTCACATGCAGTTGGAGTTGTCAGCAAGTTCATGGCAAATCCAGGGGAAGAACATTGGCGAGCAGTGAAATGGGTGCTTCGGTATTTGAGAGGCACAAGTGACCATTGCATCAGCTTTGATGGTCATGAAGGTACAGTCTGCGGATATGTGGATGCTGATTATGCAGGTGATTTGGACAAAAGGAGGTCTACTACAGGTTATGTTTTTACTCTTGCAGGTGGAGTAATCAGTTGGATGTCAAAGCTTCAAGAAACAGTTGCTTTGTCCACTATTGAAGCAGAGTATATAGCTGCTTCAGATTCCTGCAAAGAGGCAATCTGATTAAAAGGTCTGCTTGATGAGATTGGAAGGATGCAAGAGAAAGTGAATGTGTTTTGTGACAGTCAGAGCGCTATTCATTTGGCTACAAATCCAGCCTATCATAGCAAGACCAAGCACATCGATGTAAGGTATCACTTTGTGAGACATGTAATCGAAGGCAGCAAAGTAGTCCTCAAGAAGGTCCGCACACAGGAGAATCATGTAGATATATTCACGAAGCCAGTTACAGTAGAGAAGCTGAGATGGTGTCTTGCTTCTCTCGGCTTGCAGAAAAGATGATGAATGGACAATTTGTTGTCAAGGTGGAGTTTGTTAAAAATGTGACAACGAATATTGTAAATTTACCTATGTAGTTAGAATAACTAAATGTAGGTTGAATAACAAAATATAGTTGTAATAACGAAATAGACTAAGTTAAAAGAGATGGCCCGAGAGGCTTGTAGACACGAGAATTTGATCAATAAAGTTTCTAAGAGAATTTATCCTTCAGTTCAGTTTCCAATTCAGTTACATTTCTCCTTGTTTCTTGTTTTCCCCACAACATCAAATGATGCGAAGTAATCTAAAGGAACATCATTGTCTTTAAACTTATCCTAAAGGTTTAGTCATATGTAACATTCATCCTATGTACTCTGTAATTTACTAATTACTTTATGGAACAGCCTGTTGCCTGCAAATATATCTCCACAAATATTTTCCAAATGGAATAACAGACTACTTGTTGAAGATAATTAGTGTCCAATCTCAACTTATTTTCCATTGAAATTCCTCTCCAAATTTGGTAGGAATTTTGTTGGAAGTTATAGTTCCATTTTATTGATAGGAACATTGTCTTTGGTGGTTTTTGCCTATTTCAAAACAACCAAAATTGTTAAAATTTTGAAAAAAATGAATAAATCAAGGCAGAACTTTGCTTTGTAGAAAAAAAATAATTTACCAAGAAAAATGAGTTTGCCTGCTAGTCAGCTCACTCCATTGTATTAATATCATAAATTTCTTATAGTGTTGCAAAGACATGCATCCTAATGTAAAATCCTGTTTGGCATGGTACCCAATGATTGCTAAAGTTTCCTTGCCGTAAATAAATCGACACAATTCTTCCAGATAAGGTAAGAAAATCCAAAAACAAATAAATAACTACAACCTTGATCAGAATTCTTGCCAAACACCTTTCACTTTCTTGCATCTACAATTCAATAAACCGATACGAATTGTTTCCGAAGGATTTATATTTATCATAATGTAAAAATCTTTGCATTTAAAATGTCAACTATAAAATGCTTGGCCATATTTTTGTAAAGATATTCAAATCTTTAGAGATTTTATATAGCTTCTTGAAAATTTTAGTGATTTTTAAAGTAAAATTATTTTATCCTATAAAATTTGGTCATTCTCTTTTAAAAAAATGATAATTGATAAATGTTTTTTCTGAAAAAAAATTAACACAATAACAAAATTTAACCCCTAAAGTTTTACTCAAACCATTCTAGAAATACTTGAATAGCAAGGCTCATGTTTGCCTTAGTTGTGGAAGCTTTGAATCAGTTCCTACATGCCGTGGCTGGAAAGATCACCCCTTTTGAATTCGTAAAAGATAATAATTATCAGATATTTAGCATGTGCCACACTAACTTTCCCACTGGTTTTTACCAAAATGAGAGAAAGCAACTAGGTAGAGTCAAAGAAATTACTGCCACTGGAGAGTGTCCATACACACGTCCAGAAAGTGTGGTCACGATGGATTTGTGATGGCCTTGCAGATAATTCTTGGAGAACCTTGTAAGGTAGTGAAATTCAATAACATCCGGATGGAAAACCCTTATGTCATTTCTTGGAGCCCCTGTCCAACACCTGCATTGTCGTTTCTTTGTAAAGATTGTTGTTTATCTCATCCAGTAATTCATTGGCGTCTTGAAGCATGGCTTCCTTCAGTAGTCCATCCATGAGGGTGGCATATGTAGTCAAGTCAGGGACATGACCTCTATCTTTCATCTCTTGAAATAACTTTATGGCCTCCTTAACATTACCCACTTTGCAAAGTCCATTCATCAATGTACTGTATGTAACGATATGAGGACTCAGGCCCCGCTTTGGAATCTCATAGAAAATCTCTTGAGCTTCATCTATCCTGTGATGCTTGCAGAGTCCATCTATTAATGTATTATAGGTAACTATGTCAGGTCTGCAATCCTTCTTTGACATCTCATGAAGGAGCTCCCTAGCCTTATCCAGATGACCCACCTTGCAACACCCATTTATAAGTGCATTGTATGTGATTTCATTAGGCTGATGGCCCATTTGCACCATAACATCTAATAACATGAGAGTTTCTTGAAGCTCGCCCTGCTTGCAACGACCATCAATTAGTGTAGTGTATGTGATAACATCTGGACTGTACCCCTTATCCAACATCTCATGAAGCACATTGGTGGCCTCCTGCCATTTCCCTTCGTTACAGAAACCATGAATAAATGCATTGTATGTGGCAACATTAGGAGATATGTTTTTGTTGGTCATTTCATGAAACAGCTTCCCAGCCTCCTTCAATTTGCCCTCTTTACAGAGACCATCAATAAGTGCACTGTATGTGACAACATTAGGACATATATTTTTATCAAGCATTTTATAAAATAGATTCATAGCCTCGTTCAAATTTCTGTCCTTACAGACACCATCAATAAGAGTAGTGTATGTGATAACATCCATAGAGCACCCCTTATCCAACATCCCTTGAAGCAACCTGGTAGCCTCTTGCCATTGCCCTTCCTTGCAAAGACCGTCAATAAATGCATTGTAAGTAACAACATTAGGAAACATGTTTTGTTTGGGCATGCAATTAAAGAGCTTCCTAGCCTCATCCAACTCGCCTCCCTTGCAAAGGCCATCAATCAAAGCAGTGTATGTAACGACAGTGAGATTATACCCTTTTTTAAACAACTCTTGCAGTAGTTTCTTGGCTTCTTGAAGATCACCTTCTTTGCATAGTCCATCCAGAAGGGTATTAAACGTGATTGTATCGGGTTCGTGGCCCTTTTGCAGCATAACAGCTAACAACCCGAACGCCTCCCGAGTTTTCCCTGACTTGCAGAACCCATCTATTAAGGCACTATAGGTAACACCATTAGGAATCTGTTTTTTGCTCGTCATTTGATGATAAAGGCAGACAGCATCCTCTAATCTGTCCTCCCTACAAAGCCCTTTGATGAGGGTTGTGAATGTTATGACATTTGGTACATACCCACGAGCTTCCATTTCATCAAACACTTTGAATGCATGATCCATTCTCCCTTTTTGACAGTGGGAATTTATGACAATGGATAAAGTTATGAGATTTGGAACAATTTCCGCTTCGATCATAACTCTGTAAATAGACAAGGCTACTTCATGTCGCTTCGCTCGGACTAGGCTGCTTAGCAGAAGATTGCAGGTGATGGTACCCGGAATGGATTTTTCTGAAAGAAGCATATGGTGAAAGGTCTCCACTGCCTCTGAAAGCCTGTTTGTCTTACACAATAATGTAATGTGTTTATGAGCATTGTCGTTGAGAGTATGGGGAGAGTTTGCAGCGCGAGAGGAGGACAGTACGTTTTTCACATCGAAAATTACATGTGGGCTGCGAGAAGGAGAGCGGGATCGAGGAATGACAGCAAGCGAAATCTTAGACACTGAAAGAAATGGCCTCGTCCTTGTCAGCGATGCGACGGCCATGTATTAATTCGATCAGAATGAATTGCTAGCTGTAAGATTCACCCAAACCTTATTTCAAACATGCTGCTCATCTTGCCATGTATGCAGTGAACAGTCATGCACATATCAATTTCCAAAGTTAAAAATGTGTTGGTTTTCAAATTATATGGTTACCTATTAGTACAAATTGTTTGGTTTTCAAATTATATTTAGTGTGGGGTTTGAGGTTGTTTTTATTTTAATTTAAGTGTATTTTTCAATTTATAAATTAGATGTATAGTAGAGTTGAGGTTTTTTTAATTGTTTTTAAATATTAATGTTAATAGGATAATCTAGATTTATTTAGATGTGTTTTTATAATTTACACTTAGCTAATGTCATGCAAATAAAAACCTCAATTAGTGTAAAGCACTTGTGTATGTGTGGGGGACACATGTTTGACTTTTCGAAGTTGGTTTCTCTCCATCAATAAGACTTAACACAGGTTTAATATTTCAAAGTGATTTTAAGTAATTATTAATATGATACTTTATCATTTTATTTTATATTTTGCATTTAATCATTGTCATTATTGTGAAGTTTTTTCATTAGGGATGTGTAACCTTTGTAGTGTTCAACATTCTTATAGTTGCATAATTGATTAAAGTGGTTAGGAAAACAAGAAGATTTACATCCTTCCATGATAATGTAATATGTCACTTGCTAATTCCTTTTTCCTTTGAGGCTCTAGATAAGATTTTTGATGTTGAGTAGAAAGGTGTGTGTTAGCGATATAATGCGCATACTTTAATTGGATATTTTATTGGTCATGTCTTGTTAAAGAACATTATTTGAGCTTCGATTTATAAGGCCTTTGAGTTTTGTGGTGGACATATTCCCAAGTATTACAAATTTGATAGAAGGGTTTATTAATATTTTGATTTAGAGGCCTTAGTTGTTGTATCATTATCACTTAATGTGGTCCTTGGTTGTGTAGGAACATGTTTGTGGTCTTTTCTCAATGGATTGGAGATTTTCATGTTGAGATCTTTGTCCAACTTCATCCCATGACGAGATTGAGTTTAATGGTCTCCTTCCTTAGTTTTAACAATTTTTAGAGTGTCTAACTTGAAGCAATTAGTAAATTAATCTATGATGGACTGAAGAGAACCTTTTAGTCACATCATGTTAAGAGTTTTTTTGCAAATCAACCTAAAAGACGATATTAAGGAATCAATCAACTTTGAAGTGGATAATAATTTAATTGGCTAGGTATATATGTATATCAATACATCAAACACTTGATTTGATCTCAAAACATAAGACCACATTATTAAGGATTATCCTATGATGGTCAAGTTGGGAATAATTTTTAACTTTTCAAGCCCCAAATCCAATTTGGATCCTATTAATAGCCAAGATGGATAGATCATATTTAAAAGAAGGGGAAGTAGAGCAAGAAAGTAACATCAACCTTCACCAAAATCTATGCAATCCACAAAAGGCCCACCTCCTAATTAGTTGCTTTTGTGCCCAAAAACACTCAAGGTGCCTTTAAATGTCTTAGGCATGAGGAAAAACACTTAGATGCATGCAATAATTGTTTGCTTTATTGAATTCCAAGTAGTCAAGACATAACATAAGAGGGAAATAGTCCTTTTCAAAAACCTATAACCCTAGAACAATTTTCCCATCATGTTATCCCTACAGCTTTGTATATTTCCAAGGTTATAATAAGGGGATGCTATGGAGATTTGTAATGGAGTCGATTTTACCATTCTTTGGTAGAATGAAACTCTTCAGTTTCTCATGGAGTTTTAGGGTTCTCATTGATCCAAGTTGTAAAACATAGTTAGAAGGCTCTTGTTATCTTAAGGACTTAGATTGTCTCTATTTGTGAGAAGTTATGATATTTTCATTTTTTTTTTCTTAGAATGTCCCTTAATTTTGCATGGTCTAGTTCATATGCTTATATGTGTAGTTATAAAGATAGTAAGTGATGATAATGCTTTTATTGTTTCCTTTTATTGCTAATTGTGTCATAGTTTTAGGAGTTGACCCAACTCAAAGATGCCTCTAGGTCATCATAAATCTCGATGGTCACAACCTTGGGATGCATATCATTTATGTACATAATACCACACTAGAAAGGAAAGCCTTCTAGTGGTAAATGGATAAAGAGATAAGATAGGTTAATTGGCTCATCTATGGTGATTTAAACATGTTGGAAGCCCAAGAGAACAAAGAGGGCTTGCTTCGCCATCATTAAAGTCCTAGGAAGACAAAAATTTGGTTTTGTATAGCAATCCAATTTCAAGCTTTATGAACCTAACATGTATAAGAGGAATAATTCCTCTAATCCCTTTTCAGACCAATTTGTCCAACATCGGAATTGTTAAATATAGACTTTTCCAATATCTCGATATAGGTGTGATGAAGGAGAATATTTTTTCACTTTTTAATAATTGGGTTCCAAACCCATTCAAGACATGGCTAAGGTCACTCTCTATGACCATCAATTTATTTCTTTGGAATTTTTTAGGAAATTCATAAACCATGTATGCCCAAGTCCTATTATATGTTGAATATGTCTCATTATAATAGTCTCAATTACCTTAACAATATTTAAAATATTTGGAACATAGTCCCCATGTCCTGGGAAGGTTTAAGATGGATTTATTAGAAGAACCAAGCCATTGCCATAATAACCTCCTTACTTCAGGTTTTTGGGAGAGAATCGTGGCCATTATGAGGCAACATGGAGTGATGATGAAGGATCATTCTTTTCTTATTAAAACGATTTAGTGGTCTCTATATGACTATGAGCTAGAAAGATGAGCATTTAAGCTAAGACATACCTTAAAAGTTTTTGAGGTAATAAGGATAAGGTAAATCAAATTTTTTCCTAGATTCACTAGATTAAAATCAAGGATGGAACCATCCAACCTTGTTTTAGGGCCTAAGAACTAGGAAAGCTTTTACTGCATTTTCCTTGTTAAATTTATTGCTGTAAGATTGTCTAACAATTGACAATGAATTCAAGTTTTTTGATCATTATAAAATAATTTAGCAACCACAAGATATGGTGGAATAATTTATGGCGGCTATGAGACAGGTGAAAATGTCATACATACGAAGTTGTATAAGTCATAAGTTATTGATGTGATTAGTTGTTAACACTTGAATATCTCTCTTTAACATTTAATGAGATGGTTCATGATAAATCCATGTGGTTTTGATAGGTTCATTTGTGGGCTTTACTGAACCACTTGGAATTTTGTGAGGTATGTTAGTTTCTATAACATCAAAGGTGTTCTAGTCTCGACACTTTGTGGAGAGGCCAAAACACATGAGATCTCCATAACCCATAAATCATTTCTAGGAATTCCACCTAGAAGTGTCTCAATAGATTACTAGTCACTTTTTAAATATTTCCTAAGTCTAAACTTAGGGAATATGGTTAATTAATCAATATTAATTGAGATAAGGTGTGAATCATCTAGAAACTCACACGGATTGAAATGGAATTAATTTGGGCCCTTGATTAAGTTATAATCTTGGTTTTAGGTGCTCCAACAAAGGATTATAAGGACAATTCGATGGGTAGATGGAGAAGACACTTGTGGGGTTCGATTTCCTTAGAGAGTTCGATTTTCCTAAGAGCCAGCAGTGTCGGAAGAGTTCGAGCTTTAGTAGGGAAGCAAAGAGAGAAAGGGGCAGGGATAATGACTCTGGAGGAAAGGTTTTCCAGATTCCGAGATCACATTGCAAAGAGGAAAAAAACCACAGTGAGGCTAATGCAGGCATTGCACAAAAGCCTCTAGAGGCAATTTGACTTTTCTGGAGCAAAGCCGAGTTTCAGTTCCAAAGGTCAGGAAAGGTTTCCAGAAGGCCGAAAGATAGTTTCTCAGCTAGTGGCAGATACTATGGCTACAAGATTAGTTGATTCAGGTTGTGCATGGGAAGAGACTACACAAGGGTGACACATTCTTGCACATACTAGTTTGGACGTCTCACTTGGAGCTATAGTCAGAGCCCAGATTTGTTTGTGGGGTGAGGAAAATTCCTCACTAGATTTTTTCCAGTAATTTTCTCTATAGGATTGCCGAATTTTGGCATCCATTTGTGCTCAAAATTTTCTCTCACTGCTACATAATAATAAAACCCTCATTTGTTGCACTGGTTTTCCCAAGTTGGGTTTTTTCAGGGACATTTGTCCAAAAATAATTGTGGAAATTTTATGCGTGTGTGCTAGATTGTTTCTTAGTTTCCAACGTTATTATATTCCACAATTTTATTTGTGAAGGTTGCAGTGTGAATTATATGGTATTTGTCGTAGCGGATAAATTGTTAAATTAATTAACAATTAGAAGAATAATTTCTAGTTTTTCCAATAGAATTTCAGTAGTGAAATTTTCACAAGGTAAGTTGCAAGTATGTTTAGAATTCATAAGGAATAAATTTGTAATAGATGTTGCAATTGGGGAGATATTAAATCCATTCGTAAAGTAGGTGAACCTCACAGAATCCTAAGCTCATTACTAATCGATGACCTACAACCTTGTAAATTTTTCATACAAGAATTTAGTTAAGGCACTTGAACTTAGAATCAAACATCTCTTCCTGAAGATTATTTTTTCAAAGTAGGCTAATTTTATAAAAGGATGATAGTTTAAGGATATTGTTATGATTATCTAAGAAGGTATCAATTAGGTTGGATTTGTCAACTTTAATATCTTATTAATGAAAATAAACTTTGAAAAAGGATATGACACAATGGAGTAACCATAATTCTAGCCATGCCTTAGACTTTAAAATTTAGCCCCTTTTTCCTATAGGTAGTTGAAATTCTACTTTCCTATGTTGCAAGTTGTATAACTAATAATGAAGTTGAATAAGGATATCATCCTTTATAGGTAAATTAATCAAGGTTTCCCTTTAGAGTAAGTTCTTTATGCGATGACAATTGAAACTTTGAGCTATATTTTTACAAAACACTGTAGCCTTTAACAAGGTTGGAGACATGCCTAGAAATATGGACTTGTTACGCCTTAATGGCCACTTTGTTCATAATTCTTTTCTTACTATTCAAGAAATTGAAGTTTTCTATAAATATGTAACCAAATATCTTAATACCTATTTTCTAGCCTCAAGCTCTTACATCCAGGATGAAAAAGACACGCTATCACCAAAGTATGGAGCATTTTTCTTGTTCTTGCTAATTGGGTGGGTTTGGATCCAACCATGATAAATATTTACATTCCATAAGATTTCCTTATCTTTTCTAGGCTTCTCCTATTGATATATGTAAATCATCAATGGATATAATTGAGAATTTGATGAAGTGGCTCATTGAGCCTCTCTTTAGTTTCACATTACCAATTTTGTACCAAAATCATTATGATGTTTAGTTGGAGCTATTATCACTCAGATTTTCCTTGAAGTTGTTGGAAGAGGAAAGGAGTTCGAGGTAACCACAAACCAACCTTTAGATACAGAATCTAGTCAATCTGTATCCAGAGAGGGCTCTCTCTTTAAAATTTAGCATTGTTTTGCAAGGTATTAGGCTAGTTATAAAGTCCAGGGGTTTTGATTTTGTTTGGGTTGATGGAATTCTTTAGCTGAGATTAAGATCAAGTAGTTTCAGTCCATTGGGCTAATGGAGTCAAAGGATTGGCTGCACTGGCTTAAGTCTTTTAACAAAAGATGGTTTATCAAGGCAAGATAATCAAACTAGAAACAATTATAGATCTAAAGTGAATGGAATGGAATTCAAACGGATGAAAGGCAATGAAGAATCTTTCAACACATTCAAGAGAAGAGAAATAAATTGATTATCAATAAAGAGCAGTTAAGTATTCTTTACTAAATAGCCAAAGATATATGAACTAGACAAACAGGAGCAATTAAGAATTCGTTGTTTAAACCAATTTAGAAGAAAACATTTAGAATAATAACGACTGAAATCAGATTACACCTAAGTACTTTCTGATTTAATCCTTTTCATTAAATATTAAGATAATGAAACACAGATGATATTGTAAACAAATATAAAACTTCAAAACATGGGATAGAGATGACTTATTGATCCTTCATTTGACACATGAATCCTGAGAAAATTCTTCTGCCTCAATTCCTTGTCCAGTTTTGCCACGAAAAATTTCTCCAAAGCTCTTTATTCCAAAATATTCAATGTTACATCAAAGTATAAGAATCCACCCTCAATAATCTGATTGAGGGCTTATTTATACAAAAAAATCATACAAAATATCTCTTAACAAAACGAGATATAATCTAAGATGACTCATAAATAAGTTACAATAAAAATATAGACAGATGGTCTCATGGATAAGACAAGAAGTAACCGATGTTGTGCTGTTCCCTCCTTTCGAGAATGTGCTGGAGGTTGGACCTATATTTTGGCTCATCGTTGTCTTCTTCAGTAATTTTGTTCTAACTGCTTTGCTTCACTGATACTCTTTGTTTTTACTGATACACTTTTAACTGAACTGATACTCTTTAACCTTTGTTTGTTCCTTTATCCTTTATACTGTGGTAAATAGGCAAAATTTCATATAAGGATAAATTTTACAAAAGTTCCAACAAATCTTCCCACCATTTATCTTCTGCTATTCTTATTCGTTGAAGCTTCCTTAATGTTTCATCAGCCTCGGTATACCTAAATAAATTAGGCTGATTAGGAAACAAATGTTTCACCTCATGTTCAAGATAAAATAAATTCTCTAATCTGTCATGAAGATTCCTTCCTGCAGGTAATGTTGCTTCTGATGAAATGGTTGAGGAACTGGCTAGATTGTGAGCATGTATGTCCAATTTCTTAACATAAGTTTCCAGGTCCATTATTTTATCTTTTGAAACCATAGGGCTGGGCAACCCTTTATTTAATAAAACATCAAACCTTTCTCTGAAAGCAATGATTTCACTTTGCATGTCAAAGCACCTTCGTTTCAAATTTTTCATAAGAGTTCTTTTAGTAAAAACTCTTTTGATCTCCAAGATTGTTGCAATTCTATCCTGAATACCCAAATCTGCAAGTTGTTGTCTGGTTTGGGTGTTTAGAAATTGTATAAGCTAATTGGCTTCCTCAGGCCTATTTCCTAATTCTGCTCGTATATTATCTGGATTGAGGACCAGATATCTTTTATTGACTGAATAATATCATCCCAAAGAATTTTATTTATTTCTCTTAAAGGTTTCTCCAATGTGAGATCCCTGTCCAAGGCTTTAACTAATTTTTCCAACTTTTTGACTTCTCTTGTTTTGTCAGCAATAGTCATTTTTGAAAGATCATATTTTTGTTCCAAATTAATAAGTTGTAACTTTGTGTGCTGAAGTTCTATTACTTGAAGTTTCAAGTTATTCATTTGCTTTACTAATTCTTCTGTACTCAAATTTGAAGTATCTACCTGTGATGACTCTGCTGGCTGACCTGTTGGCTGTGTACCTGTACCTGTAGTTGCCTCTGTTGTAGATGTTGGAAGAGCAGATTGTTTGTCTTTCAATGCTTGCTTCAGTTCTTTTTCTGTTTCAGTCAGTTGCTCATTCATTTTCAAGAGCAACTCCATCATTTCTTCTTCATAATTCTTCTTTATTATTTCTTCAGTTTGAGGATGTCTGGAGGCTGGCAATTTCAACTGTTTTCTCAAAGCTGCAATGTCATCATCCTTCTTCTTTATTAATGCTTCTATGCCTTTGACACCTTTGGGATTGTGACCTAATCCAATTATTATCTCCTCCAATGTTTTTATTCTGTTCTCTTTGGCTTGAGAAGAAGCCTTTTCAAGCTGCAATTGTGTATTAGTGTTTTCCAAAGAATCCTGTAACCTGTGAGCTGCCATTGCCTTATCAGTCAAAGTGGAATAGATCATTTCACCAGTCTGCTTATGTAACTCAATCTGATCTAAAGGATGGATATCCTTTGCTAGGACTTCAAAGTTTGTCCTAATATAATCAACATCTGTTAGGGGTTGTTTCACCTTGGGTTTGAAATGGCTCATTAACATTTTGACCTGTTGGATGTCAAAAGCTGACATCAATCTTTCTTGATTCTTTGGAGCCATTTTCAGATATTGATTATATACTTGAATTTTCAATGGATCATTCCTGGCCTTGATATTGATAAATGTCTTCTTTATATCTCTTGCATCTTTAACTGGTGTTTTGAAAGAAGATATTTCAATACTCTGTTGCTTCTGTAGCTCTTTCCTTTGTGAGGTAGTGGATGCTCCACTGACTGAACCTGTTTGTTGACTGTCTAATTGTTCTTGTCCTTGACTATCAAGGATTTCATCAATAGATTCTACTTCTGAAGGAGTATTCAATTTCTGTTTCTTGGCCTGAGGCTGTTGTGAAGATCTAGTGAGAGGGGTAGCAGCTTCAGCTTCTCTCTTTTTTCCTTTTTCCACATTTAATGGAGTCTGCAAAATTGACATTTCTACTGGATTGGTTTGAACGAAAGAAATTTGTACTTGATCTTGTCCCTTGGAAGTTTGAGGTTGTTCTGTCATAGTGAATGTTTCTTTAACTTGTGTATCAACCTCTTTCTCTTTTCCCTTAGATGATACTGCAATGTTTTCTAGTAACTCCTGCTGAATAATCCCAGCTGAGGAAGGGCCAACTTCTGATCTTGGTACCTGTGCAAAAGAGTCTAGGTCAAGCATCTTTTCAAGATCTTTCATAACATTGTATACATTGACCTGCTCAATATCCTGCTCTATCAATGTTCCTTCTATCCATTCATTTGTATTAGCATATTTTTCAATCTCTGGGATTCTTTGATGTATGTATGGTGCTGATTTATTTTTCATTATTTTATCACAAATGAAGTCGAATGGGTCATAAGGCACCCAATAGAAACTCTTCTGTAATATGAAACGGTCTTCTAATATCTTTTCAGCTTCTTCCCCTCCATCCCTAGAGTTACAGATAAAGGGACCTAATTGACTTTTGATCCGGAGTTGAGCCTTCTTTTTTGCATTACAAAAATGAATTATATCAGAGTTGTTCATTTGCCTGAAGTACTCTAATGCAAAGATTCTCATGGGGACATACTTTGGCAATTTGAATGGACATAATTCAAATCCATATATTCTGACTTCTGTGTGATTTTGGTATAAGTACCAATCACCAACTTTGTATTGTTTTGAGAGCTGTAAAGTTTTCTTGATTTCATTGCTGAGTCTTGGAGGAGAAACTCCTGTCAACAAGGTGGTTGCAGGGTGTATAAAAAGATCAATGAACTCATTATAGGAATAGGGAGAATCTCGAGAACTATGAGTGATGGTTGACCAAAAGATAACAGACCTAGGATTCCCCTGGGCATCAAGCTTTTTGGTATAGAAGGGGAAATTTTCTGACTGGTAATATAGCATGAGATGGTAAATGACAGAAGAATATTTAAACACTTTCTCATTTTCTAATCTCATGAGTTGATCATGGATTTTGTCTGCTATGTATGATGCAAAGTCATACCTGATAGCATGAGGCTATCCAGGGGTAAAAATAGACAATAATACTAGGATTAAATAGTCAACATATTCACTAGTATTAAAGCCCATTATAAAGGATATCATATCCAACACAAGTCTACCCTCTTCAGTGAAAAAAACATACCCATAAGGGGGAGGGCCTTTAGGCTGGTGATCAGGCAACATAAAGGTTTGACAGATGTGGCTTAATTCTTCATGAGATAGTTTAGTGGATTTCTAAAGTAGCTCTCCCATGGACAGGGGAGTGAGGGCTTGATCAGGTTGAAAATGTAGCATCTCATTGATAGACTGAGCAGTAATTGGGAAAAGGACATCTTGATTCGGGGATAATACTGCTCTTTGGTTAGGATCATAGTTTGCATGGAAAAAATGGATTATCTTGGGGAAAATATGGACAGAGGGAAAGAGGTACCGGGGAAGATTAGATTCCCACAACCTAATCGTATCCAAGACCTTCAAATAATTGTCTCTGCAGCGACAAAAAATTCGAAGAGGACTGTCACCAAAAACCAGATCTTTGATTTGGAAATCTTTGTCGACTAATGATAAATAATCCAGGTCTCTGTGAGGGGCGTTTAATGGGGCGACATTTAAAGCCACAGGAACTTCCATTTTTGGTTCTTGTGGATTCAAAAATGGAAATTCGACTTATGGTGAAGAATTGAGCAAAATTACAGGTTTCGACGGGAGAAACGGGTACAATTGCAGATTGGAAATTCAATTACAGTTCTCAGGATTAAGGAATGAACTAGCAATTAATTTCAACTCTGTTTCAGTGAAAGAAAAAGGAAAGCCGAGTTTCTTACAGAGTTCAGTGCGAATTTAGGGTAAATACCTGTTTTTTCCTTTTGGAGATAGCAGGTACTGGTTAAGGCGGATAATCTTCTGAGAGGCTTGACTGCAATTTTCTTCGATAGGATAAAGGTTGGCAGACTTCAAAAAATTTGAAATTCGAAATTTCTGCATGGAGGGTGTATTCGTTTTCTGGCGTACAAAATAATGAAAACGACGCGATTTTTTGTTTTATTGGCAAAGTCAAATGGGGGGTGAATTTTTTACTTTTTTTAATAAATGGTGTCATCCTGTACGACAGATGAGTCACAGGAAAGGGTGGTAAGTGGTTTATTCCGCACCACCTTTGAGGGAAGGCGGTTTTGGGCGGAGAGGCAGCAAATCCATAGAATACACGACACGTGGCCAGGGTACTATTTAAAAACCACTGGCATTTCGCGTGTTAATGCTCGGATCGGGGATGGGCAACATAATTAATAGGAGCCGTTGATCTTGGAGCGGGTGATCGGACGGTGGTCGGGACGTGAAGTTGGCGGGGAGTTAAGAAGAGGGCCCGACGCGATTTATTACGAATTAATCATTTCGGGAACATTTTGATTGGCGGAGATCGGTTATTAACTAATCATAAGGATTAATTAATCCCTGGTACATTGGATGGTTGGGAATTGTTTATTTTTATTTTTAAACACATATATAATATGTTTAAACGCTTTTTCATATATTTTTTATTTATACAGTAATTAAATCAATGCGATTTATTTACCGTAGGGGGGCGGGAATAAAATTAATGTTATATTTTAGCCAAAAGGGGGTATATTGTGGGTTTTTGATTTGAATAAATAGGAATTAAATACTTTTGGCTAAAAAGTCATAATACAAGGGTTTTGGGGATATTACTATAAAAGGATTTATATATAATAGGAAAAGGTGATTTTCATAGGGAGTTAATATATAAATTAGAGTTAATATGACAAAGGGACAATGTCAACTCAAAATACTTTATAATAACTAAGAAAGTGAAGATTGAAAAGTAAATTGCATTATAATACCTTCATCATTCAGACTTAGAATAAAAAGTGATTTTGAGGGCTTTTCATGAAATATTGAAGGATTTTCCTAAGTAAAATGGGATTTTACTTAGGAAAGAATTTTTTGAAGTAAATAAGTGTGATGATGAAATGATTTTAAGTACTTAGGTTTTTCCAATTATTGGGCCGAGGGTCCGGTCCCTCCAAAAGTCAAGGAAATGCCTTGAGCCCCTTTAATCTTCAAATACCTTAGCACTTAGGGGAAATTAGTGAAATCTTTAGGGAAAAATGAAGGGGAAGTTAATAATCTTGACTTTGCTTTGCTGTGAATTTTTTCCAATGAAGTATCTGCCTTTGTACTTGTGATGAAAGTATAATTGAAAACATTTAGAACCATCATTCATCACATGTAATTTTGCAACAACATCTACCTACCCTACTTACTTTACCCTACCATTTTCTCCTCTTTATTAGGGTGCACTTAGGCTGGAAAACCCTTATCAATCTTCTTTTTCTTTTACATGGCAAACCTATCTAAGTCTACACTTATTACATCCAAGGGCTCAGATTAAACTGTTGAGCTCCTTTTATTAACTCTACCTATCTACTTATCTGCCAAGATTAAACTGTTTGGTTAGATATTTATTCTCTATTCTACAGCATGAAATTGAAAAATGAACGAGTCAAGTTTAAATAGTTTGACTCTTCATAAATTGTGGCAAAAGTTTGACAAACTGCACACAATTTTGTTTATTACATTAGAGAAAAAAGTAGTGGCATTTAGACTTGCACACTTTCCTTGGCTTTTCTTTTGGTGGGGTTCATTTTCTTTCACTTTTTTTTGGCCAATTTTATTCTTTTCACCCTTTGATTTTTATTTTAGGGTATACCCTCTTTACATTTTTTAAATTTTTTGATTTTTTGATTTTTTAAGAATATGGAACACCTTTGCAACAAGAAAAAGGTTTGAACATATTGCATAGTTCAACAAGTCAATCATGAAAAATGACACCTATTGGTATAGGAGTCTAACAGGCGCCCTTTAACAATTATGTATGATAATACTGGAAAATTCCCCCTGTATTTATATTTGGGCTAATTTGGAAGGGAAATGTGTCTTCATATACAAGCGTTGAATATTTGTTGCACTCCTCATGATTGAGGAAAACTAAGAGTTATTAATGTTTGAAACAATGCTTGAACTTATGTACCAAGTGGATTATTTGTTCCCTAAAAGGAGACAACTCATTGAAATTTCTCCTCCATACATGCATTTTCTCTAGTCCACCTTGTTTCAAAAGAGGGTGGAAATGAATTAACCTCCTATCTCGCCTTACTCCTCTTATCTTGGTTTAAAAAAAAAATGTTGCTAAGAGACTTTGGATGAATATGGAGGCTTTTGAGCCATTTCTCCACCATAATGGGGATATTTTACGAGTTGGAATTGTATCCTAAGAACATTCGTTATGGTAGTTTGCACCTACTATCCTTCATAAGTCAAATTCCTTAATAAAAAATCCTTGGTTCTTTTTCCTTAGCCTATATGCATGGAATTAAGTCCCTTAAACACACATTGTTTGAATTCACTGACTAGACCTTTGGGTTATGTGCAAACACAATTTTCAATTTTATATTTATGATAAAATTATAACTGAGAAATTAAGGACTATGATACATCATTAATTGCATGTTTAAATTGGGTATAAATCCCCAAATAACTAATTGAATGATTAGGTTTGGGGATATAGGAAATCCTTACTCGAGTATGAGCTAGTCCATGTGTATAAAAGGTTGAGAATTGCTTCATCATTTGATGTTATTTTCAGGGCATAAAAAGATTAATACCCAGATCTATTAACTGAAGGTGATCTAGAAAGTTCCTTTAAAACTAAGAAAGGTCATATTTTCATGGTGGTCTTGGTTTTGGAACACAACATTGACATGTAAGCCTTGTTCATTAAGTTTTTGCTATATGTGGTCAAACTAAGTCCCCTAGAATCTATTACAATTTGTAAAAAGGTTTGTAAAACTTAGGATTAATCCAAGGGAATCCACAATGGCTTCTTGACCTCACTGTTATATTGGAAGGTGGCTCTGTCGTGGTACATAAGACTCTAGATATTGGGATTTAATAAAGCATGGAGTATTCTTTGAATTAAAATTCCTTTTAATATTTTAAAATTTTCAAATCAAATTTCCTTTAAGAAATAGGATTTCATTATCTCATTTTCATGGTCTGGTGCACTCATTCAAATGGTGATTTTGGCAATAAGATGGAAGAAATATAGGTGAAACGCTCATTAGATGTTAAGCACTGGAAATTATTGGATTGTTGAGGTGGGGCTCCCTGCATAAAGAGTTAGGTCATGTTGGTTCAATATAATTCTTAGCCACCCATGTTATTATCTTTGTCTACATATCCAATAGGGAAACATAGGCCCTATCATAGAGTATTATTACTATTATTGAAGATCAAGATTTATATTGGAGAATATTCTTAGATAATATGTCATAGATAAAATTCATCATATGAGTATACATATTAAAAACCTAGGTATATACCATAGATAAATTCAATATTATCATCACATGGAATTATTCTAGTTAATGTATAAGTTCATCAATGTCAATGTGGATTTCATTTTGGTTGCTCATGATAGTCTTCATTATCATAGATCTCCAACCTCACATCTTCAAATTGGAGCCCACTCTTTGTTAATTATCTTTTGAATCGGTCATCCCACACAGTAGTAGGCTTACTATTAGGGATCTCACTGTAGATTTGTATAGACCCATTCCTCTCTTTTTCTTCTTTCCCTCTATATGTCTCCTTGGTGGCTTCATTCATCATGAGAAGCCATTTTAGGTCATTAAAATATGATTCTTGGTTTATAGGGAGAGATATGTATGCGTAAATATTTGTAAAATTTAACATTTTACATAGAAAAAATTGATTTAATGTCTGCCCTAATTATAAATTTAGTAATTAATGTAATGTTTGTAGACATAAACATACACATTTAACATTTATATGTCAACTCAATTAAAAAATAATAAAAGTTTAAAAGGAATATAGAGCAACCCAGTATGGGGAGATGTTGTAGTGGCTCAATTAATAATCAAAAGTTAAAAGTAATAAAAATAATAAAATTCAATTTTTTATATTGTAATTTTGTTTTGCAAGGCTTAGCCCCTCCAACCCAAGTTAGAAAAAATTATGCTATGAGAATAATTGCATAAATAATTATAACTTAAAATGGTCAATGATAAATTAACTTACGAATCATCTTGTAGTTTTACTTTGGTAGGAACAAATAAATTGAGATGTAAAGTGGATAAGGAAATTAGAAATTTTGGTTGGTAGTAACTACTACTAAGTCTACACATTTACAATTTTACTCCTACATAAGTGTTGAGGAAAACATAAATAATGATGGGAAGTATCTCAAGGTAGTATATTTATTGACATCGTATTCCTATCTATTTTTTATGCAAAGACTTGCTGATAGTAAATATTTTATTTACTTGAGTATAAGCTATTTAAAAAAAAAAAAAAAAAAATTGGATCGTTTTCCTACTAGATTAAAAATTAAAAATCACTACAAAATATCTAAAAATCATGCATGAATATTGCAACCATATCCATAAATTATGGAATAAAATATGTAAACAATTATCCACATGGCATTATATTGTGCAAAGGTAACAATAAGACCTTCAAGTTAGGGTCCAATCAAATGTTTGAGAATTTTTTTTTTTAATAATATTGAAAAATAAATATTTAATTTTTAAAGTTAAATGTTATAATTTGCATGGTCAATGCTAAACTAATAGTGATTAATAGAGAAATTGATTATTAGAGTCTGACCTTAGCAGAGACTAATGATGATTCCATAACCATATTTGCCCAAGGACTAATAATGATTCCATAACCATATTTAAGTTTAATTAATAAGCACACCAAAACTTAATACTTTGATCACGTGCT
Source organism: Pinus albicaulis (assembly GCA_034641835.2). Taxonomy (NCBI): domain Eukaryota; kingdom Viridiplantae; phylum Streptophyta; class Pinopsida; order Pinales; family Pinaceae; genus Pinus; species Pinus albicaulis. The sequence goes on along the minus strand of CM076579.1, from coordinate 1,158,605,036 downwards.
TAGTATAAAAGCTCAAAAATGGAAGTGCTTGAAATTGAATGGAAACTGGACGACATCGAAGAGCTCGTCGCTAGGAATCCGACGCAATTCGTTTCATCGAAAACATAGTCTGGATGAAGAAGATAGAGTCTCTTGTTCATTTTCCTGAATAGCTAAAAAAATTGCAAAACATGACAAAATGGTGACATGGCAGCCCAGTTAGCTGAAAAGGGATATTACGGGAATATTCTATCTTTTTCGCCCAATGACACTCTGACAAGTGCCACTATAGGATTCACCAGATAGTTTGGAAGATGAAATTTTTTTATGTGTTGCTCCTAAGGTTGAATTTGAATTTTTTTTATATGGTTGGGGACAGTCCAACCAGAGGCTGACACGTGGTGCAGCCAGGGGCTGCTATGTGCCCCCTCGAGTGGACCAAGGTTGAAGGCCAAATTATATTACACATATGGTTCTAAAGTTTGAAATATCATGTAATGGCATATTTAATATTATATGGCGCATTTTATATTATGGTCCGAATATATATATATATATATATATATATATATATATATATATATATGTATGTATGTGTATGTGTATGTGTATGTGTATGTGTATGTGTATGTGTATGTGTATGTGTATGTGTATGTGTATGTGTATGTGTATGTGTATGTGTATGTGTATGTGTATATATGTATATATGTATGGGCGCATATATATATATATATATATATATATATATATATATGGGCACATTTTTATATCCTAAGGTTGGATTTAGGATATGGTAGGCATACATTTATCAAAGTCTGAAACATATATCAATGCCAAAGGTTGGATTTAATATGGCAGAGCAAAACTTTATGCACAGGAAGGGCAGAGGTTGGTGCTCGACCCCGCGACCTCCCTCACACCATCCAACTGACATACTGCCATGCCACCGCTTTGATCCTTGTTATATAATGTTTGCGGCTTAATCTTATTGTTATATGTAATTACTGGCAGGGGAATGGAGGGGGCCAACCCCCTCCCCACAAGACCATACTCCATAACCAACGACAAAGTGGAGTTAATAATGGGCAAGATTAAGACTTTAATACGGGTTTATAACCCCTAACCGTTGATTAGTGCCTGATCCATATGGTTAAGTGTGGTTTGTTAAAAACGCGCATTAAGCACTAAACCAAGGCTTATCCAAAGTTAAACCGCGCTTATATTTAATTAAAATTCAATTTAAGTTGGCAGAATATTTGGCGGAGCCACAAAATTCAGAGCTACCCCCAAATTTGGCAACCTTAACTGGAGTCATCTCCAGATTTAGTGGATAATTCCTAGGCCAAACTGTTTTGACCATATATTTTGCAAAATTCGACCAAATTGGGAGCAAGAAGAGTAATTTCTAAATGATTTGGACATTCTGAACACATTGAAGCAGGTTTCAAGAGTAGTAGGTGCCTATAAACAACATGTTTTGCACATTTGAGCTAATACAGAGGTCCAAGCCATGGAAGCTGGACCAAGGAGATGTAGCCCAGGAGGGGTGAACTCCTTCATCAAAACACTGTGTTAATGGATCATTGTGATGGTTTGATGCACATGTTATTGGTTCTGTTCAACATTTGTTTTTAATGATTTTATGATCTAGAAATTAACATAAAAACTTGATAAATCTACCTATTTTAACACTCAAAAACACCAATGAAACCTATGCACATAAAGCAAGTGATCAACAATTATAATTCTGAAGATGAATTAAGCACAACAAAACTAAAATTAAGATTCAGATCAAGTTGGTATCGAACAAAGGCTGCAAAGGTTGTTTGCTTGATTTTCTTGAGTTTTGTGCAAGTAGGGTTTTAATGGTTGCACATTTGTGATTCTTACAGGGTTAAAGTTGCAGAGAGGAGAAGGGAAACTATTGGTTGCAAGTCTTGAGGTTAGGACCAGAAGAAGGAGAGACACAAGGGAACCATCTCCACCCAAAGTTTCACTCACATCTGCACTTGAAGCACCTCAAGTTTTATCTCTAGAAGCTGAGATTGAGGAGGTACAAGTTGCACTAGAAGTTGAGATTGAAGAGGTACAAGTTGCACCAGAAGCTGAGATTGAAGAGGTACAAGTTGCACCAGAAGCTAAGCTTGAATCCATAGCCATCATGTCAGGTTTTGGAGAGACTGAAGGTCTTTCAGAAGAGGAAGCATACAAGAAGGATTTCTATGAACTGGCTGAAAGGGTTAGGATCCTCTTTGAAGAGAGGGACACCAAGATGGTTGGAGAGAATTCTAAGTCTCCGCATGGAGAGGGAACCTCAGAAGGAAAGAAGGATGAAGAGAACGGTTCAAAGGGAAGTGGAGGAAAGCCTCCTCCATATCCACCATGTTCATCATCATCCTCATCATCTCCATCAGCATCATCTTCCACTTCCACAACCAAAAATACCCATACTCACTCAAAAACCACAAGAGGAAAAAATCCCTTACTCAAAATTGATTTCAAATTTGAGCTTCTAATGTATAATGGCGAGGTAAATGCAGAGAGCTTGGATAATTGGATTCGTAAATTGGAGGTGTATTGCATAATTCAGAACCTTCATGAAGATGAAATAAAGATTCAATTGGCTTCTTTGAGGATGGAAGGATTTGCACTTGTATGGTGGGAAGCAAGGACTCAAGAAGAGATAGAAACTACGGTAAGATATTTATGTCTTGGTAAATTTTTATTGCTGCCATTAAAAGGAAATTTTATCCTCTATCTTACATGCAAAAGGCCATTATGGATTGGAAAAATTTTAGACAATTGAAAGGGAAAAGTGTGCAAGATTATACTCATGAATTTAGGAGAAGAGCTCTTAATTTGAGTATTAATTTGTATTCTCAAGAAAATTTGATAAATTATATTAGGGGTTTTCATAGTTACCTTAGACACACTATTCTCATTTTCAATCCCACAAAATTAGATGAGATTTGTGTTCAAGCGACACATTTAGAAGCAAGAGGGAAACAAAATATAGATGAGAAAAGTGATAGTGAGGGGGTAAAGGAAAGGGAAAGTTTTATGGAAGAGGAAAGAAAAATAGCTCTATCAAAAAATATAAAGAGAAAATCACATGTAAACATTGCTCGAAGAATGGCCACGATGAAGACCACTGTTGGAAACTTCATCCAGAGTTGAAGGCAAACAAACTGAAAACCAAAGAAAAGGGGAAATTTTTTGTAATAATTGAATATGACTTAGGTTCAGATTTAGCAGATGAAACAAATACTACAGCCATGGGTTTGAAAGGTAAGAACATAGCAAGCACTAGTTCTTCAAATTGTTCCAATATCACTCAATATGAAGATACATGAATTGAAATTTTCCATATTAGAGTCGTTTCTAAACATACCGATATAGACACACTATTTGATAGTTGGTCTCAAGATAACTTGATTTCCAAATACTTATTTAAGCAACTAAACCTTGAAACTATTATACATCCAAGACCTTATCCTTTAGGGTGGATATGCAAGAATGAAAATTTGCATGTAACAAGGAAGTGCATACTAAGGTTTGCCATCAATTCAAACTTTCTTGATGAAGTTGAACTTGATGTGGTGTCGCTTGAGATATCAGGTATTGTTTTGGGAAGTCCTTATCTTTATGATAGGAAAGCAGTGTTTCATTGCCATGAGAATAAGCATCACTTGTTTAAAGATGGAATTGAGTACATAGTTAGAGATCATAAGGAGAAGACAATTTTGTCTCTTATACATGTAGGAGAAATGAAGAGGGTAGTGAATGCAAGTCAGAATTTGACATTGATGATGATCAAACATAAAAATGTTTTGAATGAGGCCTTCCAAAAAGATGCATCGAATGAACAAGTTGATTTCATTAAAGTTGATTATGCTTGTAATGAGATGTTTCAAGACTCTAATAGGTTGCCTTTGAAAGGAGGTAAACAAGATGTTACAGATTTGCAGCAGTTAACATCAGTGTTGAGCAGTGTTGGAAACAAGATGTCGGTGCAAGAGAGTGAAAACGTCTAAGAGAAAGTGCAAAATCAATTTGACAAAGAAGGCATGGGTTCCACAAGTGCTTTTTTTTTGTTTCCAAAGGGTACATGGCAATGGAAAAAAATACTTGGTCAAGAGTCGACACAAGTACAAGCAAGATTAGTTAAGAATTTCCATGACGACAGTGTGCGAGGTGAGACAGTTTTTGAGTTTCCTTTGATTAATGACCAAGGTTGGAACAATTTTGTTTCTGCAAGAACAACTTGCTACTCCAAAAATTCATGGAAATTACAGCATGACAATGTCAACATCAGCAAGAGAGGGTCGCAAGAGTCAAGGAAAAATCTTAGTTTTTATGAAAAGCTCTAGTTGATGAAAATGGGAAAATTTCAGTGGATTGAGACTGGAAGGGTGAGGGGATTGTACCCTCATCCACATGATCAATAAGTAAAGATATTTTGGGGTCCAAAAGGCTTCTAGTGGGGAGGAATGCTCAGTTTCTCAGTGTAAAAGCTCAAAAATGAAAATGATCGAAATTGAATGGAAACTAAACGACAGTGAAGAGCTCGTTGCCAGGAATCCGATACAATTCATTTTTTCGAAAACAGAGTCCGGATGAAGAAGATAGAGCTTGTTGTTCATTTTCCTAAACAACTAAAAAAATTGCAGAATGGGACAAAATGGTGACATGGTAGCCCAGTCAGCAGAAAATGGATATTTTGGGAATATTCTGTCATTTTCGCCCAATGACACTATGACAAGTGTCACTGCAGGATTCGCTAGATAGTTTGGAAGGTGAAATTTTTTCGTATTGCTCCTAAGGTCGAATTTGATTTTTTTTATATGGTTGGGGACAATCTAACCAGAGGCTAACACGTGGTGCAACTAGGGGATGCCACGTGCCATCTCTAGTGGACCAAGGTTGGAGGTCAAATAATATTGCACATATGGTTCTAAGTTCGAAATATCATATAATGGTGGATTTAATATTATATGGCACATTTTATATTATGGTCTGAATATATATATATATATATATATATATATAGATATATATATATATATATATATGTATAGATATAGGCACATTTTTCTATCCCAAGGTCGGATTTAAGATATGGTGGGCATACATTTATCGAAGTCCAAAATATATATCGATGCCAAAGGTTGGATTTAATATGGCGGAGTAAAATTTATTTACATGAAGGGCAGAGGTCGGGGCTCGATCCCGTAACCTCCCCCTCACCAACCAACCGACATACCGCCATATCACGACTCTAATCCTTGTTATATACTGGTCGTGGCTTATACTTATTGTTATATGTAATTATCGACGGGGGAATGGAGGGGGCTAGACCCCTCCCCACAAGATCATAATCCATAACCAACAATGGAGCAGAGCGAGATTAAGACATAAATACGGGTTTATAACCCCTAACCTTTTATTAGCACCTAATCCATATGGTTAAGTGTGGTTTGTTAAAGACACGCATTAAGTGTTAAACCAAGGCTTATCCAAAGTTATACCATGTTTATATTTAATTAAACTGCAATTTAAGTTGGCAGAATATTGGACAGAGCCACAAAATTTAGAGTTGCCCCCAAATTTGGTGGCCTTAACTGAAGTCATCTCCAGATTTAGTGGAGAAATCCTAGGCCAAACTATTTTGACCATATATTTTGCAAAATTTGACCAAATTGGGAGCAAGAAGAGTAATTTCTGAATGATTTGGACATTTTAAACACATTGAAACAGGTTTCAAGAGAAGTAAGTGAATATAAACATCACTTTTTTCACACTTGATCTAATACAAAGGCCCAAGCCATGGAAGCTGGACCAAGGAGATGTAGCCCATGAAAGGTGAAGTCCTTCATCAAAACATTATGTTAATGGATCATTGTGACGGTTTGTTGTACATGTTATTGCTGTTGTTCAACATTTGTTTTTAATGATTTTATGCTCTTGAATTTAACATAAAAACTTGGATAAATTTACCTATTTTAACACTCACAAACACAAAGGAAACCTATGCACATAAAGCAAGTGATCAGGAATTTAATTATAATTTTGAAGATGAAATTAGCACAATAAAACTAACATTTAGATTCAAATCACAATATAAAAATATTCTTAACCATAGACATTCATCCCCACTTTACCATGGATATCATTAACTTGTAAAGAGGTTTTGTTACAATACCATGGGTCAATACCATATCCTATCAATACCACATGCCCAAAAGCCATAACTCATTTCACAATAAAAAAATTAAAATGTAAATATATTAGACCTCACATAACCATTGATTACACAAAGTGACAATTCTCGATCATATTGATGGGGAGAGAGAGGGAGAGAGAGTAGGAGAGAGGGGGAGAGAGAGAAAGAGAGAGGGAGAGAGATAGTGACAGATCTAGAGGGTGGAGAGAGAGAGAGAAACAGGGAAAGGGAGAGATTGATGGGGAGGAGAGAGAGAGAGAGGGGGGGGGGGAGGGAGATAAGGAGAGATGGAGTTTTAGGGTGAAAGGGAGTGAGGGAATAACAAAGAGATAGAGAGATAGAGGTGGAGAGAGAGAGGGAGTGACAAGGGAGATATGGAGAGAGAGTGAGAAAGAGAGAAGAAGAGGGAAGAGAGAGAGAATATAGGAGTGAGAGAGGGAGAGAAGGGAATGAGAGAAGTATGGAGACACATAGATGGAGGGGGGAGAAGGGGAGAGAAAGAAGGAGACAGGGAAGGAGATATTAACAGAGTTGGATGGCAGAGAGAGAGAGAGAGAGAGAGAGAGAGAGAGAGAGAGAGATGGGGGGGACATATAGAGGGAGGTGGGAGAGAAAGAGAGAGGAAGGAAAATAGAGAGGACTTGAGAGAGATAAGGAGAAAGGGAGGGAGAGGGATTGATTTGGAGGGGAGGAGAAATGGAGGAAAGAAGAAATACATAAAGAGAGAAAGGTGGAGAGAGAGAGAGGGTGACAAGGGAGAGATGGAGAGAGAGTGAGTGAGCATGTTGGAAATACATGGGGGGGGGGGGGGGGGTGAATCAATATTTCTTTTACAATTTTTATTTCATGTTAGTTAAGATCACTTAAAAACATAACACAAAATAGACAACAAATAAATAATTTTCTTTATGACAATAATGAGGACTCCAATCCTCTTTTACAACAGATCAATTATATTGATACTTCAGGACTCCAACCCTAGATGAAGACTCCAGTCTTCAAATTAACCAAGCTCCGACATGTACTATACCACCAAGCTCCAACTTGGTCTATTTGAGGACTCCAATCCTCTCAACATTTCAGGCTCCAACCTAGTTTTCCACGAGGCTCCAACCTTGTGTGAGGACTCCAATCCTTTAGGGCTCCAACCCTCTCAATCTGGTTCAGTTCTTCAAGGTGGCTTCTCAAAAATTCTAAAATATTTCTTCAAAAAGTCTTGAATAACATCTCATAAGGTCTTCAAATATTGTCTCCAATGTTTTCTTCAAATTCAACTTCACTGGGTTTCCAAGATGTCTTCAATGCCTTTCTCCTCAAGTCCTTTTTAATCTAGCTTTGTGCATGGGGGCTTCACTGGGGGAGAAATACCATACCACATAGGTTCATATTGGGGGATATATATTGAGGAAAAATTGGCATAATATATTGGGGGATATATAGGGGGTAAAGGGTTTTTATATTGGAAAGTATAAAAAATGGATCTAAAAGTTAATGAAAAAATATAATTGGTTATAAAAAATGTTAATGAAAAAATGGATACCTACAATATCTAGTGGAAGTAGGGGTTTTTTAAATTAGGAAGGTGTATTGGGTTCGTATTGGTAGGGTTTTAAATAATGTGATTTTTAGGGGTATTTTTCAATATGTAGTCAAATTAAGGGTATTGTTTAATATTCTACGAATGCACGTGATAGGACAAAGGTTCATTGAGTGAAGCCTCCGTGGCTTTGTGAAAGTGTCTCTAAATATAGCTTATCATCAACTTCAAGAATGCCGCTCCAACGTCAAAAAGTTCTTCACAAAGAATCCATAGACGACTACTTGAAGTGATCTTCAAGAATGGTTCTTCAAGAGTGCTCAATAGGTCCTTTACAAACAATTCTCAATGTTTCTCTCCAAATAAGTCTTCAAACACAAATGGTCTTCTTCAAACAAGTCTTCAAGGTCCTCTAAAAATTCTAAACAATATTTACAATAATGTCTTAAAGTACCTTAGAGTTTCCTTCAATGGTTTTTCAATACACAATAGTCTTCATAATCCCCTTAAGTGTCCTTCAATAGTTCTCTAGTAGTTCTCCAACAATGATCTCAAGCCAACTCCAAAATGGTCTACATTATGACAATGCGTCCTATCCTTCAAGATTGTTGTAAACACCTTCAACAAAGATGATAGATGATTGTCCAAGATCTGCCTTTACTATTGTTGTCTCCTTATATTAGTGAAGTAACAACTTGGATGTGGCCGTCAAATGATACCACAAACATACATAAAGTAGTCCTTGAAACTTTGGCATAGGTATGAGGTTCTCTTTTTTTTGTGTAGATTGGGGTTTGTTCACAAATTTTATATGCCACAGAGTTGAGGTATAACCACAGGTCAAGATATTGTTACCACATGTTGAAGGTTTTATCAATGGTATTATCCACAGGCCGAAGATTTGTTACACAATCAAACTTCTCTACAATCCATAGACAAGGTTGAATCACAAGCCTGTCATAAAGGGCTAAAATTTGTTGCAGGTCTAAATTCAGTGCCATAGGTTAGCACATAGGTCTAAGATATAAGATATCACAATGTTATGTAGATATGATATTGAAATTACATAATTTTGAGGCTACTGAGATCAATACTCTTGTTTTATTTAGATTCAAGGTTTTCACAATTTACAAGAAATTTATCAAAGCCCAACCACAAAAAACAAACAAATTTCTCCACCAAAAACCGTCCTTTTTTTCATAGAGATAAAAACATAGAGAAATTCGTCCTTCTCAAGATATTTGACTTTATTTTCACTGCAATTGTCTTCCTTCTTTTTTTTACCTCAGGTCCAAATCCTTTTCTGTATGCTTGGCCAATTTTTTTGGTTGAATTGGGGAGACAAATTTATATTTATACTTGTTTTTGCATGTGTGAAAGGAAACATATGTTGAGGTTGGAGATACAAAATAACTATTTGGATTCATCTTGTACAACAATATATAATGAACAATATTTTATAGTTTATTCAATTGTATCTCTTTTAGAATTTGATCAAACATTTAGGATGTTCTTCTCAATAGTGCCCTTGTCATCTTCCAAAAGGTAAAGCAAACCTTCCTCTTTGTAGGACTACTAAATATATCCTAACAGGTGCCTTCAAGGCTTTGAAATCCCTAGCCACGGTGCTCGAGAATTTTTTCAATGAAATCCTTAATAGAAGGTACACTTATTTGACCTGCAACAATGCTTGACCTATGTTTTTTTTATTTTGTCTTTGAGAAAGTAACAATAATGATATCAAGACATCCACGTGTCTCTCATTGATTCTAGAAATATACTTCATAAATGTTAATACATATGGGACAACAGAAATAGAAAGTAATTCCATATATTTATCTGAATAAAGTAACCAAGGTGCACTATCATTGCCTTCATAGTGATGTTTTTCTTTCCTCCATTAGGCCCTGCCTCAAAACCTAGGATTTTTTCACGTGTGTTTCTTTCATCTATTAGGATTAGGGCATCTTCTAGAGCTAGGGCATCATGTTGTTATCAATAAGGCTTGCATAAAAAAATCTAGGGCTATATGATTAACAATGCTTAGGGCTTGGCATCAATTATTTAGGGCTTAAGGATTTTCCATGCATCTAGGGTTTCATTGCTAGGGCTTCTTCACAATAGACCTAGGGCACCTTCCATATATGTTCATCCATCATTCTTCAACAATTCTAGGGGTTGCCACCATTTACATGGAGGTTTCTTCAACAATTCTAGACATCATATTGACATCAATGACAACCTTATCCAACAAAGAGGAGAGCGGGAGGGGAGATAGAGGGAGAGAATGGGAAGAGAGAGGGAAAAAAGGGGAAGAGAGAGAGAGATAAGGGGAAGAGAGAGAGGGAGAGGCAGAGGGAGATGGAGGGAGAGAGTGAGAGATAGATATGTAGAGAGAGTGAGAGATATAAATATATGAAGAGTGTGTATGTTTTACGGGTGACATAGAGAGAAAATGAAGGAGAGACGATGGGAGATATAGATATAGATGGAGGGGGGAGAGAGGGAATACGACAGAGATATAGAGAGGGAGGGAGGGATAGATAGATATATATGGAGAGAGAGAGAGTGTGTGTGTGTTATTCACATTTTCTATCATTCAACGTTGTTACATTATCACTTTGCATTCAAACTTTTTATTTCATCATTCAAGTTATCAATAGTCTTTATCATCTCAAAAACATGAAGTAACTGAGTAAACTTAAAATCAAAATGGCAAGATTAATCTTCGAAATATTTAGCATATTTAAAATGATTAGAATAACGAGATGTTCAAAAAAATTTGTGTGACTATGCACAATTGAAACCGACCTAGATCCATCGTAGCCCCAAATATATCAAGCATTGAGAGGGATCAAACCTCTTGATGTGAAAACCTTTCTTCAAGTTTTGCATTAGAAAAGAGGTTTGCACCTTGAGAGGTTCGATCCCTCTTGGCGCTTCATAGATACTAGGTTAAGATGGATGTGGGCTAGTTTAGTTACAAGTTTGTCTCTACTTATACCCAAGTGAGATCTCTAAATGGCTCAATTTTCAGTGAAAGTTAGATTTCCTTTATATTTGAATACCCCCAAATATTAGGAACTTTGAGGTATATTAAATGACCTAGTTTAGAAGAGATAGATTCAATAATAAGACAAGGAATTAAATTTTAATATATATTTTAATAAACATATCTAAGCTAAAATTAAACAATGTATTTACTATAAAATTAGTATATTTTAATCAAGGATCATAAATAGAAACATAAAGAAAGATAATCAAGGAAGTAAAAGTAATACTTTTTGTGATCTTTCTCTATTGTGCTCTCTTTCTGACATCTTATTTATGTTATGTATGCCCATATGAAGATTCAAACTATACAATAAAGGACGTCATTGTTCATAAATAACTAATGTCCTACTATCAATATGTTTTTCATGTTGTTTTGGTCCTAAAATTGAATATTAAAGACACATTTTCCCTTAAATTCAAAGTGAAATGTGGGTGCTATTCCATTCCACATTGGCACAACTCATTTATTGTTAGGGTCCTACTCTAACCCCCTTGCTCAAGATACTTTATTAATGTATTTCCTAAAATAAGACCTAATAAATAGTTAGTTCATAGTCTCTTGTTGTAAAAAGTGCCATATTTATTAATAAGGCCCAGATAAGTTAGCATGCCCTCATTATAAGTGGACCCATCAATAGTTAAGATTCCCCATGGATAGATATATATTGGGTAGAAAGTTATTTAATTTTTTTTGGAGTTTTATTGTATTTGGAGCTTTTCTACGGGAGGTTTCCCCTTTGAAGAGACAAGTGAACATAAATCTCTATATTTTATTATCAAGAGATCTTTCTGAGGGTTTACCTATTTTCTCTTGTGTTTTTTGGCTTTGTACTACAATTTATGTGGTGGCTTTAAATTTTTTGGGTTATGTATATTACAAGTGGAATCAAAGCTCGTTCTTGGGCTATAAAAGGGAGAATTTAATTTATTTTGAATGTTTATTTTTATGATATTTTTATAAAAAAAAATTATGGAAAAGGGATGGAGACATTCAGATCAATTTCTGAAACTTTCGATGTATAATTTGAATAAACTATAAACACATGTAAATTCCTCTCAACAAAATAACCAATTACAAAAAATCATCCAAAATGGAGTCTAAGAAGTGGAATTATCACTAACTAAAAATCATTTTTTTTAAGGGTTTTTGTTTTCCGATGATGGTTGCGAAAATAAAAAATTGGATAATTTTTTATAAGATGCACAAATTTTAGTCAAACTTATTCCAATAGATCCAAATAAGTTGTGTAATTTCATAATTATGGTCATAATAATAAATCTAAGAAGTATAGTAGAAGTTATGATAATTTTACCTTTTCAACCTCAAACCTTATCTTGAAAATTAAGTTATTTTTTGGTGATTGTATAACTCTTTCTTGGGCCAAAAAGCTCTTAATTTTTTGATTTTTTCCGAAGTGTTCTATTTTCTTTAGATAACACAATGATTTTTCATTCAAAGGGTAAATCTATGGTAGTGGAAGAATACATTCAGGAAATATAATTGGTATCAAATTGTTGGAAACCCTTGTAACACCTATTGGTACCCATTCAAGAAATACCACATTATAGTACCTATATATGGAATCTCACTTCCATATACCCTCAGGTATATAGGAAGTCCCCTAGGTATACCTAAAACCAACTTTAGATAAATTTTGTTGCTATAGCATACCAAAAGCAACACTTGGGGAGATCACTCTCTAGTAACCAGATAGTCAAGTAATATGGCTAAGGGGAAGGTTGAGCCTCCTTGGTTAGTGCCCTAAGATATTGGGTCAAGTATTACTATTGGAACCTACATGCATATCAAAAAGATATAACACTTGACACTCTATTTTCCTTAGGATATAATGACATTTTTTAGTGAGCTCACCCACGTTGGAGCCATATAAACTACCTCATATCAACACCTTGGACATTATGACCACTCACTCTACTGCTTGCGAATTGGACCACTTAGATGCTCAATAGAAACATCTTAATGGCTAGTTTTAACAAATGAAACATATAATAAGCAGTTGGGATCAAAATTGGAAGATAATTTTGATAATAAGTTGGATTATAAATTAGACAATTTGGTTTAGAATTTGGCACCTATGCTAGCATGATGCATATTAGAAGAACCATGAAACGCATGACACATTGAGTGACACTGGGAAGAAGATTCTAACTTAGGACTCTTTAGCCACCATCATCCCTCTACAGATCCGTAAAACCAAAAATTAATGGATAATAACATATGGCATCATTTCTTAAGGTGGACTTCAACAAATTTGATGGTTCTAAATGGTGAGGATGGGTCATCTATATGGAACATTAATTTTTCATCCATGGTATTACTAATTACATAATGAAAATTGGGGGTTGGGTTCTTGTATATGGATCTAGAATGATGGAAATGGCTATAATGATGTAAAAAATCTAGGTGGGCTACATCTTTTAGAGTTATCTTGTTAAAAATATCTATGCATGTTTTGAGAGAGAAACTAACTATTTGGAGTGACTTACTTAGTCATACCAATTATGCTTAGTTGCAGAATTCATAGAAGCCTTTGAGAAATTAGCATATGTACAAATAAATTAATATATTATTTCTATAAATAAGGTTTCATTAGTGGTCTCAAGGAGATTCAAGCACAGGTTAGAATGTAGCATCATGCCACATCGTTGGAACAATATTATAGGGCTCTAGAAGTAATGAAAATATTCAATGCACAAACTAAAAAACCATCCTCCATTCCTAGGACTTATCCTCTCTAGGGTAGTTCCATAAGAATAATCCCTATTCATCCCTTGAAAGTATAAGCGTCTCTAGTGGAAATGGTAGACTATAAAAGATGTGGACTTCTCTATAATTGTGATGAAAAATATTCTCTAGGTCATAGGTGTAAGTAACATAAATTGTTCTAAATTGATATGACCACTTTGGATTTGACAAAAGACATAACTACTAAAGAAACACTATGGTTACTAGTCGAAGACACTAGCACTCCTACATAGGTAGCTAGTGAAGCCAATTCTCTCTAGAATAATCACTAATACCCTTACATGCATTATCGAGCATTTTGACTCCACAAACCTAAAAAAAATATGGGCTACATCAAGCATCAAAAATTCGTAGTCCTAGTTGATAGTGGCAACATGAAATTTCATTCATAAGTGAGTGGCATATATGGTTTTGTACACTCAGTGTACAACTTTCAAATCATGATAGTCAATGGAGATATGATGAAATGTAGGGGTATATGTGGAAATCTCAAACTCTAGATGGGTTACTACTAACTGAAAACCTATCTATTTTCCATTGATATGCATGGTTTTGATACAGTAATAGGGGTGGATTGGCTATATACTTTGGGGCCAAGTGTCATGGACTTCAAGGAGCTATATACGAGTTTCAATAAATAAGGTCATGTACACACCCTTCAAGGGATTCAAGAAGGCATTACTAAAATAGTTAACTCTTATCACATGGAGAAGTTATTAATTAATGTTCACTTTAGCATTATTAGCCAAATTAAATACATAGAAGATATGGAATGTCTAACACAAGAAACAATTGTGCACCCAAAAAAAATATTGTATGCAAAAGTTGTGCCCTTGGGTAGTTGATGTGCCAACTAACCACCTCAAGCTCTGCAAAAGTTTTGGTGCTTCATCTTCTAGGGTTAGGGTTTTATGCCTCTAAGGTTCTTTCTTTATATTAAAAGGCCATTATTTTGGGTTATTGTAATATATTTTTGAAAATACGTATAGGGAACATCTCTCTCTCTCTCTCTCTCTTCAAAGACATCTACACCATTCTAGACAATTCATGTTCTATAGCATTCTACTATTTTGTTTATTACCAAAGTTTGGTTTTCACCATATTATTATGCTATTTGTTTTGCTATATTTCTACGAATGTGTTTGTGTTTCATTTCCTTTCTTGTCTTTCATTTCATTCCTTGTACAACCCAAATTAATGGTATCAGAGAAATCCACTCCTTGTTGTTTCTCAATGCATGTCCGTAATAAGGTCAGTGTACAAAGAGTTATTTCTCGATCTAGTTTCACTTGTGAATGATCACTCTCACCAACCCAAGTGACCTTCCACGGTGAAAGAAAATAGAGATGATAGAGTAGGAGATCATATCAAGTTTTTTCTCAAGGAAACACTCATGAGATAAAGAAATGAGGTGATGGAAAATTTTTCCTAGATTATTCAACGACTTCCAACAATGGATAAGGCACCTTCAACTAGTAATAATTTTAGAGGTATGACACCCTTCAAAGTACAATTTAACTTTGATAGCACCTTATTCAAAGACCAAATATATGAAAATGTTGAAAAGTTTAGCTTGGTAGGTACTCCCACAAGTTTAGGGTACTTGACTTGTGAGGAGAAAAACCACTTTGTGGAAAAAGTACCCATGCCAGTGGGTTTTGAACCCAATGTCGTGGGCTTGAGACCCAAAGATATTGATTCCTTATTATAATTATTATAGTGGAGAACCTTTAATGGAGTTAAGGGATTCTACAAAAATGATTAGAGAGCTATAAAATAAGGATACCTAAGGATAGGTCATTCATCACGTAACAACTCATCTACTGAAGAGAACAAGCCAATAAGACAAGCCACAAATATAAAGGAGGACAATTTTTTGTCCTATGAAAGAGGTCAAGGATCCTCATAGGTCTGTGTGATATACATATGGTTCTAAATTGAGAATAAGTATTTTTGTATGCTATTGAGAAGGTCTCTTTAGGCTGAGTTTAGTTCTGCATCTTGAGAGAGTGATGCAACCCCAGTTGTTTGTTGCTGGTAGGAAAAAAGACCTCTAAAGCAGCTGGAAAAGGGCCAAAAAGCCTCAAGACCATGAAAAAGTGGAATATAGGGTCGCAGTTGAGTTAAGGAGACCACATGAAGGTGGATTGAGGGTTGAGAGGCCTCAAAAAACTAGTGGCATAGGGTCGAGGAGTCTCAAGCCTAACTAAAAGCCAACAAAGGTGTAAGGGCTTCTCTTCTACTGTGTAGAGGATTGTTGAGGTATATATTAAAGTCTGTTCATCAAAGGAGGGTGTGGAAAACAATATTTGAAGGTTGGAATGTAAGTGGTATGAAGTAATTGACCTTTGTGAGTAGATGTTTGGACATAGATTTGAAAGGAGCCAAATATCTGTTTGAAGGAGGGAAAGGACAACTAGGTGCCAAGGGAAAATAAGAACTGAAAGGGTTGATTTTGAAGGGGCTACATTAGCAATCACATTGTTTGTTTTGTTATTTTTCTTTTGGGTATATTAAAAGTCGAAAGGAGTTTAGTTCAAGCACTAGTGTATATTGTTGTACACTAGTCTTATATTAGGGTGTAAAAGGGCCATGATCCCTGCTAAGAGAGCCCTATGAATTTATTGTTGATGGGATAGTAAGAAGTGTTTTGGGCCATATATTATCTGTGTAATTTATTGGTTAAATATTTTTATATTTCCACTATGCAAAGTGTTTGTAGTTGTATATCTTTAGTGTGTTTATGATCTAGTTTAGACATAGAGAAAATTCGGGGTATAAGGAAAAATCAACATGGTATCATAGCTAATTTGAAGGGATAATTGAATTAGACTGTGCACAATAAGAAGCCCAAGGGGGAGTTTATTGAATTGTTGTTGAGGGACTAACAACATGGAAAGTTGATTGTTAGCATGAGGTATGAGGACATGTTGGATGTGTTGTCCAATTATAGCCCTTGGAAATAAAGGATCGTGCCAGTGTTGTTGGTGAATAAGATATGGGAGTTTGTTGACAAGGAGATTACCGAGCCAACAACTCCTAAAGAGTTGGTTGAGTTTAAAGAGTTGGATGCGAAGATCAAGTTGATCATCCTATATGGAGTAAAGGATAACTTGATACCTCATCTTATGGGAAGAACACTGCACATGATACGTGGAAGGATCTTCAGGACTTGTTCCAGAATTAGAACGAGAACTGGTTGATGGTATTGAGAGAGAAACTCAAGAACACCAAGTTGTTGGGTGGAAATAGTGTGGCTACATATTTGAAAATGGTTTCCCAAGTTCATGATGAGCTTAGTGCCATTGGTGATAATGTTCCAGAGTCAGAATTAGTGGGGACTTCTTTGAAAGTCTTCACCAACGAATGAAATCCATTTATCAAATGAATACTTACTTGAGACATGATGCTAGATTGGAACATGTTTTGGGATGATTTCATCCAGGAGGAACTACGGGATGAGGATCTTCATAAGAAGAGTTTTGATGGAGAGAACATGGCTTTCACATTAGTGAATGGAAAAGCAAAGAAGGAATTGATCAAGGTGAAGTGTTTCACATGTGGTGAGCATGGTCATTATGCGAGTAAGTGTCTGCGTCAGAAGAAGGCATATGATGAGAAAAAGAAAGATATATCAATGGTTTCTACTTATACAACCGAGTAGGATGATTTCACAATAAGGTTTGAAGAGGATTTTGCTCTATTTTATCATTTCTCTAAGGTCACCATTGATGAGGATGCATGGTTCATTGATAGTAGAGCATTGAAGCATATGACCGGATAACCAGAATTATTCGAGACTCTTACTAAATGGGACTCTAAATTGCACGTAGAGGTTAGTGACAAGAGTTAGAAGACTATCATAGGGTCAAATTTAGTTCCATTCAAGAGGGAGTTAGGAGGAATGCTACTAGTCTAGGATGTACTATGGATACCGAAGTTCAAGTACAACATATTGTCTATCTCAATGATTGATTCTAAGGGGTTTGAAGTATTTTTCCAAGATGGAAAGGTGTTGCTCAATCCCATAAGCTATAACTCCACAAGTGAAGTTATTGAAGTTAGGGACAATGGTCTATACAATCTAAAGGGAAATCCTATAGATAAAATGAAGAATAAGGTTTATGAGACTCAAAGGGAGTTGAGTTCGTGAGAGTTTGTAGGTTCAAAGGGATAATATGAAACCTAAGAAGAGTGCATGATTAGTGGGAAGTAAGGATGATTATACAGTTGAAAAGAAGGAAGCTCATAATGGCTTGAAGGCTTATCAAGAGAAGAATAAGCGAGAGGCTTTTGTTGGCAATGACACTTCTGAGGAAAGTGTTGTTCATTTTGTAGAGTATGCTACAATGTTACTAATGAATTTTTTCCAAGGAATGGAAGTACCTCCCTTGCTAAGAGGGAGTGTTGAAAAGTTTATCTTGGGAGGTACTCCGACAAGTCTAAGGTACTTTACTTGTGAGGATAGAACCCAATTTATGGGAAAATCACCCAATCTAGTGGGTTTTGAACCCAAAGTCGCGGGTTTGAGACCCAAAGATATTGATTCTTTGTTCTAATTATTGTAGAGGAGGTCCTTTAACGGAGTTAAGGGCTTTTAAGACAATTATTTGAGAGCTATAGATTAAAGAGACCAAAGGAGAGGTCATTCATCACATAGTAACTCATCTTGTGAAGAGAATAAACCAATAAGACAAGTTACAAATCTAGAGGAAAAATTTCTATGTTGTGAAGGAGGTCGAGGATCGACATAGGTCTATTTGTTGGACATATGTTTCTACATTGAGAAGAAGGATCTACGATTGTTGTTGAGAAGGCATCTCTATGTCGGGTTCAATTATGTGTCTTGAGAGATGGGTGAAGCCTTAGTTTTGTATCACTGGTAGGAAAAAATGCCCCTAAAGTAGCTAGAAAAGGATCAAAATACCGCAGGACCATGTGCAACTAGAATATAGGGTTGCAGTTGAATTAAGGAGGCGATATGCAGTGGGATTGAGGGTTGAGAGGCCTTAGAAAATTTTTGGCACATGACCGAGGAGATTCAGGCCTAAGTAAATGCCAATGAAGGTCTAAAGGGCTTACATTTAGTTGTGTGAAGGTTTTTTGAAGTATATCTTGAATTCTGTTCATCAAAGGAGGATGTGGAAAACAATGTTTGAAGGTTGTAATGAAAGTGGTATGAAGGACTTGACCTTTTTTTGGTCGTATAGAGATATGAAATAATACAAATCTCTATGTGAAGGAGGCAAAGGATATTCAGGTGCCAAGGATTGAAATGGATTTTTGTGATGGGGATACATTAGCAAGTAAGTTTTTGTTTTGTTCTTATTCTTTTAGGCAGATAGAAATTCAAAATGAGACGACTTCAATCCCTAGTGTATACTAGTCTTGTATCAAGGTGTAAAAGGGCCACTATCCCTGGTATGAGAGCCCTATGAATTTCTTCTTTATTGACTAATAAGAACTTTTTTGGGCCATATATTTATTTGTGTATTTTATTGGTTCACTGTTGTTATAATTTTTTTCCTACAAAGTGCTTGTAGTTGTATATATTCAATGTTTCTATGATCTATATTATACATACACTACTTATGGGATATAAGGAAAAATGAACTACAAATGATTTGGAGAATTGGATAAAGTATCACCTTTTCACTCATAAAATCCCTTCCCAAGGCAAAATATTGGTGGAAATGTTACTAGGAGAGACAAAACAAAGATGTCTATGATATTCAAAGTATAATCCACTTGGCCTAGATTCTGTTGATTCCCATAAAAAGGAAATATAACATGTAGGGAACTATGATGACCAATACATGATATGGACAACCTTGTGATAGGAGAGAGGCAAGACAATGCCAAAGCACACTAATGATTTCCATACCTTGTCATTAAAGATGGGTATTATAAACTTCAAGACTTAGTTCTGAAGTACTGTAGTGATCTACACAGGTACATCCAAATGGAGGTGGATTTCTTGGACATATTGTCACTACAATTTTCTTATCGAAATTATATCAAAATGAGTAGAAATCAAAGTAGAGGAATGGGTGGGAGTTTGGGTTTCCAAATCCACTACAACAAAATCCTAAAAAAAGGCGACCCAAACTTGCAGAACAAGATTTAGAGAAAGGAGATCCAACATCAAAACAACCAACACAATTCCATGCAAAAAAGGTAATGGGAAGTCAAAAAAGGACAATGGAAAGTGGTGTGAGTTCCAAAAAATCCTTTGGCACAACACTAATGAATGTTTTTCAAAAAGATTATTGTTGGCAGAGCTTAAAGAAAAGGAAACGTAATATTTCTTCAATTCTCATTTAGAACATAATAAAGGAAAGTGGATAATAGATTCATAACCTAGTACTACCATTTAAACTACAAAATTCCAACTTGAAGAGGTAGAGGAGCCCGGAGAGGAGGAGTTTCCCTTCCACTCACAAATTTGGTGAGAGGACCCCACTACATTTCATCATTGGCAATGGGAGCTAGAATAAAATAATCTTAGTTGATATCATCAAGAGATTGAAGCTTATCATAGTGCCACACAACAAACCATACACCATTGTTTCTATAGGGTACCAAATGTAGTTCCAATTATTTCAATTTCATTGTTCTCAAGAAAATAATATCGAAAGTTAATCTATCAAACTACAATATTTATCCTATTCATGGCTTTTTCAAAAGGTGAAAGGAAGGTCATTGGAACCACTAAAACCTCATCACATGGCCTCTCTACACAACATAAGCAGGGGGACAATATTGTAGAGACATATAGAGATATATTCACTCCACTTTGTGGTGGTGCCTATGCATTACCAAATCAAACACTTAATTGACATGATACCTAGTGCTCATTTACCTAATGGCCCAATATATATATGACCTCTCTTGGAGAATGATGAAATAAAATGTCATATTTACGAGCTCATCCAAAAGAGCCACGTCTAATCGAGTTCCTCACGTTGCAGGGGTCCAATTGTGTTGGTGCAGAAGAAGGATGGGACATGGAGACTCTATATTGATTATAGAGCCCTAAAGAAAATCATTATTAAGAATATATACCTGATCCCCTAGATTGAAAATCTAAATCATATTAAGGATGCTAATATTTTTAGCATTATTGATATGAATTTAGGATACCACAAGGTTCCAATTGAAAAAACCAATGTTTGGAAGACAACCTTTCAATCTAAAGACATATTTTTTAAATGATTGGTCATGCCCTTTGACTTGACGAATGTTATAAAAACCTTCATGACGATGATGATGGATGATATCTTGCAGCCATTTAAAGAATATTTTGTGATTGTATATTAGGATGACATCCTCATCTTCAACAAAATTTAGGTATAATATTTGCAACACATTCAAAAAGTCTTTAGCACCTTGCGACAACACAAGTTGTATGCAAATATGGAGAAATTCTCATTTAGAATGTAAAAACATTAATATTAGGGATACATTGTGGATAAACATGGGGTGCATGTGGACCCAACCAAGATCCAAGCCATTCAATATTGGTCGACAGTGAAGAATCTAATAGAGCTCTATATCTTCTTAGGCCCTTTTAACCTCTAAAGAAGGTTTGGGCTTAGGTTTTCTAATATTGCTTATCCCTTCAGTCAAGTGACCATGGGTGGAGCTAAATTAAATTTTTCCCGATATCAATCATAACAGAAATATTTTGAGGATATGAAACACCACCTTTTCTACACATTAGTACTCACCCTACTAGACCTGCAATGGCTATTTGAGTTGAAACAAATTCCTCTAACTATACTATTGACATAGTTCTCACTTAGTAAGGACATTTAGTGGTCTATCATAGTCGAACACTCTTTGATACTATACAGGGATACCCCACCTATGACTAGGAAATTTAATCCATCATGTAGGCATGCCAATAGTGGAATCATTATATTTTATGGAAGGAGATGATCATTCACACAATCACATGCCTTTGTAATTCATGCAGATACAAGAAAAGTTACATAATGACTCCCATAAAAAATGGTCTACATACCTACAACAATTCCACTTAGAAATCAAATACAAGAAGGGTATCACCACTCACGTTGTAGACAACCTCATTCAGCCATCGAATGTGGTGCTAACCATAGTTCTTAACTCTTTTGGGAAAGATACCTCTAGGTGGCCACAATTATACAATAGTGGCTTGGAAATTATCTCAACATACCAAATGTTAGTCACAGGAAAGCAAGTTCCAAACTTCCATCTCCAGGATGCACACTTATGATACTTTTCCCACCTTTATGTTCCTTCAAGCATGCATCCCAAGCTAATGTATGAAGCACATTATAATTGGGTGGCAGGTAACTTTGATGTGGAGAAGACAATAACATTACTTCAAAAGTATTTCTACTGCCCAAAGATTCGACAAGGTGTCCATTGATATATCAGATTTTGAACTGCCTATGCATTGCTAAACTAGGCATTAATAAGTGGGGGTTTCCTTTATCTACCCCAAAAACTCCCTAGGAATCCATGGATTACATGCTAACTTTTCCCTCCACCAAGCATGGTAATGATCGTGTGTTTGTGGTTGTTGACTGATTTTGTAAAATGGCCATTTTGGCATCATGCAAGAAGAATATACTAGATGAAGCCATTGCTAAACTTTTTATTGAGTGTGCTTGGGTTCATTTTGTGCCATCTTATAACATTATTTCAAATAGGGACAACGAGTTCCTAAAAACCCTCTAGTCTAGCCTAAGGTCTTTGATGGATACCAAGTTGACCAAATTGACTACTTTTCATCCCCAAATAGATGGAAAAATAGAAGTGGTCAACAAGATGATTGTGCATGTGCAACTCCAAGAATCTATGTAAATTGGATGAAAGCCTTCCACATGTTCAATATAGCTACAATAGAGCCATCCACAACTCTATTGGCCACAATCCTTTTCAGGAGTTCTTGGGGTTCCAACCATTGGCCCTAGTCGATGTAGCAATGAAAATTACATCTTCATTAGTAGAGTCTTCCCATGCTCAATTTAAGGTAGATTGAGTAGCCAAATTTGTTGAAGATATCAAACATCTCCAAAAATAGGTTCATGGTATCTTGTAGAAAGCCAATTCCAAGTACTAGCAACAACATGACCAACATAGGTTTCCACATAAGTTTTAGGTTGGCGATAAGGTGTGCTTGCATTTACAAAAAGATCACCTCATTGGCTCCCATAGGAATCTCAAAACACATTTATATGGGCCTTACACAATCACAAAAGTTGTGGGTGAAAAATATTTTGACTTGAGTACTCCCCCTTTCCTTAGCTTACACCTAATATTTAATGTGGATCTGCTTTGACCATATCTTCCACCTTTGTTGGACACCTCAAATGTAGGTGAGCAATTGGCCCCCAAATAACTCAATCCTGACTACATTGAACATGCTACAATGGATTAGATCATGGACACCAAGACAAAGGATACCCACCAAAAACACATGCAACTCTATCGGGTTGTCATAGTAGCACAATTGTTTCACCAAGGCAAGTGGCTCACTAAGATAAAAATTCATTAGAAGATTCCCCATATAATGAGGGAAATTGACACAATGGATACCATTGCTTCTTAATGGGGGAGGACTGATCCAGGTTTATATTAGTGGCCACCCACCTCTTCCACTAACTCAACGATTCTCTATCTTTTGGCAGTTCTTATGTATTTTTTTGGGTAAAAAAAAATTGTGGCCTTTTTGAGGCCCTAAAATTTTTTTATTGGCAACTCGGGGACCAAAGGTTGACATGAAATTCCTTGGACCCAGTCTAAATTTTTATTCCTCAGATAATTTTTTCCAATGCGATATGATGCACCCCAAACATATATTGAATGAAAAGTTGTGCCCCTAAGAAGTTGATGTACCAACTAATCACCTTGGGGCCCACATACCTTTTGGTTTTTAATCTTTAAAGGGTTAGGGTGTTGGACCTATAGGGTTTTTTATTTAAGTTAAAGGCCATTCTTTCAGCCTCTTATGATAGATTTTTGCTAATGTGTGTAGAAACTATCTCTTTTTTTTCAAACATAGCTACCACCATTCTAGCGAGTTTCTGTTCTACATTATTTTGCTATTTAATTTATTAATAGAACATCATATTTCACCATATTATTGTTCTCTTTGTTATATTCCTCTATGTGTGTGTGCTTTATTTAATTTCTCGTCTTTAGTTTCATTCCTTGTACAAATTATATTAGATACTTTATCAATGTATGAGGCCACCTTCCTTGAATAAGGCCCACTAAATAGTTAGTTAATAGTCATTCATTGTAAAAAAAGGTTCTATTTATTAATATGGCCCAAATTAGTTAGTAGGAAATCACTACAAGTGGGCCATAAGTAGTTAAGATTCATTATGGATTTCCATATACATAGTTAGTATAAGGTTATGCAATATTTTGATCAAGGAGGACATAGATGACCACCCACCTCCTCTACTATCTCAACAATTCTCTATGTTCTTAGAAAATTTTATATGATTTGTGTGTCCCAAAATTCTGGGGAAATTTTGAGGCCCTAAAGGATGTTTCTTGGAAATTTGGGGGGCTAAGGGTTGCCATTTTAGGACCTAGCCCCTGGTTGAAAGTTGTGTTCCTTAGATAGTTATGTGCAACCAGCTATTGTGCACCCTAAACAAATATTGTATGCAAAAGTTACATCTCCAAGATGTTGATGTACCAACTAATCACCTCATGTCCCACAAACCTTTTGGTATCCATCTTCTAGGGTTAGGTTTTTGGACAATTGGAGTTATTTCTTTATGTTAAAAGGCCATTATTTCAACATCTTATAATATCTTATGTGAATGTGTGTAGCTACCATCTCTCTCTATTAAGAGATAACTACCACCATTCTAGAAAATTCATTTTCTATAGTATTTCAATATTTCATTTATTAATATAAGTTTGGTTTTCACCACATCACTAAGAATTTTGTTATATTTCTCTATGTGTGTTTCATTTCCTTTCCTTCCTTTCATTTCATTCCTTGTACAACTAGGACCAGTGGTCTCAAAGCAATTTCTCCTTGTTATTTCTCAGTGCATGTCCCCGATAGGTCAAGGTACAAATAGTTGAGCCTCAAGATAGTTTCACTTGGAAACAATTTCTCTCTCCAACCCAAGTATCCTCCCATGGTGGAAGAAAAGAGAGATGAGTGTTATCAACCTATTTTTATACCCCTACATCACTGACCCTTAACCCTCATTATTAGTTTCTTTTTGCTTGACATGAGGTGACTTATTTTTCTAGTTTTACCCTTAATTAAGGCCTAGAAGGCTTGTGCCCGTAGTTAAGGGCCTTCATTCACGACTTGGGCTTCTTGTGCCCGTGGCTAAGGCCCTCATCCCTATGTTTTGAGCATGCGGTCAAGGGAACTTTCCTAAATGACTCAGTCCCTAGGAGATCACCTCGATTACTCACTAATTCGAGTTGGAGAGCACTCATCCATTATAATTTTCTCTAAATTATCGTCGTCCAAAGCTTCCACATTCATCGTCATAGGACCTGTAATTTTCTTATTTATACTGGATCGTTTGAGAGGGCCAGGATAGTCTGGGGAGCCATACTACTGTCATGCTAAGATATTGATTCTTTACTACTATCTTGCTATCACTTTGAGAGCTTGTGAGGTATTAGTTTCTGCATGAGTGCTCTTCATTCACATCCATCACATCTAGTGGGGAAACTTTGTCGGTTCGCAGAGAGGAGACGCTGGATCAGAGGAATAAAATTGTTGTATCATGTTTTTGAGATTAATGAATATCTATGTTCTCTTCCTCATATGATCGAGTTTCAGTTTATGTAATTGATTTATAATTATATCATGGTTTATCTAACGGTCTTCCGAGGAATATTACTTGTCATCTTCGTATGTTTGTGATTGTGTGTAGGTATTGAGATCGAAAGATGATCGGGTAGATCGCTCATGTGGAGTGCAATAGTTCTGCTTCAAACTCAAGATCCGTCCCCAATCTGCAAGGAGGAAAATTACTCTTATCTTCCTCATATCATAGATCCAATTGCATGTTGCTTGTAAATCATGTGGGATTTGGGATCTTGAATATCTTCTTAGTCGTGCTTGTCTCTGTCTGGTGATCTTACAGATACTATGTCATGGGGAAACAACTCCTTATGATTTTGATTGCAACAGAAGTGGTGCTTTCAATGAGAGAACACTCACTCTTGTGTTTGCTTTGCTCTAGATCCTAATCGTATCCTCTTGTTTATGATATGCTGAGCTTCCTTGTATTTTTGTGACTGTTTTCAACTAATTTTCAAGTTCATTGCATCTGTAATTTGATTCTTTGTTAGTCTTTGCACGAGGAAATAATGAATTTCATTTTTGGAACCCCAAATGCGGCCTTCTAAGGCTCTGCCCATGGTTAAGGACCCCTTAACCATGGGTTGACAAGCCTATGCCCACAGTCAACTGCTTTCAAGCCATTTTGTGCACGCGACTGAGGCTTTTAGCCTTTTGAAACCCCAGAATTTCAGTCTGATATCTCTGTTTCTATATCTGAGCCGTATGGGCTTACTGTTTACTAGTTGGATCTAGTCTAGATATGTTATGTTTATTAATTTTCTTTGGGTTGGTTGAGAGTCTCTTAAGAGCACCTGATCTCTTTCATTATGCATCAAGCTTGTTGTTGCTTGTTAATTTGCTGAAAACATATTTGGATCCATCGTTTGCTATAGTTGATCAACTGTCTTATGATCCTAATCTGATATTGCTGTATCAGTTTTTTTAAGGTCTTATTTTTTTTATCATTGCTTAAGCTTCTTCTTGATTTTTTTATTGAAGGCCTTGGATTGGTTTTGAGTGTGATCTATTGAATTGATTATCCATTTCTATTAGCTTTATTCAGCATTTGCTTGGATCTGATCTACACTTTAAATTCAAATTTTGAGATTGTTCCTCATTTTCATCTTGTTTTTTTAGTGATCTTTTCTATTTTTGATCATTTGTGTCACAAATGATGGTGTTGTGACCGATTGTGCAACTGTCATTTGATCAATTTCTTTTGAAATTGTTTTGTCACATTGTATCGCTTTCTTTAAGATCTTGTTTAGGCCTCTTTGCCTCTAGGACTCGGTTTAGTCCTTTGTAGTACATTGGCCCTAGTGGAGCCATTTTCTTGTAGCCCTAGCTTGTTTGACATTTCCATCTTTCGTTTCCACTTTGGCTTTCGTTTTTTATTTCTTTGAGTGTTTTTTTATTGGGATTTTTTCTCCCAGTTGTTTCTCTTGTGGAGTGCTAATTTGCATTCTTGCTTGGGAGACTTGCTTTGGTCTCTTTTCTTGGTTTGAGTTTTGGTGTGTTTTTGGGTCATTAATTCAAATTATTGGGATAGTTTGCATTCAGGAAGATTTACTGAAAAGTAAATATTAGTAGGAATTGGTGTGTTAGATAATCTATTTCCCTCTTGTAGCTAGCATTCATCAAATTTAAAATGAAAAAAATTGCATATAGTTACATTAGGGTGACTAAATAAGAGTCCTACACACCATTTTAGTTTAACGTCGCTTCCAGCTTTTGTAAACAACAACCATTAAAATTAACGTGATAATAAAATCAACTCAATTCGTTTGTCATTTTTATTGGTGGTACACCAACACTAGCTTAGGCTAGGGTCTTGGACGTAGGAGTGTGAGTTAACCACTCCAAGACCACAAAATCAACTTAGCAGCTTGCAGTAGGGAGTAAAATCCATTTTTAGTGGTGCGGTCTGGGAAGTGCTCCTCATAAAAGGGTTAAGCACGAGGTCACACTTGGGCTAAGCGGGGTGAGATGACCCATTTCATTTAGTTTTGGGTGGCATGATATAGCAGAATTAGCACGCTTATAAACAATGTTTATCACTTGGGGACCACTTGGGAGGTAAATCTTAAGGGGTTTTTGGTATTGGCTTCTTTTGAGGTTAGGTTTATTGCGCTTGTGTGTTGGTTTGTCCTGTGACTGTCCCCCCATGTCATGTTATTGTACGTGGTGACCATAGTGGCCTTTATTTCTAGGGCTCATACATAGGTGCAGGGTCGAGGTCGTATTCTCTATTCATGGGACATATATTAGTCATACTCTCTCATTCCTCTTGGGGGGTGTTCCACTTGTGGGGTAACTTGTACCAGGTTCGTAGCTAAAAGGGTTGGGAATCAGGTCACTAGTATAATTGTTCCATCGCCAGCTTCTTTGTATTATGTTTTCATGTGCTCTCTTCTAGGATGTTTCTAAAGTGTGTTGTTTGGTCCAAGTCTGTATTTTTTCCTTAGGGTGTTTGCACTAAGTTAATCGTGTTTTATATATTATCACCCTTGCTGAATTTTTTCATCGACGTTCACGTCATCTTCAAGGTCTACTTCCTGAACGAAGTGGACTAATTTATCCTGCACAGAGAGTGCCTGTCAACACTCGTGACTTAGACTATCACATAGTGTTGGAATATTTTTCTGGCTCCGCTGATAGTGATTTGATTTCTATTGAGACTTTGGCGGATGAATATAATGCTCCTACCAATCCACCTTTGATCGATCCTTTGGGGCCTACCTTACTGCAGCTAAATCCTGACCGTTCTACACCAGCTTACACTTACATGCCTTTATCTACCATTTATCCTATGGCGGAGTTTGACACTTCATTATCGTATGCATCAACAGTCTCGGATGCCATGACAACGTTGAAATTAGTGTGGCTATTCTTGCTCCTCCATCCATGCCTCTTACTTCTTCCTAGGGAATTCCACCAATATCATCTATAGCTACCACTAGTTTCTCGAATGTTTCTTTGCCCACACCATCCTCTATTCCTACTACGGTACCCCAGCCTAGTGAGCCAATAGGTCTAAGAATTTACACACCATCATTTTCTCAACTGTCTATTCTTGTTCCTCATTAGGTAGGGTTATTGCCACGAACCCGTAGGGGGGATCATTAGTTGTCCCTAGTCAGCCTAGAGGCAATTTAACATCTACTATGTTGCAAGCTTGATAAAGTTATCTTTTTGGAGGGACGCCACCTACCAGTAATTTTACTGGAGGGGCTAGTTTACTTGGGGGGAACCCCGCTGCCAATACCGTCTCTTACCCAGGTCACTCCCCTTATGTCGGTCCTACTGCGTAGTTTGGTCCTTATTTTCACCCTAGGTTCAATCTAAATAACAACATGCTTTTCGGGGTCCATTTCTCTCTGGATTCTTTTACCCTGGGGGGAAACATCCATCTACCAGTTATGTTGGCCCACAACAATCATTTTCTTGGGCGAACCCTTTTCACCACCAAAAAACGCATCCATCGAATCCATTTATAGGGGGCTCGCAAGGTTAGTCAGAGGATTCTCCTGCTTATGGCCCATTTAGTCAAATTCACAATCCTTTTTTATCCTCTCTTGATTTATCGGATCTCACTAAATTGACCAATGACCACATCCGTCATGATCCCCGGTGGCCACTTATGCCCCCCAAGTTACCATCTGCTATTCCCAAGTTTGAAGGAAAGCCTAGGGAGAATTTGTCCACCTATATTACCACCTACCATATATGGTGCTCATCGAATTCTTTGGTGGATGATTCTGTCAAAATTCACTTGTTTCAAAGAAATCTAACTGGGGATGCTATCAAATGGTACATCGAGTTAGATTCTACTTCCTACGGTAAATTTTCCTCTTTAGCTCAAAATTTCTTGACGCATTCTAGTTTCCCAGTCGGTATGATATCGACTCTAACCTTTTGTCCCACTTTAAACAAAATGATGCCACGCTTATCTCTAATCACATTCATGAGTGGCGTCGTCGCAAGAGGTTAGTGAGAACCAAGTTACCCGATGAGATTTTACGTAAATGGTTCATTCGATCTCTCCGATCTCAAATTTCCAAGGATGTGTCTATGTTTTGAGTCGTTACCGAGGAGGAAGGTATTTTAGCTGTCCAATAATTTGGATCTCATATATTCACATTCGGGTACGTTGTATGAAGTATTTCATAATGCCCCTAAGCCTTCCATTGACCCTCCTAAAATTATTCCTGACCCACATGCCGATGGCATGATTGGGTCAATTTCTGATCCCATGATCCAACTTGCTTCCCACCTTGGGCAATTTATTATTACATCTCAAGCCCAAGCAAGTGCATCTGACTCTGCTAAAGCACCCCCTCCTGAGCATTCCACTGATGTTCTTACGGTGAAGTCCACTCAATTGAAGAAAAACTCTCAAATCGGTGGTTAAAAGAAAAAGAATAAAAAGAAAAATAAATAAAAAAATCAAACTGCCCAGGTGTCTCCACCCAATCCTCAGAGTCAAGGAGGGAGCAATAGTGAGCATCGCCCCAAAGTCAAGTTCCATTTTTCAAGGCGATCATCTGACTCATGAGTTTCCTTGGATGGATGAAGTTCATATATTTCTTTCACCACCATCTTATCAACAACCTATTGTTTTAAATCATCCTTTCCCTACACAACCACAAAAAATGATTTCTCAACCTTCTTGACCTCCACAAGGGGGAAACGAGGGGTCATCTTCCCATCCCCCTCACAATTCAACCATCTTTATGTGTAAGGAATATGTTAACGTGACCACGCGAGCTAAGTTCTATGATATACCTGAGTCAAATCCTCCTTCCAAAGACTGGCTAGCTCCGCCTAGTTCCACCAGACCTCTCACTCTAGATAAGCCTATGGAATCAGTCTATCGCCCCCCAAATGGTGTTCTTCGTAAGACGACACACATTACTTTTACCAGGGCTACTCAACATTATAATATTGTTGAAGATCTTGCCCATGTGCCTTGTGCCATGTCTGCCTTGGAGGTCTTGCAAAGCTATCCTCCACAGCACAAAGCCTTGTTTTCTACCATCAGTGGCATTGACTTGTCTAACTCTAGTGTCATCGCTTTCAATGCTGAGAAATCTGATCCTCATATTTCCCATTAGATTTATTTCCAGATTAAAGTGTCGGTTTCCCAAAAGAATATCTATCATGCTCTAGTAGATGAGGGATCTTCCACCTGTGTCATGTCCATATATTGTTGGAAAGATATTGGCACTCCGACTCTCACAACGTCTAATACCACTCTCCAAGAATTTTACGGTCATAATTTAATTCTTAAGGGGGTCCTCTCACACTTTTCCATTGAGTTAGGAGGTAAAATGATACATGTCGACGTTGAATTTGTCAACGCTCCTTTAGATTATAACCTTCTCCTTGGTAATAGTTGGTTTTATGCCATGACTACAGTGGTCTCATCTGTGTTTTTTTCCTTTGCTTTCCTAACGAAGGCAACATTGTCACTATTTACCAACTTGACTATTGTGTGCCATTGACCCAACTTTCCACTACCACTGGAACTACTGTACAACTTGTGGGGGACCATCCTGGCCAATTTCAAAGTGTTGGGGCGGGACTTTACAAAAGTTCCACGCTGATGGGGGTTTTTCCTCAACTTAATTTGCATGACACTCCTACTTCTCCTGCCATTTCTCACTTCCATATGATATCTTCTCGCACCTGTGGACCCCAGATCCTTAATGATCCTTGGGTGGTGCCTACAGAATCTAAGGTGGTGCCTACAAAATCTAAGATCGATTCATATGGAGCATCCATGCCTTTAAGTCCAGGGAAGCTTGCTTATCAGGCTATCCAGATGGCTTCTTCATCTGATGAGTCTCGTGATCCCATCTCGGTACCACTTGACGATTTATTCTTGCCTTCCTGGGTTGTTGACCATCCTTCCTCTTGTTAATTTCTCAACTTATCGTTACCATCTAATGAAGCTTCTTGAGAGGTAATGTATATCTCTAACTATCCTTGGGGACCACTTCATCATCGATATTCGTTTCTTTCCAATGTAGAGGATTTGGATGAGTCTTGTTATCACCTAAAAAAAATGAAGCATCATTTGACAAGGTTGAATAAGTTCATGTGTCAAAAATTAGGTTGTAGGATTCATTTTTTATGCTTGGTCAAGAGAAATATTAAATTTTTCTTGTTTAGGTTACCTTAAGGGCTAAACCCACTCATTTTAAAACTCCCTCATGTCACATCACTCATCATTTTCTGATTGATTTCAATTTCCAAGGTTTTTGTACTGAAAATGCCATTTTAGCCAAGAAACCACAGTTTCGTAGAGAAATACACTGTGAAAAGCCACTTTTCGCTATGAAACTGCTGATAGTTTCGTAGCGAAAACAACCAAATTAACACTAAAAATGCTATGAAAGCGCGATTTCCTATCTGTCTTGTCAGTCTAGCTTTTAGGTGTCAGAAAATAATTGGGAATGAGTAGGTTAGATTCCATTTGAGTCATGGAGGGATAAAGCTAAGGTACATGCTCAGGTCTGCAGTCATCATGATCATTTTAGGTATGTATGAGTCATCATAAGGTCATGAGGAGACATCAAAACTTCAAATCCTTTCCTAATTAAACATTTCTTATTTTTCATTCCTTCTTGCATGATATTGAGCTCTAGAGAGCTAGTGCACTAAGCCAAAGCTGTAGCTGGTGTTTTCAAAGGTTCACATTGAGCGTCATCAAGCGAGGCTACAATTCATCAAGCGAGGTTGCAATTCATCAAGCGAGGCTATGTAGACATTGAAGAAACCATGGCAGAGAAAAGAAAGACAAACAAGGGTGGTCAATGCCTCAGATATGAACTTGCAGACATGAATTTGATCAATAAAGATCCAACAGCAGTGGAAGTCTTCAGGAGGACAGGTTTCCTACAATTTTGTGAGAAATTACAAGGCTGTCATACACAGGTTTCCAAAGAGTTTTCTTTGAATTTGAGTGGAACAACCGCCAAAGTGGGAATGATAAATCTGTCCATCACACCAGAGGTTATTGTAGCTACTACAGGGATCCCAAGAGGACAAGAGAAGTGGTTCAAAGGTTTCAAGTTTAACATGAAGCAGTGCAAAGAATTCATGAAGCCTGAAAATAGTGAAATGGATCTCACCAATGTTGTTCCAAGGAGTTGCATAAAAGAAAACTATTCAAAATTTCTACTCATCATCCAAAAGTACTTTACTTGTGAAGGGAGATACCACAAATTATATTCATATCATTTCAAATTACTTCTACACTTTACTAGTAAAATTTCCCTTGATCTTCCTTTCTATTTGCATAGAAGTTTGTAAAAAATGGCAGATAAGGTCCAAGAAAAGTCTGAAGGGAGTGAGACTTTATTATTTCATCATGGTTTAATGAGGATGCTAGTCTTAGATGAACTCCAAAGGTTAGGCAGAGATTGGTCATCATTTTTGTTTGTTAGTGGTTTTGAGTTGGATGCTCTTACTTCTTTAAGAACTCCTAAACCTAGAAAGATTCCATCACCATTAGCAGCAGAGCACAGTGAGCCATTGATAATAGAACCAAGTGAACTTGCAAGAGTAGAATCAAGTGAGCCAATTGTGATGGAGACAAAGCAATTGCAGAGTTTTGACACACCAAATATCCCACCTGCAAAACAGAGTTGTAGCTCCTTGAAGAACAATTGAAATCGGCCAATCATGAAATTGCTGTTATGAAAAGAGAAGCAAGGAAACACAGTGTAGAGAA
This sequence comes from Pinus albicaulis, assembly GCA_034641835.2. Lineage (NCBI taxonomy): Eukaryota > Viridiplantae > Streptophyta > Pinopsida > Pinales > Pinaceae > Pinus > Pinus albicaulis. The sequence continues at coordinate 1,158,571,911 of CM076579.1, read as the reverse complement.
GGTTTGATCTGAAAATATGAAGGCAATTTGGGAAGAACATGTTGACATTGTTTCCAAGACTTTGGATAACACACACCAACTTATCAAATGGACCATTCCAGCAAGGAAAGAGGCCAAAGATGTCAGGAGGGTGAACACACAGTTGAAAGCCACCAATAGAAGATTGAAAGACCAGGTTAAGGACCTTCAGGAGAAACTTGAACTAATTCATGAAGAGTTAGAGAAAAAAGGCCTTAAAATAACAGTGCTTGAAGAGCCAATAGCTCAACCAATTATAAATGAGGAAGAAATGCCTCAAGGATCATGAGGTGAGTTGGTTTATGGTTTTTAACGCTAATGATATGTTAAAAAAAAGGTTTTGGCACTTATGAGGTTCATTTTGAAAGTTATACAAAATCTGGATTTTCAACACTTTTCAGCAGTTTCGTAGTGTGCCTAGGCTTGAAGGACAACAAAACCTACAAAACTACTGTAGTTGTTCTTTTTCCTTTTTGAACCAATTTTGGTAGATTTCAAGAGGTAAAATTGATGTGGGAGATGTGTCTAAGGATGATGAAGACCATTCCAAAGGAAAGAATCAAAATTTTTGAGGTTAAATGGCATTTTTGAAGTGCTACGAAAGTATGCTACGAAACTACCTTATGTTCGTATCGTACTGTGTTAGAGCTCTTTTAGCAAGTTTTGGAGCATTTTCAGACAGCTGGATCTTATCTAAGAGTTAAGGAACCATGAAAAGTAGTTATTCAGCAATAAAAGACCACGAAATGAAGATAATTTAGTAGCCAAAGCATTCGTGGAAGAAGAAAACCATTTGCCTAAAAAAGAGGGTTTTGTTTCCAGTTTTAGAGGATGTTAGTTAAGTGGTCATGTAGTGATGAATCCCATCATCCCAATTCGAACATGTGAAACCATACTTGTCAAATATGTAATTGTTTTAGAGGATAAGGTTGTTAAATGTAATAATGAGCAGTTTGAGTCCTAGTAGGATAAGGACTGTCAAGTAGGATAGCTGTCATTTTGTCATTAAGTAGATGTTTTATGGTTATGTAAGGTGTCATTAGGCAAAAATTTGATGAATCTATCCAGGAGGAAGATCATCTCATGATGTAACAAGTCTATTAAAGGCCATTGAGTCGAATTTGTCAAGGGTTGGAGATTTTTTGGCAAAGACAAGCTTTATGTAATTTGAATATTTCAGCAATACAGATATTTGTTACTTGACTAACCTGAGATTCTGATTGAGTTTTTAGTGCCTATATGTCTTATCTATATCTTTTATGTATCCCATTTGCAGTAGTTTTCATTTATAATACTTAGAATTCATTCTTGTAATGCTCTGATTTCCTTTATAGATGGATTGACTGCATATTTTCCTGTTTCATGTGTGTGTATACTACTGCTAAAAAATCTTACCTACCTTAACTTCCATGTCAAGTAAGCTCACTAATAAATCACTGAAAGTGTTGACTCCATAAGCCCAATGTTTGCATACTGATACTATATTCAAGCTACACTCATCATAAGAAATTTGTTTCTTAAATAGAGTTAGCCATCTAAACACATATTTATTCAATATCATTAACCCTTTGAGAGAGCCCTCTCACACTAAAGAGGCTAAGCTTCAGTAAAAAGATTGGTTTGAAACAGTTACATGATATTGTCTGATTAGCAGCCTATCAGGTGCAATTTTGTGATAACAAGTCACATCAAATCCTAGATTCCTCTGGCATTGCCAGTCCTTCCTCACATTTTCCCTAGATTTTTGCCATTTCTTCGGAAGGGAACATGGCCAAAATCTCCTCTACCATTCTGATCAATATTTCCATGAAATCATGTGTCATGGAAAATATCTTGATTGGGGCCAATTTCACTCCCTCTGAGATTTCCACTTATACCACCATTTTCAAATATTTTCACGATGTTTTTGCATGGTCTTACGTAGAAAATCCTGGCATCGATCCACGAATCATCCAACATGAAATTAAGACATATCCTAGAGCCAAATCTATTTAGAAAAAGCTTCGGTTGGTTAAAATTCATAAAGCAGCAACTATTAAAGCCGAGGTTCAAAAAATTCTTGATGTTGGTTTTATCTATAGTGTCCCCTTGACGAAATGGGTTTCTAATCCTGTTCCCATTGATAAAAAACAAAAAACTATCCACTTCTGTGTGGATTATCATGATATGAATGTGGCCCATCCTAAGGATAATTATCCTATGCCATTTATCGACTAGATCCTTGATACATGTGTCGGTAATGCTATCTTCTCCTTTATGGATGGTTTCTCCGGCTATAACCAAATCGAAATTAAATTGGAAGACCAACACAAGACTGCTTTTATTTGTCCATGAGGTACATTTGCTTATCGTAAGCTACCTTTTGGTCTTAAAAATGTTGGGGATACCTTCCAGTGGGCCATGTCTTATGTGTTTCATGATATCAAACTTACCATTGAAGTATATCTTGATGATATTACAGCTCGTTCCCTGCTTTGTGGGGGCCATCCTTCCCACCTTCGAGAAGTATTTCTTCGATGCCGTTTTTTCAAAATCCGACTTAATCTACATAAATGTGTCTTTTGCATATGATCCAGACGATTTATAGGATTCATCATATCTCAAGAAGGAATTTGTGTGGATCATTCTAAGGTTGAAGTGATTATTAATATGCTTCCTGCTTGTTGTGTATGCCAGCTTTAAAGACTTCAAGGAAAACCAAATTTTTACGTCGTTTCATTTCCAAATATGCCCACATTTCCTATGGCTTCAGGAATTTTATTAAGAAAGGACTCCCTTTTATCGAGGACGACCAAGCCCAACGTTCTTTTGACGGTCTCAAACAAGCTTTGTTTTAAGCCCCTTTACTCATCCCTCCTGACTTCAATCACGACTTCTTGTTATATCTCGCTACTGCTGAATCCTCTTAGGCACAGTTCTCATTCAAGAGGATGGTATGTGCAATGAACATCCTATTTATTACCTTAGAAAAGGTCTGATCAGTCTTGAGCTTCGCTATTCCCATGTTGAGAAGTTCCCCCCTACAACGGTGTTTGTTGTCCAACGTTTTAGGCATTATATTCTATTATGAAAGAATACAGTTATTGCCGATTGTAACCCCATGAAAAAAATCCTTATTTTTCAAATCATAGGGGGGAAATACTCCAAATGGATTTTTATATTGTAAGAGTTTGACCTAGAGTTTTCCATTGCTAAATCCAATAAATCCCTAGCCTTCACTGAGCTTCTTGCTGAATTTCCTACAACTGATAAAGAAACTCTGGCCTCGGATCCCTTTCTTGATGGATCATTGTTACTTATTAGAACTTCTGACCCTTGGTATGGAGACATCCTTATCTATCTCCAAACCCAACGCTTTCAGCTCGAATTGTCTTCTGACGATCATTAGAATATATGCCATCAATCTCGACTCTATCTTATTATCGATGATACCCTTTACTATCATGGTGTCGACATGGTCCTAAGTCGATGTCTTACCCATGCTAACACTGAATGTGCTTTAAATGATCTCCACGCTGGGGCATGTGGTGGTCATTTTTCTAGGCATGGCACTGCTAAAAAAATATTGCGTGCAAGTTACTTTTGGCCTTCACTTTATAAATATTGTATCACTGTCGTCCAAAAATGCCATCCCTGTCAAATATTTTCTTGAAAGATGCGTGCTCATCCTGACTCATTACATCCAGTCATTGATGTCGAACCTTTTTCCAAGTGGGGAATTTATTTTATGCAATGAAACCCATCCTCTTCCCAATGGCATCATTATATTATTGTCGTTGTTGACTATTTTACCAAATGGGTCGAGGCCATGCATACATGTCTCAATGACGGTGATACTGTCGCGTTTTTCGTTTTAAACCATGTCATCTCCAGGTTCGGTGTACCTAAACGCATCATCACTGATCATGGAAAACACTTTCAAAACCATATGATTTAGGAACTAGCTATCGAGTTGGGTTTTCACTATGAACATTCCTCACCCTATTATCCTCAAGCTAATGGCCAAGTAGAAGCCATCAATTGTACTTTGAAAACCATGTTGCAATGGATGGTAGGAAAACATAAATCTAACTGGTACCATATGTTATTTTCCTCCTTGTGGGCATACCGAACCTCCATAAAATCTTCCATTGGCTTTATTCAATTCCAATTGGCTTATGGGGTTGAGCCAATTCTCCCGATCCAGTGCGAAATATCTTCTCTTAAACTAGCTTTCGAGTTAATCCCTAACACCTCAGCTGAGGAAGCACGCTTGTTACAACTTACCCATCTCGATGAACAACACCTTCTCGCCCTGGTTAGTAACGAAATTCATAAGAAGCATGTCAAGGCCCAATATTATAAATTTGTCTGACCTTGTGTCTTTTCTAAAGGTGATATGGTGTTGGTTTATGACCAAGACCATGATAAGTTGGGGGCTAGTAAACTCGAACCCATGTGGCATGGTCCCTATATTGTTAAACGTGTTTTCAAGGGAGAGGCTTATGAGTTGGTTGATTATGAAGGGAATCCACTTTCGGAACCCCATAATGGGATCTACCTAAAACACTACTATGTTTAGTCTCTTCGCATGATCGCTTGTATATTATGTATATAGGTGTGAGTGTGTTCATTACCCCAGTTTCCATGTGTAATTCATGTGTCTGGTGTTTGATGTACATATGTCAACACCCTCACTCCATTATATATAGAGGCTTTGCAGATGGTGCAAGCCGTTACGCTTGGAACGTTGCTTCTGTCGCTTGGGCCATCTTTTCACCCATCGATGAGCTTGTGAGTTCTAGAGGTGTTTTTCTTCACCCTATCACCAAAAACATCACTGAGTATAGTGATTTTATTGAGCTCTTGAACGAGGCTAGTCATCTTGGCATATGCCATCTCATTGTCCAACTTGACTCTCAACTCATAGTGTCCCAACTCAACCGTCTTTACTCTGTAAGGAATCCTACTCTACTTTGTTACTTTTTTAGGGTATGTCCCCTAGAACATTCATTTGATTACATTACTTACATCCATATTCCTCGAGATCAAAAAATATTGGCTGATTCATTAGCTAATTATGTTTTAGATTGGAATTTGTCACATTTTTAACATTTTAAACCATTCACATGAACATTTAAAACTCTATTGTACATACACAGTAGAAAAAAACACATAGAAACTGATATTTTATTATATCAAAAACTTGAGTACATAAGTTCAAAATTAGGTAACTAAGGCCTTGGCTGATATGCCATACAAATGCTAGTACATCAAAACTGCTCAACCCTTTGGTACTGCTCTCGCTCAGTGGTGCTAATGATAACATAAAACCACATTCAAGATGTGGCAAAGTAGACTACGACAATGAGATGGGGCGACTCCTACGGTGTGCCTTTGCATGTGTCGAGGAGTTTCATCCAGCCTCCTCGGAGGAACCCCCAAAGTCAGTTCGTCAACATTTCAAGTAAACTCTCGTAGCTCATCATCCTCATCTTCGATCTCCTCTGATAGTGCTAGGGCTGGGGCTTGTGTTACATGTCTCCTCAATGGAAAATATTTGACCGGGTGTGCAGGTGCCACATCTGCATGTCAAAAAAAATTTCATTAGTGACTATGTACTCTCATTGAAAAACCAAAAACATAAAATATTTCAAAAATCCCAAAAATTACAAAACATTGAAAATCCTTTTTTTTTTACCTCTCCAATCTAAACCTTCAGCAGGGGGCAAGACTATGTTAGGATCTCCCATGAAGTCCACCCCATCATATGGGTAGTCATCCACTAGAAATAAAACTTCTCTCATCCATTTCTAGTACGTTTATGTGTGCCTACCACTAGTACGCACTCCGTTGTCCCGTGGTAAAGCATGACACCATATGGCCATATGGGGTTGTATTTTTAGTGGATAGGTTGCATAATATAGTGTTTGGGGCCTCCTCACTATAATCCTCTTGAAAAATAAGCTTACCAATACAATCCCATAATCGCACGTATCACTCCTTCTCCTCTTTCACTTTGTAAGAAGGGCCTTCATATTGGCCACCATCTCATCACACCAGTTGAACAAGGTGGGTTCCAAACATCGTACACTTAGCTCCAATTATGGAATTGTCACTACATGGGGTGATAGTGACCCTGCTACTCGGGTCACTGTATAGGATCTTTTACGAAGGGTTAAGTCCGCCATATCTTCTATGTGGATCATACTTCTGATTATTGCCCCTGTATTGCTTCGAACCCCTGTCAACAAAACTAGAGCCCCCCACCTCGATAAACTGGTGAGAAAATATATGTCTGAGGCTTCTATGTTGAATATCTTTGGCCCAAAAATGAAATGTTGAGTGTACACATCCAACCATTGCACAATTAATAACAATAGATGTTATTGGCTGGCCATGCTCAGGATTCTGAAAAAATTGAGTAAACCATAATCCCTCAAGGCATTGATGGTTAGCCCATGGGACATGGTTTAGATTTCATTGTCTAAGTGTTAACTTTCTATCCATTCAAAAATCATGGTTGCTCCTGCACTGAAATTTTGTGTATCAGTCGCTATAAAATTAAAGTAAAACACAACAAAATCACTTGAGAACAAATTGATGCATAAATTCCCTAATTCCCCCTGGACACGACCTTGACATAGGCAACTCAGGACTCTGGCCATAGGAAGCTCGTATCATGCCCGTGGCTAGGCCCCTCTGGCCACGAGCTACCCGTAGTAAGCCCACATCTAGGGGAATATTTCCTCAAAAATAGTGGCTCACTTCCAAATATAGTGGCTTGACATTTACTTGCAGAAATGCCTGAGAGGGAGGTGATTCACTACTTAATTGCTTGAAGATGACCACTTTCTCCTCCTTGTTCTTTCTCTCAAACCCTTGAAATCTCCCTCCTCCTTTCTTCAAAAACTTCACAATGATCAACTAGAGAGGTATGAACTCCTTTTAAAACCTTTTTGGAATCTTTTGGCATCTCGAGGAATATTCCTTTTTTAGTTTTTGGGTTAAGGTGGAATTTTAGAGCTTTATGATCTATTTTTTAGTTCACCTTTTGCAGGAGGAATTGGGAGTCAATTTTTTGCTTCTATCTTGAAAGGATACATTTTATTACACCGGGCCTATGGTGTGATCCTTTTACTTGCATATAGGGGTAGGTTACTTTTGCTGATTCTGTGTTTTAACTGTCAACATTATTTATGCCTTAGGTCCAACCCCGTCATGTTGTGACTTTCACCACTTATTGTATGCATGTCATAGGTTGGCGGTAGAGCTTATCCACTTATGGATACCATAGTTATAACTCTCTTTCCAGATTGGTGTCCATGCAGGTTTTTTATCACTCTCGAAATCCCTTCTTCTGACCCACCATGACTTCGAAATTGAGCCTCATGTTCTCTTCTTCGTCATATTTCTGGCCATACCCCAGGAGGATTCTGCAGTCTATCCCTTGTGATTGCCATATTTATTAACCCACTTCTACAGTTTGAGCCTTGCTTTCTCTTATCCATCGTCATCATATACTTGGCCTACCGTACACACTCACTTGGTGTTTTACCATTTCTTGGAGGAACCCCTGCGATGTGTGGTCCTATTAGCCAACCTCATGTCCACCTTATGTCATGAGAAGTTCCACCATTTATCGAAACCATTTTCTACCCTTTAAACCACTCGTTCCTCTAGGAGGCATTTTATTTAAGCTCGTTTCAGACTCCTTAACTTAGAAAATACTGTCAAGTGAACTTGTCTACTTCACGCCTGTTAAAGTACCTGAAGCGTCATCTACCCAGTATAAGTTTAACCCTTTTTCGGACTAGGATAGACTAGTTACGAAAAAGGAATACCGTAGTATACTATGGCTAGGAGGTTATCCCTTGTATACTTATCTCTTTTTTGAGCTTGGTGGACAACTTTACGAAAAAGGAACTTATATAAAGAAAAGGGAGGGAACATATATCTTCATTTTTCATCCATTGACAACATTAGTTGTGCCACCTTGGAACACGACACCTGTCTGTCTCATTATCTTACAGTTTGATTTTAGATTGCCTAGGAGTTGTACCATCCATATGAGTCTCTTTACTCCTCCAACTGGTTACTATTCCAGTCATATCGAGCACGATTGGATGCCTCTTCGTTGGTTGCATAATATCACATGGTGCTCATTTAGTCATGCTGCCAAATCACTCTTGTATCATGCCATTATATGTTCAAGGGAAGTCTCAGCCTATGTCAGCCATCTGCAGTAGCATGTTGAACTTTTTGAGTCAACCATCCCTATGTCATCTGTACTTCATCGCTTCATGATTTCATCCACACACCACATCATCCTGGTCTGTTATGTGTCGATTGATAGGGGATACATTAAGGCCCTCCTTCAACAACTCTTCTTCTATCGACTTCAACTCATTCTCTAGGAGCTTGATCTAGGAACCAACAGTACCTTGGAGCTTGCAGAACTTAGTGGGAGGCTTCCTCGTGATTGACATTGGGTTCACATCATTGGCTCCTAATTGGTCGAGTTCACTGGTGTTCGACATCAGCTCATTTATTCACACTTAGTGGACTATACTAGGTACCTGGGGGTCCATTTTCCTCATTGGTGGTTCCCCTCACATATGTTACTGGTTTACCTCATTGGTTGGTAATCAGGCGGTTTATACCATTGCTCGACTTCAACTCATCTATTCAAATGAGTATATTCGTACCATCGGGGTTGTGTCGAAGACCATCGGTTAGAGACATCTCACTCTTATATGGAATCCTTTCCAGGTTGCGTTGGAGTTATGTATCATTTATGTACTTTGAGGAATATCTGGGACACTCCTCTGTTTGTCATGTATCCGTAGTCCTACTGATGTATATTAAGATATAGATCCGCGATTATATTCCTTAGTGGCTATGCTCTATTCATTGAGTCACATGGATCCACTATGTATGTTTGTCGTGGCCATGTTTTAGTCCTTTATATCATGGATCCACATCGTATGTTTGGTGGCTATGTTCAGTTCTCTTCTTTTGACTGAGCATGGCTATGCCCCCCTCGGGGATGTTATAAGCACAATTGAGACTTCAACTTCATTGTTTTCCGATCTACAGTCTTGGCTCTATTTCATCACTGCCACTTTGACCTATGATTTTTTTATAATGTATTTCGGCCATCAGCTGCTCGTTCTGACCTCATACATTATGGGGCATCTGTTATCATCCTATTTTGATACCCCTACATCACTGAACCTTAGCCCTCATGATTAGTTTCCTTTTTTTTGACATGAGGTGACTTATTTTTCCAGTTTGACCCTGAATCGTAGCCTAGAAGGTTTGTGCCCTCGGTTAAGGTCCTTTAACCATGACCTGGGCCTGTTATACCTGCATCTAAGACCCTCATCCCTCTATTTTGAGCCTACGATCAATGGAACTTTCCTAAATGACTTAGTCCCTAGGATATCACCTCACTTACTCATTGATTCAAGTTGGCCAAGATTCATCCATTAGAATTTTATTTAACTTCTCATCGTCCCGAGAGTCCACATTCATCCTCCCAGGATCTATCATTTACCTATTTATACTGGATCATTTGAGAGGTTCAGGCTAGTCTGGGGTTCCATACTGTTGTCATGCTGAGATCTTGATTCTTTGCTGCTATATTTCTATCACTTTGAGAGCTTGTGAGGTCTTATTTTCTATGTGAGTCCTCTTAATACACATACATCACATCTAGTGGGGAAACTCTGTCAAATCATGGAGAGGAGATGTTGGTTCAGAGGCATAGAAGTGTTGTATCATTTTTTTGAGATTAATGAAGTTCTACGTTCTCTCCCTCATATGATCGTGTTTTAGTTTATGTGATTCATTTATCATTATATCGTGGTTTATCTAATGATATTTTGAGGAAGATCACTTGTCGTCTTCGTATGTTTGTGATTGTGTGTAGGTATTGAGATCAAAAGTGGATCGGGTAGATCGCTTGTGTGGAGCTCAAGAATTATGATTCAAACTCAATTTTTTTCCCCAACCTGTGAAGAGGCAAGGTACTCTTCTCTTCCTCATAACATAGATCCAATTGCATCTTCTTTTAAATAATGTGGGATTGGGGATATTGTATATATTTTTAGTTGTGCTTGTGTCTGTCTAGTGATCTAACAAACACCAGATCACAGAGCAACAACTCCTTGCGATTTCGATTGCAACGATGAGGGAGCAAGGGATCTTACCAAATTTTTACTTGGGGAAGCACTTGTGCAATAGAGGAATGAGATGATGGAAAATTTTTCCTAGATCATTCGACAACTTCTAACAATAGTCAAGGCACCTTCAACTATAATTTTTTTTGGAGGTGTGACAACATTCAAAGTATAATTTAAATTTTATATCCTTCTATTTGAAGTCCAAATCAATGCATATGCTTTGGAGAAATGGTTAAATATGTTAGAAGGATATTACTCTATCCAAAATAATTTTGACAATGAGAAAGTAACCTTTACAGTCATAAAATCCACTCCCCATGTCAAATATCAATGGAAAGTTTACTAGGAGAGACAAAACGAAGATGAGTCTATGATATTCAAGGAAGGACCCACTTGGTAGGATTTTTTTTATACCCTTAAGGAGAAAGTATACCTTGTAGGGAACTATGATGATCAATACATGAGATGGACAACCTTACAATAAGTGATAGATTAGATAGTGAGGAGCACACCAATATTTACCATGGATTGTGTTCAAATATAGGTATGAGAGACTATGAGAAACATTTCGTTTTGGAATACCATAATGGTATTCACAGGTACATCCAAATGGAGATGGATTTTTTGGATAGATCCTCATTAGGGGATGCTTATTGACATGATATCAAAATTGAATAGAAATTGAAGTAGAGGAATAAGTGGGAGTTCGAGTATGCAAATACATTACAATAGAAGCCTAGAAAAGGTGGCCCAAACTTGCAGAGCAAGGAGAGATAAGCTCAAGAAAAAAAACCCAAGTCATAACAAATATTGGTAATGTGAAGTTTAAAAATGACATTGGAAATTGGTGTGAGTTCCATAAAATCACTTGGCACAACACTGATTAATGCTACTCAAAACAATAATTGTTGGTGGAGATTAAAGGAAAGGAAATAGACCCTGGATTTAGTTTTGATTTAGAGTCGGATAAAAGAAAGCAAATCATTGATGCAGAACCCAATGCTACCATCACAACCACAAATATATAACTAGAAGAGCTAGAGGATCCTCCAAAGAGGAAGCACCTCTTTGATTCATAGAGACGGGGACCGCACTACATCTCATCATTGATAGTGGGAGGCACAATAACCTGATATCAGTTGACTTCATCAAGATATTGAAGTTGTTCATAGTGCCACACACCTAAACCATACACCATTTGTTAGTCGATCCATGGATGAGTCATCTGTGTAAGCCAATAGTGTTGCTTGTCCTACGACATCAAGCCCTTCAAAGATGAGTTGTTGTGTGATTTTTCCCCACTTTAAGTTTCTCATGTTGTCTTAGGACAACCTTATATGTGGAAAATTCATGTTTTTTATGATTTTAATCCATGTAGTATCATTGTTACTCTTAGAGGTCAACTGTAGAAGTTACTAGAGGTAGTTCCAACAATTTCAATTTCATTGATCTCTACAAAACAATGCCAAAAGGTAATCTATAATACGGAAAAGTTTGTGCTCTTCATGATTTTGTCGGAAAGTGAAAGTAAGGTCACCACGAAACCCATAACCTCAACTCAAGGTCTCTCTAGACAACATAAGCAAGTCGACAAGATTGTAGAGAAATATAAAGATATCTTCACTCCACTTATGGGGTTGCCTCTGCACTGCCAAGTCAAACACTCAATTGACTTGATAATTGGTTCTCCTTTACCTAATGGACCAATATGTAGATATTATTTCTCATAGAATGAGGAAATAAAATGTTGGATTCATGGGCTCATTGAAATGGCCACTTTTGACCGATCTCCTCACCCTTTGGGAGTCAAATTTTGTTGGTGCAGAAAAATGATAGGACACAGAGACTCTGTATTGATTAGAGGGCCTAAACAAAATTACTGTGAAGAACAAATACCCGATCCATAGGATTGATGATATTCTTGACCAAATTAAGGGTGTTGGGTTATTTAGTAAGATTAATCTAAAGTTAGGTTATCAGAATGTTCCAATTGAACAAACTGATGCATGGAAGCCAGTTTCAAATATAAATAAGGCCTTTTTGAGTGGTTGGTCATGCCCTTTGGCTTAAGTAATGCTCCAACCGTGTTCATGAGGATGATGGATGATATCATGCGGTCATTCACAAAATATTTTGTGGTTTTATATTTGGATTACATCCTCATCTTCAACAAAATTTAAGAAGAATATTTCCAGAACATTCAGTGGGTTTTGAGTACCCTGCGACAACATAAGTTGTATGCCAATATGGAGAATTGCTCATTTGGCATGCAAATAATTCAATATTTGATATACATTGTGGATGAACATGGAATACATGTGGACCAATCCAAGTTCGAAGTCATTCAAGATCGACCAACTCTAATGATTCTAACAGGGCTCCATAGCTTCTTGGGCCTTGTTAACTTGTACCAAAGGTTCATATTGGGTTTCTCTCATATCACTTGGGCCTTAAGTTAAGTGATCAAGAGTGGAGAAAATAAAAGTTTTCCTAGTCTGAGTCACAAAAAAGAGCATTCACGGATCTAAAACAATACCTTTGTTATGCACTAGTCCTCACCTTACCAGAATTGCAACAACCTTCTGAGATTGAGAAAGATGCCTATGACTATGCTATTGGTTCCATCATCTCTCGGCAAGGAAATTTGGTGGCCTATCATAGTGAAACACTCTTTGATATTGTCTAGAGACACCCCACCTATGACAGAGAGATGTAATAAATTATGCAAGCATGCTGAAATTGGAAGCATTATATTCCAGGGAAGGAGATTATCATCTACAGTGATCACATGCCTTTGCAATTCATGCAGAAATAAGGAAAGTTACATAATGATTGCCATAAAAATGGTCCACATACTTGCGACAATTCCACGTGAACATCAAATATAATAAGGGTAGCATTGATAATGTCACAAACTACCCTAGTTAGGCTACAATTGTGATGCTAACCACAATTATTAACTCTTGTAGGAATGATACCTTTGGGTGGCCACAATTATACAATAGTGACTCAAAATTCATTGCCACATACTAGATGTTTGTCACAGGCAAACAAGTTCTAGACTGCCATCTCTAGTATGCACTCTTGTGCTACTTGGGACACCTTTGTGTTCCTTTAAGCGAGCATGCCAAACTAATTTTGGAGGAATTTTACAGTTAAGTGGCAAGACAATTTGGTGTGGATAAGACAATAACAATACTTCAAAAGTATTTCAATAGCCAATATTTGCCAAGATGTCCATTGATATATTAGATTGTGCACTACTTGTGCCATTGCTAAATCAACCATGAAAAAGCAAAGGTTTGTATAGTCCTTTACCTACCCCAAACAAGTCTTGGGAGTTAGTCTCTATGGATTGCATGTTAGGTTTTCCATCTACCAAGCATGTTAATGATTTTGTGTTTATGGTTGTCAATCGGTTCTCTAAGATGGCCATTTTGGCACCATGCAAGAAGAGTATCACAACTGAAGCCATTTATAAACTCTTCTTTGAGCATGTTTGGGTTCATTTTGGGCTACCTTGAACCATTATTTTAGATATGGATAACAAGTTCCTCAACACCTTCTGGTCCAACCTATGGTCTCTGATGAATACCAAGTTCGTGGCCAAATCAATTACGTTTTGTCTCCAATCATATGGACAAACATAAGTGGCCAACATGATGATTGTACATATTTTGTGCACATAAAACTCTAAGAATCTTCATACATTGGGAAAAAGCATTCCATATGCTCAAAATTGCTATGATAGATCCCTCCAAATATCTATTGGCCACAATCCTTTTCATGTATGCTTGGGGATCCAACCATAGGCCCCAATTGATGTAGCTATGCTCATTGTATCTTCATCAACATAGTTCTCCCATGCTTAGGTTGAGGCTAATAAATCAACCAAATATATTGAACAGATCCAACACCTCCAACAATAGTTTCACGTTATCTTGTAGAAATCCCATGCCATGTACAAACAACGATATGACTAGCGCAGAGTTCCACACAAGTTTTGGGTTAGTGATGAGGTGTGGTTACACTTATAGAAAGAGTCCCTCACAGGCCCCCACAGGAAGCTCATAGTACTCTGATATGGACCTTACACAATGTTAAAGGTTATGGGTGAAAATGATTTTGAATTGTGTATTCCCCCTTTCCTTGAATTACACCTAGTATTTGCTGTGGAGCCGCTTCAACCATGTTTTCCACCTATGTTGTACACCTCAGAGGTAGCTGAGCAATTAGTCCCCAAAGAACTCAATCTTAAATGTATTGAATATGCTATAGTGAATCATATCATGAACAATAATATAAATGATACTTTCCAACACATATACAACTCTATCGAGTTTTCAAAGCAGAGCAGCTTCTTCACCAAGGAAAGTGACTCACTAGGAGCCAAATTCAGTAGATTTTTTCCGATATGACAAGGGAAATTGATGCAATGAAGACCATTTCTTCCTAATGGGGGAGGAACGATCCACGTGGATATTGGTGGCCACTCACTTCTTCCACTATCTCAACGGTTCCCTATCTTCTTGGGTCCCAAATTTTTGAGTCCATTTTTGAGGCCCCAAACAATGTTTTTTGGAAATTTGTGGAGCAAAGAGTTGCCGTATCATGCCCCGGTCCTAGTCAAATGTTGTGGTACTCAAACAATTCTTTCTAATGAGCCATTGTGCGTCCCAAAAATATATTGTAAGCGAAAGTTGCACCCTTGAGAAGTTGATGTACCAACTAACCACCTGAGGGCCCACAAACATTTTGGCATTAAATATTCTAGGGTTAGGGCTTTGGACCTTTGGGATTCTTTCTCTCATCTCAACCATTCTCTCGACCTCTTGTAATTTCTTTTACAAATGCACATAACCTCCATCTCTTTCTTTTTAGAGATAGCTACCACCATTCTACCCAATTTGTATTCTAAAATAGTCTACTATTTCTTTTATTAAGAGAAATTGTGTTTTCACCATATATATTGTTTTTGTTATATTTCTTTACTTCATTTCCTTTAGTACTTTTCATTTCATTCCTTATATAAATTGGATCATATTTTGTAAAAAATTATTATTATATTTAGATCTTTACTCAAGATAATTTTCTATTGAAGAAGCAAATAAACATATTTCTCAATTCTTAGAGTTTATACACATTCTCTTATATTCTTTGTTTTTTCATTACATTTTATATAATTACTTTAAAAATTTGATATTAAATATATTATAATTAACTATTTTCCATAAAAAAAAAACACCAAATCATTGCATTTTAATATATATTAATGATTTTCACAAAATGTGTGTTCATTGAATCTAAGATTATTTAAATCATATAATGGATTGGTTGATTATTCATATGATGCATATCACTCTCCAATCGAACCACATACAACCTTTATAACATCCTTCCAAAACGAGTGAGTAAATTTAGGGTTTCTTTACTTAAACCTTTACGTTTTAGTGATATTTTCTTAATACATAAATTGTATTATTTATTTATATTTATTAAATAATTTTTTTTTAGAATTTTTTAAACAAGTATGATTATGCAATCATAATAGTTAATGCTTAAACGTTATTTAGAAAATGGATATGTTTAAAATATTAAAAAAAACAAATAAGTAATTACTTTGAAAAATGTAAACCATATTATTAAAATACATAGTGAGAAGAAGATATACTTCGTAATTTTTAAATTTTTTGCATAGGAAAAAATATGCAATGCAAGTGGTATAGAAATTTTCAGTGGCCATAGTAACTGACATAATATTACTATTTCTAGAAATTTGTGTGTATTTTTTCTAGAAATTTGGGTGTAGTGTAGGGGTTTTAATAATTTGGAATAATCAACAAAATAAGAACAATTTATGCATTTATAATAAAATAAAAAGTTTTAACAAAAATAATATAATAATAATATGTATTTATAATAAAATAGAAAGTGTTAAATAAGTATTATTTTATATTTTCAGAATTTTTTTGTTAAAATCACACGAGATTGAACTTTGTCTACGCATTTTGAATCAATAAGTGTAATTCATTTTCAGAATAAGATGAGAGATCAATCTAAACATTCAACTTAAATAGATGTAGAGAAGACCCAAACTAGCAGTTGAGATAACGACTAATTTGACTTAGTCAAAATAAAGTATTTTTTTATATAGAAGAAACAAAATGTTAAAATTATTATTTATTTTTTTCATATATATGTTGATTATAAATAAATATGTACCACATATATATATATATATATATATATATATATATATATATATATATATATATAATAAATTAATTATTAAAAACAAATAAATAAACAAAAACTTGTGTATAAGCTTTATTCAATATGCATAAAAGCAAGCAATCTTGTGAATAATGCTATAAACAACTTTGTCACTAAATCATTTCACTTACAAATATTTGAAATTGCATGTTACTTATTGCTATTGTGATCAAATGTGGGATTTGGTGATTTTTTTTTAATAATGATTTTATCTTATATAAAACAAAATTACATTTTTTTTTCCAAAGAAAAAAACTAACTAATTGGTTATATTAGAGGAAATCATATACTAGTACATATGGTTCGATCACGGAATATCGACATTTAATCTCTCATCAAATAGAAATTTCATCCATTTTCAGAAATGAGCACTATCTAGATAAACCATTGACAAGAAAAGTTACAAAAATTCCAAAACTCTAATCGTTTCTTCAGATAATAAATCCAAATATACGAACACAATGAAACTAGGAGAGTAGACATTTTCACTAAAGCATTGTAAAATAAACAAAATGGTAGTATCCAAATTTTAGGTACCATTATGGAAAGTCCATGACACCCTCTTCCAAAATTTGCCATCCATATAGTAGAAGAATATCACGGCTCCTTCAACATTTGTAACTTTATAGTCTTATTTGCTTCCCTGTAGACATGTTGTATATAAAATTTTTGAAAGGATTTGATAAGAGTTTTGATGTGATTCAACCAACCTCGAATGTATAGTGGATCAAAATAAGAAGAACCCACACTACCATCAATAAGTGTTTTAGAGTCACTATAGACGTGAATGTGCTCCAATAATTTCTCCTTGGAAAACCAGAGGATCCTCTAAAGCCAATGTTTCCGCCCTTGCACATACTCATAATGTTACTGCAACTCATAACTTTAAATTATGCCAGAAATAAAAATGCCCCAAACTTGATGAAGTCTTAAAGTTAAAGCCTGAAAAAATAAATTATTTGCAAGCACATCTTACCCTAAAAAGAAATTAAATATTCATATAAAAAACATTAATATGCAAAAAAATTAAATTAATAATTTGAAAATTAACAAATTAATTTCTCTTAATATGTCAAAATAAATAAATAAAATTAATATAAAAACAATAAAATTATTTCTCTTGATTTCTACAAAATTTAACATTTAATATAATTAGGAACAAATATAACCAAAGAAATTTTCCTTAATTTATACATAATTTGATACTTCATATATTTTGTTCCAAAAATTCAAACGTTTTTAGAGAAAAACCCTTTCTCATCATTCAAGTTAATGTAATGTTCCTCAATTCCCTCAAAATTTTTTTTTTTTCTCTAGTATGTGGTCACCATAAAACTAGAATATCTTTTCATTTTAATTTATAATTTCTCAATCCATATAATAAATAATTCTTCTCATTTGACTACTTAATAGTTATTCAAAAATACCTATTTCTAATTTATTTTTAAGTTATTCACCTTGCCATATACTCCAGTATAAAATTTCGTTCTTCTTTTTATAATAACTATGATAACCCATAGTATCATATACCCAACTATCCACACACACACACACACACACACACATCTATATATATATATATACCACATAACAATGATTTCTTTATACCCTCACATGCCTCTAATTCTTTTCCATGTTCATTATTACAATGGCAAGTAATATAATCATATTTACCCTATAGGATTACTCTGCTTTCAATGGTTCCATATTCGTTGTCGTGATAACCTTATACAACTTATACTTTCACGTGGTATACCATGATTTCCCATTTAAATTTTTCAACTATGGATAAATCGATATACCTATTTCAATTTCTATACTCATACTTTATGAATTGTTAACAAAACATTTACATATCTTAATGCCTTCTATTTTCCATCTCGTGATTAACTAAATCTTTCCATAGGGCTCGATTCCCTTGGCATATGATTGCGTTGGAATTAACATAAATCGAGAAATCCTTATACAGAGTACTAATTTGTTATACGTGTAATGCAATGAACGGTTTACACCTACCCTTCTTAAAAGTTTTGGGTGGTCGTATTAAGTTTATTTATGAAGTCTGTCTACTATTACCATTGTTTATCCTTCGTTTCGATTTTCTTGGTTATTCTCGAGATTTGATCAATACGTTTAGGGTTTCAATATTTATGAAACAATTGGCTTATTAAATTTTTATCTTTGAATTCGAGAAACCTTAGTTTCCTTCCATCGAATCCTAAATTTCTTTGTACGCGTTCATCAGATGATGACACTTGTAAGATTACGATTTATTAGGGTTTCATATGACAATGGGGTATATCATGTTTAACTTTCTGGAACATTTCCATTCATTTGTTTACGTTCGTCTACCAAAGTAGAACGCCTCCTTCCAGGGTCGTAAGGAGAGGTATGCAAGTTCGATTCATTGAGTGTTCCTGGGTTTTACGAAGTAATTCGGCCCTCTATATACATGTAACCAACCATTTAACATCTCTGTTACTTCTTTTCTCTCAAACTAATGTATGGATATATACATTCTTTTTGACTATTGATTTATCCCAATTTCATTTACCATATGATCTGTAGATTATCGTATTGTTTGACTACCCATATTCTTATTCGATTTAGGGCAACATGTTATCTAATGCTTTTCGTATGGCTCGGCCAAGTGATATTGAACTTGGCTTTGACTGTCTTTTGTGGTAAGCATTTGTTTCCACAGCGAATGTTTTCTTACTTCTTGGATTTAATAATTAGTTTTTGTAATGAGGCTAACAATTATATGCGCATCTCTGTGTAGATAACATAATGTTAAAGAAGGGTTTACTCGACTCCTTCTCACTCAGGTAATATAGATTTTGACATTTTCAATCTGCGTTGAGAGTTATTATAATATATATATTTTTTCATTTATATATATATATATATATATATATATATATATATATATATATATATATATATATATATATATATATATATAATCGATTTTAAACTTATCTTCCTTGTTCCTTGCAGGTAATGTTTGAAATCGCTCTTTGCTTACCCTTTTATCAAATTTGTCATGCTTCTTTCGAATCCAGTCTTACCATCGCTCCCAGCTTGTAACCAGGTTGGTCGTGTAAAATCGTGGAGTATCTCTACGTTTCCATTTAAACATTTTCCCAATTTAAAGTTTGATTTAATGAAAATATTGTCTGAAGATGATATTCTTCCCTCACAATTCAATGGGAACTTCTGTTCATATAGTTTTTCATTTTAAGTTACTGTGGTGTGATAATTTTTTACCCACACCCTTCTGTAATAATTTAACTTAATATTAGGATGGACTGTGTACTTATTTAAGTACTCAAATTTTGCAGTGAGGTGTACAACTTTTTTTGATAGTGTAACACCATTTTCATTTAACAAATTTTATTTCTCAGGCCTTAATATATACAATTTTACAGAAACTATTTTTGAATAAAATTCATTCCACTTGCAAACATTTATAAATAAATTAGATATCCATCCATTTTATTTTCAGTATTTCTATATTGTTTATATTATTAAATTTTGTCCAACAAATTATTTCCATTCTCATAAAATGTCTGTGGATAAAAAAAAATATCTCCTCTCTTATTTATATGTTTCATTACATAAATTTATATCGTTTTATTCAGTAGTACAGATACCACCTAGTCCTCAGTTTTATATCTGCTGTTGTATAATTCCAGTTATCTTATAAAATTTGTTTCTCAACCTTAAGGGATTATATAAGGATGTTTATTTAAATTTTATAATTGCAGAAATGCTAACTCATCCTTTCAGTATATCACCCTGGTTAATTTCTGTTATATATGTTCACTAAATTCTCTAGATTTCACTTTAACAGTGAATTATATAGATATTTCCTATCTATATTTATAGTCTGAATTAATTGAAATTTTTTCTGGTTAAATTGAAATTATGCATTCTAAAATTTCTTTGGTTTTTAAAATACAATTTAATCCTAGTTATTAATACTGATTTCAACATTTTCTTTCTCAATTAAGTCTCTGTAGCACTTCTAGTATATGTAGACTTCTTACTAACAAAGAGTATCAATTGAATAATTTAGCATATACTTTAGGGAATCGTTTTCTTCCCAATTATTTATCATTTGAAGTGAAAATAATTTAGATTTGATTTTTTTTTCAGATAATAGTCCACAATAATTATTTATGCTTTTACTAATTTTATTTATTTATTTAACACTATTGGAATATCAGTCCTTTATTTCCAGATTTTATTTATTCTATTCTAGATAGAATTTGTATTTTTCATACCAATACATCATAGGTGTACATTAGAAATCTTTCTTGTACTATTATAGTGGTTCAACAGAACTGTACTCTTTTCTGAAGTAAATTTTATAGTCATTAGAGGTTACTCATTTCTTAGAATTAGAGATAAAGTTCTCTTTGTATGGATATCCATTAAATTCTAATCTTAACTGTTAGTTTCAAATTTCTATATATTTCTTTTCATATAGCTATACATTATAGAAGCAGAATAAAGTTACAAATTTCAAATTTTCTATGGGAAATATATATATATATCTCCAGATTTAGACCATCATCTGGTTTAGAGATTCTGGTTGATAATCTCACATAGATTTTTTTCTTACAACTATACAGATTTTAGAGAATAATTTCTCCTACTAAAATTTGTTAAATGTAAGAATTTTCATAATTAGAACATAACTAATTAATACTTGCAGCCACTTATATATTAACATTTCATAATACCATATAAGTAACAAAATCTATAGGTTAGGTGTGCATACCACTGTTGTCTATGGCCAGTTCTCCCAACCTTAGAATTCTTCTGTTTCTAGAATTCACCCCCGAGCTGAGATCTTCTCCAAGAACAAACCAACCTCAATCTGTTCTAGAGCAACTTACTTAAGCTATGCTTTCCCCCAAGCCCGTTTCTAAATTTTTCGTCTAGAATTTCAGGATTCTTTTCTTCCTGTTTGCCTAGGCTTCCCTTAATGAGGGACTTTAAAGCTGCTTTATGCTTTTCCATCTTTTTACCTCTTCCCAACTACTTTCTTATTCATTGGGGAATTTAGATTTTTCCTCTTCAATCTTTTTTCCTTTCAAGGCTTTTTGAAAGGTTTTAGGAAAGTCTTAGCCTTATCCATATCCTCATGGATCAGGCTTATAATCTCCAATCTCATCTGGTCATAGTGCACACATAAATATTCCATTTATTTTCATTAATAAATATTTAAATAAAATCTTCACAATAATTATCCATTGGGGTCTACTCCCCTTTGGATTTTTTTGTTCAAATGTCTAACTTAAAAAGCATATAAACTAGGGGTGTTACAGTTAAGTTTTAGCTCTACATATGCCTAACCATAATATTGACATTTTCACCACTATCTTAACTCATAAAAAACATTATGATGTCCAAAGTTAAACATTTAACCAAGTAAGCATCCACCAATAATATTAATTATATATATAGAATATGTATTACAACTTTTTCACGAGATAATAAGGAGTAAAATGTTTTTTGTTTTACATTTGAATATATATATATATATATATATATATATATAGAGAGAGAGAGAGAGAGAGAGAGAGAGATTTTTTGTTTTACATTTGAATATATATATATATATATATTCAAATGTAAAACAAAAAACATTTATCTCCTTATTATCTCGTGAAAAAGTTGTAATACATATTCTATATTCTTAATGTATGAGAAGAAAGTTATGGATGTACCCATTTAATATATATATATATATATATATATATATATATATATATATATATATATATATATTCAAATGTAAAACAAAAAACATTTATCTCCTTATTATCTTGTGAAAAAGTTGTAATACATATTCTATATTCTTAATGTTTGAGAAGAAAGTTATGGATGTACCCATTTAATACATTAAATAAACAAGTGTGATATGCAAAATTGCTTTGTACTTATATTTTATGCAAAAAAAAAAAATAGTGAGTAGTTAAGTTAAAGTAAAAACAATAATTTAAAATAAATTATAATTTTTCATTAAAAAAAAAATGAAAAAATGAAAATACAAAAAATAATAAATTTAAAAGTTCTTAAAAAATGCTTATTTGATTACAATTATTTATTTATTTAAATTAACTACATTATCCATCTACAATAATCTACAAATAATACATGGTTTGATTCATCAAATGAATTTCACATCTAATTAAAAAAAAAACATTACCATGTATCCCCTAGTAAATTAAGCAAACTCTAATATAAATTTGAATACATATGGTGATCATGATGAAAATATCAATTTATTACCAACATTTAATGCCATCACACTAGGAAAGGTTAAGTCCAAGTGGTCCCCATTCATTACTAGGGTTTTTCTGTAAGTGGCAACTTTGGAGGCTCGAATAGTCTTTAAAATACACTAAAAATGGTGTTCATCATTATTTAAGTCACCATTGTGCATTGTAAACAATAAAGTTTTATAAATTAATGATATATTTACATAGAAATGAAATTTTCATTTTTATATATATTGAGATGTGAAATTTGAGATTTGTTGTCTGTATTATTTTTCATAAATATTAAGATTTGATGTGTGTACTATTTATGGCACTTGGTGTTATATTTAATTTTTGTTTTGTTTGTTTTTAAATAAATTTTATTTTTGACAAATTCTGTTCATAATCCCATAAAATTAATCATTTCATTTGTTATGCAACCAACTCACAAAATAGAAGAAAATATAGATCAACGACTTAAAAATTATCCACTTCGAGGGGGAAACCTTCTTTACATTACATAAATGAACAATTCCTGGCTAATACAAATTACAAGACCTCCTTTCTATATATATGAGTCTAATGGGTCACAATATAATCAGAGCCTACATAACAATTATAATGTAAGGGCACAAAAATAACAATAGTGTGCTTCTATGGGGCACAATAATAACAATATGAGGACTGCATGGGCACAATAATAACAATAAGGGGCTACAATAATAATAAGAATAAGGGGCTACACTAGTATTATAGGGACCTAACATGCCCCTCTTCTTCAAAAAAGTGTTGTCCTCAACGTTTGATTAGTTCTGGATGCTTCTGTGTGAAATTCTCATCCTCCCATGTGGAATCTTCAGTAGATAAGTTCTTCCATTTGATGTGATACTCTGAAATTGATCGATTTCATAGTTGTCAGTTTCTTGTTTTCGTGATTGCATCAAGTTCCAATATGATTTTTCCTTCCTTGTCAAGTTCTAGAAATATTGTTTGAACTGAGAGCTTGTCACATATAACCTTATTTACACATGAAACATGGAAAACTGGATGCACTCGAGAAGATGCAAGAATCTCCAATTTGTATGTCATAATACCAATCTTTTGCAACATATTGTAAGGACCATAGTGCTTTGGTGATAATTTATTATCCTTCTTAACTTGCTTGAGGAGAATTTTTTTGTATGGTTGTAGCCATAAAAATACCTAGTCACCTGCATCAAAACTTATTTTGCTGCGATTCTTATATGCATGTTGTTTCATTCGATTCTGTGCCAAAGTGAGGTTATTCTTTAAGAGTTGGAGAACTTATTGTTGATGCTTGATGTGATCTTCCACTGCTTGGACCTTAGAATTTTCTCTTAAAGGTGATGTGATGGATGATGGATGATATCCATAAAGTGCCATAAATGGGGTTATTTTTGCTGCAATATGGAATGAAGTGTTATACCTCATTCAAATAGAGGTAACCACTTGATCCATTGTGTTTGTTTATCAGATACAAAGCAATGAAGACATCCTTCCAAAAAATTGTTCGTTATCTCATTTTTCCCATTCTATTGAGGATGATAAGATGAGCTATGTGCTAATTGAGTACCCACACAAGAAAATAATTCCTTCCAAAACTTTCCAGTGAAAATGAGATCTCTGTTGCTTACAATAATCTTTGGGTTTCCATGTAGCTTTTGAATTGTTTCCATAAATGTAGTAGCAAATGTATGGCTTTAAATGGATGAGATACTACACAAAAATGTGCATACTTGGTAAGTCTATCAACTACCACCATGATGACACTCTTTTCTTCGGATTTGGGTAAAATTGTGATAAAATCCATTGAAACCTCCTCCAAACATTGACTTGGAATGGATAAAGGTTGTAACAAACCCACAATCTTAATTGTCTCCACTTTATTTCGTTGGAGAACCAAACATTTTGCCACAAAATTTTGAATATCAGATTTAAGGCCACCCCAAAAAAATTCATTCTTTACCCTGTGGTAAGTTTTAGAAATCCTGAGTGCCCTCCTAAGGGAGAGGTGTGCAATTCCAAAAGAATATTTTGTTTGAGTTGGGAATTCTTATAAATATATAAGCGATCTTTGTACCATAATGAATCATTTTTCCAGCTAAATGTATAAAATGTACTGGGATTTTGCTGCAACTTTTGAATTAGTTTCCACACTTCTTCGCCATTATTCCATTCATCCCTTGCTTCGGTTATCAAATTTGGTTGGATAATAGAAATGACAAAAAGAAATGCTTCCATATCCTCATCCTTTCTTAAGAGTGCATCTGCAACAACATTTTGCTTCCCTTTTTTGTAGATGATTTCAAAGTCATAACCCAACATCTTTGTGACCCATTTTTGCTTCTCTTTTGAAGATAATCTTTGTTCTAAAACGTATTTAAGACTATCATGATATGTTTTTACTTTGAAGTGTCTTCCCATTAGGTAAGGTCACCATTGCTTTAGTGCATGTAGTATTTCCAACATTTCCTTCTCATAGTAGGTTTGTGTAAATACTTTCCTTTGATTGGATGAATTTAAAAAGAAACGGGTCTACTTTCTTGCATTAGAACAACACTAATTCCATTTCCTGAGGTATCATATTCCACAATAAATGTTTTTGTTAAGTCTAACATAGCTAAGACCGGTGCTTGTCACATTGCCTCTTTAATATGTTCAAAGGCCTTAGTATCTTCTAGAGTCCAAGAAAATGCATCTTTCTTCAGGAATGTTGTTAGAGCTGCTGTTATTCGCCTATAATTCTTAAAAAACTTGCGATAATAGCCTATTAACCCAAGAAATACTCGAAGCTGCTTTATGGTTGTGGGGATTTTCCATTCCTTAATGGCTTTAATTTTGTTAGGATCTACCTTAACACACTCATGAGATAAAATATGATCGATATATTCCACCTCATGTACTCCAAAGAAACATTTGGAGGTTTTTGCATATAATTGTTTCTCCTCCAATAATTTGAGCACCCTGTCAACGTGTTGAAAATTATCCTTCCAAGACTTGCTATAGATTAGTATATCATCAAAAATTACTAAAACAAATTTTATAAGGAAGGGTTTGAAAATATAATTCATCAAACCTTGAAATGTAGAAGGTGAATTGGTAAGGCCAAAAGGCATGAGAAAAAATTCATAATGACCCTCATGAGTTCTAAATGTTGTTTTTGGAATGTCTTCAGTCTTCCTTCTAATTTGATCATATCTTGAGCGAAGATCCAACTTGGTGAAGTAAATCTCTCCATGTAATTCATCCAACAATTCATCAATGACATGAATGGGAAATTTATCTTAAATAATGAGCTTGTTGAGATCCCTATAATATGGACACATGCGCCATGATCCATTCTTCTTATGTGCCAATACTATTGGAGCAGAGAAATAACTTTGAATAGGTTGAATTATACCAGCCTCTAGCATTTCTGAAACCATATGTTCAATTTCACTCTTTTGGGCATAGGGATATTTGTAAGGTCTGATGTTTGGAGGAAAAATTCATGGAATCAAATGAATAGCATGATCATGATAATGAATAGGCGGGAGGCCATTGGGAGTCTCAAATACCTTGGAATGATTGTCCAATACTTTTTGGAGATTTGGAGAAATGGATGATTTCGATCTTTGAACCTCTAGTGAGCATAATTTTTTAATTACACCCCGTTGTTATTTCTTTAGAAGCTTTATCATGCCATTATAGTTGATTATCTTTCCTGGTTTCCCTGCGATACCCCTTAATTCAGCTTCCTTTCCTTCCCAAAATAATTTCAATAAAATTTCCTGAAAATTAAAAGCTATTGTACCCAAAGATTGTAACCATTGGACTCCTAGTACACCATCAACACCACCCATTGGAATGGAAAGAATTGGACTATTCAATACATATTTCCCCATGGTTAACTTGATATTATGGCACTTTCCAGAGCAATTTATAGTTCCTCCATTTGAAAACATCACTTGACACTCTAGTGCTGGATATAGGAAGCAATTTAATTCCTGGGTTATCTTACAATGAATAACCTGAATCAATCAACACTATTAATTTTTTCTTCTTGATATGTACTTCTATCTTGAGAGTTTGAGGATTGATAATTCCTGCCAATTTGCATTAAAATATGTGGTCATATTAATTTATTCTTTATTTAGGGTTAGTTCTTGGTGTATATCCTCTTCTTTTGACATTTCTTGTTCCTTTTCTTCCTCCTCTTCACAATTTATATAAAATAATTTATTCTAAACACACTTATGACCTTTAGTGTATTTACTATCACAATTGTAACAAATCCATTTTTTTCTTTTTTCTTCCAATTGTTGTGGTGTCAACCTTGTAGGTTGTGGAAATCTAGGAGAAACAACATTTCCATATTTATAGTTGTGAGTGGTAGAATTAATCATTGCCATAATTTTCCTTTCAATTTTTCTTGCCACCTTGAATGCCTTCTCCAATGAATCAGGTTCCCAAAGGCGAACCTCATGTTGGATTTTATCCTTTAAATTCCTTATGAAGACATCAATCCTATGTTCCTATGGAATATCATTTACCCTTATATTCAATTTTTTGAAGTCCTCAATGTGCTCTGCCATTGAACCCTTTTGTTTGAGATTTATCAATTGGCTAAAGAAGGTGTTTCTCTTTGTATCCTTGTAATGTGCTATCATTTCCTCTGTAACAATTGACCAAGTGACAAGTGGTTTACGAGAATCGATTTTATACAAACTGATTGGGTTCTAAATAAAGTTTCAATGCATAATGTTTGTGTGTTTTTCACATTATGGAGATCAAAATATTTCTCCATTTATAGTATCCATTTTACTGGATCCTTGCCATCAAACTTCCTCATATCAATATTTGGAATATGGTGGGTCTTCAATCCATTGTTATAGGCTATGAAATCATGATTAATTTTTTTTTTCTCATCACGAGTTTCATATAATACCTTTTTTTTCCATTAGGAAGCATTTCTTGTACCAAATTTGTCAGATTTTCATTCTAACCTTCCATGTATGCATTAAACCATCATTTAAACCTTCTACGTCTATTTTTAAATCGTCTTTTAAACCTTCAATTTCTTCTTTTAATACATCGTTAAAATATTACATGTTGCATTTCATTTTTGCTTCTATACCATTCATCTTAGCTTCCATACCATTCTTCAAACCATCTATCTTAGCTTCCATTTCATTTTGGTTACTCTTTGCGAGATCGAAAGTTGTTGCACTTGGTCTTATAATTTTGATATATCATGTTGCAATTATTCCTCTTCATGCGTCATATTAGAGCTTTGCGAGGGCTTAATGGGTGTAGAATTATTTTGTTTGGGAGAAATTTTAGAACCCGATACTGATATCTATGCTTCAATATGCCCTTGAAATCACTTGAAACTTATTTTTCAAACAAAATTTATGCAATTTAAAAAACAATACACACCTTTTTATTTCTTTTAGGAGCTCTATATTGAAATGGTTATATCTCTGTAATTTGGGATCTCCAAGGTCTGTAGTTTGGTCTTGTTATAGTTCTCTGAATCTTCTTTCCAATGCCACAATTCAGGAAAATATTGGATTCTTCAATATAAAGGTATGCCAAATCTCCCACGATGGCTCGATTATGGACTAATTCAGTAGAGCGATGTTGTAAGGGATGCCACGTACCACTGTTTAAACATTCGGTCTTGAAATTACTACATGAACAACTATAGTCCATGCACTTTCAACCAATTTTTACATAATTCAAATCGAATTCCTGAAACGAAAGTTATGACAATTTTCTTAGGTTGCCTATTTGAGATGAAATTCTAGAGCTTGCAAAAAATCTAAATTCCTCAGATCATATCTCCGAAAATATAGTGAAACAAGATCTGAAATGTGTACACGAGGTTCACCAATATTTCGGCTCCACCTGGTTGAAATTTCAACTTCCTAATATTTGTAGAAAATTATTTATAGCGAAAATTCCAAGATGACCTATTTGAAGAAGTGAAACCCTAGAATCCAAAGCTTTGATACCAAATGTTTTGCAACTAGCTCACAAAATAGAAGAAAAGGTAGATCAACGACTTAAAAATTATCCACTTTGATGGGGAAACCTCCTTTACATTACGTAAATGAACAATTCTTGGATGATATAAATGAAAATACCTCCTTTCTATATATAGGAGTCTAAGGGGTCACAATATAATCAAAGCCTACATAAAAATTATAATGTATGGGCACAACAACAACAATAGTGGGCTTCTATGGGGCACAATAATAACAATATGGGGACTACATGGGTACAAAAATAATAGTAAGGGGGCTACACTAATAATAATAATAAGAGGCTTCACTAGTATTATAGGGACCTAAAAGTATCTATATGAGACAATAAGAAAATAGAAATAGAAATTTCAAAAATTATTTTTAATTTTTAAAATATTTAGTTTAATATTTCTGTTTTTCAAAAATTGAATAAACTTTATAAAATATATTTAATTTTTTACAGAACTAATTGAAGGTCAAAGCTTTTTGACCAAAAACTGATTACAATATAACCTACCTTTTGGCAGGTCTAATAATATTATAATAATATTCATATATATCCTCAAATGTAAAACAATTATCTTGGTGAAAAAGTTGTAACACATATTCTCAATGTATGGGAAGAGAGCCATGAGTGTACCCATCTAATACATCAAATAGATAGGAAATAGATAGGAAATGGTAGTAGAAGAAGAAATTTTAATGTTCACAAGGTTAAATAGAGTTTATGGGATATGTTTCCTCACCATCTTCATTCCACCCTTTTCCTATGAAACATGACAATGAGAGCTCCCAATTTCTCAACAAATAAAATATCGCAAGAGCTAGCTGTCAATATATTACATAATTGTCCCTGTTGTATTTGAAGGCATCACATTCTCAAATCAAATTCTTTTATGTTTCCAATTTTACGGTAATGAAAAAAATACACACTCTTCTTCCCAAACTTCTTTTGCTCTTTTTCATCGCCTTGTTTCACAACATAGTTGATGAGAATTAATTATTAACTGAGCAATATGAATTTTGGCTCTCCATGTGATGTTGACCCATATGTATGTTTTTTTTGTGATGATTATGAGTGGGATTAAACTCTTCAATATAGTACTTTCTCTTTCTTCCTAGCTCTTTATCCCAATTACGTTTGTGGAACTTACCCACAACAAAAATATTTATCTCTTTATTATTTGTGGGGCACATGTTCAAGTAAATACCCTATTCGCTAAACCATTTTCTATTTTGACACATCCAAGTCTTCCTTATTTTGCACTATATGTCAGCTGAGTGAGATGAACTTATTTTTCCCTTATTAATACCATGATACCCCCATGTCCTTTTCCATTTCCTGTTGCCTTTTTCGACACTGCCATCTTCGACTATCCTTCAAACAAAGGTGTCTCACACCCTTCATGCTCATGTGTTTTTGTGAGACAAATTATGTCTCTATCTTTCGCAATAGGCCCTAACCCATGTCCTCATGTCAATGGGTAACCTCTACAGTTCTAACTAACTAAACTTAAGAAAACATGGGTAAGACTTGATTACTATTTGTTTTTGTTCAAAATTAGTAGCTCGCGAATGAATTTCCTTAAATAATGTCTCATTTCTCACAAATTTGGAGTGATTTTATAAAAATAGAAAATCATGTCTAGCATCTCAATTATGACTTTCCAAAAATAGTATATCACCTTGGCAGTCAAGTATAGTTGATGGAAAACCAGTTAACTTATCATTAATCATTCTTAATAGTTCAATATCGACTTTATCATCAATATTATTATTATTATCCTTTATGATATTATGATATTATTATTATCCTTTACGATATTATAATATTATTATTAAAAATAATTACAAGTCACCTTACCTTCACCACCTAAATCACTTCACATCTCTCTCCTTGATGTCTCACAAAGCACTCTCTCTCTCTCTCTCTCTCTATTTCTCTCTTAATGATACATTACGCTCTCTCTCACACACTCATTAAATATATGGCATATTCATATTACACTCATTAAATACATGTCATAAAATATTCCTCTTACACTCTCTTTAATGCATATGCTACTCTCTCCTTAACTAAGGCATGCATACCTCTCCTTAATGTCATAAGTTACTAAGGCATGGATACCTCTCCTTAATGAAATAATTTACTAAGGCATCTATTTATCTCATTAATGGCATCAGTTACACTCCCCTAAAATGACATATGTTACTCTTCCTCAAGGCATGCATATTGATCCTCCATTATGACAAAAATCCATTGCTCCTCCTATATATGTATCTCATATAATCTCTTCTCCTCACTACTTGTGCATTGTGAAAGAAGAATTCGAATTTGAGAAAGAGTTGGAGAGACTTGAAGAATATTGTGAGAGAGAGACTTGGAGAGTAAGAGCATAAATTGGTGAGCCAATGTTGATTCAATGTTTTAGTGTTGATTTGGTTGAAGGGAAGGTCAATTCAATGTTTGCATCTGTTTCTTCTATCAATTATCTTCATGCTACAACTTGTTAAGATTTGGGTGAACTTACTCATTCTCTTGATCTCTCATTTTACTTTGTGTCTCTATTGAACAATTGATATCTAATAGAAGAAGAATCTGGTTTGGTTTTCTACTTTGTTAGTTTTTCCCTGGTCATTGAACCTAAATTCTTAGTGTCTCATTTTGTTCTTGGTTTTATTCTATTGTGCATTTGGTTTATGTTCTATCTACAATTTCTTAACTAATACAACAACAGAAAGAAGTTCTAGAATAAGTGATTGTTTTAGCATAGAACATAAAAATTTCAACATGGTATCAAATATTTGGTGAAGACAAGTCCAAGAAGATAATAGCTTTCACTTCTTTTCAGAAAGTTTACTTCAAAGAGAACTTACTTTCTGCTGAAATTTGTTGCTCAAGAAGATAAGAGTTGTCACTTATTTGCAAACAAATTACTTCAAAGGGATCTTACTTGTTGTTGAAATACTACTTACTTCTAAAATATTACTTGCTTCTCCTTTGAAGATCTTACTTACCGCTGAAATCTTAATTGCAGCTCCTTTGAATATCTTACTTGCTGCTAAAATTTGTTTGACTTGATGTCTTCTTCTTACTTAAACAATGAAGAGAATTTGAGTGATACTTTTAATTTTGGTCCATGGAAGGAAATATTGGATATTACTCTTGAAGAACATGATGTATTGGAATATGTGGAAGATGAGGTAGAAAAACCACTATAAAATTTGAATGCTGATGTTAAGGCCGGATTCAAGAACGGAGAATTCAAGGCTAAGAAGATTATCCTTGATTCTCTTGAGAACCATCTCATCATCTATGTCTCCAAGTTAAATAAATATATGGAAATGTATGACAAGCTGATTGGGACATATCAAGTAAACAACTTGAGTCAAATAATAAATTCAAGGGCATTAAGATGAATAAAGGACAGACCATTCAAGCATACTTGATGAGGATATCAAAAATCAAGGACCACTTATCAACTGTTGGTGAAATTGTAGGTGTTTATTACGCTTGGAAGTATTTCTCCAATTTGGGAAACTTTTATTACTACCATCAACAACAATGATAAGTTTCCCACATTTGATGAGCTCTCGGGAAAGTGCAGTCAAGAAGAAGAAATAATTATTTCCAGAGGAATAATTCCCAAGCATGAATATGGAGAACCTACTACCTTTGTTGTCTAAGGAAAGAAGAAAAAATGAAAAAGAGGTCATCACTTTTCAAGAAAGCCTGCTCCTAGATCCAACAATTCCTATAAACGGATCAATGAATTATCAAAACTTCAATGCTACAATTGTCATAAGCATGGCCACTATGATTGTGACTGTTTATAAAATAGAAGAGCCCCAAGATACAACTACAATAATCGTAGCAACAACTTCAAATCTGATTATAGAAGAAGAAGAGAAGCTCTTGCTATTCGTAAATAAAGCTACCATTCTTCCAAGACTTTAAGGAATCCAAGGTATGATAATAATGTAGCTGAAAAACAATCACAATACTTTCTCATTTGTGCTCTTTCTAGTTCATCTCCTACAGATTCTTGTGACAATTGGTTGGTTGATATTGGTGCTTCAAGAAATTTTATTGGTTATAATAATTTCTCTCAAATATGGTTGAGGGGGAGAATGATTTGAACATCATACTTAGAGATAAATCTACATATCCTATAAGGGGATCTAGTTTTGTTTTTTTTTTTCATTTGGATAAAGGTAAAACTCTATATATTCCAGAAGTTTTGTATGTACATGGTTTGAAAACGAATCTTATATCTATATCCGCCTTAGAAGACAAAGGAATGAAAGTTGCTTTCATAAATGGAAAAATTGTCAGGTGGCCAATGAGATCTAGCATGAGAGATGCATTCACTCTGGGATCAAGATTTGAAGGTCTTTATAAAGTGAATAGAAGACCAATCCTTGCACTGATTCATGACAACAATCATCTATGTGAACTTAGGTACCAAAGGTTTTCTCATTTGTGCTATAAAGCATTACCTCATGTGAGAAAGATGGTTTATGGAATGTCAGATATTAGAGTGGATCATGATCGAGTTTTCCAAGGGTGTGCAAGTGGAAAGCATGTAAAGGGACCATTCCCTTCAATCAAAAGCAAAACCAATTAGGTACTTCATAT
The DNA here is from genome assembly GCA_034641835.2 of Pinus albicaulis. Lineage (NCBI taxonomy): Eukaryota > Viridiplantae > Streptophyta > Pinopsida > Pinales > Pinaceae > Pinus > Pinus albicaulis. The sequence goes on along the minus strand of CM076579.1, from coordinate 1,158,538,511 downwards.
TATACATTCTGATTTATGTGGATCTATTCCCGTAAATTCTCTTGGTGGAAACTTGTATTATATAATCTTTGTGGTTAATTTTTCTTGCAAGACATGGATTTTATTTTTGAAAAATAAAATTCAAGCATTTAACATGTTCAAAGACTTCAAATATCTGGTACAAAACAAACTAGAAAGCATATCAAAATATTTAGATTTGACAATTGAGGAGAGTTTATTTCAAATGATTTCATTAACTTTTGCAAAGAAGCTGGAAGGAGGAAAGAGACCACCATACCATATAACCCATAATAAAATAGTGTGGTCGAAAGAAATAACAAAACTATCATGGAATAAGTCAAATCTATGTTGCAATATCAAGAGCTACCAAAGTTTTTATGGGGAGAAAGTGCTAACACTGTTGTCTATGTCCAAAATATATCTCCAAAATGAGCCTTAAACAACAAGACTCTTGAAGAAGACTTCGCTAGTGAAAATCTTGAGGTTGGGCACTTGAGTATTTTTGGCGACCTTTTCTACCAAAGGAAAAGAGGAAGGAGCTTGAAGCTTTAGGTAAGAAAGGTACATTTATTGGTTATTATGAAAATTCTAAATCTTACAGAATACACGTACTTAGTAAAAGAACTAAGAGTTTAGCATGGATGTAACGTTTGATGAAGATGTAGCTCTTCGAAAGCCAAGAGACACTCCTCTTCCTCCTGCTAATGTTGAAAGACATGATGATGCCTTCAAAATTCAAGAATATCCTGAGCTTGAGACTGATCTTGCTGATGAACCCATGGACCCCTTAGATCCTCCTTCTAGAAAGACACTATTATGGCTTTGTGACACTCTAAAAGATGTTGATAGACATGCTTCCCCCAAATGAGCCTTTAGAGAAAGAAAGAAACCATGCTGGTTCCAGAGATACGTTGTAGCCATGAGAAGCGTTATACAGGTTGAACCATACACTTCGAAGAAGTAATGAAATATCAAGTATGGAAATATGCAATGGCGGAAGAATATGAGTCCTACATAATGATGTATGGGAAGTAGTTCTAAGACCAAAAGGTGAGTTTGTTTTGAATTATAAATGGTTGTACAAAATTAAACATGGTGCAGATGGAAATATTGAAAAATATAAATATATATTTTTGGCTAGAGGTTTACCTCAGAAAGAGGGAGTAGACTATGATGATATTTTTTCACTTGTTACCCAATATACTACCATTTGATCTATTGCGGCTCTAGCTGCTAGCCAGGGATGGAATCTTCACCAAATGGATGTGAAAACTGTTTTCTGCATGGCTTACTCGAGGAAGATGTATTTGTGGAGTAACCACAAGGCTCTGAAGTACATGCCTAAAAAACTCATGTGTGTAGATTGAAGAAATATATCTATGGATTGAAGAAAGCCCCAAGATCTTGGTATGTCCACATTGATAACTTATTGATGAAGCTTGGTTTTACCAGAAGCAATGCTAATCCAAATATTTACTTCAAAACAGTTCAGGGTATGCCTTTGGTATTGGTATTATATGTTGAAGACTTATTCTTTACAAATGAATAACCTATTATCCTCCAGTGTAAGAGGGAGTTAGCTTATGAGTTTGAAATGAAAAATATTCATTTGATGCACTACTTTCTGGGCCTAGAGGTATGGAAAAGACCTAGTGAGATTTTCCTTTCTCAAGGAAAATATGTTGTCAAGCTACTATAAATATTTGGTATGAAAGGCTGTAAGTCCATGAATACACCAATGGAACTTAATTTCAAGAAGTTATGTGGTGAAGTTGTAGGTCTTGATTTAACAAATCCTTCTAAGTATCGACAATTGATTTTGGAACTGATGTTCTTAGTGAAAACTAGATCAAAGATATGTTTTTCAGTCATTACTCCGAGCCAATATATGATTAAGCCATCACGTGCACACTGGATTGTTGCAAAGCATGTGCTAAGATACTAGCATATGACCTGTTAGTGTCTGTCAGTCCTGTCAATCACCAGTGATCAAATTATGCTTTTCATATGGTCAGTAGGGTCATAGGTCAAATTTTTATAGTTTCAATACGTCTTCAAATAAAAATTTGGTCACTGGTTAGTGTGTCTAGATGTATTACTACTCCCTTTATTTTATGGCCAAGTTGTCATTTTGGTTATACCATCACTTATTGTGATGAGTCATCAGTAAAATGTCTTGATCACCATATCAACCATCATCTCAAGTTCAGTTATGTTTCAAGGTCCAAATCATCATTTTCTTACTCCATTAGGTGTCATCATTAGGGTCAAGTCATAAAAAATGTCATGTAAATGAGTCATTTCACCATCAAAAATCATCATTTGGAGGAGTATTAATAGGGAAAAGTCATCAATAAAGGTTACTAAAGTGTATTTTATCTTATTTCATGATGTAATATATGTAAATATTTCCTAATTTGTATTACACAAGCCATCTCATCAAATTGTGAAAAGACATGGTGGGGCCACATCACCACCAAGAGAGAAAATCGATTTCTAAGCTATAATAGACCAAAAAAACATGTAATTTTCTCATTCCAACCTAAAGAAACATATCTCCACCTTAAAAGGGAATTTTCATCCTCAGAGAAGCAACTCCTTGCCACCAAAGTGCCAATCCACCTCTGCGTTGCGCTTGTGCCAACGTGTGTCACGCTTTCTTAAAGGAGGAAAAATATTCAATTACAAAGGGTTTCTTAGCATCCACACATGTGAAATCATAAAATACAAGTAAGTGAGGATCTCATGCCCCTCCTTCACCTTCCTTTTGCTTCAGTATATCATTGAGAGCTCAAAATTCCCTCTTCTAGGGTTTTGTAGCATTTGCTTGCTTTAATGGTCTCTTTAAAAAAATTGCTAAGAAACACCCTTAAATTTAAGCTCAATTACCTTACCCTACCTTTCATACACCTTCCTTAACATTTTCCCTCACCCCTAACCCTCAATTTAATCATTTTCCCTAAAACCCTAGCCTACACTACACATTTCTAGGTTAGGGCTGTGTTTTTCCCTTTTTCACCCTTTCCCCTCATCCATTTCCTAAATTTACATTTCCACTCACTCCCTAATATCTATCCCTAACCCCCTAAATTTTCTAAAGAATTTAGAATCACTAAAACCCCTTCATTCCCCTCCATTTCTAGAACTGCCTAAGATCCCTTGTTTTTCCCTACACTAAACCCTAATTGCCCCTCCCATTGAGCTAGGGTTTACTATGGATTCAGAGATTACAAAGAAGAGAAGGCATAAGGGAGGCCAAATAAGTAGGTATGAGCTGAAAACCAAGAAATAACTTGTTCAGATTTTTTTTAGTAACCCAACGTTTCAGACTTCAAAAGTGAGTCCATCATCAGGGGTGAATGCCAAATGAGCCCACTACAATATTGGAGGTCATGTCTACACCATTCCTCAAGAAATCCTTCCAAGATGTAGGCTGCCTCACCTTTTTCCAAAGGGTTGAAGAGCTTGGTCTCAATGACAAGCTTACTAGCACTTTTGCCACTGGTTTGAGGAAAGATAAGGTGACTATTGCAGGGATTGTATTCACTCTTTTAGGAGAAAACATCTCCATGGATACAGGGATTCCAAACAGTGGTGAGCTTAGGTTCAAGAAAAGAGACATTTTTCCTTTAAAACTACAAGATGTACTTGAAATTGGTATACAAAGTTGCTCTAAAGCGCATTTTTCCATTCAGGCACCTACTTGACAAATATTCTCGTCTCATTAAATTGATAATGAAATATTTCACATGTGAGGGTAGGTTCTCCAGGTTATACCATTATCATGTGAGGCTGCTCATGCATTTCACCGGTGTAAAGGCACTTAGCCTACCTCATTATCTTTACAAAAGCATGATTAAAATGGCAGAGAAGGTACATAGCAAAGGAGAGGATCAACATACTAGTTTTTTCTATCATGGCTTGGTAAAAATCTTGGTTTTCCATCAAATTGCACAGGTAATTTTTTCATGGGATGGTTTCATATATTCAGCTGAAATCTTACCTACTCCTACTAAGTCAAGTAGCCATTCTACACATTTGACTTCACCTATGCAACAAGAGGTTGCTTCCACAAGCAAAATTATCACAAGGACACCTAGAGTAGAGGTGAAAAATACCTACACCAGAGGTAAGAGGCTGATGTTTGCTCCAACTAGTGTGGAAAGGGCTCAACCTACTACAACAGTTAAAGACACAACATCACATGATGCACCATTGCATGAAGAACCACAGGTACATTTTGACACTCCTGTGGATGATTTGGAGGTACATGAGGAGGTCCAAAATTTTGAAAAAATAATCCAAGAGAAAGAGGCAGAAATTAGAGAACTAAAGGATCATTTGTCCAAGGAAAATTTCATGATTACTTTCCTTCAACAAGAAAATAAGCAACTCCAAGTTAAGCAACTTTTTCTTACCAAGCCTACAACAAGTTTGGCGAAAGATGATGAAAAATGTAAGGAAATTGTTGATGTTGATGAGTTAGAGGATCTGGAAGAGTAGGTTAAACCAAGGAGACCAAGAACCAGAGGCCTCAAGAGGGAACTTGAGCAACAAAGGGAACCATCTCCACCATTAGGTCAAGAAGACTTTGATGACCTAATTGCAGAAGCAATTGAAGAGAATAAGGAGTTTTTGCTTCACAAGGTCAATTACCACCTGGAGAAGCTTCTTAAGAGGGCTTTGAGAAACAAGAAGATGCAAAGACACATGGCCATGCAGTAATACACAAGAAACAAGATCTCCCAAATAAGAATCAAGCAATTGAAGAAGAAATTGAAGCAAACCATAATGAGGAAAAAGGAGAAGGACAAGCTTGAATTGTTGGCTGATGCCTCCCTCATTGCTAGACATATCATCCCATGGCTTCATGGATAAAATTTGAGGCAATTTTAAGAAATTTTTTGTAAATTTTGAATTTTTGTGAATTTTGGCCTAAATAGGAAACACAGTTCAACCAAAAGCACAATGCCTTAGCGCTGTTCTTATTCCTCAGAACTCCAAATGCCAAAAATTTTACATGGATGGAAATATAATCACCTACACATGTTAGATATATAGTTGTGGTGCCTTGTCAGCAAAAAAGTTGGGAGAAAATTCCCAAAAACATGCAAAAATGTCACTTTCTGCCACTATTTTGACCTAGGCGCTGCGCTTATGGAGCGACCTTGGGAGAATGAGTTTTTCTCTATCTTGGAAATGCCATTTTGCTTGCTTGAGGTGTATAATTCCAACTAGACATCCCAAGATTTCCATTGGTACCTTCAGAGCTGGATTTGGAGTAGCGGAAGGCCTTTAAAAGTCTCCTCAAATTTGGCAATGTGCTTATGTATGATGGTGCTATGCTTATGCCTGTTGGTGTTGTGCTTATGCCAGTTGGCACTACACTTATGCCTGTTCATCAATTTTTCGAGGTTTTGCAATTGAATCTTGGTTTTTAAGATGTAATATCTTTATTTTTGGATTGACTTGATGTAATTTAAGGTAAATATGCTTGTTAGTGTCATTTTTATGTAATTATAAGCTTCATTTATGTGGGTAGTTTAGTGAAAGTCTATAAGGAGGGTTTGTTTAAACCTCCCTAGTCATTTGGTTATGGTTGGAGAAAATAGTGTGATTTGTTCCTACACTGAGGGATTCGACCCCTGAGAGAGGGGAAGTTGTTTTTGATCTGTATGTATGTGGTTTTCAATCAAAATGAAGGTTGGAAATCGGAGAGTACGAGGCTTAGACTCTTGTGTACAGTTGATACTTTCAGAAATACAAGTTGAGTTGCAACACATATTTAGGGATTCATGTGGTATGATTTGTGGCATATTTTTTTCTACTGTTATTTAATTTTATGAATGCTTGATTCATCTTCTTTAAATATCTATTATCTTTAATGGATTTCCCATAAGATGTTAAAAAAAATATTTATGGTCATGCTCTGTTTTGGTAGGAAACTCATGTTTGTGTTAGTAATCTACTGATAAATGAATTCATGTTGAACATACTCATTTTTATCCTCTGCATCTTCACCCTACACTACAAATGAAAAACCCTAAGGTGCTATAGAAACATATCTACCACACCCCTTGTATCCCTACAACTGTAATCCTTCGGATTTGACCTAGTTTCTTTGCCTTCCTTCCTGATCTAACAAAAACCATAAATTCTTAAAACCCTAGAGATGAAAATACCTAGCCTAAAATCCATTCATCCTCTAGTCAATATTTGGTTGTGATCATAGAGAGAGCCCTCTCTAGTTTGGTAGGGCTAGCTGCCAAACTAAAAGGTTGGTTTGAGGTTACCTCCGTCGATTTCCTTTCTTAGCATTGGGACTTTGTGTAGGATAAAATTTCTGGCACCATTACCGGGGAAAAAAATACTACATCTTCCCTAGGATTTTATAATAAAATCATTGAGATCTAAGCATGTGGGTGATAGGACTTAGTTTTCAAGAGGGTTGACTCACATTTTCAAAGTGAAATTTTCAGAACTGGCTCCTAAGAAGAAGTTCACAAGATCAGATCCTGATAAGAATCCACCATATTTGGTCGAAGATCCTGATAGGATTCTGAAGAAGCAAAGGTCACAAATCCAACAAGCTGATCCAAGTTCACCATCACCATAACTGGTATGATATTTTTTGCTTCCTGCTAATTTGGCTGCTTTAGAAGATTTACCTTTCGACACCAAGATTGAGCTTTCATTGTTCAGAACTAAATATGAAACCTCACTTTTAGAGGTAGTATATGATCCGATAAAACTTGAATTAAACCCATCATATTTAGAGTCTACATCTTATTTTGATAGGAAGTTTGGTCGCAATTCCACAAGATTAAAAAATTAGGCAATACCTTGTAGTACACCACCGAGAAAGCCTTTATCCAGTATCAACAAGAAAGCTTGCTTGCCTCATTCTTAATTTCATCATTTCATTCAACCAATGTAACATCTGCCACACCTTCTTCATCACTCCCTCCAAAATAAACTCTTATTTTTACTCCTGCGCCACCTTCAGCAACATTCATGGCTATATTTGGCCCTCTAATCCTACCTACCCAACTCACTGCTCTACCTCAAGGTTATGGTCAAAGGATCCCTCTGTTTGATGGAAGTACAAAGGTTACAGCCTGACAACATATAGTGAAGGTCACATATTTCGTTGATCTTGAATATATAGACAATGATGATGCCAAGATGAGGGTAATTTCCCAAAGTTTTTGAGGGGATGTGAAGACATGGTTTCGTAATCTAACTCCAAATTCAGTTGGAGATCCACACAAATTGAATGATTTTTTTTTAGCTGAATGTGAAGAAAAGAAGAATCCACTCCAAATTCTTGCTGAACATGATGCACTGAAGAGACACCCCTATGAGTCCGTCCAAGATTTCACTACTTTCTTCAACAAGACTTATAATTCAATTTTGAATGACATCAAGCCTCCTCTTGGCTTGGCTTTGCTGCACTATCCAAATGCATTTGATCCTGATATGGCATATCAGCCAATGGAAATAGGTCCTACAACTCTCGAGGAGATGCAGAGAAATGCAGTGAGTGTGGAGGCAAATTTGATGACCAAGAAGTAAAAAATGAAGACAGACAAAAGGGTTAAAATTAAGGAAGAGCCATATACTTATTCATATGGTAAGCTAGAATTTTTGATTAGAACTATGGAGAAAATGATGGACCAGATGATAGTGTCGGTGACACAAGCAGAAAATCAGATATAAAATCCCAATTTCCGAGGACAACAACAGAAGAAAACTAAAATTTGAATCAAGTAAACAGAGTAGAGAGGTCAGGATCAGTAAGTTCAACAACAAATTAGAACACCACTTCAACAAAAATATGCTCAGGCAGAGGAGGAAGAAGCTAAGATTTTTGAAGAGAATCATCTTTTCGATAATGATGGTGTTGTCGACATATGTTGTCGCTCCTAGAGACAACCTAGAGTTTCCATAGACCAGTGCCTAGGACATCTTATCATAGCAAGGAGCATATAATAAAACTTGGGTGTCAATCCAAAGGCTCTCCTGCTATCTCTTGTAAACAAGGAAATTAATTTAAATGGGACCAAAACTTACAGAAACTGCCACAGGGAAAGTAATGTTGCAGAGACAAGATGCAAAGCTTCAACAAAAGCATCAGACAATTAAGAGACAATTTACTGTAAAGAGGGCTAATTCAAATGATATGCCACAGAAATCAAGTATCAGAAGGTGTATGCGGTGAAATAAATATAAGAAGATATTAGTTAACTTTGGTCTGATACCCAGATACACAACAGAACCATTTATGGGCTTATCAATCTAAGAATCCATACATGACAATGGCGTTTTAAAAGCACCCTCCCAAAGCAACTAATATAGTAGAAAGATGGATGAAATGAACATGAAACAATATATCATGCCTGAGCCATATTTAAAGCGCTTGACTGATCCAAGTATGGGTATCAACTAGGATAAATCCTTACCTAAAATCAGTGAGCCACTCGCATTCCAGTACATGATACAAGAAGATGGATAAAATGAAATGTTGTATTAAACATATAAAATGAAGTTACATACTGTGGGATACCAAAGACCAGAATCCTCTAATACAGATAGAACTCCTCCTCACTGAGACCCTACGGGCTCTGAGCCTTCATACCAGAGCTTATACAAAATGTATACAAAATGCCTTTCACTGCACAATTCTCTGATAAAAATCTGGAACCTCTACAATGTCTTTCTTCCTCGTTTTTATAGACGAAGAAGGAGGAGAAAACCAAAAAGAAGTAGGTGAAAACAATTAATTGTTTCATTAAAATAAGATGGCGGAAACATTCGCGCCCATATTGCTAAATGACTAGGTAATATTGTCTGTACTTGACAATCTGCTTGCAGAAATAAATGCACTAAGCAGAAAATCTCTTCAGGAACACGATATAAGGATATATTCATATGAATGTTTTGTCCTTTCCTGAAGAAAATTTGGCCAGGAAAATTTGGCCGAAAATAAAACCTGGAGGGTATTGTTTTCTATGTTGGGTACCCTCGGCCATCTAATATTTAAATTTGAGCTTGAAACATTGAATGCTGATTGTTGAATTTCCTCATCTTCCACTGATATTTCTCGTCTGCACCATTAATATCCCCATCCGCAAAATCTTTGTTTTGAATGGCTCTGGAGGGTCTGATAGCTTTCGAACCTTGCTGATTTAATGAGAGTCATGTCACGGCAGCTACCCAGGGCTTTCCTTCATAAATTCTTCCTCTGCAAGCCGATCTTTAGATGCATCTTCGATTTTTGTAATGGAGGCAGAGATTAATGACGATTTCTTGTCACTGCAACCTGCAAAACCAACAAACACGTTAAAGAGAACCAGACACAAGGGTGGTGGACGCGGCTGTGACCATGGAATGATGATGTGGGCTGGGAGAAATGGTGAGGAGATGCAGGGTGGTGGACGCGGCTGTGACCACGGAATGATGATGTGGGCTGGGAGAAATGGTGAGGAGATGCAGGGTGGCGATGAAATATACAGTGGAACAACGATGAATGAGCAAGGCGGAGATATGTAACATAAACACTGTAATATGACACGTAAACGAAGTATATGAATGGTGGAGGCAAACGCAAATGACACGTGGGCGTACAAAAGGCTAAGCGGAAGGGACAACGTGGAGGTGGACTTGGTCAACCGGCGGAGCTTGTAAATGATTTTGGACCATACGATCCGCAAACAGGATCAACGGTTAACAATGTATTGGAGACTGATGGAAAGGCGGGCCTGGGACATTGTACACTGGGCTTAACACATGCACATCTTCACAGCGCGACGACCGTCGGATGATGCCTTTCGGATTGAACGGCTCACGTAGATTTCGCTGCACGTCTTTATCCGGATGATAATGCGCGAAATAGGGTGGTATTGAAATCGTACATGGGGACACGGGGCGCACGCTGAATGGAATCGCTGCGATTTGAGAGAAACCGCCAGCCCTTCAAAAGCGGTGCAGGGAAAACAGGCCGGTTTTGAGCAATGAACGTGGGTGCGGGGACCACCATGGCAAGCTGTTTGCGGACCGTTGATTTACTTTTGATCGGACGGCTAGGGGTGTGCCCGATAGCCTCTCATGCTAAGCGCCTTTCAGTCTGGCACTTGGTCTAGCACCCGAGTCGTATGGGGAATAAAATAAAGGGGGCTGAGACTGAAGGGGCTAGGCCCGATATATCTTTAAGTGCAGATATTAGCCTTTGTCTAATGTATTTCGTGGGCGGGAAGGGTAGAGATAGGTAGGATATGAAGGTCTTAGGCCACAAAAGGGGTTTTAAACAGAATCAAATGGGACTGCAAGCCAGAAACTTGAATGGAGGGGCTAATATAGTCAACATAGGCTCCATCTGGGGATGACACGTTCGTTCCTGGACGCGTCTAGAACTTCGCAGACCTCCTGTTTATCATTTTGTAAATCCTATTCTTCAGCCCCTCAGTACTTCACTCCATAATTTATCAGCACGTCCACCTGGATTAAAACAAAACTGGAACAAAACTTATCTACAATATGGTACATCAGGCAATCCATGCTTGAATTAGAATTGGAAGTATGGTTTAAGAAATTGACCATTTACAGGGGCATCTAACAAATCACCCCGTAAATCCTCCAACATAAAAGTGTTATTATTTCCCTGTTACAAAATTTTAAAGGGACCAAACCAGAGGGGGTCGAATTTTCCATGCTTTCCTTTTCCAGCCCTCCAGATATCCCATCTGAGCACTAGATCTCCAATCTGTAATTTCCTATCTTTTGCTTGCTGATCAAATATATGTTTCATTTTCTCCTGATATTCTGTTAATCTCTGATTCACTTGGTCCCGTGTTTCCTCTAATTCCACCAATTGATTGATTCTCCTGATCATATCGTCAGGTTCCTCCTGACTTTCTTGCATGAAATGGGCCACTGGTAAAGCCAGCTACACAGGAAACACTGTTGCTTGTCCATATACCAATTCATATGGAGATTTCCTAGCTGCTCTCTTGCTAGTGATTCTATTAGCCCATAGAGAAAATTTCAATTGGGAATCCCAATTTTTCTGATTCTCATTTATAGTTTTCTTTAATGCCCTCACCAGAGTTTTGTTGGAAGATTCTGCCAAACCATTCCCCTGTAGATAATAAGCCGTGGAGTGATTAAGTGCAATATTGTACTGTTGACAGAAATTCACAAATTTTGCAGATTTGAAGGCTTGTGCGTTATCAGTCACTATTCTAGCAGGACAGCCAAACCTGGATATGATGTTTTCTTCCATGAACTTTATGATGACAGTGTCAGTAGAATTCCTTGCAGGTATGGATTCCACCCATTTTGTAAAATAATCTGTGGCTGTTAATATCCATTTATGCTGGCCACTTGAAGGAGGATGTATTTCACCTATAAAATCTATTCCCCGTTGTTGAAATGGTTCATCTATATGAACTGGAATCAAGGGCAGGGCTGCTAACTTTTCCCTTTCAGCAAACTTTTGACACTTATCACATGCTTTAACCCAAGCAAAAACATCTCCAAATAACTTTGGCCAGTAGAAACCAGCCTTTAATATTTTATGAGCTGTGGCCGTCCAGCTATAGTGTCCTCCACAGATTCCTTCATGAAATTCCATCATTATAGTTTCTACTTCATCGTCTGTGAGGCACAATAATAGGATGCCCGAAGGATCTCTCCAATATAATTGGCCATTAGCAACTATGTACTTTTGTGACTTCAGCCTCAAAGCCCTGTATCTTGATTTATCACAGCTGGGTGGACAGATGAGTGTTAGGAGGTATTCTACTATCTCCTTATACCATGGACTGGTGAGGTATTTTATATGTGCTTTCTGAGTGGCTACCTCCAGTCCTTGTTGTTCTTTCTCTTTCTCAGACTCTCCATTTGCTATCATAGACAAATTTATGCCCAGAGCCTGGTAGTTTGATTCTGACAAGATCCTTGCTAGCCCCTGTCCTTTTATCAACTTAGTAGGACGAATATCCAGATCATACTCCTGTATTTTTGCAATCCATCTCCCTCTTTTCCCTTCACTGTCTCCCTGAATCAGAATGTCTTTAACAGCTGCAGTGGGGACAAATGCAGTAATATGGGACTGCAAAATGTACATGTGAAATGCTTTGAGGGATTTTACTAGGGCATATGCCTGCTTATCTAATATGTTATATTTCAATTCTGCATCATGAAGCACCTAACTGAAGAAGGCAATAGGTTGCTCATATCCTTCTTCATTTTTCTGTAGCAGAACTCCAACTACTGTATGAGGTGATGCAAAAGAAAAGATCATAAATGGTTTAGTATAATCTGGCCCAACTAGTACAGGGGCTTCAACAAATGCAGCTTTAATTCTAGCAAAGGCCTCTTGTGACCATTTCACCTCATTATTCTTCTTTAGCATGTCTGTTATATGCCTATCTATTTTAGCATAGTTAGGAATAAACCTTCTCAGAAAATTTATGCACCCAAGAAATACCTGTACTTCTTTCTTGTTCCTGGGGAAAGGGATGCTATTTATAACCTCTACTCTTTTGGGATCTATCCTTACCCCATATTTAGTTACAATATGCCCCAAAAGTTTGCCTTTCTCTAATGCAAATAAAGACTTTTGTGGATTAAGAGAAAGACCATACCTTCTGCATTTTTCAAAAGTTCTTTGTAAGTGCTCAATGTGTTCATCGCCACCTTTTGAAAACACTGTAATATCATCAAGGTGCACCACCAGAAATTTATCTTGCTCCCCAACAAAGGCTATGTCCATGGCCCTTTGGAAAGTGGCTCCTGCATTAATCAACCCAAAAGGCATCCTGGCGTACATAAATGTACCCCAAGGCGTAATAAATGCAGTTTTCTTCTGATCTTCTGGGAGTACAACTACCTGATTATAACCAGAGAAACCATCCATCATTGACATCCTGGAAGCTCCAACCACTTTCTGTAGAATGTGGTCCATTTTGGGGAGTGGATAATTATCTTTTAAAGATGCTCTGTTCAAATTCCTGAAATCAACACACAACCTTATTTCTCCGTTTTTCTTTCTGAAAGGGACCAAGTTTGCAACCCATTCTGAGTACCTTAATGGCACAATTATTTTGGCCTTTAATAACTTCTTAATTTCCTTCTCAATGGAAGGAAGCAGCAGAGGGTTTATCTGTCTAACCTTCTGTTTATAAGGTTTTGCATCCTCTCTCAGAGGAATTTTATGCTGCATTATACTAATATCAAAAGTTTTAAGGTCCTGATAGGACCATGCAAACACATCTTTGTATGATTGGAAAAATTTCAGGTATTTCTCCCTGTATTCCTCTGGGACCTTCTTGGATAGCTTTACAATTTTGGTATCAACATTGGTACCCAGATTCAGATCTTCCACTTGATCCTCCTCTACCACTTTACTAGGTTGCAATGAGACATCATTCTTGTTAAATAATCTTTCTAGAGGCACCAGTCCTCTAGGGATAACATTTCCTTTCAGCTGCAACACTTTGCTTCCTGCCACTTTTTCCTCCCATTTATTTCCTGAAATATCTTCATTTGTTCCTCATCTTCAAATATTTTCCAGTGCTTGATATTATCTGGGATTGATGGTCTATAACGTACCTTGATTTCATACCTCAGGAGAGGATTCTGAGGAGGACGAAATGTACTGGCAGCTACAGCAAGAGAATCTGCCATTCTATTCTGCTCCCGAGGCATGAACTGGATATTTAATGCTGAGAAAAAAATTCTCCACCATGTCCCATACTTAATTTCTATAAACTCTCAGCCGAGGATGTTTGGTTTGACATTGGTTCCTGACTTGTCTGACCACCAGCTCAGAATCTCCCAGAACCTTTAAACTCTGTATACCCATGTTCTTGGCTGTCTGTAGTCCTAGTAACAGTGCTTCATATCCAGCCACATTATTAGTAGCTTCGTACTCCAATTTAAAAGACAGTGGCACCCATTTTCCTGTAGGAGATATTAATAATACTCCAACCCCATTACCTTCTCTTGAATTTGCTCCATCAAAATGTAGAGTCCATACTCCTGCTTCATGGTCTTCTAAAGGCTGCTCCGTCTTGATTTGACAAAAGGAAGGTTCATGAGCATAATTTTTATCTTCTTCCAACATCAAACATGAGAAATCTCCTTCCTTGTTGTAGACTGGTGAATTCTCAGAGCTGTCAGCCTTAGTCACCATCTTGACAAATCTAGTTTCTTTGTATAACCTCCTCTCTTGGCCACCAAAAACTGGGATAGTGGCATAGGTTAAATCCATCTTGAGTGACCCACCGATTTTTTTTCCCCAAGACCTTGACAACAACATGCCAAAACGAGCTGGGATGTCAGCTACCACGATGTCCATTACTACACTTTTTGCTGGAATTTGGGCCAGATTGACCACTAAATCTTTAATCATCCCCAAGCATTTAACTCTTTTGGAATCAAATGAATAGAGGTCTTTATATGGACGTGTGATTTTCAAACCTAGTTGCTCCATGACTGACAAAGGCAGAAGATTGTGGGAAGCTCCAGAATCTAACATACAATTGTGTAACAACAGGTCATGAATAACTAGAGACACATATAAAGGAGGAGTAGAGGGGTCTATCTTCTCAACATGTGGGCAAAAGTACCATGGGTCTTTCTTCTTGAAGATTAAGACTGTCTGGGATTATTGGTGCTTCAGGAGGGAGCAATAAAGAAGTGACTTGAGATTGATATGCAGGTTGTTTCAATAGTTCAGTCAAAGGGACTGGGATTTTGACTTTCTCAAGTTCTTTTTGCAAATTGAAAGCAGGAGGGGACTTTTCTATTACAACTTCTTTTGACTCTTTATTTTCAGCTGAGGGTTTAGCTTCTTTTGATACAGACTCAGCATTAGGAGGAGTGACTACTTTTGAGGAAGAAGGCAGGGAAAATTTTAAGAACCCCCCTAAATTTATATATATATAATAAATAGGTGAATCCCCATGATACATAGGAAGAATGGAAGGCGATTTTATTAATAATATAATATGTATATATAATTTTTTGGTGAATCTCTCACGAGATTATATTATCCTGTAAAATCATGGCGAATCACCAGTACAAATGGCGAATCACTACTACAAAATGGTGAATCGTTGTCTAGTGGAGTTCAGGGTGTTGGTTCCAATGAAGATATGGTAATTGAACCACGAGTAGAAGGAAGAGAACCACCGAGGCCAAGCATGGCACATGGTGACTCGTGAGGGAAGTAGTTTTCGTGTAGTTTGGAAAACGCGTTCTTCTAGTTCTGCTAAGCGTAGTGTTGTTTCTCATGCTACTACTAGAACTGATATTGAGGTTGGAGAGGAGTTTGAGGAAGAATGGAAGGTAGCAGTGGTGGAGAATTACAAAGAGTACCCCATGATGGGCTCCATCTTTCCCTTTGGTATTTGTGCCTGCAAGACCTTCTGTCCATTGAACCAATAATTAGCCGTTCAACCAACAATCAACTTGACTGAGTTGATTAGGTACGAGTAAACTTAGACTAATCTTCAAAACTATGCTTTGCACTATCCCATATTTATCCCAACGGAAATTTGTAACCTACTATCGGATTCAGGGCTTCAGCCCTGGAGGATGCACACAAGTTGTTTAAACCCTTCATTAGCCCTGCCCAAACTGTTCGTTCTTTCGGCTTATTTAGGGAAGCCATCTGTTAGCTTTCACCACTAAGACTTCCATTCCACTCCACAAGTGCAGAACAACTATAGTTAGACATCAACAATGGTACAAACAAAAAAATTCTAAAATGATAAAACCCATGAGTGTAGATCCATTGCTTTGTGTGGGGTTTAGTCTTCATCTGGTCATTTTTTCAAACCTCATAGAGAGGGATTGAGGATGGGAAGCCCTTCTAAGGAATAAAAACTTTCCATGGGCATCTAGGCTTGACTAAAACTCGTACAATCCTATGACAGCATCTCACAGGTGAGCAGATCATTCTTCCATTCAGTATTGATGCTAACCTAGCCTAGGCTCCACCTAGTCGTTAAAAATAAAATTGTAAAGTGCTAAAATTATAACTGAGCTCTAATGTGACCTGATCACCATATAGGAAAGAAAAAAATAATATACTGCAATCAATTTGGATGTCAATGTAAGATCTCTCTGCTGACTTTGCTAATCACTATTTAAATAGTGATGATTGATATGTTCCCATAGAAGATTATCTTCTAGAAATCATCTTGATTTATTTAGGAAAACATTTTTTTATAACAGACCTCCCAAACCATGGTCTGAAGGGGCCAGAACAGACCATCCAAGCCACAGTGAGAATGTAGAAACTGAATAAGCATGGAGTTATGTTTTAACACCGAGCTTCGCTTGCTCAAAATTACAAATCATGTATATTTGTGTTTAGCTTCGACATGAAATCTATGAAAGTTCAATGAAATAAAGAGGGTACAAGAAAAACCAGCTTAGTCCATAAATTGAAGACAATTTTTTTTGCCCATCATTTATTTTTCTTCCACCTGATTTCTGTACATTTAAGGAGGCAAGTTTGATTTTCCCTGTGAACAATATACAACCTCGTTACATAGAACTCTCTCATTTCATATATGTTTAAACTAAAAGGAAACTGATCAAGGCAGTGAGGCACCTACATATGATGCTATTTTATCTTTCCCATTTACTGATAGGAGAATAACTTTGTAAGGTTTGGTTAAAACTATCAACTGCTTGGCTGTACATAAATGCTTAGTGCTCCAAATTTCCCTCATCGGGTTCCTTGCACATTATTTCATATTCCTTTTGTTAGAGGGAAATAATGAAAAGTTTCATGAAGCCCTTCATATCCACAAATACTTCCGATGTACTAGCCGAATACCATTCTCACATTCATTGCCTCAGGGAAAAAAAGTACCTTCTTCATTCTTGTAGTATCTAATTCCTCTTGAAGCTTCTTGGAACATGATCAAGAACTTACTTTCAAGGGATCTGTGAGTTTTCACATAAAGCAGAATCAGGCACCAAAGACAATTAACGACTTCTGAGTAATGCAGAGCTTTTTCCACTTGACATGTTGAAACTGGACAGGGAGGACTTTAAGGCATATTCAGATCCTGCTTTAGAACAATTTGAACCTTTAGTAAATTCCTCCCTTGATGCGCCAGGATGCTAAACTACCACCACCATTGGCCTGTTAACATCCTCACATCCAGACTGTGAAGTACACTGCAAAAAGCACTTTATCTGTATTAGCCAAGCAATAAAATAGAACCCAAATTTCAATGTGCATGCAATTGACACTAGGCAACTTGAGAATGCAAGTTTGGTTGGCAGCATGGAAGATGGGAAAGTATCATTCTCAGAAAAAGCAAGCAAAACATTTCGTTAGGTAATTCAATAAACAAAAAAATAGATCAGTTGGTACACAAAACCCTTCACAGTCTAAAAGCAAACATGGGAAACCATGTGCAGGACTGGGTGTTTACTCAGACCCAAGAGATGCCAAATATAGTTCATCATTCTATACAAGAATGGAACTTTTTAGACTGTGTTTATCCTCAAGAGGGGGCACTTGCCACACCATTGCAGAAAAAAACTGTATGAGAACAGCAAATCATGCGAAGCAATCCACAGCAGACTAAATGCAATACTTCATGGCACTATACTATTTCAACCGATCTAAGAAGTAAAAGATTTGATAAAACAAAATTTGTTAGCAATAAGATATTAATGCAGGTAGCTTTATCTTAGCCATTTCAATTACCAACAACAATATTGATGAAAAGACAAAACTAATCCTAAAAAGGTAAACCACTGTTTTCATAAGGACAGGATTAAAACACAAATAAATTGAGACTGGGCATTCCTTAGTCGATAAGAAATTGTAATCTGGTGTTTACCAAATGTAGCAAGTTGACTCAAAGACCGAGGATTAGATATAAGATAGAGGAATAAAGATAACAACCTACACATATAATAAATGCCAAGGGAAGGTTTTGCTTTAGAGAATTCCACTTGGTATGAATGCTACCAAACAAGTTATATAAATTTGAGGCCTTGGCCATAAAAATCACAGTACATGCACACACACAACCATGTGAGACAGAAGGCAGGAACAATCATAGAAAATACTAATCACCAAATGTTTATAATGGCTATATAGATCCATCATTAACATTAACAATAGAAAAGATATATTGGAGAAAGGAGGAAAACCTAAAGATATAAGGACAAGATGTATTAAGGATTTAAAAGGCATTTAGACTTTTTAAGGAAATTATATGCATGCTCATGCCATATTTTGCACATCCAATGTTTTTCTTTTCCATTTCTCGACTTTCTTGTGCATTTCTCATAACTAGTGAAATAGACTTGCAGAGAAAATCAAGATGAGTGGAAAACAGACTAAAACAGGTCAAGGATAGATTCTAGATGTACTTGATAATGGAATCTCCCTTTCTATTCGAGAGTACTATAGGAAATTGTTGACTTCAAGTAAACACCATGAAAAAACACCACAGATCTATTCATCTGAGTTGAAAAAAAATATGGGAGAAAAAATTAAAAAAAAAAACATTTTAGCTTTTTATTTTCCTTATGTTTTTTCATTTCCCTGTTCTCTAATGTGGCCAAAATGGCAAACCTTCAAAGGTTTTTGCATTTCAGCTGTGTATGGGGAAAATTGAAAATTACAGGTACCATAAATTGAATGAGCTATCAAAAAGAAATATTGATCATAGGACAACCAAACAAACTATTGACAGAATATAAGAACTTTTCATGATATTCATAGATTCATCAAGACTGAATAAGCAAAATCCTAGATTAGTATAACTTGGTCAATAGAAAAACTCAAATCATTCCACTTACCACTCCAATATGCCATTCTCTGAAATTCAAGTTATTGAAATCACTCTCATTCATTTCCTGCATGAAAACCCAAAGTGTATTTGAACGATCAGTTTTGAAAAAGACTATTCATTTAGTTCAATATATGCTCTCCTTGTACACATGTGACAACATTCTATGCTCGTGTAGCCCAAAATGCATTTGCTACTTCCCATCACAGATAATATGCTATACCAGATCTCACAACAATTATGAAAAAAGATAAAGGCAATTCTGAAGGAACAAAGGCTAGTGACATACAACAGATTTTCAAAATGGCATATGAAGATCAAATGTTCCAAGAATAAGT
Source organism: Pinus albicaulis (assembly GCA_034641835.2). Lineage (NCBI taxonomy): Eukaryota > Viridiplantae > Streptophyta > Pinopsida > Pinales > Pinaceae > Pinus > Pinus albicaulis. The sequence goes on along the minus strand of CM076579.1, from coordinate 1,158,519,337 downwards.
AGCTAGTGGCAACAAGACAACCACGGTAGGAAGTTAGCAATCAAAAAGAGGAAGAAGAATGAACAACCAGCACAGAGTTTAAATTTTCAAATTTAAACCAGTCACTTCCCATTCACAAGAGAGCCTATGAAGCTCAAAAGAAGGATATGGTCAAACAAAATGCATACTTAGCAATGGTTTTTTGTAAAAACAAAAGATTAACTATGGTTATTTTGTAGAAGTAATAAAATAGAATAATAATTGATGGAAACAAATGGACTGTATGAAATATATCCCTCCTCACTGTTCGCAGGCCTCAAACATGGCTCTGTAAATGAAGGAACGCTAAACAAAGTCATAAAATGTTAATGCATTCAGAGTTGTCAAGCATCACAAAAGAGAAATATCTTCCATAGAAGAGAATTTATAATTTCTATATTAGGAATCTCAAATAACACACCAAGATAAGAACTATGTAAATGAAATTAGGTGTTAAAGAGCATTAACAATAAAAAATAAATAGAAGAGACTGAAGACTCAGGTCTCTGATGTATGTAACATCTATGAATTATGAAAGTGATAAAAGACAGGGGATGCAAGGAGGCATAGGGTAAATTATCATAATGCAATGCACACAAGAAGGACGTGCAAGTTAAGCCTTATATTTCTACTCTCCGAAAATAAAGGAATTTGACAACTACATAATTGCAAGATCTAACCTCTGAATAAGAGTTCATATCAATCTGACTATCAATTTTGTACTCGCTGACAAGTTTCTATATAAATAGGATTGTAAAGAAAGCACCCAAAAATTTTAATGCTAGATGTTTCCATGGAAATACAATATGAGGTTCTACAGAAGCATTTATTTTTTCTTATCTTTGTCGGATTAAAACTTTCACGTGTTTTAATATCAGGAAAAGAGTTAACTTCCAAATATGAATACAAAGAAAAGATGTAAACAATAACACTTAGAAGTAAGCAATTTCAAAGTAACAGGAAGAAATAGTCGAGAGTTAACATACAATACTGAAAATAGGTGGCAATGTTCTTTGTCTTGTAGAATTATGAGTTGGGATAACTGTGAAAAATGAGGACAACTCTCGAGATCTGAAATTCCATCTGATTTAAACAGAAAAGAGATAGTATTAGTAATTATCATCACCGCCGCTGGATTTCTTCTTCTAACTAAAAAAGGATGCCTAAAGAACAAGTGTTTGTAAGTGCATTTCAAAAAGAAACAAAAAATTGTTTTTATATGTGTAGTGGAAGGATAGCACAGAAGCAGCCACTGAAATAAGCAAATGTTCCACAAATAAACAAGTTTTCCATCCAGGTGAAATCTCTATCACCCAAGAAATCCTTTAGCCTTGAAAGAAATCTCATTGCTAACAGTAACTACTAATGCATGGATGTAATTATGAATGTCGTATACTGGGGATAGGCAGGCCACAGGACAGGTCAGAGGACTACATCTCAAACCTAGAAATGGGCCCCCAGTATTAGATAATGAAATATCTATGGGGCACAAAAGAAGATCAACTTGGCTATTTATCATTTTAGATTTTTATTGCGTTGGACTGAAATTATAATCCCACAAAAAGCAAAGCACCTAGTACTCTTCCTTTGATGGAAAATGCAATTTTAGGGAAATTTTGAATATTCATGGAACTCCAGAAGTACAAAATAAAAAACAGAGGGATGAGTTATCCAAATTATTTAATAATATAACTTGAGATTCCATACAATACTTGAACATATTTCTCCATTTTTGTACTGATTCCAAAAATCATTATATCTTAAAAGTTAAAGTTCTAGACATTGGAACTCAATAAAGTTAACGAGCTCCTTCCACAGATGACAGAATCTAGAACCAAAGTCAGTGAGAATAGCTGAAGAAAGAAAAATAATATGATCTCTTTAGCCAGTCTACTTTAGCAGGCACGCCTCAGGTGATATCATTGTAAAGATGTCATATATGATGCTACTACAAATCAGAAAATGATAAGAGCAACATATCAAATACCAAATGTGGTAAAATTGCTGCTACATTTGTATTCAAGAGCAAGTGAAGGGCCACTTCAAGTAGAATCTTGGAATTCAAATACTCTTGGGTTTGGTAAGAGAATTCACTAAGAGATATAGTATAACAGAATCATTTGAGTTCATACAGATAGTATAACAGAATCATTTGACTTCATAGAATACATGTGTTGTAGGTCCTTCTTTATTTTGTGTAGCTTGGCAAATTTCTTTTGGTGAAAAAAAAATGCAGGTAGTCTGGGCATTTAATTTAGCATTCAATAAATTCAATAGCAGAATCTATCAATACATGGTTTAAGCTTCTGGCATCGTAAGCTTGAACATCACTCTATACAGAATTAAAGGCTAGTAGCCTAGTACTAAGATTTGGCATTGCCCGTGTACAAGGAGCAGAAGGATAGCACAATCCTGTCTCTTTGTTCATAAGATTGCCTGTTATAATATCCACATAAGAATACAACACAAATAAAATGATCCTCCCTTTGAAGTCTGGACAGGCAACTAACCACAATTTAGGCCAGCCCCCGTACTACAAAGGAACAAAACATTAATATGCACCAAAACATCCTAAATAGTGCAGATAATAGATAGGCTCTATGTTAGGTCACACCTATTAAATAGGAAACTAACTTAAGGTTATTGTATTTTTTAAGAAATATTCAGTCAAACCTTCTGTTTTCAGCAATTGATCTATTGATCTAGTTGAGCACATTTCCAAGAGACGATTCGTAATTTATCTGCAAACCATTAACTAAACAATAGATGCAAAAAATATCTAACCCACAATTTAATATGCAGGAAGCCTGACTAAAAACAACTTCAAACCCAAAGAAGTCGCAGGAAACGAAATTAAGAAAGATCAAGAACCAATTTCTTCTCACATTATATATCCCTCTGGGCAGAATGGTGATTATACAATAATGAAAAACTGAAAGCCTCTACAGATAAGCTTGGAAACAGCACTTCCAACTGGATAATTGAATTAGACTTTGATACATTCTAGAACTGTAAAATAAAATTGACTAAGGGAACAGACATAAAAAATTTCCAGTTGTACAATTTAACCTTGTTAAAAGAAAGTAACCAAGACTGACCAACCAGACTTCAGAAATTAATCACATTTATCTGCTGTGTCTGTTTCTCCTCGATCACTCTTTATCTCTGCTGGTGTCAAGGTTAACATGTATTGATTCCATCCTTGCAATCTTTGGTCAAGTTATTAAAGGTCTCCACATGAGTCTTTGCCCTGAAGAAAACTTCTGTGTCTACTTCCACTCTCATGTAATCATCAAAATCATAAGGTTGGCCTTTGTTGAGAAGAGTAGTCTCATTGTACCACTCACTATTCTTCGCCCATAAATCTTTATAATCATCCAGGAGAGAGACCTTGAATGAGATCTCAACTTGTCAAAATAGTGGTAATCTGGCTCATTGGTAGCAATATACAATTTCCTCTGATATTGAATTAAATTGGTGAGCTTGCTCAAAATTGCATCAGGTGAGGTATCTCTGTGTAGATTGGGCCAGAGTTCCTTGTCCTTGAAATTTTCACCTCTAACAACGTGGACTGCATCATAATCCCAGTCAAGGCTTCCACTGATTGCTGAGACAATGTTCATCAGCTGTTTAGACTTCCACAACAGATGCCAGGGCCTCTCAATATACTTCTCCGCTGACCCTTCACAGACACGATACCAATAATTGTCAGGCTCTGGTTGATCAAAATCCCTCCAAATGATTGTACTTTTGTCTCTTTTCAATCGCATGGGACTGAATTTGTAGTCAGTTACTTTCCTGATAGGGATTTGATCCTTTTTATGATCCCTATTCCATTTCTTCCATTCTTGTAGAAATTGCCCCTCCTCAACGACAGAGGTGCTCTCTTTCAAATGCTCGAAGTCATAGTAGTACCGAAAGTCCTTCCCCTCCTCATCCTTGTTGCTTGGAGTGTACTTAGAAGAAAGGCAAACACTAAGATCCATGACAAATGTTCTATTGAGGTATTGCGCCTCTCCCAGTGCATAGAGAAAACTCCACAAGTATTGGTTCATCCCCTTGCAGTAATCTCCTCCACGGGAATAATATAAGTATTTTCCTTTCCTGAATCTAGATTCAGATATGGTTATGGGGACTGTGTCATTTATGTTTTCATAATTAACCAGAAAAGAAGCATTTGAAGAAGGAGATGCGATGTGATGAACTGGATCACTGAAGTTGCCTGTGTCTTTTCTTATCTTCCCTGGCCGGGCATTCTTTCCCGAGTGCCACTGGCCAGCATCTGTGACCTTATATTTGCAATTTAGATCGAAACCCAGAGTGAATCTTCTAAAATCCCTATTCTTCCTCCATGATTTTTCCTTCTTGGAACCTCGAATAGAAAATTGGTACTCAAAGATATTAATACTTTTGAAAACTTTCAAATTAAACTTCTTGATTAAAAATAAAACCTTAGGATCTGAACAGTCTATCGCCTCGTTTGGATCACATTCAGTTGTGGGTGCCTGACTAGTAACATTTTTTTCTTCTAATTCAATTGTTTTCATTGTAACAGGTTGCTCCTCTTTAATAGCTGGGGTTGGTGCAAGAGCAATAATATCCTCGCCAGTGCGGATTATGGAGTCATCCTGTTTAAATGTGGCATTCTCTACTGCAGAGAAAACCTTGGACATTGCCTTTGATGATTCGAGCCAAGGATCTGGCAGTTGATAAGTTATTGCAATCACTGTGATTAGCAGTACAGCAAGCACAAAGAATGTAAAACATACATCGCTAATAACCTTTATTAGTTTCTGTCCAAAGGTCTCTGCGGAATTTGTCGACTTCATGCCTTTGTCTTCTGTCTCTGCAACTTCTGTACATGCAAGCAGACAGACCATAAGGAAAACCATGCACAAATAGAGGAAAAAATATAAAACAAAATGCCTTTTTCCAAAATGGTTTCCAGTGGACCTAAAAGAAGGTGAAAATTTATCGAAAATAAAAAATAAAAACATATTTAAACATCAAAAAATAGATGTCAATGTAGCATTGGTTCACTGGTGAGGTTGATCAGGTATTTACTATTAAGTCATTCACCAAGGTTCCATTCTCATTGTGGCCTACCCCATCCGTACTAAGCCATTCACCAAGGTTCCATTCTCATTGTGGTCTACCCCATCCATATGACATGAGTTTCAGAGGGATGAAACTGGGTGCAAGTCATATGAAACTTTGGTTGAATAGAGTCCAGACCAAAGAAAGTTTGCTCTTTGCTGTGCAGACTTTCTTTGGTCTAGACTCAAAAATCACAGAAAAGTAAGCTGAACATAAACAAAATGGAGAACATGCTGGTCTACAAATTCGGAAAACCATGTCATTCTGCAAATTTTAAATGCTCTTCAGCTAGCCCAGAATTTAAAGCAGAAATTAACAAAGGCAGAAAACATTGACAGAAAGCACAATATAGAGATCACCAAAAGTAAAACTAAGAATAGATGCAACGGAAACCAAGATCATTATACATTCTTCCAATAGGTTTCATATGTTGAACATTGGACAGGCTAGAAATTGAAACCGGCACCTGACCCGGTTCAATTGAAAACAGAAACTAACAAACAAATGCTTCATAGTAACGAAATCATATGAACTAGTTAGGGGATTTCCCCAAAGCCAGTTGGTAAAGGCATTGTTATCTTTCAATGCAGAGGTACAAAGTTCAAATCGTATGGAGCCCTTCTCATGTTAAAATGAGTCACTGTTTGAGATTCAAAGCAGCCCACAGATTAAACAAAAACCATTACCTCTCTCAATAAAAACAATTATATAAACTGCTTTAACAGCTCAGCAGCAAGGGGGGGAAATGAATTTCAATGGAATATCTATTAAAACAATGGAACCTGTTCCAAAGCAAAATAAATGCAGACTACCCACCTCGAGAATGCCCTTACAGCAGAAGGGATCTTCACAGCCAGTCGTGTTTCAAATTTAAGATCACGCACCGGTACATAAAATAACTTTGGCAGAAACAGCGTGAGGATGAAGAGGCGTGCGACGATCCTCTGGATCCAGGAAAAGGATGCCCAACAAAGAAAATCCTTAATTGGTCACTGCGCAGATCTATGACTGAAACAGACCATAGAGAGACGGACCAGAGAGAGTCGGCCTTGCTCAGCCAGCAAGAACTTAGAAAATATGTGTGCACAAAGCCCAACCACCTCTTCGAACCACTGAAAACTGAAAAAATGGGGCGAATGCCATAGAAATTTGGAAAATCGGGGGCGAATGCCATGGAAACTTGGAAAATCGGGGGCGAATTTCATGTTTCCAGTTTTGTGCGCCCTTTTTTTTGTGGGCTAATGTTAAATAATTAATCATTTTAAAAATATTTTTTGGGCTAACTTTATTAAACTTAAAAAAATGGGTTTTATATAAAAAATTTGCCCTAATAAAATTTAAAATCCCTTAAAATTCGCCTTTGGGCTAAAATTTGCCCCTAAAAATTTCCCTGGAAGAAGGAGTTTGATCATTATTAGAGGACTCTTACCTTTGTCTGTGACTTTCTTCATTGTTGACTCCTTTTGAGCGGGTACTTCGTTATGAAGTGGCTCCTCTGCTTGATCTTGAGTCCGAGTCCTCTTCCTGGAGGATCTGAGATCATATCTCCTATTGAAATGTGCTTGCATGAAATCATTAAACTGTTTGCAATAGTGATCAATTTCTGCATCTTCTGTGTCTCTGATCTCTTCTTCTTCTTCTTGCAATGGGCATTCTATTTCATAATTGTTTGAGAAGGCAAGATTTGCATCTTGCAGTTCATAGGCAACATCTTCAGTGGAGTCATCTACTGGGCCTTCCAGGTACAATGGGTGTGGTACTTGGTCCTGTTGCTCCTTTGCTTCCCTTGGAAAAATCTGCAAGGGTGGCTTTCTATACTGAGGATTGTAACCCCTGTTTGGAGCATTCTGGAAGTTCTTGGAAGCTGAGTTCTTGGTCTCCAATTCAAGCTTGACCAGTTTATTAGAAAGATTCTTAATCATTTTGCTCATTTCTTCAATTTTATCTGAATCCTTATCCTGATTAGAAGTAGATGCTTCTTCTTTCCCCCTTCTTCTAGCATCCTATTTAGGTTTCCCTCTTAATTTTCCAATGGAAGCGAAATTTGCTTCCAACTCAAGAGCATCTGACTGAGAATCATCTAGGGTGGCAGGCTTTCTTTCCCTGAGAGAGAAACCAAAATATGAGTCAAAGGCTGCTATGAAAACAACTTTGGCAGCATTCTGATGAGGCTTCATATCTGCAGGGAGGTTTAGATATAACTTATTAAATCTCTTGATAAATTCTGACACCCCTTCATTATGTTTCTTCTTGAGTGTATTGAACTCAATAAGACACTGTCCATGATCTTTCTTTTCTCCCATTTTCCTGAGAAAGGTACTTTCCATATCGTCCCAAGTGGTTACGGAACAGTTTCCTAATGTTTTGAACCATTTTCTGGCCTCACCGTCCAGGGATTACACAAACAGTCTCAAGACCACATCTAAATGTTCTACATTAATGTTCTCCGCAAAAGAGCAGAAAGTCTCAAGATGTTTTTGAGCATCAACTTCATTTTCCCCAGTGAATCTGGGCAATATCTTTAAATAATCTTGCGGCATATCATTCAGCACTTGTGGTAATGCCAAGGGAGCATATTTATTCAGCAAGAAGGCAGGAACATTTTCCATTGGAGGAGGTGGGGGTTGTGCAAAAATATGGTGTATAAATGAAGGAAGAGGCGGAGGTGGAGTATGGATAACAATATGAACATACTGTACAACAGCCTGAGGCGTAGATGGGAACAATTCACGGTTAACAACAGCTACTTCGGTGACTTCTTTAACCTCTTCGACCTCAGGAGTAGGGTGAAGATGAGCTTTAATTCTAGAACCTCCCCTGGGTGGGCTATCTGAGTAATAATCTGTGTCTCCCACAGTGGAGTCGGGATTTTCTACTGGAACTTCTTGAGAAGAAGAGGATGGATAATCTTCTACAAAATATTCAAGGATTTCAGCACGGACTGATTTCCTTTCTGTCCAACTTCTTCTATGTATGATCTTTTCTGGGTCAGACACTGAGGATGTCTTTGACTGTGATGTATTTGACCTCAGGTGTGGCTTACAAGGAGCCAGGAATACAAATAGATTTATCAAATAAGCAACAGTGGAGTCGCCAAGGTGAGAGATATGCAACTCTTCAACTCTCTGTGCTCACCTGATTAGAAAGTGAATATGATTTGTCGAGGCCCAGGGAAACTGATATTCTTAAATTCCTCCCCGGCAACGGTGCCAGAAAGATGTTGTCGACATATGTTGTCGCTCCTAGAGATAGCCTAGAGTTGCCATAGACCACTGATTAGGACATCTTATCATAGCAAGGAGCATATAATAAAACTTGGGTGTCAATCCAAAGGCTCTCTTGCTATCTCTTATAAACAAGGAAATTAATTTAAATGGGACCAGAAGTTACAGAAACTACCACAGGGAAAGTAATGTTGCAGAGACAAGATGCAAAGCTCCAACACAAAAGCATCAGACAGTTAAGAGACAATTTACTGTAAAGAGGGCTGATTCAAATGATATGCCACAGAAATCAAGTATCAGAAGGTGTATGCGGTGAAAGAAATATAAGAAGATATTAGTTAACTTTGGTCTGATACCCAGATACACAACAGAACCATATATGGGCTTATCAATCTAAGAATCCATACATGACAATGGCGTTTTAAAAGCACCCTCCAAAAGCAACTAATATAGTAGAAAGATGGATTAAATGAACATGAAACAGTATATCATGCCTGAGCCATATTTAAAGCACTTGACTGATCCAAGTATGGGTATCAACTAGGATAAATCCTTACCTAAAATCAGTGAGCCACTCACATTCCAGTACATGATACAAGAAGATGGATAAAATGAAATGTTGTATTAAACACATAAAAGGAAGCTACACACTGTGAGATACCAAAGACCAGAATCCTCTAATACAGATAGAACTCCTCCTCACTGAGACCCTACCGGCTCTGAGCCTTCATACCAAAGCTTATACAAAATGTATACAAAATGCCTTTCACTGCAAAATTCTTTGATAAAAATCTGGAACCTCTACAATGTCTTTCTTCCTCATTTTTATAGACGAAGAAGGAGGAGAAAACCAAAAAGAAGTAGGTGAAAACAATTAATTGTTTCATTAAAACAAGATGGCAGAAACATTCGCGCCCATATTGCTGAATGAATAGGTAATATTGTCTATACTTGACAATTTGCTTGCAGAAATAAATGCACTAGGCAGAAAATCTCTTCAGGAACACAGTATAAGGATAGATTCATATGAATGTTTTGTCCTTTCCTGAAGAAAATTTGGCTAGGAAAATTTGGCCGAAAATAAAACCTAGAGGGTATTGTTTTCTGTGCTGGGTACCCTCGGCCATCTAATCTTTAAATTTGAGCTTGAAACATTGAATGCTGATTGTTGAATTTCCTCATCTTCCACTGATATTTCTTGTCTGCACCATTAATATCCCCATCCGCAAAATCTTTGTTTTGAATGGCTCCGGAGGGTCTGATAGCTTTCGAACCTTGCTGATTTAATGAGTCGTGTCACGGCAGCTACCTAGGGCTTTCCTTCATAAATTCTTCCTTTGCAAGCCGGTCTTTAGATGCATCTTCAATTTTTGTAATGGAGGCAGAGATTAATGACGATTTCTTGTCACTGCAACCTGCAAAACCCACAAACACGTTAAAGAGAACTAGACACAAGGGTGGTGGACGCGGCTGTGACCACGGAATGATGATCTGGGCTGGGAGAAATGGCGAGGAGATGCACGATGGCGATGAAATATACAGTGGAACGACGATGAATGAGTGAGGCGGAGATACGTAACATAAACACTGTAATATGACACGTAAACGAAGTATATGAATGGTGGAGGCCAACGAAAATGACACGTGGGCGTACGAAAGGCTAAGCAGAAGGGACGATGTGGAGGTGGACTTGGTCAACCGGCGGAGCTTGTAAATGATTCTGGACCATACGATCCGCAAACAGGATCAACGATTAACAATGTATTGGAGACCGATGGAAAGGCCGGCCTGGGACATTGTACACTCGACTTAACACATGCACATCTTCACAGCGTGATGACCGTTGGATGATGCCTTTCAGATCGAACGACTCACGTAGATTTCGCTGCACGTCTTTATCCGGATGATAATGCACGAAATAGGGCGGTATTGAAATCTTACATGGGGAAACGCGGTGCACGTTGAATGTAATCGTTGCGATTTGAGAGAAACCGCCAGCCCTTCAAAAGCGGTATGGGGAAAACATGCCGGTTTTGAGCAATGAACGCGGGCGCGGGGACCACCATGGAAAGCTATTTGCGGACCGTTGATTTACTTTTGATCAGACGGCTAGGGGTGTGCTCGATAGCCTCTCATGCTAAGCGCCTTTCAGTATGGCACTTGGTCTAGGACCCGAGTCGTATGGGGAATAAAATAAAGGGGGCTGAGACTGAAGGGGCTAGGCCCGATATATCTTTAAGTGCAGATTTTAGCCTTTGTCTAATGTATTTCGTGGGCGGGAAGGGTAGCGATAGGTAGAATATGAAGGTCTTAGGCCACAAAAGGGGTTTTAAACAGATTCAAACGGGACTGCAAGCCAAAAAATTGAATGGAGGGGCTAATATAGTCAACAGATGGGAAAATTATCTTCTTAACCAAAGATGAAGAGCACACTCAAGAACTTGAAGTTGATCAATATGATGATCATACATTTTTCCCTACAAATGAGGATATGATAGTAGCAGAGACATAATATTATCAGTGAGGATTTCAGTATGACTTTAGCTCTATGAAAAGGCAATACACCTTGAGAAACATAAATGTGGCTGACAATTCAAATCCAAAGAAACCAATATCTCCAAAGGATACTCAGCCCCAAAAACAGACCTATACAAATCAACAAAAAGACAAGGAGCCTGCTGCTACAAACCAAAAGAAGAAAAATGAAGCATCAACCAAAAATCCAAAGAAGGACAAGGAGACACAAACAAAAAGGTCAAAGAAAGGAGATTCCCACAAGATATTAGTCTGAGAAGAAGGATTCCACTTCCAAATAGGTAGATAAATATCCCAGCCAGTTTAGTTTAGAGATTGAAATTTCCAAACTGAAAGTTTCCATTCCTTTAACTGAACTTGCAAAGAATGATTCATATAAATTCCGCGTAGCTAATATCCTGAAAGTAGACCAAACTTCTGATATGGTCAACGTCAATGATGATCACCCCGAGTTTTTGTTTGGCCCAGCCATAGACGAAAACTTACCTGATAGTGAAGTCCCACCATTCTACCTTAGTCTTAGAGTTCATGATTTCATCCTCCATAATGCCATGTTAGATTTCAGAGCATCTCACAATCTCAAGTCGAAAGATGTAATGGACAAACTGGGAGTAGACATTACTCGCCCATATCATGACCTATATTCCTTTGACTTCGGTAGAGTGATGTGTCTCAGTATTATTAAATAATTGGTAGTGTAACTTGATCAGATTCCCCAAAAGAATGTCTTGATGGATGTGGTAGTGGCTGATATTCCTCCAAGTTATAGGATGTTTCTCTCGTGATCACGGGGATAAAAGCTGGAAGGTACTTTGCAGCTCGATTTCTCTTATGCTACAATTCTGGTGTTCGGTCAACTCAAAAAGTTGTACTAGGAAATGAATATGAAGTACATGATTACCAGCAAAGATAAACCTAATAATCACCCTATACACGTTGTAAATACTAATTTAGAGTCTTTAATTTTGTTTAATGATAGTAGTTAGATTGATGTAGATTTTCAACTAGTAGAAGATGAGGAGATTTTAGAAATTTCATGTAGTGTTGGAGAAGTTTTTAGTGTGGAAAACACGGAATAGGAAGAGGATGATTTGCAACGGAGTTCATTAGCTCCACATACAATAAAATTAGTGAAAGAAGAAGAGCCGGTTGAGGCAGCCAATCAACAAACAAAAAACAAAGATCAACCATTCGAATTTGAGCTTCTGGATGAGGAAAAGAGTCTTTGGACTATGGATTTTGACGGAGCGGTGGGAAAAGAAGGAGATGGAATAGGAATTTGGATTCATAGCCCAATGGATTAGTTGGGTAAGATTCCACCTAATGTCAGATGTTGTTCATATAAGTTTTCTTTCAAATTGTTCCAATATTTAAGCCAAGTACGAAGCCTTGATTGTCGGGCTAAAGATGCTTAAGAAGTTAGGGGCTTAGAAAATTTCAGTTTATGGCAACTCCGATTTGATTATCAAATAGGAAAAAGGGGATTACCAAGCCAAAAATTCAAGTATGGGAGCATATCGCAATGGTGTCTTAGACATTCCCAAACATTTTATTAATATACCTTTTCCGTTATTCCTAGAAATCAGACTTGTATTGTTGAATTCTGATACATCCCAGTAGAAAGTATGAAATAAATGTTAAGCATCGCCCTGTTGTTGCAGACAACCTTCGACATTGGTAGGTGTTTCAGGATGATAAGCAAATTAACGATTTTCTGCAAATGGAGGAGGAGTTTGCCTCTTGTCATATTGATGATGTATTTGATGATAAGGGAATTAATGCAATATAATTAAAAGTTCTACAAGTGAAATAAAATTCCATTCCAAGAGTTCTTGTGCCTTTGGAATAACTCTTCGATCAAGATGATGTCGCAAAGAAACCAACAATGGTCCCCACTTAAAAAGGAGTTGAAGATGTCAACATTGGTACATATGAGAAGCCCATGATGGTGAAGTTGTCTAAATATTTAACCCCTGAGATGAAAGGTAAGTACACAACACTCTTGGCTGAGTTTTCAGATGTATTTGCATGGGTTATTCTGATTTGAAGGCTTACGATACAAGTATAATTCAACATACAATTCCTATTAAGCCTGATCAGAAACCTTTTTGCAAAAAGCTGAGGAGAATCAATCCAAGGTTGCTGCCATCAATAGATAAAGAGGTGAATAGGTTGTATAAAGCTAGTATTATTATTCCTCTTCGCTTTTCTGTCTGGATTTCAAATTTGGTTTCGGTTACAAAAAATATGGGTGAAATTCAGTTATGCATAGATTTCATAAATTTGAACAAAGTGTCCTTAAAGGACAATTATCCTCTCCCAAAAATGGACCACATCTTATAGAGGGTAGTTGGTGCCTCTATGATGTCATTATTTGATGGATACTCAGGGTACAATCAAATTTTGATGCATCCATATGATCGTGAGAAGATTGCTTTTACTACACCATGGGGTACATTTATGTACGCCAAGATGTCATTTGGGTTAAAATAATGCAGGATTTCAGCGAACGATGGATATCACTTTTGCAAATGAAAAAGATTTATTTCTAGTCATTTACCTTGATGATTTGACGATGTTTTCTCAAACTGATGAAGATCACTTACATCACTTGATAATTGTTTTTCAGAGGTGCAATAAATTCAGTATTTTGTTGAATCCTAAGAAGAGCTTGTTTGCTATGGGGGAAGGTAAGTTGTTAGGCCATATCATATCAAAATATGGTATCCAATTAGACCCTACAAGAATTGAAGCCATCTAGCAGTTGGATTTTCCGAGGAACAAGAAGGAAATACAGTTATTCAATAGTAAGATTAATTTTTTGCGAAGGTTCATTCCTAACCTCTCTGAGCATTTATGGGAGATAACTAATATGCTAAAGGAGGATAGTGAGGTAAAGTGGTCAGAAAATGCTAAGAATTCATTCAATTCAGTCAAGTTTTCTTTGTCTCCTACACCAATTTTGATCAGCCTTGATTATACAATGGATTTCATTATATTTTCATTTTCTTCTGAGCACACGTTGGTTGTTGTCCTAATGTAGAAGGACTTAAAAACATAACAACTAATAGCATTTTTTAGTAGAACTATAAGAGATGCGGAAATGAGATATAACATCATTGAAAAATAGGCCCTGACACTTGTGAAATATTTGAAGGACTTCCGGGTGTACATACTTCACTCGCATGTTGTTTCTTATGTCCCAAACGTAGCAGTGGAAGATGTTTTGGTGCAGCCTGATCCTTAAGGTAGGCGAGGAAAATGGATTGCTACAATGTTGAAATATGATCTCGAGATTAAACCTACTAAGCTGTTCAAGGGACAAGGTTTGGCGCAACTCATGGAAAAATCCAATTTTCATGTTCTTGATATCAATCTTATTGCTGAAGTATCTGACGAAGAAGTAGCTGATTCCACATCTCAAGTATCACAGGTTTTCATTTCAACCCATTGGTATTCAGATATTGTTTACATACTTCAACATTTTAATCCTCCAGCGGAAGTGTCAAAGAGTAAGATTAGGTCATTAAAGCTGAAAGCTCTGAAGTACTGTATACTTAATGATGCATTTTATTGGAAAGATTCGGGGGGAGTCTTGTTGAATTTTTTAGTTGAAAATGAAGCGAAGGATGTAATAAATGACTTTCCTAAGGGAGACTGTGGTGGTCATCTCTTTTGGAAGACCACAACAAATAAGATATTGAGGGCGATATTTTATTGGCCCACTTTATTTTCATATGTTTATAAAACAATGATGAATTTCCATGAATGTCAGATTTTTTAGGGGAAAAGGAAGTTGATACTGCTGCCCTTGCAACCCATTTCAGTTCAAGCACCATTTCAACAGTGGGGCCTCGATTTTATTTGTGAGATTCACCCATCATCTTCAGCTCAACATAAGTGGATCTTGATAGAAACCGACTACTTCAAAAAATGGATAGAGGCAATTCCCACCAGACATGCCATTGGGTAATCATTCAATTCCTTGAGTCTAATATTTTTTCACAGTTTGGTTGTCCGTAGAAGATAATAAAAAACAATGAAATTGCTTTTAAATCTAAAATAATGATAGATTTTTGCGACAAGTATCATGTCAGGCTCAGACACTCCACAACTTATTATCCACAAGGTAATGGGCTGGCTGAATCATCCAATAAGTCATCGGTGAACAACATTAAAAATTTTCTGGAAGACAATAAGAAAAATTGGCATAAGAAGCTGATAAATGCTTTGTGGGCAGGAAAAGTAAGTAAAATAAAGTCCATAGGTATGTCTCCCTTTCAATTAGTATATGGAGTGGACACCGTCTTTCCTACTTTTCTTGCTGTCCCGGTTATGAAGATTTTGTAAGAAGTGGATAATGAGCGAAATGACATACAAAGAAGAATCAACCAAATGATTCATTTGTAGTAATCTCGAGAGGAAGTTTTCCACAACACAACTAAGCTACAAGAGAAGATAAAAAACATATATGACAGGAAAACCAAGGCAAATGACTTCAGTGAAGGAGATATAGTTCTCCAATGGGATGCCCGGAATGAAGAGAAGGTAAAACATGGCAAGTTTGAAAACTTGTGGAAGGTACCATACAAAATTTTAGCTTTCAGAGGAAGGAATGCATTTGTGTTGCAAGAACTAGATGGACAAGATTGTTCTCGAGGACCAGTTAATGGTAGGCTCCTAAAGCACTACTATTCCTGATTTTCTCATATATTTCTCATCTTCATTGTACATACTAGTTTATGTTGCTGCAAAGTGTGAAGGAGTTGTCATGGAGACTTGAAGCCCGAGGTAAAAGCCATAAGGTTTCTTTGATCAGCTGCTGTAAAAGTTTGTAAGTTTATTTTAGTTTTTCAGTATTTTCAGTCTTGAGTCATTTTAGTTTTGAGTCTTGCTTTTTATTTTTGACTCCATGCCTAATGGACTAGGATACTTAGTCTACAGTGTTCTTGACACATCCTAAGCAGCTTCCATCCCTAGCTAGAGCCAATGTTAGTGTTAGCCAGTCCCGTCAGTTACCAATGATCAAATTATGCTCTTCATATGGTCAGTAGGGTCATAGGTCAAATTTTTAAAGTTCCAGTAGGTCTTCAATTAAAATTTTTGTCACTGATTAGTGTGTCTATATGTATCACTAATCCCTTTATTTTATGGTCAAAATGTCATTTTGGTTATACCATCACTTATTGTGATGAGTCATCAGTGAAATGTCTTGATCACCATCTCAGTCATCATCTCATGGTCAGTCATGTTTCAAGGTCCAAATCATCAAATTCATACTCCATTAGGTGTCATCATTAGGGTCAAGTCATAAAAATGTCATGTAAATGAGTCATTTCACCATAACAAATCATCATTTGGAGGAGTAGTTGTTGAGCCTCAAGACTGTATCTATTTTTGACATCTATCTCACCACTTTTCCTTCCTTTTTGACATAATTCACAAAATAAATCAATGTTAATTGATACATTTTTAGTCTAAGAAGGAATTTAAATGATCTCTCTTTTATATTCTAATGTTTCTTATTATTGAATGAATTTTGTATTTAGCTATAGAATTCATGCAATTATGTAGCTAATCTCTATTTATACAGCTACTGACATTGTTTGATAGGTTCCAAAGATGAAGGAAAGGAGCGAAGCATATGGGTAGTTTTGAAATGATCCATACATGGATTTTTTCCTACTCACATGTCCAAAATCGAGAGAAATAATGCCTAAAATCATGGTCAAAGGATTAGTCAAACAGAGGGTCGAGACCAACAGACGAGAAGTTGGAAGCTTCACGATTTTATCTCCACATAGCAAATCGTGAAAGCTGTGAAGAACACAATCCTGTTTAGAATTCTACTTCTAAGTTTCATTAATATTTTTAGGCGAGATCATCTCAAACTTTTGAATTTAACCTGTTATAAATACTTGGTTGTTTTGAACCGAAGATAAGTTTAATTTTCGTAATACTACTACACAAAAAAAATATGTTTTTTTTAATGCATGGAGAAGGCGTGTTCGAGACCATTGATGCGTAATTAGTCACAAGTAATTCTTCAAGCCATTCTGTTGCAGTGGGTCCCTGCACAGAAAAGGTTTCGTAGCTTAAATTTCTGTTGTTTTCTAGTTTAATTTTTCATTACCACATAGATAAATTGATGAGTTTTTCATAAGTTAAATGTTGCATTTTCATAAAATGAATACTGCCTTTCGCATATTAGAATGCTCCTATTTTAATTTCCTGAAATATATTGATGTCATAATCTTGTTAACATATGGAATGAGTCCTTTTTTTCATTTTTTCACACAATAATCATATATCTCAGATTAGACAAGCATTTTACCTTCGCACAGTAGGAATAATACTCTGTTTTCCTTCTTTATTTCAAGAAACCTTTTGATTTACACCTCATAGTCATTTAGATTGGATATTGATAGGTTTAATAATTCCATTTCATATAATTTAGAATAGAATTCTTTGTTTCAATAATGGATATAATTAGAGTTAGTTTAATACTCTGGTTTCATAGAATTAATTAGATAGTTTTCATTTGATAAGAAGAGTGAATTTATTGATACATATTTTGATAAGACTTAATTATAGTTTAGATTGATACTTTGTTTGGATTTAGAAGAGATTTAAATATATATTTTCATTCTTTAATCAAATAGGTTTAGAAGTAGTTTAAATAGACATTTTAGAGATAACTGCCAGCATAGAATAGTCTAACATAGTTAATATTAATCATTTAATATGGTTTCTTTTTATGCAATATAGATTTGTTTTAGATTAGTTTTCTTTCTTAATTTTACATTTCCTTTTCTTCTTTCTTGTAACTTCCATTTTCTAGTTATTATAATATTTTCTTTAGAGTAAATTATAGATTAATTTCCTTCTTAGATTAATATTAAACATTTCCTTTTCTTCCTTCTTAAGTTTATTTTTCAAGCATTGAAATTCATCTAGATTCAGTTTCTTTCTTTCTTTTAGATTTCATTCATATAAAATCTTTAAAAATACAAAAAGTTTGAAGTTTATTTTCTAGTTATTTTAAAATCATTGTTCATCTTTTCCAAAATAGAATTCTCACCATAGGCTTTGCTAATTAAGTTTAGATTTCATTTCTTAGATCAGTTCTTAGTTTTCATTCAAACATTTAAGATAAAACATAAAACCCCCCAAAACAACATATAAAATCTACACAATGAATTAAGAAAGATAGGCTTCTAGCATATATAGTGCACTTTCACTTCACAAGATTACTAACTCCGGTCGATAATTTATGATAGCAATTTAAGACATTAAATTGACTAAACATTTTTGTGTCGTTGTCGAGGAAGTGTAATTAGGAGCCTTATTTCCTAATCTAAAAAAAAAAAAACATGATATGCGTAGAGAAAGAGATTCAAGGGGTAGAGTTGTAGCTAGAGGTATAAGTTTGATCCCAACAGCACCACTCACCCCACCAATACCTCGTAGTGCCACACCACCATCTCAAACTCATATTCCATTCTTAAAACATAGACTCCCTAAAGTCTTAAGGTCAGAAATTCAACCCAGATACTCTCCAAATTCATCAACTGAAGCAGTCCTAGAAGAAGAAGATCCTAGATATCCAACAGAAGGAGTAATATTTTTAACCTCCACAAGAGAACAAATATTAGCTCAAGAGCTATAAATCACTAGTGAAGAGTAGGAATAAATATTTTTCAATATACCATTGATAGAAGAACCAAAAGAAGAACAAATAACCCCAAGAATAAAACCCTATATTAGTTCTGAGGAATCTACAATGGATGGAGAAGGAGAAGGAGAAGTACACAATTTGAATGGAGAAAGCTTAAGAATAGGAGGAGGAAGAAGAGGTGGAGGAAATAGAGGGGGACGATATGGAGGAGGAGGTAGAGGAAGAGGAAGAGGAGAAGAGAATAGAGATGACAATAGAAAAGACCCTGTTGGATTTCTTATATATGATGAGTATACAACTGCTACAATGAAGAATATCTCACCTTCCATCCTTCACAATTTTCATGGATTAAGAAATGAAGATCCTGAAACAATTCTATTTGAATTTTAGGTTTTATGTAGATCATATGACTAATTACAAGATTCTCAAAAATTGAAATTGTTTCCTACAACACATACGGGTGCAACATTAAAATAGTTCATGGGTTTAATAACACATTCTATTAGGACATGGGAGGAGACGAAAATTTCATTCTTGCAAAAATACCAGGATTATTGCTGTTGAGAAAAATACTGAGAGGGGGGGGTGAATCAGTATTTACAGCATATTCAAACTTTTTACTTTTTCATGCTCTAAAACCCATACGCTACTTTTTTGAATCCAACTAGTGTATACACGCGGATATCCTTCATAAAACTCGCGTATACCCAGAGATCTAATTATGCCATTAGTTCTTCACTTACATAATTCCATCATTCATTTATTAGATGTTCTATAAACAGTAAACATGTGCAGTAAGAACAGAATAAACCATCACACAAAGCATCACACATGAACACCAGGATTTTTAGGTGGAAACCCAAGTCGGGAGAAAACCACCGCCGCAGTTGCTCAGCCTTCAATATTTTATTATAGAGAAAACATCTTACAACATATGTGCTGGTGCAGACTCCTACCAGCACGCAGGCACCCACCTGCGCTCGTTTACTAGCTTCTCCTGGAAGGGAGCTCCAACCCCCCGACTCGTTTACTAGCCTCTCCTGGAAGGGAGCTATGACCCCCTAATCTCGTTTACCAGCCTCTCCTGGAAGGGAGCTACGACCCCCTGATCTCGTTTACCAGCCTCACCTGGAAGGGAGCTACAACCCCCTGACTGAAGGCTACAACCCTCAGCACCCCTTCGGACCACGTTTCATCAATTTTCACACTAAATCCAACAACTTCAATAGAACAATACTTGTAGGCCACGTTTCATCATATTTCCAGACTGGACCCATTCCATACTTTTAAGCTCAAACATACATCATCAACAAATACTTACCAATTCAGACAACACAGATCAGATAGCAGTAATACAGCAGAACAGATCAGATGTTCCATACCCCATGCTTTAGCAAACCCTAGTTTGCATACACGCTTTCGCTTCACTGATGTCGCGTATATACACGCTTCCGTCCACATCAACCAGCGTATACCTCTGTACTAATTTCACTGCGCATACGCACTTTCTCTTCGGCTAAGACGCGTATATACGCGCTTCCTCTGCGGCGAAGTAGCGTATAGATCTTCAATCATTATAGAGAAGCATACTTCTTCAGATCAGCTATTCAGTTCAGATTCAACCCTTTACTTTAGACAGATGTTCGCCTCTTCTTGGATCTAATCATTCCATAAACAGATCTAGCAAATACAAGCACATTTCAGATCTAGATCCCCTTCTTCATCATTTCTTCATAAGTGCATCATAGATTCAGATCAAACCTTTACCCTTTCCATACAGATATACTTCATAGAGAAGTATTCATTCAAGCTTAGACATATTGCTCCCACACTTGTGATTTTCACAATGAATTTCTTCTCCTTATATAGGTTTATCCTTTTTCAATACCACGGGCCCCTTTTTCAATACCATGAGCCAAAACAATACCATGAGCCTTCAATACCACGGGCCCCTTTTTCAATACCATGAGTCAAAACAAAACCATGAGCCCAAAACTACATTACTTCCGATGGTATTCCTGGACGGGGTCAATTAGGCGGATCATTACCCAATACAATGGGTCAATACCATGGTGGTTACCCTTGGTTTTGCACTTTTTGAGCGCTTTTTGCCCATAAGCGACTTGGAACGTTCTTTTCGCGTGCATACGCGACTTCTCCTAGACATATCCGCGTATGCCTTGAGACATACTCTTTTCATCAAATATTTAGCACATGCTGAATTTCTTTCTTCATTGCCTTCGGTACTCACTGTAGATACATCAGTTTTAGTTCATCAAGACATATTCTATCAAGCACAACTTCATCCAGTAAGTTCCCATTATCATCAAGAGGGTTGCCTTTCAAGGACAAAATTCATCATCATATTGCAAACAAACATCATTTACCAAGTCCAACACATCAAGAATAATTTCATCAGGTGGATTGCCATCAAGGACAACACATGTCAACAGTCGCATGTCTTCATCTTCATTCAGTGGGTTGCCTGCCATCAAGGACAACACATGTCAACAGTCACATGTCTTCATCTTCATTCAGTGGGTTGCCATCAAGGACAACACTCTGCATCATATTGCCAACAATTGCATACCTCATAGTCAGAAATATGATGTTTTTAAGATGATGCAAAGAAAGGATGAAAAATTAGAGAACCTAATTGAGAGATTCAGTTACAAGTTAAAAAGAGCTAAAATGGAAAACTTGGATTAAGATAATTTAAAATCTCTCTTGTTGAAAGCTATTAGTGATGAATGGATAGATATTATTAATATTATGGGAAAAGGAGACATTTCTCAATTTAGATAACCTGATATCTATGAATTATTCATACATCTGTCAAGAGGAAAATCAAGAATTGGAAAAAATACAATAGATCCTATTCTCTCTAGAGTGAATAAATCTGCAGTTGGAACAATAAGTAGGGCATAAATAAGAAATTTTCCTGATGAATTCAAAACATATATTTTAGGGAGTCTTAGTGAACAAATAGACACCTTAAAATTACAAAACAAGAAAAGATCTAAAAGTGATGCCTTATTTATCTTCTGTCCTAAATGCAGAAAGAAACATGCCTTAAGAGAATGTCCTCTTGATTTGAAAACCATAGAGATCTGTGTCATATGTACAGAAAATCATGAAACAAATAAATTTCCTTCTATACCATGCCTTAAAGATGTCTTCCAAGAAGAAATATCCCCACATCCAGTAGATCCTATTTGTTTTGTCTCTAGAAGGCCATGGAAAGGGCCACAAAATCAAGGTTTTAACACTCAAATGTATACTCATCCCCCACAAAATAAATGGAACTTATCAATGCCATGGAAACAACCTTGGTCTCAACCTCAACCATGGGCACAAGGAATGAAAAATCCTTATGGAAGATATTCTCGATATCACCAATATCAACAATCTTATCCAAACTATCCTCCAAAACATTTTCCTCAACCTAGTCAACAACCTCAATTTCAAAATCATAAGCCACAAATTTCATTACCATTTCCACAAAGGCCAAAACAACTACCTGCTCAGCCACTCCCAAACCCAAACAATAAAAATGCACAACCTATTTATAACATAGAGGGACAAAATTTTCAAACTTATATGATAACTCCACTAGATATTAACAATGTTCAACTTAGATCTGGTAGGATAATATAAAAGAAAAATCCCTCTGTTGTTATTCAAGAAAAAGCTAATCACTTTGATGAGGAAGTTTCTCTTCATCAAAATGAAAATATTCAAAATAGAAATAATCATTCTGGAGAAGGAACATCTCTTCATTAGAATCAAAATTTTCAAAATAAAACATAAAAATATCCAATAAAATAAAATCCTATCATAGAGAAACCTTCAGTATCTATATCTAAACCCCCTTTTCCTGAAAGATTACAAATTGATAGAGCGGTAGAAAAAAAAATTTTGTTTCCTAACTATGATATATTAGATGAATTGAAAAATTTATGTATCAAAATTCCTTTGTTACAATCCATTAAGGAAATTCCAATCCTTGCAAAAACAATAAAAGAGTTGAGTATAAATAAATCAGGAAGAAAAACAAAAGAAGTGAAAAGAATCTAGCTAGTGGGAAAAATTGTAGATATCATGATGGGAAAAAAACATACAAAAATATTTGGATCTAGGAATTCCCATTGTAAAAACACACATCAATGGTATTGATATTCCAAATACATTTATTTAATTAGGAGCATCCATAAACATCACGAGTAAACAAACCATGGAACAATTAAAACTTCCAAACCTTCAATATACACCAACATTACTGCAATTAGCAGACATATTAGTAATCAAGCCAGATGGTGTATTAGAAGACATTTATGTATCCTTAGACTCTTGGGAATATACAATTGAATTTATGATCTTGAATCCCAAGAAAAACTTAGGAGGACATCCATTCATATTAGGAATACCTTGGTTAGATACAACTGATGCTTTCATCAGTTGTACATCTGGTGATATGTTTATTGCTGATGTAAACTCAAAAAAGAAACTCACTCTATATCCTCCAGAAAAAACAACGATAAAAGTAGAATATGAAGAATGTTTGGATGATGACAATGGTATACGACCTATTTTTACTATTTCACACATTAGTGAAGAAAATCAAATTCTAAATTCAATAGAAAATTATGAATCATCTTCACAATGTGAGAATAGTAAAAAATTTCAAGAACAATGTAATATTGAATACTTATCATCTAGACAAAATGTTTTTATATTTTATGGAGTAATTTGGTAATTCTTCAATTCAAAGCTTTCTAGGTAAATCTTAAAACATAAACAAAATCTAGAAGAATTTCAAAAAGGGGAGTTAATCAAAACATTGAAAAAACATTCTTCTACATATACATGGGAGTACATTGACATGAAAGGAATTAATCCTGAGACTTGCATACATCATATCTATATTGAGGAAAATTATAGACTAATCAGACAACCTTAAAGAAGAATGAATCCAAATCTTAGGGAAATTGTAAAGGAAGAACTACAAAAACTACTGAATGTAAACTTTATTTATCCAATATCAAACAGTCAGTGGGTTTCACCTTTAGTAATTTTCCATAAGAGAATGGAAAATGGAGGGTGTGTATTGATTATAGGGAGTTGAATAAAGCTACTTTAGAAGGTCATTTTCCATTACCTTTCATAGATCAAGTCTTGGATACATTAGGAGGGAAGAAATATTTTTCATTTTTGGACGGTTTCAGTGGGTATAATCAAATTCAATTAGCACTTGAAGACCAAGACAAAACCACATTTACCTATCAATGGGGAACTTATGCTTATCGAGTACTTCATTTTGGGTTATGCAATGCACCTGAAACATTCCAAAGAGAAGTATTAGAAATTTTCATTGATTTAATACATGAATTTGTGGAAGGTATATGGATGAATTCACAGTCTATGGAAATTATTTTGAAGAGGCTCTTTAGAATTTGGAAAAAGTTCTCATAATATGTAAAAAAGAAAATATCTCATTAAGTCATGAAAAATGCTTTATGATGTTTATTGAAGGAATTGTTTTAGGAAACCATATTTTAGGAAATGGAATTAAGGTGGACTTATCTAAAGTTGAAGTTATTTCTAAATTAGCAATCCCAAATTGTCAAAAATATGTTAGGAGTTTTCTTGGTTTTACGGGGTACTATAGAATATTTATAGAAAAATTCACAAAAATTGCATCTCCACTCTTCAAGTTTCTCACTAAAGATTGTGAATTTAGCTGGAATCCTGAGTGCCAAATGGCATTTTAAACTTTGAAAGCAAAAATATCTAAAGCACCAATCTTAAGAGGACCAAATTAGAAATTACCTTTTCACATCTCAATTGATGCTTCAAATACAACTCTAGGAGTTGGATTAGGACAAAAATATCTGACCCCTTATGCCATCTACTATAGAAGTAAGAATTTGACTCCTGCTGAGTTAAATTATACTGTCACTGAAAAAGAGTTTCTAGCTGTTGTCCTGCTATTAACAAATTTAGACATTACATCACTGGCTATGAAACCTTCATTCACACAGATCATTCAGAAATTAGATATCTAATGAATAAATCTATCACTAATGGAAGAATCACAAGATGGTTAATACTCTTTCAAGAATTTAACATCACCATTTTAGATCGACCTGGAAAACAAAACACAGTTGCTGAATTTTTATCTAGAATTCAAAATGATAAAAATGATACTTCAGTAGAGGATAATTTTCCTGATGAATATATTTTTGCAATATCTACTAAATCTCCATGGTTTGCAGACATTACCAACTACTTGGCCACAAGAAAACTACCATCATATTTGTTTCCTAGAGAAAACAGATGGATAATGAATTATACAATACAGACCCAAATATCATCATTAGAAGATGTGTTCGAGATGATGAAATACCTAAAATACTAAAGGCATGCCATGATGACCCATTTGGAGGACACTTTGGTGATAAAAGGACTTCTTATAAAATCCTTCTTTTAGGATATTATCAGCCTTCCATTTTCAAGGATGCCAAGGAGTATGTTAAAAGGTGTGATAGTTGTCAGAGAATGGGGAACCTGTTCCTACATATGATATGCCCTTACAACCACATGTACTCATCGAACCCTTTGAAAAATGGGCTCTGGATTTTGTTGGACCAATCAATCCACAATCAAGAAAAAATAGGTATATTCTTCTATGCACTGATTATGTCACTAAATGGGTAGAGGCTAAAGCACTTTATTTTAAATGAAAATGTTGTAGTTTTATTTATTTTTGAGGATGTTTTTACTCGTTTTGGTTTCCCAAGGGAAATTTTGACAGATCAGGGAACTTATATTACATCCAGAATGGTGCAAAAGATCATGGAAGAATATAAAATTAAGCACAAAAATTATACTCCATACCATCCACAAGCAAATGGATAAGTGGAGTCCACCAATAAAGTGATTGAAGCAATCCTCACAAAGACTGTACATCTACATAGAAAGGATTGGGTAGAAAGGATTCCTGAAGATTTATGGGCTTACCAAACCACATGGATGAATACAACATGACATCCTCCCTATTAACTTGTTTATGGGAATAAAGTCATGTTTCCAATAGATTTCCAAATCAAAACCTTCAAAACAACAATCAAATTGGGACTTGACTTGTCAAAAGCTCAAAAGCATAGAATGGAACAACTCAGTGAGATTGATGAAATAAGGCAAGATGCAGTTCAATAGAGCAGCCTAGTTCAACAACAAAGATCTAGATGACATGATAAATACACAAAAGAAAGAAAATTTCAGGCAGGATATTGGGCACTTTTTATTTGACTCAAACTTCAAGGACTTCTAAGGGAAATTTCAAAATCATTGGCTTGGGCCTTATGAGATTGAAAGAGTCTTTGATAATGGAGTAGTTAGGATAAGGACTATTGATGAAGAAAAGGTTCCTCTTCTTGTAAATGGACATTGACTAAAGGTCTATCATAAACCACTGACAAAGGAGGAATTTGCAAAAAAATTTCAAGACAATGCTGATATGAAGTTAGTGAAGAAGAATTTTTTTTCTTCCCCAACTTAGTCTTTTTTTTTTCATATCTAAAAAAGAAAAACAAAAAAAAGAAATATATATATATATATATATATATATATATATATATATATATATATATATATATATATATATTAAAAAAAACTATATAAGTATGAAAACCAATCACTGATTGGCATCCTTATACAGAAAATACAAGGTGGAAATCACAGTTTATTTCTGACATATTATATTTTCTTTACTCCTATTGTAAAAGAAATCCCAAATTCTTTGCATTTCCCTTTCTTTTCAGAAAAATAAAGATTAGCTATAGAATTGTTGCATTTCTGTAGCTATTATGACATTCTGCAACTCTTACACAATTGTGCAGCACAAATGAACATAAAATTTTGACAGAAGCAGTTGCAAAAAAGATTGAAAATCATAATGAAGAATGTACTCAAGAACACCTGAGGAATCAAGACAAAGAAGAAAAAATAAAGGTGAGCTATATCCAAGGTATGATACAAATTTTTTCAAATAATAAGGTTCAAAACATTGATATATATAAATTATATGATCATATATTTCCAACTCAAAAATGTCATCATTAAAAATTATTGTGATGAATCAGAATCTAAATCTCATGATTGACCACCAAGCCCACATCATAATCTCTTCAATGATAAAATTTTATCTCATCCATTAATAATTCAACGGTCATGTCTCATGCTGAAACATCACTTATACTGAAACCTCGCTCGCATTCCTAAACCCTCGCTCATTCACTTCACTTGTTACTTGCACGTTTCCACCATTTCATGACATAGCCCTTCCACATTTTCAAGCTCAGATTAAAACCCTCAATTCATCCAGTCAGGAAGAGATGGTCTTGAAGGAAAAACTCTCAGCAAAGATACGAGTTTGATTGTGAGAACATAGCCCGTAGGTAAGAATTTCATGGAGGTATATCCACAACTAAATGAGATACTACAGAAGGCACAATGGCTTTACTTCATAGAGAAATTTGATGTGTTTCATAAGGAAGTCACGAAATATTTTGCAAGAGCCTTCGATGGAGTAGAGGTAGAAATTGGCAACATCAAATTTGCAATCACAAAACCCTTGGTGACAAAGGCAACCAGACTTCCAAAGACATGTGAAAGGTGGTTCAAAAATAGAGGAATCAGTGGAGAAGAATGGAAATTCTTCTCGAAAAACCTAGGTATGGACACAAGTATTTTGAAGAAAGGAATTATCAGCACAACTCTTAAGAGTAAATGGAGGAACATGCTTTTGATAATTCATAAATTTATTACATGTGAAGGAATATTTGGTTGCATATTCTTCTATCATGCTAGGTGACTGATGAATAGTCTAAGGAAGATGGCAGGGATGGTTCAAAAGAGGGTTCATTTTATAGATAACATGATGCATCATCATGCATTAATAAAAATCATCATTGCATTTCATTTAAAGAGCATAGGAGATACTTGGGAGGATTTCCTAACCAAAAAACCATTTTTAAGAAAAAGAAGAAAAGTAGCCTAGTGATAACAAAGGGAAAAGAGGTAGAAAGAGAAAAACTAAAAACCTTGCTGAAGATGAGCAACCACCTCAAACAAAATCAGAAGATGAAATTCATATTGCACAATTGTTTGGAAAGGCTAAGGAAAAAATCAGTAAGAAGAAAGGAGTCAACATGAAATAAAAACGCAAATTCATACACACAAAAAAATCAGAAACTCAGAACATTCCACAACCAGTAAGAAGAAGCTCAAGAATTTACAAAGTATCTAGAAAACCACTCCGTGAAGTTACATAACCTATTGATCTAGATGAAAATATTGAGGTACCATCACTTATCATTTCTTTTCCCATACATGATCCAAGTAGAAGAAGTCCAGATATTGACCCTGTCCAACATGATATCTATGATTATATTGAATATTTGGAAAGAAGAAATGCAGAAAAGACATCAATTCATGATGAACAACCTTCTAGTCCACAAGATCCTCTACTGAATACTTTAAAGCAAGAATTTATGGAGCTAGAGATACTAAATAGGCACATAAAGCAGGAGAATGAAGCTCTGAAGATTCAGAACCAAATTGATAAAACCATCAATGACAATACTCTTCTACATTTCGGGTTATGGTTAAAAAAGAACAAGAAATTGAAAAAGAGGAACATATACCTGAACAAATAGATCATAAATTTGAAGTACAAACTTCTGATGAAGAAACAAAGAGTAACAGTGACTTCAAATAGGGGAAAGAAGCTGAAATTGGATGTCCTAGCAGAAGTGTTAGAACATATGTGGGAATGAGGTGAAGACTCACAATTTTGAAATTTTATGAGGACATGCAATGGTCTCTTAGTGGGGGTATGTTGATCCTCAAGACTGTCTTTATTTTTGACATATATATCATCACTTTTCCTTCCTTTTTGACATAATTCACAAACTAAATCAATGTTAATTGATACATTTTCAGTCTGAGAAGGAATTTAAATGATCTCTCTTTTATATTCTAATGTTTCTTATTATTTGAACGAATTTTTTATTTAGCTACAAAATTTATGCAATTATGTAGCTAATCTTCATTTCTGCAGCTACCAACATTGTTTGACAGGTTCTGAAGATGAAGGAGAGGAACGAAGCATATGGGTAGTTTTGAAATGATCCATACATGTATTTTGTCCTACTCACCTGTCCAAAATTGAGAGAAATAATGCCTAAAATCACGGTCAAAGGATTATTCAAACAGATGGCCAAGACTAGCGGACGAGAAGTTGGAAGCTTCACGATTTTCTCTCCACATAGCAAATCATGAACGCTGTGAAGACCGCAATCCTGTTTAGAATTCTATTTCTAAGTTTCATTAATATTTTTAAGCAAGATCATCTCAAACAAATGAATTTAACTTGTTATAAATACCAGGTTGTTTTGAACTAGAGATAATTTTAATTTTTGTAATATTGATACACAACAAAACTCTGTTTTCATTAATGCATGGAGAAGGGGTGTTCGAGACTATTGATGCATAATTATTCACAAGTAATTCTTCAAGACGTTTTGTTGCAGTGGGCCCCTGCACATAAAAGGTTTTGTAGCTTAAATCTATTTTGTTTTCTAGTTTATTTTTTCATTAGTGCATAGATTAATTGTTGAGTTTTTCATTAGTTAAATGCTGCGTTTTCATAAAATGAATACTATGTCTTTCACATCATAGAATGCTCCTATTTCCATTTCCTGAAATATTTTGATGTAAAAATCTTGTTTACATATGGAATGAGTCCTTTTTTCATTTGTTCACACAAAAATCATATATCTTAGATCAGACAAGCATTTTACCTTCACGCAATAGGAAGAATACTCTATTTTTCTTCTTTATTTCAAGCATCCTTTCAATTTACACAACATAGTCATTTATATTAGACATTGATAGGTTTAATACTTCCATTTCATACAATTTAGAATAGACTACTTTGTTTCAATAATGAATAGAATTAGAGTTGATTTAATACTTTGTTCTCATAGAATTAATTTAGATAGTTTTCATTTGATAAAAAGAGTGAAGTTTTTGATACATATTTTGATAAAACTTAATTATAGTTTAGATTTATACTTTGTTCATATTTAGAAGAGATTTAAGTAGATATTTTCATTCTTTAATCAAATAGGTTTATAAGTAGTTTAAATAGACATTGTAAAGATAATTGCCGACATAGAATAGTCTAACATAGTTAAGATTAATCATTTAAGACGGTTTCTTTCTATGCAATAGATATTTGTTTTAGATTATTTTTCTTTCTTAATTTCAGATTTCCTTTTCTTCCTTCTTGTAACTTTCATTTTCTAGTTATTAGAATATTTTCTTTAGAGTAAATTATAGATTAATTTCATTCTTAGATTAATATAAAACATTTCCTTTTCTTCATTCTTAAGTTTATTTTTCAAGCATTGAACTTATTCTAGATTTAGTTACTTTCTTGCTTTTAGATTATATTCATCTAAAATCTTTAAATATACAAAAATATTGAAGTTTCTTTTCTAGTTCTTTTAAAATCAATTGTTCATCTTTTCCAAAATAGAATTCTCACCAAAGGCTTTGATAATTAAGTTTAGATTTAATTTCTTAGATCAATTCTTAGTTTTCATTCAAAAATTTAAGATAAAACATAAAACCCCCCAAAACAACATATAGAATCTACACAATGAATTAAGAAAGATAGGCTTCTAGCATATATAGTGCACCTGCACTTCACGAGATTACTAACTTTGGTCGATAATTTATGATAGTAATTTAAGACATTAAAATGAATAAACAGTAGTAAAAGGGAAAAGTCACCAATAAAGGTTACTAAAGTGTATTTAATCTTATTCATGATGTAATATTTATAAATATTTCCTAATCTGCAGAACACAAGCCATCTCATCAAATTGTGAAAAGACATGGCGGGGCCACATCACCACCAAGAGAGAAAATCATTTTCTAAGCTATAAAAGAGCAAAAGAGCACATCATTTTCTCATTCCAACCTCAAGAAACATATCTCTACCTTCAAAGGGAATTTTAACCCTCAGAGAAGTAAATCCTTGCCACCGAAGTGCCAATGCACCTCTGCACTACACTTTTCACTAGCAGTGCTGCGCTTTTGCCAGAGTGTGATGCACTTTCTCAAAGGAGGCAAAATATTCAATTCCAAGGGTTTTTTTCAGTATCCGTAGGTGTCATCTCATCAAATACAAGTAAGTGAGGCTCTCACATACCTCCTTCACCTTCCTTTTGCTTCATTTTATCACTGAGAGCTCAGAATTCCCTCTTCTAGGGTTTTGTAGCATTTTCTTGTGTTCATAGTCTCTTTGAAAAAATTTCTGAGAAAAACCCTTACATTTGAGCTCAATTACATTCCCCTAACTTTCATACACCTTACTTAACATTTTCCGTCACCTCTACCCCTCAATTTCATCATTTTTCCTAAAACCCTAGCCCACACTACACATTTCTAAGTTAGGGTTGTGTTTTTCCCTTTTGCACCCTTTCACCTCATCCATTTCCTAAATTTCCACTACCCCTCACTCCCTAACATATATCCCTACCCCCCTAATTTTATCAATAATTTAGAATACCTACCACCCCTTCATTCCCCTCCATTTCCAAAACTGCCTAAAATCCCATCTTTTTCCCCACACAAAACCCTAATTTACACTCTCATTGAGCTAAGGTTTACTATGGATTTAGAGACTACAGAGAAGAGAAGGCATAAGGGAGGTAAAATCAATAGGTACGAGCCCACTACAACATTGTGTATAAAATCTCTAACACAACTATAATACCATGTAGAAATTATATCAATGGATTCAATTCGATCATGTAATGTACTAAAACAAGATATTGAATCCTTCCACAATATTTGCAGAATATAAAACACAATCGCTCAATCACATGCAAGTGGGAGAAATAAGTGAATCAATACACAACACTAGGTATTCCTGGGGAAATAAAGTGCTCAAAACACCTCCATATTTATTGTATAATCAACCAAGGAATCATGAAACAATACAATGTATTTGTGATCACCACAACCTCATACACTCTACCAATTGCTTCACACTGATCTAGGAAATATTGGACAAACACATAGCCAATTATCAGCCTACCCTTAGCCTACCCTGCTTACGCAATCCATAGAGAAATAAACCCCTATTAAATAGGAAATTCAACCTTCCTTGATTGCGCAATTCATCATGGGTTTCCCATGGTTTTATAACTGCACCTGAGCAGTTTGCCTAAAATACAACTGATAATTTACTAGCCTTGAACCTTTGTCTCAACTGGGTATCCACCGGAATTAGCATGCATGCAGCTATAAATAGTGAATCATCAGTTACTTGGTAGATCACTACTCATGAATTAAACCTATTTTAATTCACTTGATCTTCCACTAGCTCATAATATAGTTAGAACTAGTTAAATTGATTTTAACTCAATTATTGTGAATTAATTGATCCCACCCACACTACACTAGTGCTACAACTATAATTGGACCCTGTTAATAATAGAATCACTCTACATGCCTATCCTTAGGCCCTCAACCCGAAATTATTCAGCTAACTAAGTCTATCACACTTAATTAAGTATTACAAGTTGTTATGAGATAAGATTACAATTAATTTTCCAATTTATTTAATAAATTGGTTGCACACTAATGTATCGCTAGGACCCATCATTGTGTGACATGTGATCCCACACTAGTGTGTGTGTTCCATTTTCTTGTTTAATTTCAGCACTCCCTCTCAACAAGAAAGGGATTATCTACTACCCCAATCCTGCCTCTGTGGTATTCGAATTTTTTCTTCGCAAGCGCCTTCGTCAAGATGTCCACATCCTGATCCTCCGTGGGAATGTACTGCAACAACATATGCACCTCTTAACACAATCTATGATATGGTGGTACCAGATGTCAATATACTTAGACCTTTCATGGAATATTGGATTAACCGAGAGTTTTATGCAACTTTGGTTGTCACAATGTATCAATGTCAGATCCATCTGATGACCAAACAAACCAAAAAGTATCTTCCTCATCGAGATGGCCTCACATGCAACCTGACTAGTTGCTATGTAATCTGCCTCAACTGAACTGTGTGCAACTGATCTATGCTTCCTTATGTACCAAGAAACTACTATTGATCCTATGTTGAAGATCCCCCCTGATGTGCTCTTCTTGTCTAATGGACTACCTGCCCAATCTGCATCGGTGAAGCCTTGAAGCTTCACTCCCTCCGTCCATCTATACCATAATACATACTCTCTAGTGCCCTTGAGATATCTCAACACACGCCTCCCTGCCTTCCAAAAGAGCTTGGTAGGCTTAACGATAGCTTGACTAAGATGGTTAACTGCGTAAAATATGCTTTTGTCATGTGTTCACCAAATACATAAGTGAACCCACAAGCTACTTGTAAATAGTAGCATCCACTACCTCACCTGATGTAGCATCCTCCTTCCTCCAGTTACTTGTAATAGGGTTCTCCATGGGTTTGCTTCCCTCCATGTGGAACTTCCTTAGAATATCCTTGGCATACTTTCCCTGAGATACAAATAGATCCCCATCTCTTTGCCATATTTCCAAGCCTAGGAAATAATGCAAGAGCCCCATATCCTTCATCTCAAACTCTCTTGCAATATCCTCTTTGCAATAAGTTATGAGCTTCTCATCACCTATCAGTATAAGATCATCTATATCAAGTACAATAATCAAAATCTTACCATCAACCACAATATGATATAATTTTGCATCCGCTTCACTCTTTGTGAAGCCCAACCCGGTGAAATATATTTCGATCCTAGTGTACCAAGCATGAGGTGCTTGCTTCAGCCCATACAGTGCTCTCTTGAGTCTGCACACAGAGAATCCCTGTCAAAGATATCAAAACCTTCTGGCTGCTCAATGTATAATTCTTCCTCAATAAATCCATTGAGAAAGGCTGTATTTACATCAATATGATGTATCTACCATCCCGTCTATGCTGAGAGTGCAAGGATAGATCTAATTGATGAGTACCTTGCAACTAGTGAAAAAGTCTCCTCATAGTCAATCCCCTCTATCTGTGAGAATCCCCGGGCCACAAATCTATCCTTGTATTTCTCCACACTCTCATCTACGGCTTGATTAACCTTGTAGATCCACCTAGATCCAACCACTAACTTCCCCACTGGTCTTGGGATCACTTCCCATGCACGGTTTCTGATAATGGAGTCATACTCCTCAACCATGGCATCAACCCATGTTGGCTGCTGCACTTCTTCCTCAAAAGAGGATGGTTCTGTCACAATACACTCACTCATAAGAGCCATGTATCTAGTGTACCTGTCTGGGGACCTTCTATGCCCGCGTTGTGATGTAGGTGATCCTACATGCTCTGTCACATCTAGAATCAATTTGTCAGCCTCTCTGGTGTGCTTCCTACCATTTCTGGTGGATGGATCTGCACGAGTGGTTTATGCCACTCCATTATTCTCATCTTGTGGCTGCTCCACATCCTGAGGTTCATCCTTTGAAACTAAGAGCCTCATCTGCATGCAAGTCAAGCTCCCTCTCAAGGGACAATCATGTGGCTTTCTCCTGACAACTGTCATCCTGTTAGCTGACAAATACACTCGATAGTTGTGGGGAGTATCAGTGTACCACACAAATATTTCAACCTCTGTTGTTGGTTCTAGCTTCTTCCTAACATATTTGGTTACATGGAAATAGACAGATGAGCCAAAAATTTAAAAATAGGGAATATTTAGTTTCTTACCTGAAAAAGCCTCCTCTGGTGTACTCTTGCCAAGTATCTGATGAGGACTCTGATTCTGCACAAATACCGACGTGTTGCATGCCTCTGCCCACAAATGCAATGATAGGCCCTGATCATGTAACATAGCTCGTGCTGCTCCCACAATTGATCTGTTCTTTCTTTTTGCAACCCCATTCTATTGTGGGTTATGAGGTGCAATCAATTCTCTTTGAATTCCTTCTTTGGCACAAAATTTCTTGAATTCACTAGAGATATACTCACCACCATTGTCACTCCTTAGAGCCTTCACCTTCTTCCTTATATCTTTCTCTACCAATGCTTTGAACTCACAAAACTTGGAGAACACCTGATCTTTCTTCTACAGAAAGAAGATCCAACACTTTCTAGAAAAGTCATAAACATAAATCACATAATACCTGTGCTTTACTATGGAAGGTGTAGAGAATGGTCCACACACGTATGAGTGAACTCTCTCAATGATTTCCGCTGCTCGGTTATCTTTCTCATGAAAAGCGATCTTAATATAATTCCCCATGGTACATCCATTGCATGTGTCTATCTGCGCAAGAGTACCATTTGGAATACCTATAGAGATATTCTGCATGATCCTCAAAGCACTATGGTGTAGATGACCCAATCTCCTGTGCCATAAATCACTCGTATCCCGGATCACCACCTTCCCTGCTTTACTGCTCAATGATCTGCAGTCATCTACATCAAGTTTGTAGAGGTTCTTCACATGAACCCCATTCTTCTTTACCTGTGTTGTGGCTTTGTGATGAAGGAATGCCTTTCTTTCACTGAAAACAACATCGTATCCAAGATCCTCCAACATAGCAACTGAAACTAAATTATTTTTAAATCTTGGTACATGCATGCCATATTTTAATAAGAAAGGTTTACTTGTCTATCTCTGGAAAGTAACTGTACCAATCTTGGTAGCGCTATACCTCCTGTCATCACCCATATCGATGTGCATCCGAAGATTCTTCTCCTGCAAGATACTAAATAGTTCTTTGTTTCCCATGGGCCATCATGTGGAAATATGCTCCACTATACAAGTACCACATAGATCATGTCTGCTCAACTTAGTGTTCCTAAATTGATGTCATAAATTGTCAACCAGGGTTAGTAAACCATTGAAGTGAAGTGCACTATATGTGCCTAGGTATCTGTTTCTCACTACGTTGTGTTTAGTGTTTTTCCAATGTTTTTTGTTTTGTGTTTTTATTCTTAAGAGGAAATGAACTAAGTGTTGGTAAAGAGAAGTTTTTGGTCACACTAAAACAGAGCAAAACCTATTCTAAATTATGTATGGCACTTAGGAATAGAAAATTCAAAACTTTAACAAGAAAAATAACTCATAACATGAATTCAATAACTCATAACATGAACTCATTCCAATTCATTCATTAGAAATATGTTGGAATAACTTGAGAAAAGGACAAGTTTAATGCAATGAGGTTCTTCTAAGTAAACAACATTCTACAATATCACAGAGAAAATCCTATCCATGGCTAGAAATTTGTTGGAACACATTTGGAAAAGATAGTCTGCAACATAGTGAGTGACTCTATTCTAAATTATCCTATGACACTGAAATTAAGCCATTTTGCAACTCAAATTGTCACTACTAAGCCTCATTCGAAAGTTAGAAATCTTTTGGAATAATTTTGGAAAAAAAAAGGCTATTTGTAAAATTATAAGAGATTGCAGAACAGTCAAGGCCTTGAACTGATATCACTAATTCCTGTCTATATGATGATGTGTTGGAAGAGATTAATAACAAGAGTAGTTTGTAAATAATGAAGGCCTTGAAGTTTAATGGAACAAAACTAGCATACAATTAACTAATGAAACTGGAAATACATTAAACAGAACTGAACAAGAGTGCAACCAATCAAACTTGAAATACAATGAACATAATTGAACTAGAGTGCCATTAACCTCCAGATTTTTACAACTAAACTAAATTGCAACTAGTCACTGAAATACTACAGCTCTGTCTCATTCGGTGTTAGTGATATTTTGGAACAATTCATAAGAGCAAGACTGGCTGTAACAATTGATGTCAGTGAGCATAAAAATATGAAGTTCAGAAAAAATGAAACTAGACTCTAAAAACACCACAGCTATGTCTCATTCAGTGTTAGTGATATTTTGGAACAATTCGTAAGAACAAGACTAGCTGTAACATTTGATGTGAATGAGCATAAAAACATAAAGTTCAGAAAACTACTTGAACTAGGAATGAAACAAGGCTAAAGTTACTTATCTAAACAATATGCACAAAGCTTCTCGAGTAGTAGGGGCCCTCTACCACCGGATTAGCATACAAATATCCTCAAGATTGCCTTAGATCATGTAATGAAGTTGAATGTCTTTCATTAAAGAGAAAATTCTTCAGAAACAGAGTATTACGGACTTTTGAGATCTAACCACAAAACATCAATCTAGCTAGCTATCTCTTGTTCTCCCGAGTCATTCTTATAAAATAAATACATAACTACCCTTGAGAGGAAATAGGGATAAGTGTTTTTCCCTATTAAAATCAAATTAGAACTCTTATGGAAGCCTCGTACTCTTGCTGGAGACATCTGTAGAGTCCCTGTTCTGGTAGGAATCTGCTTCTTAGTTTTGATCTCTTCCATGTGCATAACCACCTATAGATTCTTGCTCAGACTTCGTAGAGAGCAAGAGATGATGGGGGAGTGTTGTGGAATTCAACCATATGTGTTTTTCTTTGAAGTGACACCTTTAACCTATGAGAACATGAAGATAGCTGTAGAATAGGCGACTAGCTACAGAATGGCTGCATTCTATAGCTGAGTCTAGTAAAAAATTACTACAACAACAAAACCATGAAAATATAGCAAGTCAGTCATTGTAACATTCCTAAAGTGACTTTAATTAATTCTATTGATCATTTAAGCCTGTAATTGATAAGGGACAAAGGAAATGAAGTGAAATTGGGTGAAAGAGAAGGACATCTTTGGGGCTCAACAGATCCCATCACAGTTGACACCATGCATGCAATTATAGATTGTGTCTAGATGGTTTCACCCTTCTTCATTTTGATTTTCCTGAGCTTTTCCTTGAGTGCCAATTTTATGTGGTCACTGTTGCTTTGAAACATATCTATCAAGGCCTTCCACATAGCATATAGAGTTTCCCTTCCATGGAGACTCGAGACAATGTGATCTCGAACCCCCTCTAACAAGATCTTCCTCGCCTTTGCTACCTTCTTCTACCATGCATCAAGGAGTTGGGCATCTTCTGCTATGGGATTGGGAATATCATTATCTATGAATTCCTTCAACCCATTATCCTCTAACACTGCCTCCATCCTGTCCTTCATGCAATATAATTAGAATTTCCCTTGAGTGCATATTTGAGTCTCAAGCCATTGAAAGAAATCTTGATCCGCTTATAGCTCCAAAGGAAGTATCTGCAAATTTGAATACTATTCAACAAAAACTCAATTTCTTCTCCACTATTGTGATTCTTGGTGCTCCGATACCATGTAGAAATCACTAACACAACTATAATACCATGTAGAAATTATATCAATGGATTCAATCTGATCATGTAATGTACTAAAACAAGATACTGAATCCTTCTACAATATTTGTGGAATATAAAACATGATCACTCAATCACATGCAAGTAAGAGAAAGAAGTAAATCAATACACAACACCAGATATTCCCGGGGAAAGCAACTACTCAAAACCCCTCCATATTTATTGTATAATCAACCAAGGAATTATGAAACAATACAATGTATTTGTGATCACCACAACCTCATACACTCTACCAATTGCTTCACATTGATCTAGGAAAAATTGGACAAACGCATATCCAATTATCAGCCTACCCTTAGCCTACCCTGCTTACACAATCCCTCAAGAAATAAACCCCTCTTAAATAGGAAATTCAACCTTCCTTGATTGCGAAATTCATCACGGGCTTCCCATGGTTTTATAACTACACCTAGGCAGTTTGCCTAAAATAAAACTGATAGTTTACTAGCCTTGAACCTTTGTCTCAAATGGGTATCCACCAAAATTAGCATGCATGTAGCTATAAATATTGAATCATCAGTTACTTGGTAGATCACTATTGGTGAATTAAACCTATTTTAATTCACTTGATCTTCCACTAGCTCATCAAACAGTTAAAACTAGTTAAACTTATTTTAACTCAATTATTGTGAGTTAACTGATCCCACCCACACTACACTAGTGCTACAACTGCAATTGGACCCTGTTAATAATAGGATCACTCTACATGCCAATCCTTAGACCCTCAACTAGAAATTATCGAGCTAACTAAGTCTATCACACTTAGTTAACTATTACAAGTTGTTATGAGATAATATTAAAATTAATTTTCCAACTTATTTAATAAATTGGATGCACACTAATGTATCACTAGGACCCATCACTGTGTGGCCTGTGATCCCACACTAGTGTGTGTGTTGCATTTTATTGTTGAATTTAAACACATTGGAGGTCATGTATACACCATTCCTCAAGAAATATTTCCAAGATGCAGGTTTCCTTGCCTTTTTCCAAGCGGCTTGAAGAGCTTGGTTTCAATGACAAGCTTACTAGCACTTTTTCCACTGGTCTAAGGAGAGATAAGGTGACTATTGCAAGGATTGTATTAATTATTTCTGTAGATACCGTCTCCATGGATACAAGGATTCCAAACAATGGCGAGATATGGTTCAAGAAAAGAGACATTGACCTTGAAAACTACAAGATGTACTTGAAACCAACATACAAAGTTGCTCCAAAGCGCATTTTTCCATTCAGGCACCTACTTGACAAATATGCCCCTCTCATGAAATTGATAATGAAATATTTCACATATGAGAAAATCATGTGAGGCTGCTCATGCATTTCATCGGTGTAAAAGCACTTAAACTACCTCATTATATTTACAAAAGCATGGT
This sequence comes from Pinus albicaulis, assembly GCA_034641835.2. NCBI lineage: Eukaryota > Viridiplantae > Streptophyta > Pinopsida > Pinales > Pinaceae > Pinus > Pinus albicaulis. Next base: position 1,158,480,007 of record CM076579.1, on the reverse strand, counting down.
TAAAATCACAGAGAAGGTACATAGAAAAGGAGAGGATCACCATGCTAGTTTGTTCCATCATGGCTTGGTGAAAATCTTGGTTTTCCATCAAATTTCACAGGTAAAGTTTTCATGGGATGGTTTCATATATTTAGCTGAACTCTTACCTACACATACTCAGTTGAGCAGCCATTCTGCACCTTTGAATTCATCTATGCAGCAAGAAGTTGCTTCCACAAGCAAACCTATCACAAGGACACCTAGAGCTAAGGTGAAAAATACCTACACCAATGGGAAGAGGCTGATGTTTTCTCTAGCTAGTGTGGAAAGGGCTCAACCTACTACAATAGTTGAAGACACACCATCACATGAGGCACCATTGCATGAAGAACCACATGTACATTTTGACACTCCTATGGTTGATTTGGAGGTACATGAGGAGGTTCAAACTTATGAACAGATCATCCAATAAAAATAGGAAAAAATTAGAGAACTAAAGGATCAGTTGTCCAAGGAAAAATTCATGATTGATTTCCTTTAGCAAGAAAACAAGCAACTCCGAGTTAAGCAACTTTTGCTTTGCAAGCCTACAAATAGTTTGGTGAAAGGTGATGCCAAAGGTATTGGAATTGTTGACGTTGATGAGTTAGAGGATCTAGAAGAGTAGGTTAAACCAAGGAGACCAAGAACGAGAGGTCTCAAGAGGGCTCTTGAGTAGCAAAGGGAACCATCTCCACCATTAGGTCAAGAAGACTTTGATGACCTAATTGCAACAAAAATTGAAGAGAATAAGGAGTTTTGGCTTGAAAAGGTAAATTTCCACCTGGAGAAGCTTCTTAACAGGGCTAAGAGAAACAACAAGGTGCAAAGACACATGGCCATGCACTACTGCACGAGAAACAAGATCTCCCAAATCAAAATCAAGCAATTGAAGAAGAAACTCAAGAAAACCATAATGAGGCAAAAGGAGAATGAAAAGATTGAATTGTTGGCTGAGGCCTCCCTCATTTCTTGAGATATCATCCCCTGGCTTCATGGAGCAAATTTGAGGCAATTTTGTTAAATTTTGAATTTTTGTGACTTTTGACCTAAACAGGAAACACAGTTTATCCAAAAGTGCAGTGCCTTGGAACTGCGCTTATTACTCAGACCTAAAAATTCCAAAAATTCTACATAGATGGATACATAATCACTTACACATTTCATCTATAAAATTTTGGTCCGTTTTCAGCAAACAGGTGGGGAGAAAATGCCCAAAAACATGCAAAAAAATCAGTTTCTGCCACTATTTTGACCTAAGCGTTGCGCTTATGGAGCGACCTTTGGATAATGAGTTTTTATCTATCTTGGAAAGGTAATTTTTCTTTCTTGAGGTGTATAATGAAAACTAGAAATCCCAAGCTTTCCATTGGTACCTTCAGAGCTAGATTTGGAGTAGTGGAAGGCCTTTAAAAGTCTCCTCAAAGTTGGCATTGCGCTTATGCTTGTTCATCAATTTTTTCGAGGTTTTGAAGATGAATCTTAGTTTTTATGATGTAATATATTTATTTTGGGGTTAAAATATTGTAATTTAAGGTAAATATTCTTGTTAGATTCATTTTGATGTAATTATAAGCTTCATTTATGTGGGTAGTTCAGTCAAATTCAATAAGGAGGGTTTGTTTAAACCTCCCTAATCATTTGGTTATGGTTGGAGAAGATTGTGTGAGTTGTTCCTACACTAGGAGATTCGACCCCTGAGAGAGGGGATGTTGTTTTTGATCTATATGTATGTGGTTTTCAGTCAAATTGAAGTTTGGACATCAGAGAGTAGGAGACTTATACTCTTTTGTATAGTTGATACTTTCATAAATACAATTTCAATTGCAACACATATTTAGGGATTCATATGGTATGATCTGTGGCATATTTTTTTCTAATTTTATTTACTTTTATGAATGCTTGATTCATCTTCTTTACATATCTATTATCTTCAGTTTCTTTCCTATAATATATTAAACATAAATCTTTATGCTCATGCTCTTTTTTGGTAGGAAAGTCATGTTTATGTTAGTCATTTGCTGATAAATGAATTCATGTTGAACATGCTCATTTTGATCCTCTGCATCTTCTCCCTACACTACAACCAACAAACCCTGAGGTGCCATAGAAACATATCTACCATGCCCCTTGTATCCCTGCAACTGTAATCCTTCAATTTTGAACTAGTTTCTTTTCCTTCCCTCATGATCCAACAAAAACCCTATATTATCAAAACCCTAGAGCTGAAAATACCTATCCTAAAATCCATTCTTCCTCTAGTTAATATTTGGTTGTGATCATAGAGGGAGCCCTCTTTGGTTTGGTAGGGTTAGCTGCCAAACTAAAAGGTTAGTTTGAGGTTACCTCCATCAATATCAATTCTCAGCTTTGGGACATTATGGAGGATAACATGACCCTCAATATTGGATTGAGATATACTGTAGGAGACGTGAGACTACATGGGTACTCTGATGTTGATTAGCATGGTAAATCTGCTGAAAGAAATAGAAGAATCAAATGTTGATTTAGCTTGGGATATGCCATGATCTCTTAGATGAGCAGAAAGAAGAAGTCTGTAGCCCTTAGAACAAATGAAGCCGAGTACATTTCTCCTAGTAGGGCTAGCTGTGTGGAAATATGGTTGAGGAAGCTCTTTAGAAGAGATATTTGAGGATGTCCTAGTGTTGTGGAGGTAAATCCCCTCTGCGGACAGAGGCGATCCCTACTAGCCCAGACCGGGTCTAGCAACAATCGTTCACACTATAATGCAGGTTCCTAATTGCAAATAAACCAACTAGCGATGAAGGCTTACTTGGAATCCAACGCTGTCGCTCGTAGAGAAAGTGGCGCTCCCATTCCTTAGCTCTGGCAGATCACAATCCTCACGATCTCCGTGATCGGACACCTGCACACGCCAGAAACAAAAACAAACGCAAGCGTAAAATACAGTATATGCAACTATATGTCAGTCAGAGAAGACATAACTCAACATCATAATCAACAACAAGAGTGGAACCATAACCAATAGTCACTTATCATTAATCAATCAAATAAGAATACAACCATAGCTCTGACGCTGAATTCTCCCTCGGAGGGTCGCCAGCGGAACACGTCTCGAAAAAGCTTGTCAGGGATGAGACAAACTTCTCTCTTAGGATGTCTTGACAATGATCTCCTTGCTTGGATTTGGCCTTAAGGGAATGAATCAAGGCTCTTGTAGCATAAGGCTCTAATGGCTCTTGGGAACTTGGAGATTAGCTATTCAGCCATTCAACCTTTCAGCCATTCAGCCATTCAGCCATTCAGCCCCTTCATCAATGGATGAAGGCTATATTTATAGAGGAGAGGAGGAGGTTGGAAACCCTACAATAGTGTAAGGGAGGCCTTATCCCTTGGGAGGTTCCCCATAAGGTGGAAACAAGAGGCCAAAGGAGGAAGGCCGTGGTTATTTAGTCGAAACCACTCCTGATGACTCATCCACGAAGTTGTTGTAATCGAAACTTCGCCTCCTTTTTCAAAAAACTTTCCAAAAGCAGATTGGCGCGGGTGCTTAACTGGGACAGAGCACCAATTGGCACGGGCTCAGTGTTAATTTTCCTCATTGGCGCGAGTACATAACGGGCTACCAGTGCCAAGGCAAAAACATGTGTTTTTAGGGGTCTGCTCAGGAAATGATCAACAGAGGAAATGTTGTCCTCATGGAAAGGGATGCAATGATGGTATTTGCAAGGCATGCCACTGCTTATTGGTCACAGAAACGACCCTCCAATGGGCGAGATGGGGATTGTAGGGATGGTGACAAATTACTGTGTAACAGATGCCCCCTAAAGCATGAGGCATGAAAGAGAGAGAGGGGTGAAATGCTTTACGAGAATGTGTCCAACTGAAAACACTGCCGTCAGAAAACCTGCGTAGAGAAATAAAACTGAAATCTTAAATACATGATATATATGTGGTATGGGCGCAACCATCCATAATAGAGTATACAATAATCCAGATCCAGGGCATGGACACAGCCATCCAGTGAGGATCGATAAATAGAATCAGGTATGGTCGCAGCCATCCAATCAGTGAGTCATGTAACTAATCATAAGAATCCACAAAATCGCAGCCTGGATTATAACATATAAGAATCCAGGGTCTTGCGCTCCATCTCGACCCAAACAAAGTACAAGTTCAAGCATGCGAATATGTGAGCTGAAGTCGAACATGCGAGAACATCACCTGATTACCAGCCAATGATGAAAGCTGTTAACAGACGCGAGAGGTACCACCAATGATGAAAATGGTCCTCAAGGTACTATAGGTACAATCCACGACGTGTGAATCAACGAGCTGGAATCGAACACCCGTAGAATCACTCGATCAGAGGCCAATGATGAAAACCTCATGCTGAATGCGAAGAACCTGCCATTGAGGCATGCAGGCTCTAAGGTACCAGAAGGGAGTCTCTAGATCAACTTCTTGGATAATGAGCTGAAGTCGACAGGAAGTGACCTTGATCAAAGGTGGGCCATAGTGTTTCCCACATCATCGACACGAGGCAGAGGAACATAATGTCTTTGTGAATCAAGATCAGATGAGAATCAGAGGAAGGTTGAAATTTGCAGAGGTCAACTTCTCTTGAACATATCGGCGGCACGACAGTGGATTTGGTAGTATTTGACATCAAAAGATCAAAGGTCATGATGAGAGGTCAAAAGAGATCACCCAAACCCACGGAGGCAAGTGAAAAACGAGATGAGATGTCCCCAACCCGACACGAATGTAGACAAGTGCCATGTTCAAGAGCGACATACTGTCGACACGACAATGATACTGGTTCCATTTCCCCCCCACCATTTCTGGCGAGTACCTCTTTATTTTTACACAAGCTTGAAGAGGATACCCTATGCTTGTCATATAAGTCCGTCCTTTGAACGAATCCATCCTATTACATTTAACGAGCCCTAGGAAGGAGAAACTCGAATACCGTCATTACGACGGAATCCAATGTCATCAGGGTTTAACGAGTTTGACAAAGGCAGAAATCTGCGTATTTTCATGTTTAGAGAGTTTGAAAAGACAGAAAAAAGTGAACTCCACAGGTCCCTTTTCTTAAATAGTTCCTCAGATCCGAAAAGGTAGAAAACTTTGTCTGAGAAAACCTCCTAGTCGCGATAGGCTAGGGTATTCCTTTTTCGTAAATAATCTATCCCGGCCCAAAAAAGGGGTAAACATATATTGGGTAGATGTCGTTTCGAGGCCACTTTAACGAGATCGAAATGACAAGGGCCTCGATAATATTTTCATGTTTAGAGAGTCAGAAAAGAGCTGAAAGGCGACTCCTCCTGGAGGAACGAGTGGTATAAAGGGTAGCAACTGGTTCCGGTAATGGTGGAACTGATCTGAGCAAGATAAAGGTTAAGAGGCTGGCTAACAAGACCACTTATCGCAGCGGTTCCTCAGGAATGGGTAAAACAACCAAGTGAAGGGATATAATCGGCCAAGCAGATAATGACTATGGAGTGAGAAAACCAAGGTTCATCTGGAAAAAACAGGCTGATAAAATGGCAATCACAAGAGGTGAAGTGGGAAAGGTTTCATTTTTCCACAAGCTTGAAACAAAGATAAACTATGCTTGAAAACAGTTTCATTTTTACACAAGCTTGAAACGGAAACAAACTATGCTTGAAAAACTAAGCATGCCCCCAGCATGTTGACTCAATTTGAGGTACATGCCCCCCAAGCTTCAGTCCATATGAAAGGAAGATGGAGTGAAGGTTCAAATTACGAGATCAAGAGAAAGACTCGACTGGGATTTTACGAGAACTTATCAAAGACTCGAATTGAACAAGAACGTGTTTCATTATTTTAACGAGGTTGACACATTAAAAGAACTATCCTCAGATGACCTTGTTTCATGGTTTAAGGAGGTTGGCACAAGACAAGGAACTCTACTCCGATAACCTTGTTTCATTTTTTAAGGAGCTTGACACAAGACAAGGAACTCTGCTCCAACAGACCCGGTTTCATTTTTTAAGGAGCTTGACACAGGAAAAGAACCATGCTCCGACAACCTTGTTTCATTTTTTAAGGAGCTTGACACAAGACAAGGAACTCTGCTTCGACGACCTTGTTTCATTTTCTAAGGAGCTTGACACAAGACAAGGAACTCTGCTCCAACAGACCTGGTTTCATTTTTTAAGGAGCTTGACACAGGAAATGATCTGGAATGATGAATTGTGGCTCAGGCTCGCTTGAACTGCTGGCTACAACTCTGAACATGGTATCAGAGCGGGCGATTGCTGGCCCTGTTCCAAATTGAGTGAGCCATTTGTGTTTATGGCCTGTGCATATCTGCAAAAATTCTTGACATTTTTGCAGCACTCAGAGATTTCTGCAGCAGTGTTTTTGCCGTCATTCAGAAGTGTTTTGGAGAAGGATCAGCATTCAGAAATTGGCAGCATTCAGAATTTGTTTTAGAGTAGCAGTGATTTGGAGAAACACAACTTTGTGCATCTGAAGGTTTTCTAAATTATGATCTTTTCTCTGCATTTTCTGCCTTTAATTCTGCCTTTGAAGAGCTGCTAGAATACTGTTCAAAGTGGGGTTTTGAAGAAGTTTTTGGTTTTACTGCAAAAGAATTCCGAGTTTCTACTGGATTTTCTGCTGCTATAATATTCTGAAAAGTCTTGAGTTTTTTGTAAAAATTCCTGAGCTTCTGGACTACATATTTTCTGCTGCTGGACTACTAGAAAAAATTTCTGAGTTTTCTCTGCAATATCTGGAAATTCTGTTGTTTCTTTAATGATAATTTCCTGCTCTGTGCTGTTATATTTAAAAACAAAACAAAATAAAAATAAAAAAATAAAAAATAAAAATTCTGCAACAACCACCTACTCAGCCCTTGGCCTTTCGGCCTTCCCCATTCCACCTGCAACTCTCAACGCCGCTCCACACAACTGGCCCTCTCTCCATCACTCAACCCACCTGCGTTATACAACCCGTGCTGTCACCAGCAGTGCTCTTCCCTCGCGCCCCCTGCTGCTCTGAATTTCTAACCTACCCATCCCTCTCGGCCTTACCACAGCCTCCCCCTCACGGCTCTCCATTTCAATCCGCCCTCACACTACAGAAAACACCTCTCCATCGCTCATTTCACTGTTATATGCCCTCCCACGTGGGTTCCTACCCCCCATACCTTACCCCCTCACGCCCTCTCTCAACACTCGGCGTTCACACTCTGCGTTACAAAACCCATCCACTCTGCCTAACGCTTCCCCTCTCCACCTACTCTGCTACACCATGGCATTCTCACCCACACCCGCTCACATTCGATCCTTCCACCCTCTCCACGGCCTATCCAACACTCGGCCTTATCATTAATACTGCTTATCTACACTTAACCCTTCTTCTCTCATAACAAATACGGCTTTCCCATTTATTAATGCTGCCACCCCATTTACTATACTGCCCTTTCATCTAATTTTAAAAATCGATCTTTTATAAATCTCCTTCCCCTCCTTTTATATTAATACCCCCCTCCTTTTTAATTAAATTACTCTCCTTCCCATTTCCATTAATTCCCCCTCCCATTTCCATTAATTATTATTATTTAAAATTCCACTTTTTTTAATTCCCTCCCATTTCATATAATAACTCTCCCTTTAAATAAATTACCTACCCATTTTAAATTAATTCATTTTTTAATTTATTAAAATCTTTTTCCATTATTACAATCCCTCCCATTTTAATTCCTTCCCTTTTTTAATAACCCTTTTTTAACATTTCCCTTTGTTTTCCCACTCCCCATCCCTTTTTAATTTATTAAATTCCCTCCCTATTTAATTTTTTTTTTAATTAATTAAAAAAAAAAGAAAAAAGCAGTAGAGAGAGAGAGGAATAAGAGAATAAGAACAGCATAAATGAAATGAATAAAATGGACTAAATACATAGAGAAAATTGAATATTTGACATTTTATGATTTGTGGCATTGACATGAGGGTGATTTTTTGAAGAATTGACATTTGAAGACAAGTTTGCCATCATTGAAAACAGCTCTTTGAAGAAAAATTCAGCTTCCTTAAAGGCCTCTTGCACAAGTGTTTTCAGCTGCACATTTACAAAATATTTTTGCAGAAATATTGTATTATATTGACATTGTATTGCATCTTCTTCATAGTTGCAATCAATGCTTGAGTTGTTGAAAAATTGTTGATTGCCCTCCATCATTTGAGGAGCAGATTTTGTACTTGAGATTTCCATAGTTGGAAATTGTTTTGAGTCATTTGTATTTCTTGTTGCATCACATTGTAAACGGGTGCATTTTCGGTTGAAGCCGACACCCTTTCATTTTTTGAGCCTAAGTTGTTGAAATGGCTAAAATCAATGAGGTATTAGTGTTGTTGAATAACCTCATTCATTCAAATGTTGATGACATGATAAAAATGAGCAAGGATGCTCTATGTAACATTCAGAGTTGTTTGCTAGATGCACATGAAAAGATTGAGTTTTTGCAGTTGGAATCTCAACTCCAACAAGATGAACTTCAGCAAAAGAGTCACCATTCTGAACCTGTTTCTGTTCAGAAGATTGAGAAGGACTCTCATCAGAAGAAAGAAGATAAAGTTGCAATTGATTCCCATTCAATTCCTTGTACTAGAGCAGATGTACATGCAGATGCAGCAGTTCAACCTGCACTTCTCAAGTCCATCATCAGACCTTGGGAAGAGCTTGTCCACAACAAGCACCGAACTGGTCTTGGATATGACAAGGATGTGTCCTTTCATATTCCAGACTACACCAAGCCTATCATATTTCAGAGTGCCGGATTCATGTATGACAGTTCACCTGCAGCTGTTCCAGATCCTGTTCCACTTCCACAACAGATTGAGAAATGCCAACACTGTGATCGAGTTGGCCATATGAAATATCATTGTTTTGATCTTCATCCATGCAAGCACTGTGGTCGGCACACCCATTCTTCAGACAGATGCTTCAGACACAAGCCTCCTGCAAGAACCAAGATTCATATTGGATGGATCGCTTCTTGGCAATGGGCATCAGCAGCCAAGAAGATGTTTACGACACATGTTAGAACTTGTTCACGGATATTGAGCAAACTTGCAGTTGAGTTTTCGCCATCATCTCACCTTGTCCCTGACAGGGGGGAAAATGGTGGTCATGTACAAACTTCGACGACAGATCAAGCGAGCCTGAGCCACAATCTCTCATTCCATGTTCAGAGTTGTAGCCAGCAGTTCAAGCGAGCCTGAGCCACAATTCATCATTCCGGATTCAGAGATGTAGCCAGAGACACGGATGCCCATGAGCATGCCTTCGGTTGGTGGATTACCTAAAACCATCATCTTGGGTTGGTGGATAACCTAAAACCATCATAGGTAGTAGACCTCCCTTCTTTTAGGTTGAAGGTCTCCCTTTTTTATGAGGGAAAATTCCTCTAGCAGAAGCTTTTAGCTTCTTTCCAGTTTTGGAAGAGTTCCGGGAACTGCAACAAGTATTGCGTTCCAGTGTTGGTGGTCATCCTTAAAACCATCACGGGTATTAGACCTCCCTTCTTTTCGGTTGAAGGTCTCCCTTTTTTTATGAGGGAAAATTCCTCTAGCAAAAGCCTTGACTTCTTGCCGAGTTTGGAAGAGTTAGAAGAGCTTGCACTGCACTAAGCGTTCCAGTGTTTGTGGTCATCCTAAAACCACCTCTTTTTTCCAACATTTCGGAGAGTTGATTCAGCCCAAGTGCTGCCATGTATACTTTGCAGATTTGTATTACAACTCTTTTCTTGGACTCACACATACCCCTTCGGATTAATGGGGGATGTTGGAACACCTAATCCTACATGGGTAGGTGTGGAATGCGAAAAGTCACAATGGAGTCCAAGTGACCTTGGAATGTGAAACCAAGAGTCACACCATTGTACTATAAATGTACATCTTTGTATAATGGAAAACAAGAAAGCCTCACACTTAGCTTTCATTGTGTGTGTGTGTTCATCCTTCTCATACACCATGTATGTGTTTAACAGAAAAGAACCATGCTCTGACGAGCTTGTTTCATTTTTTAAGGAGCTTGACACAAGACAAGGAACTCTGCTCCGATGACCTTGTTTCATTTTTTAAGGAGCTTGACACAAGACAAGGAACTCTGCTCCAACAGACCCGGTTTCATTTTTTAAGGAGCTTGACACAGGAAAAGAACCATGCTCCGACGAGCTTGTTTCATTTTTTAAGGAGCTTGACACAATAAAACGAACTGTGCTCCGACAGACTTCATCATAATGAACAAGAAGTCATCGCTTTCAAGAGTTTCCCATCCGATGGAAGGAAAACGTCTCGGAAATCAGGACCCAATGCCCCCAGCACACTATGCACGATAGCATCATCACTGAGTACAGGCACGAGGTAGGTAGCCACATAGTTGACCTGCGGTGGGGAAGATACAACAGGTGGATAAAAACCAGGAAGGGATGATGGCGGGCGAGTCGCCACATCAGGACCAAAGAACGAAAGCTGGTCAATGGTCATGATCCGTCCTTCATGTGGAAAATAGACCACACGAAAAACGGAGGAGACAAGAGCTCCCATGGCATAGGTGTAATCGCGCCCCAAGAGCAGATTGAAATCCAAGGGGCCTGGAACAACCATCACGTCCATATGGACGGTTTTACCTCCCAAAGTAACATGTAACCTTGGAAGGATTCCTAAGGGTTGACTCGTTCTTCTGTTAAATGCCAACAGATTCTGTGTAACAGGCGCAAGCGGTGGCGAGCCAAAATATTGCCAAGTAGTTGAGGATAGAACACTAACAGATGCACCTTCGTCTATAATGGTGCTGGGTACCACCAGACCAAAGGCTTGTACTGTTATCTCAAGAGGCACATAAGATGGAAGGCGATATCCTGCAAATCGACTCCAATCAAAGGAAGCGACCAAACTACTCGGAGGGGCCACCATTGAATCGAGATGGTCTTCCCCTGGTGTTACGGAAGAAGAAGGAGAATACTCCACGACATCCATCTCGAAGGCGGGAGAAGTATCCTCCGAGACCTCCATCACGGGAAGCGGAGGAGTAGCTTCTTGAGGTACAGGGACAGGAGAATCTTTCTCTAAGTCCAAGGAATCTGAAGAAACTAGAAGGACATGGGGGGTGTGAGATCCACTCTCAATGGAAAAGACCTGGTGTACCATATATGGGGCCAACTCAACCGATCCCACGACCAAGGATGACTCTTGACCAATCGTAGGATCAGCTGGCGGAGGACTCAAAGAAAGTCGTTTATAACCAGCCGGGAGGCATGGTGTAGAAACGGTTGCGTTTTCCAAGACTCGCTTGGCTTTATCCATATACGAACAAAGGTGAATGGCATGGTGCCCTTCACACAACTTACAGGGATTGGTAATCTTACCCTGCTTCTTAGGAGTCTTACCAACACTAGCTGAAGACGTGCCCCCAACCCGACTCTCGGAAGCCAAAGGCAACAGCGGATGACCGCTGGACCATTCTTCAAGAACCTTGGGACTTTCAGGGCAGTCTCGAAGAAGATGGTCTCTCGTGCACAACATGCAAGGGAACTTGACTTTCCGCGGAGGGTTGGGAGGTTTATCAAGAGGAGATGTTTCAGAAGCAGTAGCTGCAGCCTTAGCCTCTCTCTTATCAGACTTCTTCTTCTTTGTCTTCTTCTTATTCTTCTTAGCCACCTGGTTACTCGAATTCAGACTTTCACCAGGCGAAGTAGAAGAGGAGGACGGAGAAATAGGCGAAGAAGGGGAGAGGTCCACCTTGGAATCAACATGATGTTGTTCAGGTGAAGGAACTGATTGAACAGTAGCCGAGACATTTGGGACCAAAGAGGTTGAAAACAACCAAACAGGCAACCCAACAGTTAACCCAGGAAGGGACAACAATTCCATATAAGGAGCATCAACATTTCCAAAAGGAGGAGAAGGACCAGGATTCCCATCGGAGGGGATTCCTTGGTTGGTGAACTCCGGAAAATTTTCCATTAGAAACAATCTTCAGAAAAACACCCTAAGGAAACTAACTTTAACCAGGAATATTTCGTGGGCAGTTAATTTTTTAAAACATTGAAACAAAACTCTACCGTTTCATCTTTTAAGAGTCGAGAAACAGGCAAAAGGTGACTCTATCGCTTTCAGATTGGAAAGAAGCGTGAAAGGACAAGCGCTTGATGATCTTTTCAAATTTAAGGAGTCAGATAAGATCAAAATGATTGCTCAGGAATGCTAGGCAAAGGGTGTACCAAATAACCGTGAACTGCAATATACACCTTGGTTTCAAAATGAAAGAGAAATCAACCAAGGACTTAACGTACGTGCAGGCAATCTCCCCGAATGTTATGTCCGGTGTATCATGGGTATAAGGTGGCAGACTCGGCTTCCTACGGATAAAGGATAGCAACCTAGTGGGGTCTCCCTTTATATACGCGACGGTACGGGGAGCACAAGTCCGTACAAGTGCTGTCTAAAGCCAAGAGGATGAACGACAACTACTAGGTTTAACGACGTCGGAACACGTCTCTAACATAGACCTCTAAATGTTTCGTTAATGTTTCAATGCTTCCTTAGGTAAATTGAGTAAATTTTATGGTTGATCTTCAATTATGTTTCGGTTTCAAGGCCCTTCCATATGTCATATGACAATCTCCTATATGAGAAAAGAGAACTTTCAATTCGATGAATGCTATCTAGTTAAGGGAAGAGTCTCAAACAATGATGCAACATACAACAACATTGCAAATGAAACTTTTCCAAACTAGATGACTTTCACTATCCAAAAGTATTCAAACATTCAACGATGCGAATAATGCAATGTAATCTATGCAAAATACTCTTTTTCGAAAACTATGCAATTGTAATCTATGCACAATTTCCTTTTTCCTTTTCAAATAATATGAATGCACTCAATGCACTTTTCGATGAAATGAGAATCTACTTAATGCATGATTTCAATGAAAGAGAATGCACTCAAAGCGATTTTTAGCTTTCAATCATTAAACAATGTGATCTAAGTTCAATGATAAATCTCAAAATACTCTTCAATGCAATGTGATCTAATGCATTTTAACAAAAAGAACACTTTGAGACGAAAACTAAATAAACACAAATCTTCTTAATGAAGGATTAATGCAAAAGAGATGTAAACAAACACTAAGAATGCAATCGTTGTTTCAAACACTTTGTAACGAAATCCCTCAAAAGGCGACAAGACATACGAGGTCAAACACAAAGAGGACTTCCAAAGCAAGAGATCAAAACAAGGCATTCATTCCCTTTTACATCAAAAAATCATGGAAAGAAGACATTTCAAACAATGAGCAATGTAATATATGCTCATATAGAGAAAAGACCGGAAGGGAAAGACACACTGGTGAAGGATTCAGGGAAAAAGTCTCAATTTTCACACACCCTGAAATTGGCCCGACTTTGTCATTGACAACTAGCGCCAACTGGCGTGACTTGCTCACTGACAACTAGCGCCAATGCCCAATTGGCACGGGTTGCTAACTGACAACAAGCGCTAATGCCTGAAAATGAAAAAACAAAGAATTTCTCCCAACCAAGACCAGACTCACCACTTCAAGTAGAATCTAAAACAAACCCAGAAGCAAAGTACTGACCAAAAGAAACTTCCGAACAAGGTTAAACCCTAGCACCTACAGGAGATGGCGTGACTGTCTGGCTGTAATCTGCGCCAGACAAGGGATGGCGCGAGTGATGAACTGGCAACCCGCGCCAATTGGCGCGACTGTCAGGGTGGAAATCACGCCAATCAAGCCAACCATGAAAGGATGAAAACTCGGAAAAACAAAGGTCAGAACTGATCCTCTGGGGCTGAACCAAAAGCCAAACACAAAAAGAGCCATCCAAAAGAGCTGATCAAGCAAGCAAAGCCAAGAATCAACCGAAAGACAAAACAATACTCCAAGTGTTCAGTTCATAAACTAAACCGGAGATTGACTGAAGCAGCATTGATCTACTTTCGCTAATGTAGAGCAATAACGTTTCGAAGGCTATCTGGCTAACTTCAGGCTCCGTCTATAGCTTATAAAACAAACAACAACAAGCTAACGATCCCCAGCGGAGTCGCCAATTTGTTGTGGAGGTAAATCCCCTCTGCGGACAGAGGCAATCCCTACTAGCCCAAACCGAGTCTAGCAACAATCGTTCACGCTATAGTGCAGGTTCCTAATTGCAAATAAACCAACTAGCGATGAAGGCTTACCTGGAATCCAACGCTGTCGCTCGTAGAGAAAGTGGCGCTCCCATTCCTTGGCTACGGCGATCACAATCCTCACGATCTCCGTGATCGGACACTGCACACGCGAAGCAAAAGCAAACGCAAGCGTAAAAATCAGTAGATGTATGCAACTATATGTCGGTCGGGAGAAGACTTAACTCAACATCATAATCAACAACAAGAGTGGAATATAACCAATAGTCGCTTATCATTAATCAATCAAAGAAGAATACAACCATAGCTCTGACACTAAATTCTCCTTTGGAGGGTCGCCAACGGAACACGTCTCGAAAAAGCCTGTCGGGGATGAGACAAACCTCTCTCTTTGGATGTCTCGAAAATGATCTCCTTTCTTGAATTTGGCCTTAAGGGAATCAATCAAGGCTCTTGCGGCATAAGGCTCTGATGGCTCTTGGGAACTTGGAGACTCAACCATTCATCCCCTTCATCAATGGATGAAGGCTATATTTATAGAGGAGAGGAGGAGGTTGGGATCCCTACAATAGTGGAAGGGAGGCCTTATCCTTTGGGAGGTTCCCCATATGGTGGAAACAAAAGGCCAAAGGAGGAAGGTCGTGGTTATTCAGTCGAAACCACTCCTCATGACTCATCCACGAAGTTGTTGTAATCGAAACTTCGCCTCTTTTTTAAAAAAACTTTCCATAAGTAGATTGGCACGGGTGCTTAACTGGGACAAAGCGCCAACTGGTGCGGGCTCAATGTTAATTTTCCTCATTGGCGCGAGGAAATAATGGGCTACCAACGCCAAGGAAAAAACAGTTTTTTTCAGGGGTATTCTCAGGAAATGATCAACAGAGGAAATATTTTCCTCATGGAAAGGGATGCAATGATGGTATTTGCAAGGCATGACACTGCTTATTGGTCACAGAAACGACCCTCCAATGGGCGAGATGGGGATTGCAGGGATGGTGACAAACTATTGTGTAACACCTAGATACACCAATAATTTACTGTGACAATAAGAGTGGGATTAGAATTGCAATAGATCTCATGTTGCATGACAAGTCAAAGCACATTGAGATTAAATATCACTATATCCGGGATATGGTAAAGAGAGGAGCAATGAGACTCCATGATATTACAACTTATGATCATATAACTCACATACTTACCTTCATACATTATGTCACGTGCACACACTGTGGAATATATTGAAAGAGGTTTATCAGTTGAAATCCCATTTTGACTACATCTCTTGTCATCATATATATAGGGAAAGGAATCAAATTTCCGATTCACATTCCAAGGAGGCTGCACACTTACTAAAGGATAAATGGGAGATACATGAACAAAACAAACATCAATTCTACCCATTTTTCCATAGGCCATATGAAGATGAACCAGCACAGGGGGCAATTGCGCCCTAATTTCTGAGTTATTACCATGTTTTTTTATCATATTTTTTGGCTTTTTGGACATATACCTATTTATCTATAGCATATGTACAACTTTACTTATTGTATATATTCATAAAACTGTTTATTTTGGAAAAATTACTGATATTTATTTTTTGAATGCAGCTTGTGTCACCATATCTGTATATGCTACATAGCATCTACAACATGTAATTTTCATCCTATTAATGAAATTTATGATTTTTTCCATGGAAAAAACTGACATACTTACCAAGCCTTTGCTGAAAGGGAAGTTATTTGTATTGAGATAGAAACTTGGACTTACGAATATGACCCTTCCTGGTGGGGGAAACCATGGATGTTCAATAACATTGAGCTATGATCTTTCCTCTTGTTTAAGATCACAAGTTGGGCTTGTTGGGATTGCCACCCATCTGGCCAATGCTGTGTTATGAAGCTTGGTTGTGTGTGATCCTTTTCATGTGTTGACAAGTGGTAATCCCCCCCAAGCAGAGATGAGACTTGTTTATTGTCATGTGTTGACCAAGTCAAGGGATGCAGGTGTTCTACGACTTGACTCTTGAGGTGAGACTTGTTTGTGCACGATCCTTGTCATGTGTTGACGAGTGGTAATCCCCCCAATCTTGTGTCAAGGTGGGAAGATCAATGGATATAGGGTGATGGATGAATCTCCCCTATGATGATTCTTCTTCATTAGATTGAGACATCATTGTTCTAGAGTAGAGATGAACATAAATGAGTAGAGAAATCATAGATCTTTGTTGCAAAAATAAATTCCTCCCTAGTTGAGAGGAACTGTTAAATTTTTTTAGCTCAGGGATGAATTTCCTTAAACAATATCTCATTTCTGACAATTTTGGAGTGAATTTATAAATATAGTGATTCATGTCTATCATCTCAAGTGACTTTCCAAAATAGTAAATCACCTTGGTAATCAAGTATAGTTGATGTAATATAGCTTAACTTATCATTAATTAATATTAATAGTTCAATCTCAGCTTAATCATCAATATTATTATTTATTATTTTCCATTACGATATTATGATAGTATTGTTAAAAATAATTAAAACTAACCTTACCTTCATCACCTCAATCAATTCACATCTCTCTCCTTGATGTATCACATATCACTACATAATTCTCTCTCTCTCTCTCTCTCTCTCTCTCTCTCTCTCTCTCTCTCCCTCTCTCTTAATGATACATTATACTATCTCTTACAAACTCATTGAAGACATGGCATATTTCTGTTACATTGGTGGGTAATTTAATTGTTAGTTAAACTACTTGCATTAAATTTCAATCCTTGTGAAATAGGCTTGCACAATATATTATAGGAATCAACCTTCATTTTCAAAAGGAAATTATACTCCACTGAAAGAAATTTCAAGCCTAAAATAAAACCTATTCATGAAAAATGTCTAATATGAGTATGCACACACTTTATTTTTCATAAGTATCAAATTCAAAACTTGGAAAACAATCTTTTAATCTATGAAATTGAAATTAAAATTGACATGAAAATAAACTTAAAAGTATTAAATTCAAATCTTGGAAAACAATATTTTAATCTATGAAATTGAAATGACAATTTACATGAAAATAAAATTAATCTATTGACATGAAAATAAGTCTATTCTAGTGGCATGAAAGTAGATCTATATTATCAATAGGAAATTAAATAAATTCTAATGACTTGAAAGTAAATTTAATATAGAAAGAAAAAAAATCCTATACTAATAAAGCATTGAATCTTAAACTATGAAATTTAAAGGAAACCCATTCTGAAAGCAGTGATAGATCAATTGAAATTACTAATGTGTGCATTGTCAAATTATAATCATTCACGACTATCTATGAATCTAAAAACAAACAAATTAAAAAGCAATGAATCCATGAAAAGAAAACAATAACTCTTGACCTACAAAAGGATATAAATGGAATGAGCAACAAAGCATTTAATCAAGAGACTTGAAATAAACATTGCAGAAAAATAAACTAATCTATCTTGAAAAAATGAAACACTAAAATACACTCATACTCATCAAGTGACCAAAATGAAGTGCATGAGAGGTGGAAAGTTGAGAAAACTATTGATAAAACACAAAATTTCATCATGAAGGCACAACCATATCAAAGGGAATTACAATGGTATTCGTTACATCAATCATAAGCATAACACCAATCCTTAACATCCAAAACTCCACACTGAACCATGAGCACAACTCCGAAAATTTTCACACCTTTTGAGAGGAGAAGGCACTCCTATTTATACAAAAACTAAGATAACTAATTCTAATTGTAGATCCAAAAATCTCTCCTAATTCCACAAATATCTCATGTGGTTACAACCATGTGTTGACATCTAGCAATTAACATCTCTTCATGTATCATCTCACAAATATCTCCTAGCTTTGATAGGAGACACTTATTGATGCATGAACATCTAACCTAGAGTGTCATGTTTACTAAAGGAGTTATTTACCTAATTTAGGATTTAATTATTTAATATATTTTTCCTATAATTTTAAGAGAAAACGAGAATTATTGTAATTAGGAGAAGGTTCGAGAGTATTTTTTTTTTTTTTTTTTTTTTTTTTTTTTTTGTAAAGTTGAGAGATTGGAGGGTTAGTTAGATATCATCTAGAGATAAGGGATTAGGTGAGAATTTTTATGGATCATGATTCGTATTGTGGGAGTTTGTTTAGGATCTAAAACCTACTTTGGTTTCAGATCCACTTCTATAAATCTAGGTGAGCCCTTCAGGCTTGTAAGTGAAGGAGAGTGAGTAATGATTAGGAAAGGAATTCTCTTATCAATATTTTATTTATTAGTAAATTATTCATCAATTGTGAAATATATTTCTGTGTATATTTTGGAGTGTTTTGTGTGTGTTTTATTATAACAGGTCCCTAGCCTGCCCCATGATTTTTTGTATCATAGCAGGGTATGGACTATGTGAGTTGGGTGTGTCTGTTGTGAGCGAGAGAATCTGTGTTGGAAGGCTGGATAAAATAAAATAAATGTGTTGAAATTGCGATGTGATAGAAATTTCAAATAATTCACGTGGAGCAAAAGAGAGCATGGAAACTATGCGAAATTGTAGAATGCACATATGAATATGTTGATCGTTTTGTGTGATAGAGCTCCTCGAGATAGTAGGTAAGAACATTTGATTGTATTACACAATTTCCATCACATCCTTTCCCTCAATGGTCAAGAGATGGAGAAAGAGTTATGACATAAGCTATGAAGGGGGCCATCCTGTGAGATTGTTGGAAAGGACGAGGCATCATTCAGATATGTTGATAAAAAGGAGCTATGCTATTGAAGTCATCCAATCGCACACATGGAGAAGTCCTATGAAGTAAAAGCGAAGAGAAATGAAACTTTATTGAGATGTTCATTGTCAAAACCAAGGAGTATGATTTTTTTTTAATGTTTTAAAGTGGAAATTATGATAGTTTTCTAATATTTCATCTCTATGCTCTCGAGAAACTTGCAATTCATTTTATAATATGAGAAATATTGCATACTTGTAGACACGAGATCAAATATTTTCTCGAGTTTGAGGGTTATGTCCTTCATAGATATTTTCCTTCAAGAGACTCTCCAGATCAATGAAGAGTGCATTGTACTACACTCAACACCTGCATTTGAGGTTGGGATTGTGTTCGACGTATTGCTGCATAGAATTGTTTGAAATAATTTTCAATTTTTCCCAAGAGAAATTGTTTCCCGGAATTGTGGTGCACGTTTATATTGGATGTGAGTTTTCTTTATTAGATCCACTTCATATGAAACCATTGATTTACTTTCATCTGGATAAATTTTCATAAGTGAAAATTTTCATGGTTATAAAGCACATTAATTTAAACTCATAAGTGGATATTAAGTGAGGTGAAAGAATTAGTGGCATTTGAGAAACTGAATTTTGAACGCATGAGAAATGTGAAAGGTCATAGTGATGAAAGAGATTTAATGGAAGTAAGAATTTTAAAGCTAAGTTAATGGTTTGAGAAGTTTGTTTCAGTCATATTAAATCCATGTTCAAAAGTGCCTACATTTATGTCAATAAGGAACAAATAAGTGACTTAAAATATTTAAAGAAAAATTGCGAAAGTAAATATGGAATCCTAGCTTGTGGGTGGAAGAAAGAATGTAATTAGTTTCACATGTAGAAATTGTGTAATGATAGAGTAATGAAGTCCAAAATTCCATTCAAAACAAAGGAGGAAGTAGTGTGGTGTTTCTTGTCAAAGCTAATGTTGACCATGCATGGCATAATATGTATTGATTAGACATTAAAGAATTAATCTATAAATGTAACAAGGAAGAACATGTATGAATAATTGAGAGTCATGAAGAATATATTTATATATTGTATAAAGGGTGTATTTTTTGTTGTACCTGACACCCAAGGTTCATTAATGTAAAGAGTTGATGTCAAATTAGAAGTCTGGAATTAAAGAGTTGTAAGTCAAGTCAAAAGTGCATTTAAGTTTGAGTGGTTAATTATAATTGGGTGCATGATCGGTAGAAACCAACAACCAAAGTTTGGTCAATGTATTGTAAGGACAAGGGATATTGTAGTCATGTGTAACAAAGAAAGTAGAGTACAGAGGAGCTTATGCAAGGGAAGAAGAAAAGAATGACTATGGATAGTTATTTGCATATTGCAGAGAAAAGCCACAACGATGACATAGAAGTTGGCATAAGTGATGAAGAGTTCAAGAAAGAGATCGTTGAGTTGAAGGCATGAATTGATCTGTTAATGGAGTTGCTACATAATCAGAAACATGGATGGATAATGAAGAATAAAAATAAATGGCCTATCAAGAAGTTTTTTCCCTAAGTAAAAATAATAACTTTCATTTTATTAAATATTGAAAATTACATACTGTAGATGATGCATATAACACATGTAAAAATTGGTGGCCTAGCCACAAACTGTAGATAGTATAGGATCAAAATACATAACAATAACTGTGATATTGGTAAACAAAAAAAAAACGTACAAATATAGGTCTATAAACTAGAACAACAATACAAAATGAATAGTATGAGATATCCATTGTAGATCTGTGCATCATCAGGGCATGGGAGCCCCCTGTGCATGCAGATCCATAAAAGGCTTGTGAAAATACTGAAAAAAATAATGTCCATGGTGTTCCTGTATCAACCAATGACCAAGAGTTTGTTGCACAACTTCCTTGGAAAGGCTATCAGAAAGTTGGTTCCTCTCCCTGTATATGTGTCAAAATGTGATTTTATAGCATATATTTCTTCCAATAAATTTATGAGTGTGTGCATGTGACATTCAGATTGTAGATTGAACCATTTGATAATAAGTTTGGAATCGCCAAAGATCTAAAGTTTTTGATAACCCTTCTCAAATGCAAATATAAGGAGTCCAAGGTTGTTGAGTTCATAATAATTTTTTGTGCTTCTCCCTAAACCCAAACACATTTTGAAGTAATGGTCATCACTAAGATATAAAACGACACCATCGATACAACTAAACTATTGAGCCAAACCGTCAAAATAATCCCAAGGAATATATTTATCGATGGTTTCAACAATGATATTCCTGCGAGGTTGCTTGGGGTCATCATCCAGGATAAAATTATACAGTGCCAGAATGTGAGATATCGATAATTTCCAATTGGGAGCCTTGTCATGGAAAATGATATTATTCCGTGTAATTCATATAATCCCACATACCAACAGGGGAATATTATGAAGTTTTTCAGGGTGAACCTGGTTCCACTAGGATTCCCATGCACTGCAGATAGAGTCTCCCAACCATCTATATGAAATTGCCATATATTGATATATCTTATTCCATAATTGAGACACTATATCATAATGAAAATGTAAATGATTAATAAATTCAGAATTTCATCTACAGAGAATGCACCAAGTGGGACCTTGAAAGGAGTGTCGCTATAGGATATCACCTGTGGGGGCTTTGTTGCGGAGCAAGCACCACATAAACAATTTGGATTTGGGTAGGATTTTTAACTTCCATAGCGGACGCCACTACCAAACAAAGTTCTGGGGTTTTTGATCAATGAATATAAAGGGATATACTGCTTTAGGAGAATAATTACCATGCTGTGATATAGCCCAAACTAATTCATCCTCTTTGTCTTGTATACAAATATGAGCTTCCGAAAGATCATTGATATAATTTGACCAATCTTGATGCCATCGAGCTAGGATCCCGAGGTTCAGAGAAGCTTTATAAGATTGACCAAATATGGTAGAATTATTAGAATCCACAATCTGGTTTAGTGTTCTTATCCCAGATGAATCCAAGAGGTGAACGAGATCAGGTGGAAGAATATGTGAATTTCCACTGCCATACCAAGCATCCATCCCGAAGCGAACCTTGGTTCTCGCTCCTACTTTCCAATCCAATCTGACATGAATATAATCCATAGAATTCAAAACAGCTCGCCAAATGGTTGACATATATGATCTATTCCAGCTGTGGCACCTGATCCAATCGTCAATACATAAAGGGTGGATGTATATTTTAGTGAAATTGTTTGTCGAAATATTTTTGTAGAGAGGATCTACCAGCCTATCTTGGCTGCAAATGCCAAGGGTCTTGGAAAATCAAACCATATTATTCACCCCCCAACCTCCCCATTTCTTAGGTAATGAAATTTGGTCCCATTTTATCCATGAAAAATATACCCAAATTTGCAATACCACAAAAAGACTAAATTGTTGTTCCTTGTTCATCTTCCAATGAATAGATCATATTGATAACCTTCCCTCCTTTAGAAAAATCCTAAAAGAATTTAGTATTTTCGTCTCTAGATTGTAACCATATGGTTCTACTCTTAAGTCTCCAAGTATATTCCATGTCCTTCATGTTGGAGCGGGGTCCCTTGAGGTCCAAGTTCCAAAGACACTTTTTGTATGAGTTAGTATGTGCGTGCTGCACAAATGAGTCAAGGGGCTTTTGGCCCCAACTGTCGATGTAATTAGGCTTAAATGTAAACTTTGGGCCTCAAACCATGGTTTGAGACCATAGTATATGCGCGCTAGGCGTATTATAAATAGATAGAGTATGTATAAGATAAGTAGTGATATATGTGTTATGAGATTGATGTTCTAACATTTTATGCGTTTGTAAGGGTTTTTAGGTTGGGTTAAGAGGCTCCTGCTATCTATGTGTGCGGAGAACTAGTCCTGGTTGTGTGCAGACTTCGTTGGCTATGTGCGCGGAAGGGATTGTAAGAGTTTTGGAAAGAACAATTGATGTATTGACATATTTGAATGATAATAGAAAGAACAGTTTTGGTGAAGCTCTCTGTGTTATGCATCTGTATTTCTTACTGCTTATGTTTTGTTAAGATCACATTGTTTGTTTACTTGTTAATGATCATGAAAGGATAAATTATCTAATTATTCATGATTATTGATGATAGATATGTTGATTGTTTACATTGGTTAAGTTTTGGATCATATTATGTCATATTCTATTATGTTATCTACGCTGATGAAAACAATATTCCTAAGTTATTCTGTTGATAATTGTACATTCTCTGTGATTATGTTATAAATTGTTGCACACATTTGTATAATTTCACTTTCATTTTTTTCTGATGACAACTTCATTAAATTCTCTCTCGGGGTGTAGAAACCTGGTTCCAACACCCCCCCCCCCCATACTGCTTCGGGTGAGACTTTGGTCTGCGCAAGCATATCACTGTCGAAAGGGCCAGTAGTTGGAGGGTTTTTTGGTTTATCCATAAAATCTGAACCTGGGTCAGGACCCCTCAAGCTAAGAAATGGTTCCATTGTCGGGACTGGGATCATCATTTTGAGGGAGATTTGATATTGTGGCATCCGTCGCGCAAAAAATTACAATATTGGTTGGATAGAAAGATCCTTGAATTTGCACTGTAAGAGAATAAAAGAACTAAATTATTTGACGAACAATGGGTACAAAAATATATTTATACAAAAGTGCATGAAAATTTCTTTTGTTCCTTTTTGCACGAACTACAGGAGTGGTTTTCGTGCTTAGTTAAATTCCATCACTACATAAAGGATGACATAATCAATGAGTGGACTCCTGAACTGATCGAACAAGTAGAGAAGTTTGACAATAAGATCACTCGTGTAATAGATCATTCGATCGATCACCTCTTAGGAGGATTTGTGACTGAATTTTCCATTGACTAGTTTGTATCTTATTCTGTAGCAGAAATAAGGGTTTTCAAAGGTCCTAGAGGTAAATTCCTGCACTCATTGAAATTATTATTGAAAATGATATTATGTGAATGGGGTTGTGTATGCGAGCATACTGCTTTAATGCATACAAAATATTCAGTTACGTGTAGTGGAAGAATTTACTACGAAGATTCTAAAAAATTCATTTATAGCCCTCTGAAGCCTAGCCTAGATCTGATAGTGAAACTGAACAAGAAAATACTAGCTCAAGTGACTTTGAAGAAGAAATCTTGTCATATCAGAAACCCTTGAATTTGTTTCCCACTCCATCCACTCCACTTCTTAGCTCACATCACAGATCACCTACTCCATAGCGCAGTCCATCTCCACCTCCACCTCCACCTGAAGTAGATATGGCTGCATCCATGAAGTTACCTAACTTCAGAGGCATTGGAAATGAGGACACTAATAAATTATGGTTTGTGACTGAGGCCATATGGGAAGCTCAGCAAGTGAACAATATTGATATTAAAAAAGCGCAGCTGGCTACTGCATTTCAAGATCACGCATTATACTAGTACATTAGGTATGTGCAAAAAAACCCAAATTATACCATGGAAGAAATTAAAGCAACCCTAAAAGAGCAGTTTAATAAGCCTAAGTCACGCGCATAAATAGTGACATAAATGAAAGATATTCGTCAGGAACCTAATGATTCTGTGTGGGAGGCCGATCAAGGGTTGAAGCACACCATCGGAGATGGTGGATTTGTGATTGATGATACTCAACATAAATAATGGTCCATTGCTATGTTGCTCCCACATTTGTGCCATCCATTAGGTCAGTAAAATATTGCCACACAAGCTGAGGCTGTAGAAGTTGCAATGAAATTGGAGGATACCCCAGCACCTGTTGCGCTGGGAACTCAACAGATTTAGAGCCAACTGGAAGCCATGTATCTGGAAATTCAAATTTTGTGCAAAGACAAAGGCAAGGAGGTCTGCATTGAGGTGTGGTGTGTAAAATGAAAAGCTTCTGGGCAGCATAAAGACCAATGCCCTTTTTTCAACAAATATCTGAATGTTGGAGGTCCTAGTCCATTGAAGAATCCTGTATGGTGTACTATTTGTCAAATTTCTGGACTACATAACACATATTCTTGCCCAAGGATTGGAACATATCAGCATGACCTAAAGCAGTTATTTTGCAAGTTCTATTCATCATTAGGGCATGATGAGCATAATTTTCGCAACTATAATATGATGTTAGATAAAGCAGAGATATACTGCATGCATGTTGAGCCTACATCACCAGCATCCCCTTTTGGGAGCGGAGGATTCCAACGCAGAGGAAGAGGTTGAGGAGGTGGATTAGCTTGTCAAGGAAGAGGAAAAGTGATTTTTTATAATTGTGGTGTTGTTAAGTCCCCATATTAATAGTGTAGTCCCTTATTATGTTAGTGTAGCCCCCCTTATTGTTATTGTTGTACCCCTGTAAACCCCATATTGTTATTATTGTTCCCTTACATTATTATTGTTAGGTCGACTAGGATTCCATTGTGGCCCCATGGACTCCTATATATAGAAGGAGGTTTTGTTCATTTGTATCATCCAAGAATTGTTCATTCATGTAATGTATTGGAGGTTGCCCCATCTAAGTGGCTTATTTCTAAGGCATTGATATCTATTTTCTTCTATTTTTGGAGCTGGTTTCACGACATTTGTTATCAGAGCTTTGGATTTTAGGGTTTCGTTGCTCCAAACAGGTCATTGTGGAATTTTCGCTATGAATTTTTTTCTACAAAGTTTTATAAGCTGAAACATTTAGGGTGCAAATCCGAAATCCTAAGGAACAACGTCGCAAAATTTCAGAGCTTATTTCACAATATTGTCAGAGATATGATCTATGGAATTTAGGTCTTTTTGCAGGCTCCTCAATTTAACCTAAATAGGTCATTGTGGAATTTTCACTATAACATTGTTTCTATGAAGGTTCAGAAGCTGAAATTTTTAGAGCACGAAGCCTAAATCTGGAGGAACATCATCGCAAAATTTCAGATCTTGGTTTGCAATATTTTTGGAGATATGGTCTATGGAAGTTAGGACTTTGTCAGGCTCTCGAATTTCATCTCAAAGAGGTGATCGTGGAAAAATATTCATAAATATCTCTCAGAGCATTGGATTGGAATTCTGTAAAAAGTGACTGGAATTAAATGGATTTTATTTTCCTTTATATAAATTTCAGAGTCAAAGAAGCAAAAAGTGACACGTGGCAAGTCATACAAGTTCGCTCTACTGAACCAGTCCATAATTAGGTCATTGTGGGAGATTGGACATAAATTGGTCTTCAAGAATCCAAATCAGGTCAGAACCATGGAATTCTAAAGAGAATTTAGAGGGCTACCTCAGTACCAAATTTTAGCTATTAAGGATCCTAAATCACATAGATAATTCAGTTTCAATATCGAGCCTCTCAAAATCAAGAAAATGGTGTGTATTTGGTTTTTAAAATTGCATAACGGTTGTTTGAAAAAGTAGTTTGAAGTGATTCCAAGGACATATTTTAGAATTTTTATCAGTATTGGGTTCTATAATTCCTCCAAAAAATAATTCCATTCCCATTAAGCCCTCAAAAATCTATACTATGACACATGAAGAGGAAGAACTACAGTATGAGATTTCAAAATTACGGTACCAAGTGCAACAAATTTCGATCTTATGAAGAGCAAACGAAAATGACATAGATGGTTTAAAAGAAGAAATGGAGGCTAAGTTGGATGGTTTGAAGGATCAAATAATAGCTATAATGGATGATAAATTAGTGGAATATCACATCGAGCATCAACAATAAGTTCTCCAACTCTCAAAGGATAACCTAAATTTGGTGCAGAATCTAATGAAACAACAGGAAGATCAACATCACATCGAAAGAAGTTCTGAAGCAGTCACAGAAACAAGTACTCGACAAGTATGATCAATTTCAGAGTATCTCAGCAAGTGGAAGAACTTTCCTCTAGAAGATTCCACATGGGAGGATGAGAATTTTATATAGAAACATCAAGAAATAATCAAGCTTTGAGGACAACACTTGTTTGAAGGAGAGGGTCATGTTAAGTCCCTAAATTAATAGTGTAGTCCCTTATTATGTTAGTGTAGCCCCCCTTATTGTTATTGTTGTACCCCTGTAACCCCCATATTATTATTATTGTGCTCTTACATTATTATTGTTAGGCTGGCTAGGATTACATTGTGGCCCCACTAGGATTATATTGTGGCCCCATGGACTCCTATATATAGAAGGAGGTTTTGGTCATTTGTATCATCCAAGAATTGTTCATTCATGTAATGTATTGGAGGTTTCCCCCTCGAAGTGGCTTATTTATAAGGCGTTGATATCTCTTTTCTTCTATTTTTGGAGCTGGTTTCACAACAGGTGTTACTGGTCATTATGCACGTGACTGTCTGAATCCAACACAAAAGTCTTGCAAGTACTATAGAAAATTTGATCATGTTATAGAAGATTGTCCTATTTTGATTGCCAAAATGCAGGAAATGAAGACCCCAATGCAAAATATTTAGATGGTTCACGTAGAAATTTGTGAAGAAGATCCTTGTGTGAATGTAGTTACGAGGAGTGGTGTAGCTACCAATGATGTATGGATCTGAAAATCACATGAAAAAAAAGAAGGCTTTATTCTTCAGTGTGCCAAAGAGAACTTTATTGAAGCAAGGAAAGAATTTTCAGACAGAGGTATTTCATCAAGTGGTAGAACACTGAAGGAAGGAGGAGAAGAGGAGATTAAGCCATTTTTACAAGCATGCATAAAGTTTCTACGCAACAAGAAGGATGTTGAAAATTTGTAGGCATTAATAGATAATTGCGCAGAGAAAGAACAACCCATGGTAGAACAATGAGTATTCAACAAGATTTAAAAGAAAAAGAAGAGGATGGGTAAAGAGATGCGTATGAATACGCAGATTGGTGCTTATGAAATGGACCAAGTCATTTTGGATCTAGGATCAGATGCTAATTTTCTACCTAAACAAACTTGGCAGCGCATGGGAGAGCCCAAGTTGGAATTTTCTACTATCCAGCTGCGCATGGCTAATCAACATAATATCATTTCTTTGGGGAGGTTGTTAAGAGTTGTGGTCAATATAGAAGGTGTTAAGGTGTTGGCAGACTTTGAGGTCATGCAAATTGTAGATTATATTGATCCTTATCCTGCACTTCTAGGATTGGATTGGGCCATTGACATGGGTGATGTTATTAATCTAAAGAGAAGGAGAATGGAATTTGAGAGTAATGGAGTTAGGGTAATCATTCCTCTGGATCCTGCAGAGGGCCAAAGGTATACTGAACTAGTGCGCACTGAGGACGACATCTATCAAATCTATAAGTTAACTTTGCGAGAGGAAGACTAGATTAATCCTACAACAGATGGGAATCTTAAATGGGAGAAGGATAGTTCTTTTTTTTTTTCAAACTCTGATGAAAAACTAGAGAATTGACATAACCGATTGCATGAGGTGTCTACGCTGTGTTGTATTCATGTGACCTGCACTTTGCATTGTATAACATCCGAGGTATGTGATTTACCACACTATGATGGCTAAAATGATGTAAACATGTTTATAAATGATATGGAAAGGACTGTGCCTGAAGGAGAAATATTCCATGCTTTGGATTTTGGCTTGCGCGCTACTCCAGCAAGATGGTGGGAAACACATAAGGAGAATATGGGAAACTGGGAGGAATGTGCATGTACAATGAGGCTGCAGTTCGAATGTCCAATAATTAAAATGGAGGATCTATATCTTGGAAAAAAATATCTGCGAATACATTTAGCCAAATGGAATCAAGTATGGGGTGCAAAACCGAGACCTGAATAGGTCCATATTTTTATTCACACACTGGGAAAGGTGCCAACTAAATGGTACTTGGAAATAGAGATGCACAAAGGCACTAGCAAATGTCTTGTGTTGATAGACAGGTTTATGCTTACCTTTAGCTTTGAAAGTGGGTCTAATACAATTGGTCCGGCTTTGATCCCAATACTTATTAATGTGCTGATAAGGGAGATTGTGCATTGTAGAAAATTAGAACTTGTGGAAGATAGGGAACCATGCGCGCTCAAAGGAACCTTGATCCCCTCGAATGTTAGACAAGTGTGCTCCATGTTGAGCCTTGTGGGATATTACAAAAAGCACATTCCAAAGTATGATATGATAATTGCTATGATATGATAACTGATCCCATGACCAGATTCCTCAGAAGAGGTGCAACGGTCCGTTAGGTTGATGAATGTTAGAGAAGCTTGCAGTTATTGAGGGATATGACAGACACTACTTGATCTGCTTTGAATTGCCTGGTTAACAAGTCTGTGTTGCGAGGGGCGTTCTGTATATGGTTATCCTTAGCTCTAGATTATATGCATAGTAAGGTGTGGCACACACACAGTATCTATGCCAAGAGAATGACTACTACGCAAAAGTGTCAAAAACTAGCCGTTGGAACAGTAAAACTGGATAAGACAGATTTATTACTATTTTTAGGAGAATCTAAGATGCATTTAATGAAGGGATTTTTCCAGATTTGGGACCGTTTTGTCAATAATGGAGCCTCATTAAACCATAAGGAGCCATTGAAGATGCGCCACAAGTATAAATATGACCTATGGGGTCACAATAGTTCCCTTTTCATTCTGAGTGATTTTTATGCTTTGAGCTCTGTGTTTGCCATTGAATTTACGATGTCTATGTCTAGTTTGGACCTAATGTTTGAGGGTGCATTGCACCGAGCATGGTTAGGGTACGTAATTTAGAGCACAATGACAACCACAAGACCCAGTGATGACCCTACCATGCCAGAAGTACCTATTGTAGAAACAACCTACGCCATCCAAAGCAAAGATGAGTCAATCCTCTGGAACACATAGACCCCCAGAGAAAATACCCTAAGACCGTGCCATTTCGCGAGAGAGAAAATGAAATGGCCCATGGTAGAAGTTCCAGAGACTATTGAGGAAGGGGAGGAAGAAGTTGTTGAAGTAGCCCCATTCCCACGGCTGCCCAATTATATTGTGCCATGCAAACCTACTTTCAAAGCACCTAACGACTTGGACAAGATGTGCGCGAGCATCCAAGTCCCTCTAATCCTGGAGAATGTCCCAATGGAAGGGGATATGCTTGAAAAAATACCACAGCTGCGGTTTGATGACTGGGACATTTTAGATGTCGAGAAGTTTCCCGTGCTCGCACCAGAGCTCTATTTAGATCAAATTACCTATGAAGGAGGTGTGGTGCACCTCAAGCCACAGAGGGGGATGTTAGGACTTCAAAAAGTAGACCTGCTCAATTTGCTTTAGATCCCTTGTTTTGGGCGCTGTCCCATTAATTATATCTGCATCAGGAAGTTGCTAGTGTTGGTCCATGATGATGCGCTCTGGTTGGGAGAGCGCATCCTGATTAATGAAAAATTGATTCATAGAATAACATATTTGCCTAATAAGGGGGAAAAATCTATTGTGAACTTTGGAGGCAAAGTGCAGGAGAAAGCGGTGGCTGATTAGATCAAGAAAAAATATGATGTCACTCGCAAGTTCCAGGGGTTCGTTGTGGAAGAGATTAATGACCCTGCTATATGTTTTGGCACGCTCACCTTGGCCTGTAAGATGATGCGCAAGTGCAAGCCCAAGAAGGTGCCTGCGCATGTGATTGCGCTAGACGGAAGATGTGAGAAGGGAGTCATATACAACTTATTTGGGTATCTTTATAAGGAATTCCTAGAGAATGTGCATGAGGCATAGGAGGAGGGAAAGCCCTTCCAATACACTTGGCTCTTGTTACTCATTGCAATTATTGGATAGAGAACCTCTGAAGACACACCATTCCCTGAAATTTCAGAGAAAATGTGTGAAGCTGCGTGCTACGCCACTTTATGGAACTCGTCTGATCTAGCGTGCGTGAAAGAGAATAAGATCTTCTGGGTTTTGTATGATGTGACACTAAGCCAAGCAGTGCAGTTGAAGCCATGACTGTCACCCACTATGTATTATCAATACAAAATGATAACCGACTTTAAGGCTACGTTTCACCATTTACATATCTGTGCCAAGGGTGCTGTGGAGGGCGTGGGGTATGCGCTGCCCAATCTAGTGACTAAAGATGATCTAATCAGAGTTACCGCAGAATGGCCGCCGGCCTAGTTAACTCTGCCTACACCACAAAATCAACACACTTTGACAAGAAAATCCACAAAGAAAGCAACTGAAAAACCTGCAAAGACAATGGCAACAATGGATACAGAGAAACCTACAGAGAAGGAACCAACCCCCACCACGCCTAGAGAAACCGTTGAAACAACAACAGTTCCAGAGAAGAATGTCTATATGCTTAAGGAGACCGGAGAAGTGGAAACATCAAGAGGTACTAATCACAATGCTCAGGCCAGGGGTGGATCACGCAAGAAACATAAGGGATCCAAGAAGGTAGGACAAGAAGTCTCGACACTCACCGAGGATGATCTCAATGAGATCGCGAACACCGTCACATCTGAAATGAAAGAATGATGGATAAACATGGAGGTCTAATACAAATCTGCACTGGAGATCGAACAAGTCAGGTTGCAGGAATTAAAATTTCAGGCAGGCGAGATTCAGGAGAGCGTGATTCAGGCGAGCCGGACTAGTGCGCATGTTACCAGCGTGCAACTGTTGGATGTTGCCTTTCTAACATCAGGGGATGATCAATTTTTCCATATCCCCCTACCAGTAATACAAATGAATGCTAACCAATGAGTTCAATTTAGTGGTACTAGAGATGTGCATGTTAATATTTCAGTGTTGCCCGCAGGTAAGGTCCATATTATTCATTCAGTGATTGCAGACGAACTACAATACTGAGAAGTGACCGCGCAGACAAAGACCAGACATGCACAACATTAGGATGCACAAGAACATCATCAACAACAACAAGCAGAATCAGCTTGCAGAGAAGTAGAGGCCCAGTGCGCTGCGCTGGAGGCTAAGATGAATCGGGCCTGATGAGACCTTCTAGTTGTGTTGGCAAAAACTGCGCCTGCTGATAAGTTAGAGGGGTTGGATACTGCAGTGAAAGCAACATGCGAGGAGGTTCAAACAATTTGATCAGAATATGAGTATTAGATCACAGACCTCTAGACCAAGTTGCATCCAGAGACACCACCATAGATTTGTGCGAAGAGTGCAGCAGAAGTAAAGTAGGGACATGATAGCATTGTTGTTGCGGTCACCCAGTGTGATAATTCATTGAACGAGGCCATGGATATTTGGGCCTCTGTAAAAAAATGATCCGGTCGTGCGCAGCGCCGCATGATGCGGCCACAAAATTTAGACAAAGATCATAGATTTTCACCGAAAGGAACAGGTGCTGAAGGAGCGCATGAAACTGTGGTTTGAAGCAGTGTTGAAATTATGCCATATGTTGGAAAACACTCTAAATCTTATTTAGTAGACTCAACGCAATGTGGAGATGGCCATTAAGGCAACAAGTGCAGAGTGCAGCAGTGCAGAGCCTTGAGTTGCTGCCCTCTCTCTAGACTTATGTCAAGACACTTCAGGCTAAGACCAAGGAGAAAACGCTTCAGTGACTCAGGACAAGTCACATGTTTGTGTTGGGGGCCTGTTGGAGCAGGGTCCCCTGAGGCAGAATTTCCAAGGACACTTTTTGTATGAGTTAGTACATGTGCATAGTGAAAATGAAGTCAAGGGGCTTTTGGCCCAAATTTTGGATCTAATTGGGCTTAAATGTAAACTGTGAGCCTCAAACTATGGTTTGAGACCATAGTATGTGCACACTAGGCATATTATAAATAGATAGAGTATGTCTAAGCTAAGTAGTGATATATGCGTTATGAGATATTGATATTCTGATAGTTTATGCATCTATAAGGTTTTTGTGTTGGGTTGAGAGGCTCCTGTTGGCTATGTGCGCAAAGACCTAGTCCTGGGTGTGTGCAGACTCCGCTGGCTATGTGTGCGGGAGGGATTGTAAGGGTTTTGGATGAAAATTTGATGTATTGACAGATCTGAAAGATAATAGAAACAATAGTTTTGGTGAAGCTCTCGATGTTATGCATCTGTATTTCTTACTACTTATGCTCTGTTAAGATCACATTGTCTGTTTACTTGTTAATGATCACACAAGGATATCTTATGCATGATTATTGATGATATATCTGTTAAGTGTTTACATTGGTTAAGTTCTGTATCGTATTTTGTCCTGTCCTGTTATGTTATCTGCGCTAAAGCGAACATTATTCTTGTGTTATTCTGTTGATAATTGTGCATTTTCTATGATTTTGTTATAAACTATTGCGCGCATCTGTATAAGTTCACTTTGGGTTTTTGCTGAGGGCCACTTAATTAAATTCTCTCTCAAGGTGCGGAAACCTGGTTCCAACACCCCCCATACTACTTCGGGTGAGACTTTGGTCTACGCAAGCAGATCACTTCTGAAAGGGCCAGTAGTTGGAGGGTTTATTGGTTTATCCATAAAATCTGAACCCGGGCTAGGATCCCTCAAGCTAACACTTCAAAATCCAGATTTTCTTTGATTCTAGATGAATTATCTGAGATTTTGCGTCAATAGATGCAAATCCCCTGCTGACTGAATCCTCTAACTTGTGTATCTCATCCTCAATTGTTGTGAGGGCTAGTTGTTCCTTCTTTTTTCAGCCTTTTTCCAATCTATTGTCCTTTTCTTTAGTTGGTTCATGTTCTTAGAAAAATGTTGAGACACCAAATGGCCTTCAATTTGAGGGCTAGCCTGCCAGGTTTCTTTAATCATATAATGGAAATTTTCATCTCTTAATGAGGTTGAGTTGAATTTTAAAGGAGACTGAGCTTGTGGGAAAATCCAAATATTTCTAAATAGATTGGCGAGTGATCCGAGATGCCTCTTGATCCTACCAATTGCCATATCATGTCAAATTTATTCATCAAAGACTCGATAATAAATTGATCGAGCCTCCTGGCTAGCTTAACATCCCCAATTCTCCAGTTATGCCAGGTCGGTTGAAGTCGTGCAACATGTATATCTATCATATTATTATTCTCCAACATCTGGACGAAGAAATCCGAGAGGTTATCTATCTGTGCATGATTTCCCCAATATTCTATGTGACCCATCGAGAAGTTGATGTTGCCCCCAAGGATCTTGTTATCTTCCATTAATAACGAGGAGTGCATGAGGGATTCCAAAAATTATACACGATTGTGGCAAGGTGCATAGATGTTAACAAGGCCCATCAAGCAGTTGATTATAAGGAGACATAAACACAAGTTGAAAATTTTGCTAAAGGAAGCAATAAAACTCAAGATGAGTGAAATAAATGTGTTCATTTGTGAACCAGAACAAAGATCGTTGCTCGGTGAGGATGGTGATGATGCTAAAATGAAATCTGTTGATGTGAACGTGGGTTTGGTTCCCACATATGGCACCACAAATTTTTTAGAAGATACGCATATGATGACTAAATCATCGATGGAAAATAAAAATTATGTTTTTTATATATAAAAATTGTTGTGTGGATGCAAGATGTGTTGCATATGATTGTTCTGTTCCATGTAGGGATGAAGACAAGTCTCCTGAAATGATTTTTGAAAGTGATCGTAAAATGCTGATGAAATGTGAAGAAGAACTACAATTGCTATAAAATATGATGATGGAATGATTCGGATCTTGGGGGGAGGCCCCCAAGATCTAAAAAGTTGAAATAGATATGACCAGATCTGCAAAATTAGAAGGCCAGAAAAAAAAAAAAAAAAAGAAAAAAAAAAAGAAAAAAAGAAAAAAAGAAAAAAAGAAAAAAAGAAAAAGAAAAAAAGAAAAAAAAAGAACACAAAGAAATTTGTTTTATTAAAACAGAGAATAATTGTAGAAGCTACATTGTGGCGGACAATATGTCCTTTTACAAAGTGGGACTTGTTATTTATAGCCTTTTTTGAGATACAATACCATAGGTGGATACCATGGGCCAATACCATGGGTAGATACCGCTTACAATACCATGGGTAAATCCCATGTGTGGATGAATACCATGGGTGGATACATACCATGGGTCACTTATAATACCATGGGTGAATAAATATCATGGGTGGATGAATACCATGGGTCGATGCCATTTACAATACCATGGGTAAATTCCATGGGTAGATGGATAACATGGGTAGATGAATACTATGAGTTGATGCCATTTTCCATTCGGATCATTCCTCCCTCCTTAAGAAGCAATGGTCCCCATTGCGTGAAGTTCCCTCATGAGAAGCCTTTTTTTAATATGAAGAGCCACTGAAGAGAATGGTTTTGTATATTTAACCCATAACCATGATGAACGAAGATCCGAGGATAGAGATACCCTCTAATGCTTGTGACCAACTGTGATATTGATAGTGTGCGGCCTAGCAAATGGACTTCGATGAAGTGTGGGTTTGTGGATGAACCAAAACCATGACAAACAAAGATCCGAGGATAGAGATACCCTGTAATGCTTGTGACCAACTGTGTGACTAACAATGTGCGGCCTAGCAAATGGACTTCGATGAAAATGATTTGCAGGCTTGACCCAAAGGCCTGATACTGGAGTTGGTCGGCGGCGAGCAGTGTGCCTGCTACAGCCAGTGTGCACGCTCCAATAACCTGTTTAGTCTACCACATGATGAAACTGATTAATGTGAAGTAGGTGCCTACTAAAGCGGGGTGGAAGGGCACGTCTCCAAAGGGAACTTGCTCCGAATGTTGCTCCATATTTAAAATGAACATAACTCGGTCGATATAACTCATAATATTTATTATAACCTATTTTTGGAAATGGAATGATCATTCTGCATCTTTTCATGTGTTTGACAGCACTATCTGGAGACTCTAGACTCTCAGATTCGCGCTGGAACTGTGTCGCCGTCACAAAATTTCTGAAAAATAGTTGATTTTAAATCATCAACAACTCCCACATCCGCATCTGAGATCTCTAATCTTGGGATTTTTTTTTGAAATTAAAAGTATTTTTCAAGAGGAGTTTCAGATATATCCGCTTCCTTCTGAAATTTGCACTAAAAATTGCGAAAATGACAGAGAGCCGTTGTCCATGAATTGTCGTCAGAAAAATTGCTTCAACATTGCTGATTTTGAATCAACGATATCTCCCTCATCCAAACTCCAATTTGGCCGATTTTTTTTTTGAATTTGAGTGTTTTTTACAAGGAATCCAGATCTTATCTTTTTTTTTTCGAAAATTTTTCACCAAAAGTTTCAGATCTGATCTGAAAACTCGTCGCCCAAAACAAATTCATGGATTTTGCTGAAGATTGCTACAAAGCATTGAAATTGAAATATGTTTTAAACCGTCACTCCCATGGAGGCGTAACCTGAATCTGATACCACTGATCTGGATCTTGGGGGAGGCCCCCAAGATCTAAAAAGTTGAAATAGATATGACCAGATCTGCAAAATTAGAAGGCCAGAAAAAAAAAAAGAGAACACAAAGAAATTTGTTTTATTAAAACAGAGAATAATTGTAGAAGCTACATTGTGGCAGACAATATGTACTTTTACAAAGTGGGGCTTGTTATTTATAGCCTTTTTTGAGATACAATTCCATAGGTGGATACCATGGGCCAATACCATGGGTAGATACCGCTTACAATACCATGGGTAAATCCCATGTGTGGATTAATACCATGGGTGGATACATATCATGGGTCACTTATAATACCATGGGTGAATAAATATCATGTGTGGATGAATACCATGGTTCGATCCCATTTACAATACCATGGGTAAATTCCATGGGTAGATGGATAACATGGGTAGATGAATACCATGAGTTGATGCCATTTTCCATTCGGATCATGGAACTTGAATCCAATCAAGTTGCAGATAAAGAAGAGAAATGTTCAAGTAGTAAAAATGTGGAACCTGAGATAAAATATAATTTGCAATTTAATGTTGGAAATGGTGAACTGATGTTCCAAACTAGTAACACTAAAATTCAATCAGAAACTAAATTGGATGATGAGATTGAAGAATTAAGGAAATTAATGGAAAAAGTACACAAACCTAGATATTGTGAGATGAAGGAGAAGGACAACAACATTATGAATATTAACAAAGAAGGAGGAGAATTGAAGCATAAAGTTTGGAATCCTGGAAGATGGGAAAGGAAAACCACAAAAGAACAACAACATAACAAAATACACGATCAACGATAGCATAAAGTTTGGGATCTAGGAGGAGTTTAATTAGTTTATAAATACATATGGTCAGGAGACCATGCTTTTATTTTACCTGTGGAGTCTGATGCAGGAGAATCTAACCTAGAGTATGATTTTTAATAAAGGAGTTAGTTCCCTAAGTTAGGATTTAATTATTTAAAGTATTTTTCCTATTGTTTTAAGAGAAAATGAGAATGATTGTAATTAGGAGAAGTTCGAGAGTATTTTGGAAGAGTTGAGAGATTTGAGGGTTAGTTATATCTCATATAGAGGTAAGGGATTAGACAAGGGTGCCATGTGGAAACATACAAAAATGAGGCAAGGGTGGCACATGGAAACACCATCCATAAATATCTCATGTGGTTACAACCATGTGTTGACATCTAGCTATTAGAATCTCTTCATATCCTCTCACAAATATCTCCTAGCTTTCTTAGAAGATAATTATGAAAACTTCCATGCTCTTTCTCCATGAAATGTGCTTGAATAATGATCTCAAATATTCAAGAGTTTGAAGAAGAAATTAAAATTTGAGTCTTGGAGGCCAAATGTGACTTTCTTTGAATCTTAAATATGTTGAAGTTTGCAACACGAAATAGTGAAATTGGCATCCAGAAACAACATGAGAGCACACACACTAGTGTGGGACCATAGGTCATGTAGTGATGGGTCCTAGTGATACATTAGTGTGCAAACCAATTTATTTAATAAATTGGAAATGTGTCTAATTTAATTATCCCTTAATTAAATTGGACAATAAATTGTAACCTTATCTCATAAACACTTGTAATAGTTAACTTAGTGTGATAGACTCAGTTAGCTCATGAAATTCGATTTGAGGTTGGTTGGTGAGGCATGTAGAGTGATTCTATGTGTTTTAGAGTTAAAGTTGTAGTTAAGCGCATGAGTTTAATGCATGAGAAATCAATTAACTCAGTTAAGTGAGTTAAAGTTAGTTGAACTAGTTGTAACTGATTGTTGCACTAGTGAGAGATCAAGTGAATTAAATAATATTTTATTCACATGCAGTGATATGCCATGCAACTGATGATTTACTATTAATAGTTGCATGCATGTCAGTTCCGGTGAAACCCATTTGAGACAAAGGTTAAAGGGAAGCTGAATATCAGTTGTATTATTAGCAAACTACCCAGATGCAGTTAAGACACCACAATATTTCCCATGATACTTGCGCAGTTGAGAAAGGCTGAAATTCCCAAGGAATATATTGCATTCCTCATGAATTTCGTGAGAAAGACAGGCTGAAGACATGCTGAGAATTGGATAAGTAATAGCCCAATTTTTTTTGGATCAGTATGAGACGATAGGCAGAGTGCAGGAGACTCTTGTGAGAAGAGTGCATTGTAATTGTTTCATGATTCCTTGGTGAATATACAATAGAAGATAGAGGGGTTTTGAGCACCAAGCTTTCCCCGAGAAAATATCTGTGTTGTGGTTTGATTTTATTCTTTCTTTACTTTTGATTGGCAATCATGTTTAATTTCTGCAATTTATTTGTAGAAGGATTGTGTATCTGGATTTAGTACATTTCTTGATCAAATTAAATCTATTGATATACATATGTTTGTATAATTCCTACGTGGTATCAGAGCATAATTTTTTTGGGTGCACAATTTTGCAGAGAATTCTGAAATTTGTGATGAATTTTTTTCCAAAAAATAGTATATTTGAATTCCTTGTGAAAAATACCCAAATTGAAAAAAACATCGGTCGAATCGGAGCTCGGATGAGGGAGATACCATTGGTTTGAAATTAGCTCTTTTATTAGAAAAAAATGTGACAATGGGACAATTAAAATGTGCACGAGTCAAGAACCTGCATGCACTTGATGTAAAAGATGCATGCAAAGCTTTGAGGAGAAAAGCAGAGGATAGTGCGTTGGTGGTTGAGAGGGAGCCTCTCAACATGAAGTCTTAGAAGTAGTCTCTGAAGGTTGTGGAGCAACCATAACTGGAGATGTAGAGAGGAGATCGAGTGGAAGAATCCACTCAAGAAGAGACATCCAAGAGGGGGAAATTTCGAGCCAAAAAGGCAGAGGGAGTACATGAAGCTATACCTCTAGGTGTGAGGTGGGGTGATGTGTAGAGTTAATCCCAAAAAGAAATTGGGCAGGGTTCATTGAGATGGTTTGTCTCATGGATTAAACCTGGCTACGAGGAGCCCACTGTACAACGGTAGCAGGATAGGTTAGATTGATGCAATCACATGTTAGGAAGACTTAAATAAGAGTGACAGGTGTCGGATATTGGAGCACATATTAGAGTTGGAAGTAGTGCAGAGTGCATGGATGCATATGTCAACAACGCAGAGTCCAATAGACATGTGTAGTAGCTAGCAGCAGTTAGAAGACTCTAATTCTGAATGAGTTATACTGATTCAGTTGTTTGGAGGCTATTCATTTTAAGAAGTGGTGCATGCAATAGTTTCATGTGCGAACAACACTAGATAAGTGTTGCATTCAAGAGTTGCATGTTGCATGAAAGAGTTGCATGTCACATGCAAGAGTTGCATGTTGCATGCAAGAGGTGCATGTGTGCATGCAAGGACATTCTAAGGTACTGGATCAGGAAAAATTGATTCCTTTCTTGTTGAGATGGAGTGTGGAAGTTTTCCACAAGAAACAGTGAAATTGGCATCCAGAAACAACGTGACAACACACACACTAGTGTGGGACCACAGGTCATGTAGTGATGGGTCCTAGCGATACA
This sequence comes from Pinus albicaulis, assembly GCA_034641835.2. Lineage (NCBI taxonomy): Eukaryota > Viridiplantae > Streptophyta > Pinopsida > Pinales > Pinaceae > Pinus > Pinus albicaulis. The sequence continues at coordinate 1,158,440,185 of CM076579.1, read as the reverse complement.
TTAGTGTGCAAACCAATTTATTTAATAAATTGGAAATGTGTCTAATTTAATTATATATTAATTAAATTGGACAATAAATTGTAATCTTATCTCATAAACACTTGTAATAATTAAATGAGTGTGATAGACTTAATTAGCTCATGAAATTCGAGTTGAGGGTGGTTGGTGAGGCATGCAAAGTGATTCTATGTGTTTTAGAGTTCAAGTTGCAGTTAAGTGCATGAGAAATCAATTAACTCAGTTCAGTGAGTTAAAGTCAGTTGAACTAGTTGTAATTGATTGTTTCACTAGTGAGAGATCAAGTGAATTAAATTAGATTTAATTCACATGCAATGATCTGCCATGCAATTGATGATTTACTATTAATAGCTTCATGCATGTCAGTTCCAGTGGAGACCCAGTTGAGAAAAAGTTAAAGCGAAGTTGACTATCAACTGTATTATTAACAAAATACCCGGATGCAATTAAGACACCACAAGATTTCCCATGATGCTCGTGCAGTTGAGAAAGGCTGAAATTCCTAAGGAATAGGGATTTCATTCCTCATGAATTGCATGAGAAAGGAAGGCTGAAGAAATGCTCTGAATTGGCTAAGTACTAGCCCAATTTTGTCTGGATCAGTGTGGATGATAGGAAGAGTGCATGAGACTCTTGTGAAAAGAGTGCATTGTAATTGTTTCATGATTCCTTGGTGAATACACAATAGAAGATAGAGGGGTTTTGAGTAGCAAGATTTCCCTGGGAAAGTATCTGTGTTGTGGTTTTATTTGCTTCTTTCTTTACTATTTGTGATTGGCGATTGTGTTTATTTTCCGCAATTGATTTGTAAAAGGATTCAGTATCTAGCTTTAGTACATTTCTTGATTGGATTGAATCCATTGATATACATATGTTTGTATAATTTCTACAAAATATGGCTACACACATTAGAAAACTCATCTAAATTTTATATATAAGTGAATACATGTAATTTTTCTAATATTTAACCCTAAATTCCCTCAAAATACCAAAATAAATGTATTGAAAAATAATGTGTCTAAAACAATATTTAATTATGAAGATGGTCTCAATGCATGGTTATTGAACTGTGGAATATGGTAAATTCTGAAGCAATGTGAAAGAAAATAAGGTGAAATGAATGACATTTTGAAGACCTAACACACTCATTAAAGTCATTTCATAAAATATTCCTCTTACGCTCTCTTTAATGCACATTTTACACTCTCCTTAACTAAGGCATGCGTACCTCTCCTTAATGGCATAAGTTACTAAGGCATGCATACCTCTCCTTAATGACATAAGTTACTAAGGCATACATTTCTCTCCTTAATGGAATGAGTTACAATCCCCTAAAATGAAATATGTTACTCTTCATCAAGGCATTCGTGTTGCTCCTTCATTATGACAAGAATTTGTTTCTCCTTCTATATATGTATCTCATATAATCTCTTATCATCACTACTTGTGCATTGTGAAAGAAGAATTCGAACTTGAGAAAGAGTTGGAGAGACTTGAAGAAGATTGTGAGAGAGAGATTTAGAGGGTGAGAGAAAAAATTAGTGAGCCAAGGTTGATTCAATGTTTTAGTGTTGATTAAGTTGAAGGGAAGGTTGATTCAGTGTTTGCATCTGCTGCTACTATTAGTGATCTTCATGCTATAAATTGTTCAAATTTGGGTGAACTTATTCTCTTGATCAGTCATTGTACTTTGTATCTCCGCTGAGAAATTGATATCTAATAGAAGAAAAATCTCGTTGGATTTTCCCCTTTGCGGGTTTCCCCCTGGTCATTGGACCTAAATTCTCTTTGTATCATTTTGTTTTTGCCAGGATGTTTTCTATTGTGGATTTGGTTTATGTTCTATCTATAATTTCTTAACTAATATTGCAGCATAAATAGGTTTTGGAATAAGTGATTGTTTCAACATAAAAAATCATAATTTCAATAGTGTTGACATACAAGACTCAAGGTTAAGTTTTCATCCTACTTACCCATACTGACCTTGCTACATGGTTTCCTACTAAAGAATTTGTTGCATCTTCTTTGCTATCAACTTGCTGTTCTATTTTAGAACGAGGTCCAAAACAGGCAATTACAACTTTTCGTTTGTACAAACATGCTCTTTTTCCCTTATCTCTTGTTGTTCTAACCTTTGATATTTCCTCCCTTCTTTCCTCTTGTTTTCTGATAGTTAAATCTTCCTCTAAAAAATACTAAGAACCCCTTAAGATTTGCTTCTTTCTTAGAATCATTTGTGTGTCCCTCATGCTTGACATGATTATTTTTATGGACCCATCTCTCTCCTCACCAATCTTACCCACCCTCCACGCTTGGCATATTTGTCCTTGCTAAATAAACTAGTCTTTTAAAAAGTCCCTTACAAGATGAAGAGTGCATTCATTTTTCCCATAATATTTCACCCCTTTAATAATTGTTTTTGTTGCTCTGACTTTATTTTCTTTGATTTCTTTGTCTTGCATGTTTTCAACCTGGATGTTTATTTCTTCTTCCATATTTAGAATTGCTACTAAATTGTGTCCAAGTTTTGGAATATTTTTTAAGGCCTCCTTTATTTTATTCTCTTACTTTCACTTCATGATTGTATACTTGGAAAACCAATTTCTCTTTATCGTGTCAAGATGATTTTGAATTAAACACACCTTTACTTTCTACTACAAATTCTTTCATGGTTTGCAAGGAAAATTTCATCTGTTTCCATTATTTTTCTCCCATCAAGATATATTATTGCAATAATTCCACTTTCTCCTTTAAAAATTTATTACTTTTTTCTAAAGATTGATTTGCAACTGTTATTTCATGGATTTTATGTTCTCTTTTGCACTTTTTGATTTCCAAAACCTCCAACCTTCTCTTGGTACTTAACAACTCTTGCACATAAAGGTCAAATGACCAAGTGAGAGGTGTGAATGTGGGGTTGCAGTAGGTACAATCATCAATATCTTTGTTTCCATTGAACTTGGTGTTGCCACATCCTTGCAGTGGGGACTGATTTGAATAAAACTTATTACGAAGGGTCAAAATAATTTCCCTTTGAGACAATTTTTTCCTTGTTTACTCCCACTTTAGACAGGTTAGTGATGTAGGTGGATATTGGTGGTCACTCGCCGATTCCACTTGGACCCCCACCATTGTTTCTTTTAGTTTTTCAGTTTCCTTAATTGTAGCACATTTTATGATTTTTGGTAGTTTTTGGGTCCTGAACTTCCGAAGCCACTTTGAGGCCCTAAATGCTGTTTTTTTTGGAAAACAGGCAAGACTCTTCTTTGTAGTCGAAAGTTGTATTCCTCAGATAGATATTTCTAACGATTTATAATAAGTGTCAAACATAGATTATATGCTAAATTTACAACCCTGGGAAGTTGATGTACCAATTTACCCGAACGAGGCCCACAATTTTGGCGATTCATATCCTAGGGTTAGGTTTTTGGATGTTTATGGTTTTCCATTATTTCTCAATAATAAATAGACCTTTGAGCCTCATTGTAACATAGTTCAGAGGCATGTAGCTACCACATATCTTCTCAAAGATAAGATACTGTTGCCTGAGCTAGTTTATTTCCATTCTGTATGTAAGCATTTTTAGTTCTTTGATATTAATGAAATGAAGATTTATTTTTGTTGCATCTCTCTGTTTATGTTTATATTTGTATTCTATTACGTTCTTTCATAATTCTGGATCGGTGGTATCAGATCGGTTTGATCTTTCTCTATTTTTCTTTGCATGTCCCCAACGAGGCTAGGGTATAAGGATTTTGGGCTTGAACTGGTTAAATTTTGCGAGATCAGCCTCGCAAACCCCAAAAACCTCCCATGGCGGAAGAAAAGAAATATGAGGAAGCATGAGATCCTTTTAAAATATTTCTCGAGGAGTCCCTCGAGAAACAAATGAACACGATGATGGATAGCTTTTCCTAGATCCTTTGACAGTTCCCCACAGGCGACACATCTTCATCCAAAAACCATTATGGAGGCATCACTCCTTTTAAGGTACAAGTTAACTTTGACATTCCCATATTTAAAGGCTAAATAGATGCAAACATCGTAGATAGATGGTTAAATACGTTGGAAGGGTATTTTTTGGTTCATGAATTTTCCAATCAAGAAAAGATTACTTTTTCACTCCTCAAAGATGCCCCCCATGTCAAGGGCTAGTGGGAAACCCACTGTGAGCAAAAGGGTGAGAGGGAATCTTCACTATTTTTAGCCACACCCACTTCGAATTCTTTCTGAGATGCCATAAAGGAACAATATTACCCTGTTGGGAGCAATGAAGATAAATACATAAAATGGACTATGTTGCGGCAGGGAAGGGACCAAGATGTACCATATTTCACAAATGGTTTTCATGACATTTGCACAAAGCTGGGTATGAAGGATTATGAGCAGCATTTGGTACTCAAGTACCACAACTGTTTACATAAGTACATCTAGGATGAAATGGAGTTATTGTACATCTCCTCGCTCGGTCCCACCTATTGGTATGCTATGAAGGTCGAGTAGAAGTTTAAACAAAATAAGCGAGACTTTGGATATGAAAATCTGAAGCAAGGGAAAGCCGCCCCCAAACTGCATAATAAAGAACATATCCAAGGTAGGATGACCTAGGACAACTCGTCAAAGCCACAAGCAAAGGAAAACACCACCAAGACAAAGGATGACATGAGAAAGTAGTGTGAGTTCCATAAGAGCCCCACTCACAACATGAGTGAGTGTCGGCCAAGCAGTCACTAGTGGCCGAGATGAAGGCTTATGAATTAGATGCATGTTATGACTCTGAGACAAAACCCGACAAGGGGAATGACAAAGGGAATCAAATTATTGATGCAGAGCCCAGTGCCACCGTTGCCACCATCAAGGTATAAAAGGATGAGCCCGAAGATCCAAAGGAGGGGGAGCTCTTTTTCCATTCACATATGTGGGTGAAGGGTTCTTCGATGCTATTCATTGTCGACATCAGTGTTTATTTTTGTAGCATCAGATGTGATATAGCCTCGATATTTGTAGAGAGGTTAAGACACATGCATTCCAAAATACGCAGAAAGTGTTTTTGGAAATTCTACCCGGAGAGGTTTTATTAAAATAATTAATTATTTTTAATGTATTCCTAAGTCTAAACTTAGGAAATATGATTAATTAAAGTGTATTAACTATATCGGGTGTGAATATTCTAGATAAATATAGATCAATTCCTAGTTAATCTTAGCCTTTTATTATGTTTTAATCTTGGCCGTTGATATGTCAACGAGAGATTATGAGAAGGAGCTTAATGGGCATTTGGAAAACACATTGAGTGGGAAATCTGGAGATCGAATTCTCAAGAGTGCAGTGCAACAGTTTTTGGAGAGAGATCGAGCTGATTTCTTGCAGTGATGTGCAGGGATATTTTTCCAGTGGAAGTTATTCCTGATACAAAGAGTGTAAGGTAGATAAGACATAGAGAAGTCCAAATATGTTGCATAGTTCCACGTAGAGGTAGCGCAGAGCTTCAAAGGGAGTCCAAAATTCTACTGGGGAAGAGTCGAGATCTATTGTTGAAAGCTAGGGTGTGTGACTGGGAGGCCAGAGGGTCGAGTTTCTAGTGAGCAGGAGATCCAGAGGAGGTTCAAAGCAGTCCTAGTAGAAGTGACATAGTAACTTTGTGGGCAGACGTAAATATTGCGCAAAGAAAATGCAGGGAGCTCATCTCTAGTCAAATTAGTGTTGGATTTTTCTAGTGACAGTGTGAGATATTCTCACTATATCTTTTCCATATTTTTTTCTCTATATCATATTGCCAGTTTGGGCATCCAAATATTTGTATTCAAAAACTACTACATAATAATTAAAACCCTTAGTTGCTGCACCAGTTTTCCCGCATTGGGTTTTTCTGGGGACATTGTCCAAAAAAAACAATGTATATGTGTGTGATTATTTATTTCCTAATAAATATTTTGTTTTCATTGTATTTTTATGTTGTGAAGGATGCAATAGTATTTATTTCGATGTTTACTGCGTAACATCATAAATAACTTGATTCAAAATTAACAAGTATAAGGAATAACATTAGATTATTATAGTAGGGATTCCCATTGTGGAATTTTCACATAGTATCAGAGAGCGGGTGAAGCAGGAAGACTGTAGCAGGAAGAGCCCAATGTTGAGCAGAAGAGGTGGTTCGAAAAGACTCTGTAAGTAGCAGATCAAAATCTTAGAGGGATTGCACAAATTATTGTTAGGAGGGAAAAATTTCGTGGAAAAATCCTTCTCTAAGTGAATTGACAAAGAAGAACATTTTCCAGATCGATATTTTCTAGAGGCAGAGGGAGCAGTGCAACAGCTTCAATGCTGAGAAGATCTTTAACAGGGACGCAGTTTTTTGCAGCACTTTTTGAGACAAAAAAGAACTGAAAGAGGAAAGAGGAGTAAATATTGAGGGAATTTATTCCTTAAATAATTTCTATCCAAGGAATTTGATTTCTCACTACAGAGCAACAATAAACGAGAGCGTATCTACTTATTCTAGTAGGGAGTGTGTAGAGCCAATTAGCAGTTGTGCAGAGGAGAGAGGAGGCAGTTTGACATTTGTTTGGTGAGATGGAAACAACTGGGTTGAGAGATCAGGATTGGTTGGAGGGTGCTTCCAACTATCTGATCTAGAAGGAAAGGATCTCCTTCCTTCTAGATGAGCATGATCTTAAAAATATTATTGCAAATTTGGTAGTTGTCCCCACAGATCTAGATCCATTGAAAGATTACAAGAAGAATATGGTGAAGGCCAATAGGTTGCTCCTCGATAGAGTGATAGATCACATTGTATCTCACATAAAAGGAAAAGGCACAACCAAAGAAATGTGGGATGAATTTTCCATGTTATATTAAGGATCTTCCGAGCAATGGAAGATGTACTTGGAAGAGAAGATAATATCCACTAGGATGCATAAGGGGGAGTGCATATACCCCTTCCTTGCGAGGGTTCAGTATGTCTAGGATCTTGTGGAAGCTGTAGGGTCAGCACCTCAGGCTACAAAGTTTGTGATATTAGCCTTGAACAACGTCTGAGAAAAATTTCAAGTCACTCATCCAGAGCATTCTGGGTAGAGAAAATTTTTGGATTGGGAGAGGATGTAGGATGATCTCCAACCAGAAGAGATGAGGTGTGACTCAATGAAGAGAAAATTAGAAGGCAACAACAACAGTGGGAAAAAAGTAGATGTGAAAGAAGAGGAAAATGCAACTCTTGCATTGAATGGGCAGTGGGAGTAGCGTAGGTGAAAGAATGATATTTCGAAGATCAAGTGTTTCCGATGTGGTGAGATGGGCCACTTAGTTATCAGTCTCCTCTTTGGAAGAAGGAAAAGGAGAAGAACATGATCAACAATCTCCTACCGCAAAAATTGATAGGTTGTCCTCTAGATTAGAGGAGGATTTTTCTATGATTTCCCATATACTTCTATGGGAGAGGTGGGTTTATATGGTTTTGTAGCCTCAGAGAGCTACATGATGGGAAAGATCCTTGAGGAGCAACAATAGCAGGATGGACCAATGACAAATGGTGCAGTTGGATGCTAGAGTGATAGATGTAGTGGTTAGCAGTGTTTGGAATTGAGAAACGTAGATCAGATTTGGCAACAATGTAGTTGGCATAGTGCAGAGTCAATAACAATGCGGAGGCTAGAAATAATAAAAAATCGATGGATAGATGCATCAATCTGAACACAGTTGGTTTAGTTCATGGACATCTCTCAATTGTAACAAAAATGGGTGAGAGGGAGTTGCGGATGTTGTAGTGGCAACAACAACCGAGTTGTAGTGCAGTTGCAGTAGTGGAAAATAGCATGCAGGGTCAGTAGTAGGACAGATGTAGTGCAAAGAGAGCTACACAATAGTTGGTGGGTAGAAACATCCATACATCATCAACACAGTAGGGATGGTGCAGAAGTCAGAGTGATGCTTCAAGAGGTTATAATAGTTGAGCACATTCCTCTCTAAGAGGGAGTATTGATTTTTGTAGCATCGGATGTGATCTAGCCTTGAGATTTTTTAGAGAGGTTAAGACACATGCATTCCACAATATCCAGAAATTGTTTTTGGAAATTCCACTCGAAGAGGATTTAATTAAAATAATTAATCATTTTTAACGTATTCCTAAGTTTAAACTTTTGAAATGTGATTAATTAATGTGTATTAATTAGATTGAGTATGAATTTGGTAGATAAAGACATATATCAACTCCCAGTTAATCTTACCCTTTTATTGTGTTTTAATCTTGTCCGTTGACATGTCAATGAGAGATTATAAGAAGGAACTTGATGGGAATTTGGAAAACACATCGAGTGAGAGATCTAGAGATCGAATTATCAAGATAGAAGCACAATAGTTGTCGAAGAGATCGAGCTGATTTCTTATAGTGAGGGGTAGGGATAATTTTCCGATGGAACTTCTTCCTGATCCGGAGAGTGAAAGGAAGAGAAGGTAGAGATAAGTCTAGAGAGGTTGCGCAGCGCCACACAGAGCTTTAGAGGGAGTCCAAAATTCTGCTTGGGAACAATCGAGATCTAGTGCTGGAAGCCAGGGTGTGAGACCGAGGGGCCATAGGGTCGAGCTTCCAATGAGCATGATATCATGAGGAGGTGCAATGTAGTCCTAGCATTAGTGATGTAGTAAATACATTTACAGACGTAGAGACAGTGCCAAATTTTTCTAGTGACAGTGTAAGATATTATCACTATCTCTTTGCTAGATTTTTTTCTCTGTGTCCGATTGCTAGTTTGGGCATCCAAAGACTTGTATTGAGAAAATATTGCATAATAATTAAAACCCTCACCCGCTACACTGGTTTTCCCGCATTTGGTTTTTTTGGGAAAATTGTCCAAAAACAACAGTGTATATGTGTGTGTTTGGTTATTTCCTACTCAATATTTTATTTCTGCAATATTTTTATGTTGTAAAGGTTACAGTAGTATTTATTTCGATTTTTACTCTATAACACCATAAATAACTTGATTCATAATTAACAAGTAGAAAAAATAATATTAGATTGTTGCATTAGGGATCCCCATTGTGGAATTTTCACAAGCGGGAGCCAAAAGAACCTCATTTTAGATGAGGTCATGAAGCGGATGGGTCTAATGACCACAACACACTCGCATCCGTACACCATCTGGTGGCTTCACCAAGGATGAGATATTCGCGTTAGCGAGTAGTGCCGCCTCCCCTATAGTATCAAGCCCTTCATAGATGAGGTATTGTGTGATGTTTATCCTCTTGAACTTTGTGATGTATTATTAGGCCAACAATACTTGTGGAAGTGACATGATATGTATGAGTCTAGGCCTCACACTGTTACTATTACTTTGGGAAATAATTTTTACAGGATACCGGAGGTAGCACCACCTACCGCCATCTAGTTGATCACTGCAAAGCAATGCAGTAAGATCATTTCCCAAACCAAGATATTTTTTTCTTCTTATGATTCGCCCTAAGGGAAAGAAGAATATTGTGGCCATCGCCTCCAGAGAGGGCTCCTCCACGCGATAGAAATAGATGAAAAAGTAATGGAGAAGTACAAGGACATCTTCACCTCACTCGTAGAGGTGCCTCTACACTGTCAAGTCCAGAACTCCATCGATATGACCCCAGGCATGCCGCTACCCAATGGACCGATATATCGACACTCTATTCTATATAACGATGAAATCAAGAGGTAGATTCAGGAGCTTCTACAGAAATGGAAAATCAAGCCAAGTTCAGCACCTAGTGGGAGCCCGATCATGTTGGTACAGAAGAAGGATGGAAGTTGGAGACTCTTTATTGACTATCGAGAACTAAACAAGATCACTGTCCAGAATAGGTATCCGATCCCACATATTGATGACCTTCTAGACCGGCTTAATGGGGAAAAATATTTCATCAAGATTGACTTGAAGTCCGATAATCACTAGGTATCAATTAGACCCTTTGATGTGTGGAAGAATACCTTCAAATCCAAGGAGGGCCTTTTCGAATGGCTGGTCATGTCCTTCATGTTGAAAAATCCCCCCATAACCTTCTTGAGGATGATGGACGACATCTTGTGACCCTTCACCAACTCATTCATGGTGGTGTATTTGGATGACATCCTGATATTCAACCAGAGTTGGGAAGAGCACGTCCACCACATTCGACAAGTCCTCCAAACACTGCGGGAACACAAGTTGTTTGCCAATTTGGAGAAATGCACTTTTGGTATGACCCAGGTTCAATATCCAGGGTACATCATTGATAAGCAAGGTGTGCATGTGGACTCAGCCAAGATAAAATTCATTTATGAGTGGCCAACCCCAACCACTCTAATAGAGCTCTACAACCTTCTTGGTCTTGGAAACTTCTATTGCATGTTCGTGTTGGGGTTATCTCATGTCACTTGGCCTTTCAGTCAAGTTACCAAGGGAGGAGAGAAATCAAAGCTATTTTGGTCTGAATCCCAACATAAGGCATTTTTCGAGTTGAATCATTGTCTCTGCTCTCCACTATTTCTCACATTTCCAGACCTGCAACAACCATTTGATATTGAGAAAGATTCCTCCGACTATGCTACTGGTGTAGTTCTTACTCAACAGGGGCACCCAGTGGCATATTAGAGTGAGACACTTTTAGACACAGTCTGAAATTATCCCACCTATGAAAAAGAGATGTATTACATTATGTAGGCCTACCAATAATGGAAGCATTAGATTATGGGGAAGGAAACGAGCATCCACACAGACCACCGACCCTTGCAGTTCATACAGACACAAGGTAAGTTGCAAAAAGATCACCATAAAAAATGGTCCACAAACTTGCAATAGTTCAATTTAAACATTAAGTACAAGAAGGGAAGTACCAACAATGTTTCATGCCTCAACTGAATGTCAGTCATGTCGCTGACTACTATTCTTGACTCTTGTGGGAATGAGACTTCAGGTTAGCCGCATCTTGACAAGAGTGATCTAGAATTTGACAACACATACCAGACACTCTTGGAAAGAAAGTAAGTTCCAAAATTTCACCTCTAGGATGCATTGTTATGCCACCTGGGACACCTCTATGTTCCTTCAAGTGAATTTTCCAAGATGATTGGGGAGGCACACTATAGTCGGGTTGCTAGACATTTCGGGGTATAGAAAATAGTTGCAGTGTTGTAGAAGTATTTTTATTGGACAAATATTGATTGGATGTCGGGAAGTACATCAGATCTTGGACTGCTTGCGCCATTTCCAAACTGACCATCAAGAAGCAAGGGCTATACACTCCTATGCCTACTCCTAGTCAACCTTGGGAATCTATCTCCATGGATTACATGTTGGTCCATCCTTCTACTGAGCATGGAAATGACTGTGTTTTGGTGGTATCAATAGGTTATCTAAGATGTCCATTGTGGTGGTCTGCAAGAAGAGTATCATAATAGAAGCCACTATTAAGCTCTTCTTTGAATGAGTGTGGGTACACTTTGGCACAACAAGTTCCAAAGTAAAATTTGCTAAGGTCTTTGGTTGATGTTGGATACCAAGCTCACTAAGTCCAAAAATTTCCACCCCCAAACTGATGGCCAAATAGAGTTTTTTAACATATTATCATACATATTCTACGCATGTACAACTCAAATCATCCCTACACATTGGATGATAGCCTCAACTATGTCCAACATAGCTACAAAAAATCTCTCCATAGCTCAACTGGCCACAACCCCTATCAGGTGGGGTTGGGATTTAAATTACAGCTACTCAAGCAAATTCAGATCATGTCTAGTCCGAAGATGATAGGGATAAAAAATTAATTGAGCACATTCAACATATCCTCTAGCACATCCATGACATATTGGACAGAGCCAAAGCTAAGTACAAGCAACGACGTGATCAACATCAGGTGCCACACATGTTCCAGGTCAACGAAAAAGTTTGGTTGCATTTGTAGAAGGAGCTCCTTGTTGGGCACCATTGCAAGCTTCGCCTACCCTGATATGGGCCTTACACCATCACTAAGGCTATAATGGAAAATTATTTTGAGCTCAACATTCCACCATTGCTTGGTCTGCACCTAGTATTCAATGTGGTCTGCCTTCGACCATACTTTCCACCAATACTAGACACGTCAGACATTGCAGAACAACTCACACCAACAGATCTAAATTCAGACTACATGGAACATAAAAAATTGATCAGATCATGGACATGTAGATCAAGAAAAATAACCAGAAGTGGATTCAACTGTATCGGGTTGTCAAAGATGGCCAACTCCTGCACCAAGGCAAGTGGCTCACTAGGGACGAAGTTCAACAAAATTTTCCCCATCTCATGGAGGCACTAAACACAATGGGAACCATTGTTTTGCAAGGGGGGAGGACTGATCTAGGTGGATATTGGTTTCCATCCGCCTATTCCACTTGGACCCCCACCATTATTTCTTTTAGTTTTTTAGTTTCTTTAATGGTAGCACAATTTACTATTTTTGGCAGTTTTTTGGGTCTTGAGCTTTCAGAGCTGTTTTGAGGTCCTAAACGACATTTTTTGGGAAAAAAATTAAACGTAAGTCATTGAATCATGTTTTTTATTGAAAATTTTTTCCCTCAAATATATCTTTCTAAATAATTATCGTGTGCATCAAACAAATATCGTATGCCAAAGTTACGACCTCGGGAAATTAATGTACCAATTTACCTCAACGGGGCCCACCGTTTTGGCGATTCATCTATTAGGGTTAGGTTTTTGGATGTTTAGAGTTTTCCATTGCTTCTAAATAATAAATAGGCCTTTGAGCCTCAATTTAACACAATTCAAAGGCATGTAGCCGCCACGTCTCTTATTAGAGATAAGCTACCATCACCCGAGATAGTTTATTTCTATTATTATGTATGTAAGCATATTTTGGTTCTTTAATATTAATGAAATAAAAAATTATTTCTAATGCATGTCTATGTTTATGTTTATATCTATATTATATTGCATTCCTGCATAAGTCTGGATCAGTTAGTCTACGTTTTAAAATACCCCAAAATTGCTTGGAAATAACCAAAACCCACTTCCCTGCTTTTGCCAAAGAATTAATTTTCACCTAGCCTAGATGATTTATTTCAATAAGGCCTAATAACTATTTCTCGATGTTCATGTTTGATAATGAATGTATTTTCACTTCTATACAACCAGGGAAAGTAAAGAACGAGGTTGAGTCATTTCCTTCCTATTGGAGGTAGCTAACTAGAGCACACTAATAGAGAAGAAGTGTGTAACATTGTTTACCAAACAAAGGATGAACATATGTCGTTTTTCCTGACACTGCTATTGTTCATGTCCTGCCTGTCATTTTTCTTGTTCCCAAAATATACACAATCTCTACCTATAATTGTTCCTGTCTCCCAAATATACACAGTCTCTACCTATCGTTGTTCCTATTCCCCAAATCCACACAAATTCCTACTTGTCACTATTCCTATTCCCCAAATCTACACAATTCCTATTCTGCAATTCCTTTTAACGAAAATAGGGAAACATCAGAGAAATATATGTTGCAATCACTTGAACAATCCACATTGAAAAATCGCGATGCAACATAAAATATGTTGTAATCTGTGCAAAGCGCAAAAAACTTAAACAAATTGCACTGAAAACTCGTGATGTGCCTCAAAGATATATCATAATTTTTGCAATCAATTTGAACATTCTAAATTGCAAACTCATTATGCACCATAGAGATAAATCATAATTTGCGCTAGGGGAAATCAACTTGAACAATTAGCACAAAAAAAAAATCATGATGTGTCTTAGAGATATATCATAATTTGCACAAGGCACAATCAAGTTGAACAGTCTGCACTAAAAAATTACGACACGCTATAGGGTTATATCATAATATGCGCAAGGCACAACCCTACTTTGAAAAACATTCACTAAAAAAGTTGAGATGCACCACATAGTTATATCATAATATACCTCTCAGTGCATCACATTAAGGTATCTAATACTATCAAACTTCTTGGTGCACTAGCACCATCCACTATCTAGGCTGCACAAATGCAATGCGCTAGACTCCAAAAAGATGAACCTTAGAAACTATAAATTCCCACCAAAAGCCCTTAAAATATCGAGGGAAAAAGCCTTTGCATATTGGTGCTTCCATTTGACATGAGGAGGATATGGGTGATATCACATTAACAATAATTTTATTCATGTGTTCATTAAAATAATAATAAATACAACTATTCATATACATATACATGAGTATACTTTATTGTTTAAAAAAATGAAGAGAATAAAGGTGTAAAATTTCAAGTTTATAGCTTGATGTCATGGGTAATTAAATTTTTTGGCATTTTAGAAAGGTATAATTTGGCCATCTTAGAAATCTAAAAATGGTTGTATTGCCTATTGTAAAAATAGTTCTATTTTTTTTTACCCATAAGGTATAGAACAATTAGTGAATGGGCGCACTATTAAGGCACTCCTTGTGTGATGGTCACTAGTTTGAAAACCTGTGGGTGTCCCACCTACCAACTCTCAACTAGAGGTTATAATGGTTGTCGATTCCTCTAGCTACAAAAAAAAAAAAAAAGTAAATAATGTTTTATTTATTGTGCTCCAAGTAAACCTTATTCCAAACATGTAAAATCTGTTAGTGTCCTAACCTAATCTCCCTAATTTATATTAGCTAGGAGATAGTCAATTTTTATGTGGAACAATCCTTTTTAAATAAGGTGCATTATATAGTAGTGGATAATTATTTAATGTAAAAGGGTCCACTTTAGAAGGCACACTAGGTAGTTGGTACCCATTAGTAATGGGACCACAAGTAGTTAGGATATTTCTATAGAGAATTAATTTAAACAGAGAGAAATTTATGGAATGTTTGTCATGCTTTGTTGTATTTGGAGCCTTTTCTCAATCAAAGCTAATCCCATTTTAAGAGGAAAATGAAAGTTACTTTCCTTATTTTGATTATCATAATATAAGGGTATCATTAGCATATTTCACCTTATTATATATTGCATATACATTTTCTCAATTATATTCTCTCTATCTGGTTGTGTTTCGAGTTTAAGGTTTAAGGAACATTGCAAATGGTGTCAAATCTCTTTCCTGTGTCAACATGCGTCCATATTTTAAGAATGAATACATGTAGAAAATACATGTCATGTCACCTAGTTGGACACCTTTGTATCCTCCATTGGCACCCCTACAAGTATTACCACATCATATAACATCTATATACAAAACATCTTCCACATACCCTTGGGTATATCTTAATCCCTTTAAGCATGCCTAAAACTAGCATCCCATAAACCTATGGCCATCATGTTGCTAAACTACAATGTGAATATCACTCGGAGAGAACATTATTGCAATGTAGGGTGTTAGGTAATATATTTAAGGCCACAATCTATCGTATAAAATGGTGCTATGAAATATTTGACCAAATTTTATTGTTGGAAACCCTAAAATATATTAGAGAGATGTAACACTTGGCACTCCTATGTTCTTAGGACCATGCAAACCCTAGCTTCTACAATTGGGCAATTAAATTTGTACATCTTTGGTTTTAGAATAAATTTGGCAATTATGTTAGCACAAAAATATTTAGTAAGGAGTAGTACTCCTATGGTCTAGTTTGTATTAACATAATACTGAGAAGTCATGGCATGTTCCAGCATAAAAAGTCTCCATTCTAAGGGTGAATTATCTAGGAGGAGTTAGATGGTAAGTTGAAGGAAGGAGATTTGGAACTCGATTGGTAATACTGCCTCCTCTCGATGTACAAGGTGGAAAGGAGTGAACACGATGGAGGTATTAAAAAAGTTCTAGAGGTCCATAATGCAAGGAAGAGCATTAGCTGCTAATTGGTTTTGTGCTTATTTACTATTCTTTGAAGAAAGGTCTTAAGGACCTTGTTGATAACTTTCACTTTTCCATTCCCTTGAGGGTAATAAGATGATGAATATTGGTGCTTAAAACCTAAAATTGAATATAACTCTCACCAAGTTTCATTTTCTAAGTGTCAGTCATGGTTAGAGACCAATTCTTTCAGAACCCTAAATTGAGAATATCATGGTTAGAGAAGAAACAAGTTGTAGTAGCTTTAATGTTATTGAAGGTGGGCATGGCCTCAACCCTTTTGGTTAAGTAATAAAAAAACACAGTGATGTACTTATTTCTATTGAAGGAAGTTGGTTTACACTCCACAAATTATAGGGCCCATTTGGAGAAAATCCCATTGACGATAATGGGATGCAAAGGGGAAAGTTGAGCCCTTACCTTACGGGAAAATATTTGGAAATTGGGGTAGTGCTTGACTACCTCAATTCAGTTACTGAAGAGTGAAAAAATTAATTGGCATGCATGATTTTCTAGGCAGGGGCCTTCCTAAGAGGTGGACATGAAAATCACCTCTCTGACAAGCATTTAGCACTTGTTCAACTTCAACATGGGTGAGACAATGACACAAAGTGGTATCAACACTGCAAAAATAGAGATCATCACCTAGAAGAAGGTGTAAAGGGGATTGGTGATGAATATTGTCATAAATCATCCCCAGTTAGATGATGCACGCATTTATGAGCTTGTAAATATGTGAGGATGTTTCCATACCATGGGTCATTTGACGATATGGCGGACAAGTATTCGTCCAGGTCTTGTAGACCGGTGGGAAATTCATAGATGAACTTGAAAAGGGCCAAGCCTTTCTTAAATTTGGGTCTTAAAAATTCCAAGAAAAATTCCTTTAGGATAAAAATATAGCAGGTTTACTTACCATTGATGAACCGTCGACCCAATAATAAGGCCATGGGGTTGGAATTACTAACAACCTTGGTGATGTGTGTTAAGAAAAAATGACGTAACTTTTAAACAAAGAACAAAATGGCCAATGCCGAATTACCATCATGGGAATAAGACACTGAGGGTCCATTAAGGTTCTTAGTCACATGATATATGACATGTTTAGTCCCATTGACATCTTCTTATACTAGGACCTCAACTACTACATAGGTGGAAGCTGAGATGTACAAGAAAAAGTACTTCTAAACATTAGGTGGACTAATCAAAGGGGAAGAGGTAAGGGAACACTTAAGTGTATCAAAGGATTGTTGGGCTTGATCATCCCATTCAAATGGAATATCATATTGAAGAAGATGAAGAAACCCATGAGCGGTGATGGCGAAATTGGGAAAAAATATATGCAAAAAGTTGTATTTCCATTGAAGGTTCTACAACTGGCGTAAATTGCGAGGGGGGGCAGGGATCTCAACAATGGCTTGAAATTTGAGATGATCGATGGTAATGCTAGATTTGGACACTATGAAGCCAAAAATCCGACTTGCGTGAATGCAAAAAAAACACTTAAGAGGGTTAAGGCATATATTATACTTGCGACATCAAATGAATATTTTATGCAATTCTTCTAAGTGATGTGATTAATGTTTAGAACGAGCAATGAGATTGTTAAGGTCAATAAGAATAATGTGGGACAAGTCATGAAAGTAGTATGACATGGAATGCTGAAAAGTGGCTCCAACGTTCTTTAGTTTTAAAGGAATCACTCTATACACAAAGGTTCCCTAAGGACTAGTGAAAGAAGTTTTATGTTGATCTAAAAAGCGGATACTAAGATGATTGTGCCCTGAGAATCAATCCATAAAACATAGATACTTGTGACTTCCACATTCATTAATGATTTGGTCAAAAAAATTTGTAGGGTAATTTTATTTGGGACATGATTTATTTAGATCTTGAAAGTCCATGTAGACACATATGGTTCCTTGCTTCTTCAACATGGGAACCGAGTTGGAGTCCCAGGAGGTATGAGTGATGGGTTAAATGAATTCCACTTGTTTGAGCTTATCAATTTTAGAATTAATGGCATCACATTTGGTCAGGTGAATATGACTTTTATTTTGGCAGATTGGGATGGCATTTGACCAAGTGTTAATGAAGTGTTAAACAATGGTTGGATTGAGTCTAGGAATTTTAGAATATGACCAAGAAAATATATCTCAGAATTATTTGAATAATCCAGTGTAGGTGGAAAATTCTTTAGGTGTGCATTGTGCCCCTAGTGAGATGTATTCCTCAAATCTAGGTGTTAAATTTTAGCAAGAAAAGGCTTCATTTAAATCGTGCCTTAGTCAAATGAGGAAATTCGAATTTCAACTTCAACGAGATGATTTTTCAGGTAGTTAGCAAGAGTGGCATGGAAAAATAACTTAGTTAAGTCAGTCAATTCGAGTTTTTGGGCTAGAATTAGATTTGTGTGCAAGTTGGTGGCTAAGATCTAGCTATATAGAGGTGTTATATTTAGTGAAATGCATTTATCTGAAATCTAGTATAGAACAGAGACAACATGGGTTGAGTTGAGTAGTTGTAATTTTTTTAACTCACTGATCTCTTAGTTAACTAGTCAATTTACTAAAAATATCCCTAGCCATGCATGCAATTTAATTTTCCTAGTGAAGTGGAGGAAAATGACATAATTGTAATCATTATTGTATACTAGTGAGTGTATAGATTTTTCATGTAGCAAGTGATCCAGTTATTTTTGTATTTGTGCAAGGAAATAAAAGCTTCCCTATTCTTTAGGAGTATGAATTGCACAAGAAATGGGAGGACATAGGAGGCCTATTTTGGCTATGTTATGGCCAAAGTAGACTCAGGAGGAGATCAATATTTCAATTCAGGTTGAGCTTCAAACATTGAAGTTTTTGTTGTAATATATCATTGTTTTCATATGATATAATACAAACATAAGAGGGGTTTTCCCAGTTGGGTTCCTTAGTAAAAATCGCGTTCATTGTGATTGAATGATTGCAAGTGTTTCTATTGTATGTTTTCCCTTCCGTAGATTGAGTAAAGGAAATTTTTTTCTATTGTTTTCATTCTGAATTCATTAGCAACTACAATTTTCAATTTATTTCTACATGGTATCAAAGCTATTGAAGCTATATAGAAACCAGGTTCCTGATCAACTCTTAAAGAAATTTCGAATAACAGATTTGTGGTGTAGGTATTTCTTCAGTGAAGGAATAATGTCTTTCAATTGATTGAGGCTTGAGTATGCATTAGAGTGAACTTCAAATTTATGTTTCTGGAAATACAAAATTGAAGATGTGCTAGATGAAAATGGAGTACTAGAATACACAAAAAAAAATTCCAAAACCAACAACATCAGATGCACAATAACTGGTTCAGTGGAAGAAATATATTGCAAAATCCAAGAGGATTATCTTGGAGGGAGATAGAGACCATGTGGTTTCGAATTTGCATGGAAAGGAGACCGCTTTTGCAATGTGGAAAACTATCACATGAATTTTCAAAAGCAACAATAATGCCAAGAAGATGGCATTTATATATGAGCTCAGGAACATTCAAATGAATAAAAATAAAACTATTGTTCAATACCTATCCATATTCACTCAGGTGAGAGATGAAATTGGAGGAGTTGGAGAGGCTATGCCACCATCTAAACTTGCGAGCTTAGCAATCCTTGTTCTTCCAAAGTCCTGTAAAAAATATCATGATTCAGTTAATGGAAAAGACAATCTCCCATATTGGGAGAGACTTTGGTCTGACTTTGTGCAGAAGGATATTAGAAAAATCACTAGAGGTGGAGTCACATATACAATTTATGAGGAATAAAACTTTTCCTTAGCTGGAAAAGGAAATAAAGCCAAAGGAAATAAGGCCCAAAGCAAGGCATAATCTAGCTAGAATCATTGCAAGAAGAAAGACCTCAATAAATTTAAATGATTTCACTGCGATGAGTATGGACACCATGCAACCAAGTGTCCACACAAGAAATCCTATAATAATCTTGTAGCAAGAGCAAGAGGAGATGTTGTCACATCACAATTCGATTTGGGTTTGACCCTCATTGCTTACATGCCAAGTACTGTATGGGGTAGAGTATGGTACTTAGATTCTAGTGCTTCATTTCATATGACAATAAATAAGGATTTCTTTAACAACTTAGAGGAGAAGGATATACAATTACACATAGATATTGGAGATGATGGAAGGTATAGTACCAAAGGGATTGGAACAAGCACCTTTAATAGGGAGCCCAAATCCCATCTTCACCTAAAGAATGTAATGTATGTAGTTTTTCTGAAGAAAAATCTAGTTTCTGTAGTTGTACTTGAAGACAAAGGATATGATGTGGTGTTCATTAGAGCAAAGACATATCTGAAGCATGTTTCTACTGGACAAGTAAAATAAATTGGTGTTTGGGTTAAAAATCTCTACAAGCTAGAGGTGGATGCATGTGTTGGATTGAGTAGTAAGGAAGAACATGTTTGGGGCTGAGATTTTGGAGAGCTTTGACATGGAATAGGTGCATGGGACACCTACACCATGGAGCTGTGAAAATAATGCAATAGATCACCATTAAACTTCCAAAATGCACCCTTGATCAATTTGATGTTTGCAAGGGATGCAATCTTAGAAAATATGTTAAATCATCCTTCCAGGGCTGAGATAACAGAGATGGAGCTATCTTGGAGGGAGTTCACCCATATGTGTGTTGACCATTTTCAAGAGTCTTAACTTTAAAGCACAAGTATTATGTAATCTTCAAAGATGATTTTTCCCGCAAATGTTGGATCTATTTCATGAAGAAGAAAGATGAGGTTTATTCAAAGTTTTTTGAATTTAAATGCTTAGTTGAAAATGAGACTGGAAAGAAAATTAAATCCCTGAGAAGTGATAATGGAGGAGAGTATGTGTTTAATGCCTTAAAAAATTTATGTGCCAAGGAGGGTATTAGCTAGGATTTATTGCACCCCACAACCCACAAAAAAATGGGGTTGCAGAGAGGAAAAATAGAAGCATTATAGGATTTGCTAGAGAAATGTTGCATGATTAAGGATTGCCACTATCCTTGTCAGCAGAAGCTTGTAATACAACTGTTTATTTGTAAAACAAGAGCCCTCACAAAATTATTGGAATGATTATACTTAAATAGGCTTCCATTGGGAGGAAGCCAAATGTCTCCCACTTTCTCATTTTTTGATCCATAGTATATTATCATGTCTCCAAAGATAGTAGGAAAATGTTGGAGCCCACTGTAGAGAGGGGTATCTTTGTGGGCTATTATGAGACACCTCATATTTACCGGGTGTACATTCCCTCAATCAAGATGATTTTTATGAGGAGGTATGTGGGATTTGATGAGTATATATACATGAGGATCTCTCTAGAGTGATATTTGAGCATACCGCCATAGGAGGAGCTTATAACTATAAAGGAGGAGCCTCAGTTAGATCCACAAAGTCAGATCTTGCTCAAAGGCAAGAGGACATTCTAGGAGGATGATGTGGAGAAGCCACATGTGGAGGAGAAAAGAGTAGGACGAGTGGAAAAACCCACTCACACAGAGCCTTCCAAATAAGGGAGGAAGATGAATAGGATGGTTGACATGTTAATGCACGAATCTTAGGAGCAGTTTCAATCTTCTATCTCCTTGTGCAAATAGAGGAGATCACCAAACATATATACCAGATATATGGAACTCATGTTGGAGTTGATTGATTCTGAGCCATCTTCTTTTAAAGAGGATGTTTCCTAGAAGTTGTGCGTAGATGCCATGGTGGAGGAGTATGAATTCATCATGAAGAATGATGCTTGGGAGGTTGTTTGTATGCTAGCGGTCAAATCTATTATTGGCTCTATGTGGGTGTATACGGCAAAACATAAAATTGATGGCAGTGTTGAGAAGTACAAGTCCAGATTTGTAGGCAAAGGCTTTTCATAGGTGGAGGGGATTTATTAAAAGGATAAATTTTACCCTGTGGAAATATACTCATCTATCAAGACCACACTTGAATTGGTGACAGTTTGAGTGGAGGATCCACCAAATGGATGTTAAGACTATATTCCTCAATGGAGTGGTTGAGGAAGAGATCTACATTGAGAATCCTGAGGGGTTTGAGGAATTTAATAGGGAGACACATGTGTGTAGGATCAATAGATCCCTCTATGGTCTCAAGCAGGCACCTCGTGCTTGGTACACTTGCATATATTCTCATCTCAGTGTATTGGGCTTCAATAGGAGTGAATCATATTCCAATCTCTACTAAATTATGGTATATGGTAGCCTCATCATATTAGTTTTATATGTGGATGATTTGATACTGATAGGAGCCGACAAGTTGATCTAGTCTTGCAAGGAGTACCTTGCAAGAGATTTTTATATGAAGGATATGGGTTTGATGCACTACTTCCTTGTCTTGGAGGTGTGGTAAGGAGATGGAGAGATATTTTTTGGACAAGAAAAGTGCACCTTTGAAATCCTTCATAGATTCCATATGTAGGATTGAAAACCCATGGGCATTACTCTAGGTACTAACTGGAGGAAATATAATGCTTCTATAAGGGAGGCAGTAGATAGTACTATCTATAGACAGTTGGTGGGGTCCTTGATGTACTTGGTGAACACAAGGCCTGAATTTTTTTTTGTATTGAACCAACTTAGTCAGTTTATGGGGGAGCCTACCAAGCTTCACAGGAAAGCAACAAAACATGTTCTCAGATACCTCAGAGGCATAATATATATATTTTTTATGGTACATTCAGATTGATGGAATTAATCTATAAGTCTTCACAAATGCATATTAGGCAGGGTGTCCCTTAGATAAGAAGAACACATCGGGAGTAGTATTTAGTGTTGGATCAGCAATGATTTTTTGGTATAGCAGGAAACATATATATGTAGCACTCAAATCAGTAGAGGTTTAGTATATGACTGCTATTCAAGCAACATAAAAGTCTATTTGGATGAGGAAGATCCTGGTGGGTATCTTCAGTCAGGGGATGGAGCCTACATTGATCCACTGTGACAACATAGTTGTATAAAAATATCTGAAAATACAATGTTTCATGATAGGTCTAGGAATATAGCCATAAGGTACCATCACATGAGATATTGTGTTGAGAGGATGATTTTTATGCTACAATACATTCCTATAGAGGAGCAAAATGAAGACATTTTGACAAAGGCTTTGTCAAGAGGCAAGTTTGAGATCCACATGAGCAGGATTGGGGTTTGTAACACTCTCCTCCCACATCTACCCAAGTAATTGACCAACCAGGGTAAATGTGCGACAAGAGGCTACTATGACCTGATTCAAATCTCCATGTACAATTAAGGAAGTGGAACTGACAAAAAACATACAACCTTACCTTCTACACATGCAATAAAACCCCCAAGAGCCATCCAACCCATCCAGGTTACCAACCCCTGAGAAAAAATCAAATTTTGATACATTAGAGCCTCATTTGCTCCCTTAACATGAACATGCATGCGACTGGGACCCTATAGTCGCTCCCACAACAAGGCATGCCCGTGGCTGGGGACTTTTCTAGGTATTTTTGTGCCAACGACTCCAGATTCTGTGCCACTTTTTTAGGTCCAGGACTCAGGACACTACCCAGAACTCTATGAAAATTCAAGAAATGAAAAGTAACATAAAAAAAGAGATACATATGAAAATAATTGAACAAGAAATTTACAGGACCCCCAGTAGCCATGTCAGGCATTTCGTCAAACAAGTCACAAATATGCATTAAACAGGTTTAAACAACATTTCTGAGCATAGGGGTATCATATTTATCTGAGAATCTATAAGAAGCATTGATTCCTTATCAAAATAGATGCATTATCATCTATTAGGTCATAGATTCATTGTTCATTCGTTTATAAATCAAAACATGATGAGAACCATACATTTTCTATGTCATAAAACATATTCATAGACAACATATAAACAACAAAATACAAAAACCATAAATTCCACAGAAGCACCAATACATTTACACATTAAATACTAAGGAAGGGAACTATTATTAATGAATGCAAAAGCCAATCCTGTATGGGACTACGACGTTCCACCCGACCATATTTTGGCTGAGCCAAATATCTCTTCAGCTAATCATCCCTATGCCATATTCCAAGCATGAATATGGGACTCAAAACCAAAGAACTAACCAGAGACTCTTGAGGCTAAACCACCTCACCCTCATCAATAGAACCAAGCTTTACTTCAATCCTCACCAAATCACTAGGCCATAAACAAGCATGGATGCCACTGGATTTATCCACCTACACCATGAGGAATTTTCCCGTCTACTAGTCTCTAGGATTTACTGCAATCCGCAGTCTAATCCAGGGATCACTAGACCATAACTGAGACACTAGTATCTAGGCTTTACCGCAATCTACACTAGATCACTAGGCCCTAACCGAGACTCCACCATCCAAGCTTTACTGTATATCCCATCCCAGGATTACTAGGCCCAATGGAGAGCACCCACCTCTATGATTTACCGTATATCCTGCCATTCACCGGTTGAGGATTCCTAGGCTCACTAAGGCACACAATACCTGTATTTACCACAACCCACAGTTTGTTTCAGGGGTTACTAGGTCAGTGGATTTACCATAATCCAATGTCTAGTTCAGGGATTACTAGGCCATTTGTTCTTTCATTCAGAGATCCTCCTCACTCAATTTCGAATCCATCCGAAAATCCAGCTCAACCAAAAAATGAGAACCACATCACACCATGGCTATCCAGAAATGGAAAGGAAAGGTTGAAGAACACTGTCACACTTGGAAAAATCCATGCCAATGACAACAAGAGAACCAAGAACACACATGCATAACCATGCATGCAAAATCTAGCAAGAAAATCACACATGCATATCGATACCTGGAAGTAAACCTGTTGTAGCTATTTGATTTGGCTCTTGCTTGCTTGATCCTTGTTTCCTCTTTTCCTTCTTTGCCTTTCTTGATCCAATGTTGAAATGATCCAAGGAAAACTCTAAGTTTCCAAGAGTGTGTGAGAGAGAGAATAGAGAGAGAGCCCCAAAACTGAACTGACAAAAGGTACCAAATGATCCTCAAAATCCTTTTTACTAATGTTCCCTCTATTTTCTTCATTTTCCATTATTTTCCTTCATTTTCCTCCTCACATGCAACCTGTGACATTTCACCTTCATTTTCTCCTAATTTCCATTATTTCCATAAATGAGTTGCCAAAAATGCCATTTTTCCTTTCCAAATCCTTTGTCATTGCTTTGCCAATTTCCATAGCCATAATAAACCAAAATAACGCCCACACTGGGATGTTTTTCCCAACATTCATCTTGGAATATGTGTCCCATAACTGTGGTTATTATTTTTCCTTTATTAAATTTTATTACATGGAATTTTCACTAGGGCTATTATAGAACCCTCCTCCTTAGTGGAACAACGTCCTCGGTGTTCAATGAAACCTATAACCAACAAGGCTGCTGAAAGAAAAAAATATTTCCCATGGAGCTTTATAACTTAACTCATTGCAGTATTTACAAGGATCAACTCGCAGAGAAGAAAAAAAACATGACAACATAAAAACATGAAAACCATAATGACATGACACCCATACCGCTTATTGAAGATTTATAACACAACTCATGGAGGTATTTACATCCATATACATATGTACATATACCAAAACATCACATCAAAATATATACCAAAAACATATATCAAATAAATTCGCTCAACCAGTGAATAGAGAAGGATACATATCTCGTATCTGATCCGCCATTTCCCATGTAGCTTCATCAGACCCAAAGTGATTCCACTGCACTTTAACCTGCTTGGTTGCTCATTTCCACAGCACGATCACCTTTCTCTATAATATGCACTGAGGTTTCGGCTGGAATTCTCTGTCTGGATCCACCTGCAAAACAAGCCAGTCAATAACATGACCAACATATTTAACTTACTTCTTAAGAAATGACACATGGAAAACATCATGGAATTTCACTGTTGGAGGCAGGGTAAGTCGATAGGCTACTAGTCCAATCCTTTCAATCATATTGAAAAGACCACAAAACCGAGGTGCTATCTTGGCACACGAACCAATTTGTAAGGAGGTATTCTTCATCTTGATGCGCAAACACACCTATTCCCCAACCCGAAACTCCTTAAACAACCTATTATGATCTGCATAACTTTTATGCCTGTCCTCTGCTGCCTTTAAATTCTTCTTTATTACCTGCATCTCTTGTCCCATATCTACCAATATGTATGGTCCAATGAATACCTTTTTCACCGGGTCACTCCAACTGATGGCAGTATTACAACTCTGACCATACAATGCCTCAAACATACTCATCCTCATTGACTCCTTGTAAACATTGTTATAAGCAAACTCAACCAATGAAAGGTACTCTTCCCACTTTTTCTACTGATGCATCACGTACATCCTCAACATGTCCTCTAGAATCCTATTGACCCTCTCTGTCTATCCATATGTGTGCGGATGATAATATGTGTTTAAGGCCAACTATGTACTAAACCTGCAAACAACTCCTTCCAAAACTTGGAAATGAACTTTGCATCTCTATTTAACACAATATTCTTCATAACACCATGCAATATGACCACATCTTTGATGAAAACCTATGCCGAATCACTAGCTAAATAAGTAGTCTTCACTAGAATGAAGTGTGCTACCTTAGTGAACCTGTCCACCACAACCATGATGGAATCGTGCTGTCTAGATGCCTTCGACAAACCTGTGATAAAATTATCTCCCAATTCCACTCTGGAATCAAAATCAGTTGAAGTAGTCCACTTGGATGTTTACACTCTGGCTTTAACTGATGATAGTGTAAACATCTAGCCACAAAATATGCCACATTCATCTTTAGATTTAGCCAATAGTAGAACTTCTTTACTGTTGTCAATGTCATATGGTATCATATGTGACTTGAATATGGTTTCACATGAAATTACCTCATTATAATATTCTTGAGCTCAATATTGTTTGGCACATATATCCTTTCCCTGAATATGATTAAGCCATCCACTGAGAAATGATAGGCCACATCTTGTGCACCTGTACCATTACCTATACTTTGTTGTAACCTGTGACTAAGCTCTCTATACCTGTCATCATGTTGACCTACCTTTATAAACACCGGTCTCTAGGATTTAATTCAATCCACACCAGATCACTAGGCCCTAACCGAGACTCCACCCTCTAGGCTTTACCATATATCCCAACCTGGGATTCCTAGGCCCAATGGAGATCACCCACCTCTAGGATTTACTATATATCCAGCCATTCGCCAATCAAGGATTCCTAGGCGCACCGAGGCACACAATACCTAGCTTTACTGCAACCCATAATCCTATTAAGGGGTTACAAGGCCAGTTGCTTTTCCACAACCCACAATCTAGTTCAAGGATTATTAGGCCATGTGTTAGTTCATTCATAGATCCACATCACTTAGTTTCAACTCCATCCGGAAATCCAGCTCAACCAAAACATGAGAACCCCATCACACCATGGCTATCTGAAAATGGCAAGGCAAGGTTGAAGAACACTGTCACACCTGGAAAAACCCATGCCAATGACAACAAGAGAATCAAGAACACACATGCATAACCATGCATGCCAAATATAGCAAGGAAATCACACTTGCAAATTGATATCTGTAAGAAAACCCGTTGTAGCTGCTTGATCTTGCTCTTCCTTGCTTGATCATGGCTTCCTCTTTGCCTTATTTTCCTTGCTTGATCCAATGCTGAAATGCTCCAAGAAAAACTCTAAGTGTCCAAGAGTGAGAGAGAGAGAATAGAGAGAGAGAGCTCCAAAACTGATCTGATAAAATATACCAATTGATCGTCAAAATCCTTTTTATTAATGTGGCTTTTATTTTCTTCATTTTCCATTATTTTCCTTCATTATCCTCCTCACATGTAACCTGTGACATTTCACCTTCCTTTTCTCCTAATTTCAATTATTTTCATAAAAAAATTGCGAAAAAATCAATTTTCCTTTCCAAAGCTTTGCCATTTCCTTTTCCAATTTCCTTATCCAAAATAAACCAAATGAACACCCACACAAGGATGTTTTTACCAACATTAAGCTTGGAATAAGTGTCCCATAAACATGGTTATTATTTTTCATTTATTAAATTTTATTACATGGAATTTTCACCATGGTTGTTCAAAATCATTTTATTGCTAAGAGAGACTGTTAAATTATAGCAAGAAAAGACTTCATTTGACTTGTGCCTTAGTCAAATGAGGAAATTCGAATTTTCACTTCAACAGGATGAGTTCTCAGGCAGTTAGCAAGAGTGACAAGGCCAAATCACTTAGTTAAGTCAGCAAATTTGAGTTTGTGGGCTAGAAATAGAGTTGCGTGCAAGTTGGTGGCTAAGATATAGCTATCTAGAGGTGTTATATTTAGTGAAAGTCAGTTATCTTACCTCTAGTCTGGACTAGAATCAATATGAGTTCAATTGAGTTGTTGTAACTATTTCTAACTCAATTATCTCTCAGTTAACTAGTGAATTTACTAAAAGTAACCCTAGTCTTGCATGCAATTCGAATTGCCTATTGAAGTGGAGGAAAAAGGCACAATTGTAATCATTATTGTATACAAGTGAGTGTATGGAGTTTTCATGTAGCAGGTGAGCCATTTCTCTTGGTATTTTCACAAGGAAATAGGAGATTCCCTATTATTTATGAGCAAGAATTGCACAATGAAATAGGGGGAAGTAGGAGGCCTATTTTGGCTAAGTATTGGCCAGAGAAGACTCATGAGGAGATCAATGCTTCAAGCATTAAAGCTTCCATTGTAATATATCATTGTTCTCATCTAATATAATACAAACATAGGAGGGGTTTTTCCCATTTGGGTTCCCTAGTAACAATTGTGTTGATTGGGATTGAATGATTGCATATGTTTCTATTGCATGTTTTCCCTTCTGTAGATTGAGCAAAAGAAGTTTGTGGCTATTTTTTTCAGTCTGAATTCATTAGAAACTAAAAATTTCGATTTATTTATACACTATGTTTGGTAGATAAATTCACCTTTATGGTAGGTGAAATATTAGTCATATTACCCTCTTCAAAACATCAAGAGTGGGGATGGGGTTCTTGAACCAATCTACTTTACCATGAATAAATTCTTTTGATTCCACAACATATTGGTTAGATGGACTTGGTTGTTGAGGGAGAAAATAAGAGTTATAATTCATATCATCCCATGGATCATCTTGTGTGGCCATAAAATCCATCATGTCCTCATCAGTGTTAAAATTTGGCATCTCAAGGTTTAATTTCTCCTAGAAGAAATCATATATATCAGTTCTGTTGGAACCACCTATAATAAAATTTCATTTTTGACAATTCTAATATGACTTTCAAAAAATAGTAAGTCACATCTCAATTTGGAAGCGAATTTCCAAAAATAGAAAGTCATGTCTAAATGGTCAAGGAGGATTTCGACATATAGAATCCACTTTAAAATAAAATAAATCATGATTATGCAAGTCAAGAATAAATAATTTTACCCATACTAGTATTATTATTATTATGATACTATTATTTATAAAATAGTCTAAAGTCATTCACCTTTAATGGACTAATAAAATAAAATTATTTCATGGAATAAGTAAATTAAATTGAGAATTGTATACTTGGAAAATAAAACCTCTCTCTTGGAATAAAATATTAACCCCACACTTAAGAGAATGTAGCTCTCCTTCACGAATTCAATGTATGGAAAAAGTTTAACTCCTCCTCATTAAATTCACTTGTAACTCCCTCATTCAATTCAATTTATAACTCTCAACAAATATTCTCTCATGTATAAGTGTAACTCTCTCTCTCATTAATTCGAATTGTAACTCCTCAAGACAAGTGTACTTCTCTCTCTATTCTTGGGATGAGTTACAATTCCCATCAAGTAAGTGCTCCCTCATGGAATTTGAATCTCCTACTATTGGCTCAAGGCATGAACTCATTTTGTAACTCCTGCCCTTTCTCATCTATTTAAGCAAGGGAAAGTGAGAATTGAGAGTAGCATGTTCATTGTGAAGAAGGAGAGCTAGTGTTGAGTGTGTGAAAGAGAAGTGTGAGAGCAAGTGAAGAGTAAGAGAAAGGGAAGAGTTAGAGAAAGTGTGAAGGACAAGATTTGATCAAGAGAAGGAGATCTTCAAGCAAAGAGAAATAGCACTTCAACTGCAAGTTGATCAAACATTGGTGACTTTATTAATTCTCACTCTCTCTCTCTGCACTCTATTGAACAATTGAAAAAATCTAATAGAATAAGAATCATTTTGGTTTTCCCCTTGTGGGTTTTTCCTTGGTAATTGGACCTAACTCTCAGCGTCTTATATTTTTTCTTGGATGTCTTCATATGATTCTTAAGTTGATGTTCTATCT
The DNA here is from genome assembly GCA_034641835.2 of Pinus albicaulis. NCBI lineage: Eukaryota > Viridiplantae > Streptophyta > Pinopsida > Pinales > Pinaceae > Pinus > Pinus albicaulis. The sequence continues at coordinate 1,158,409,954 of CM076579.1, read as the reverse complement.
ACAATTACTGATCTGAAAATATTTGAAGAAGAAATTTGCACTCTAAGTAATTGCAACAACATATTACATTCAAATTTCTGCAAATTACATTCAATTTCATTCTATTTTCTGCAAATTACGTTCATTTTTCTGCAAAGTACATTGATATTTTTTCAAAGTACATTAAATTCCATTCAATTTTATGCAAATTACATTCAGTTTTCTTCAAATTACATTCAATTTTCTACATAAAACTTTCAAGTTTTTGCAAATAATTTTTAAATTTGTGCATAGAACTTTCAGAGTTTAACAATCGGTGTGGAAGACTCAAATATGGGACTAGAAAGGACTAGATGATGTATATGGTGAAGAGTTATCCTAATCATCATCATGAGAGACATGGTTCACATGCACAATGTGTATGGAGGGAGATTGGTGACTAGTGGATTGAAGTTCCACTCATGTTGAGACTGAAGTGACCTCAGAGATAAAAGGTGTTTCCGAAGGGTATAAAGTAATATACTCTAAGGGAGTCTGAATATTTTTATCCCATAGATGACGACAAATAAAGGACGTGTACAATATTTTCTACCATCCCCACATTAGGGGGCCCAATCACAATGATGGATTGATTGGTTCCTTTCCCCAATGAATAAGTGTTACTAGGGGTTGTAAGTAGAGGGGTGGAAGCTCCACTATGAGTGACATCCATCTCACAAAGAATGATGAGGGTATCATGAAAATTCCAGAGATGAGGGTAGTGATGTGAGTAATGTTTGTACATTTCACACAAAGCACAAAGGTGGTTTGTGCGTAATGCTTCGTTCGTATTAAATGACTTAGCCAAGATGACTTGTAGCTCAGGGACCTTTGGGTTTCTATGAAGTTCATCCAAGGTAATGAAACCATTTAAATAGGGGGAGAGTGGGACAATTATTGGTGATGTGGACGTAAAGGTCACACAAAGCACATGGTGGAGTAGGATTAGGTACCGAAGGTTGAGGGGAAACTATTATAATTTCACCCCTTTTTCTTGGCTTTACCCACCTTATTGGATGCTTTCATAACAAGAGAAAACTCTTGTTGAGGTTGCAATGGAATTGAAGTAACAAAGGGGGTCTTTGAAATAGGTTAGATGGGTGTCAAAGTCAAATATGGTTTGATATTGTCCATAGGCCGACCATATGTCCTCCCAAGATATTTTTTTCCCACAAGATGCTTCATCTCTCCCTATACACTAAATCATATATACGAATTTGTCCAAGCATGCTTCAAAGTGTTCAACCTTCTTATGGAGATATTTACCCATACTAACAAAACCCAAATCAGTAATAAAATTTCAAATATATATACAAGTAAACACAAACCTTTGAGGTTTTCAATCATTCTAATGCTACTTATATCAACATCAAGTTATCCATGTATAATCTGCTGGGAGCTTTCTTCTTACACTTCTTCAGTAACACCAAAAACAACCTCAGTAGTTTTATAGAAATATTTATTCTTTCTTTAAGGTATATATTATGATTTTCAAAATATTCCCTCCCTCTTAACTAGGGAGATATACCATTTATTTTATCTAAGGTTCCTCTCAACTTAGGGAAACAAAAAAATTCCTTCTTTTATAATATCATAGTAACTTCATCCTTTCAAGACTTCATTTTTTTCTTATGGAATCAAGGTGAACTTTGATTATCATCATTCTTATAGCTTCCTTCATCATGTGAACATCTTCATCATCTTGAAGATTATTGCCTTGAAATTTTTTAATAGCAAGTAAAACCAAATACAAATATATAGAAGCATGAAGTTAACTATATCAAAATCATGTCATTGTAGTGGAAGCATCAAAATATTAGACAACTCATACCTAAACCTGGTTAGGTTCATAATCAACAAGAGACACATCTAGACTTCAACTTATTGCAAGGGTTTTGTCATAAACTATAGCCTCTATCTTCAAAGCATTAATTACATAAAAATCCAATCATAGTATTATACATCTAAGGTTTCAACAATATTCCTTTTAGAGTTACATGTCAGAATTTACTAGGGTTTGTTTCAAACCCTAGACTTTATCATCAAAACTAAATCATGCCAGTAATCGAAAATAATATCATCATGTCCTAGAATATCAATTTATATTATGGTTTTGTTATAAACCCTAGATTTCACAAACTAAAACATGAGTATCAACAATTAAGTTAGCATAGTCACATATATGTATCTAAGATTTCACATCAATATCTAATAGATAAACCCAATACACAAACATCAATACATCAAAGTTAGATATACAACAATTTTGACCAGACTATGGTTTCGATCAAATAGACGAATATACACCTAGGGTTTCATTCCTAGGATCTTACTATAACTATTACAAGGGTTTTACTTATAAAACCTAAAGATATACAGTTTCATTAACAAGCCCTAATGGACTAGGGCTTGTACCATGACATTATCAAAACCCTAAACTTCATAAGAATATGATATTTTTTTAGTCTTTATCAACAACCCCCGAGTAAATTAGGGTTTCATTATACGATATTTACATACCCTTAGCATTAAGAGGCTAGGGTTTTACAATGAAACCTAAAGATTTGGGTTTCACAAAAACTACAGAAGATAGTATAATGAGAGTAGATTCAATATAATGATTAATCACCCTAACAATAATATTTAAGATTCAAAATCCTAGACATAACGATGTCAATAATGTAAAGCTTATTTCAAAAGAGAATGAACATACCTTTTTTATGAAGAGAACCTTGTAACAAAACTTGTAGTTTAAGACATACCTTGAGATGTTCTTTAACAAACCTTGAAGGACTTTAGTTCCATAAGGTATTCCTCTGCAACATGTATTCTTTCATGATTCAAGTAATTCCTTTGAAGTCTCCTCCATAACCTTTATGTATTCTACAAGCTTTCATAACCAAGGAAAATATAAATAAAATGTTATTAGAATACAATACAAACAAATATTAATGTGAGGAGGAAAACAAGCAAGAAAGGATGAAACAAAGAACAAAATAATTATATTTTGGTAAAATGATGGAGGGTCCCTCTTAATTCAATATTTCTTGAGGGATACCTACAACTTATCAAAATAATTCAAAAATGTTGTAACAAGACATATTAGACCTACAAACTCTAGAAATCAAAACGTAAATGAAACCAATACAAAAATTAGAATAGAAGACTAATAAGGATATGTGAGAGAGGACTTAAGTCTTTGATTTCTGATTCTTTAGTATTGTTATTCTTAGTTTGAGCTTTATCAGTAACATTTACTTGTTCCCTATCTTTCTTCTTATTCCTTGGATTCTTAGGACATTGATTTTTGTAATGACCCATTTTATGATAATAACTTGGATGGGTCAACTTTCTTCTTTAGTCCTTTGAATTTCTTGAAGGTTCCTTTATTATTATGATGAGAAGAATAAACATTAGAGGTGTTGTCTTCTTCATCCCCATTCTTGTTGTTTACTAATGATATTCTGGCTTCTTCTTGACTGCGTGCATTCCACATTTGTTCGAAGGTTGGTGTATCCTTCCAACTGCTAATTCTTGATGCAAAATCACTCCAATATTTTGGTAGACCTAGAAGAGCACCAATTACAATGCATTTTTATAGTACAACCTCGTCTATTTATTGGATTTCATATCTTACTCTAGATATCCTTACAAAATATGTTGACACAATATCATCTTTTGTCATCCTTATTGTCCTTAGTACATTCTTGAGGCTATATATTTGACCAATGTTCTTGATGGTGAATAACTTGGAAAGATCTTCATAAATTTCTTGAGAAAAGTCTATGTTGGATATGTATGGAATTAGGTTGTCCTTTACTCTATCAAATATTAAATTGATGGCTAAGATTTCGGCTTCTCTGAACTTCGCCTTCTCTACACCATCTGTAGGCTTATTGAATTTTCCCTAAGCAAGGTCCAAAAAATTGTGCTTAGCGAGGATAATATCTATCCTATTTCTCCATGCCCTGTAGTTGGAGCCTTCCTTCTAGCTTGCTTTCTCCATTTATTGAAGTTGACATAGTTCCTATAGATACTAGGCTTCTATTCTTATATAATCCTTTTCCTTAAGGACCTTCCTTTGATCCCCTTTTTTTTCAATAGATCTTCAAGCTGCCTTTTTTTTCCTTCTTCACCTTAAATTTGATACTGCGTTATAATATCAGAAAGGCAGAAAGATTTTATTCTGTTGATAATTACTTGTGATATTTTTTTGTTATTAATAACTTTGTTATGTTCTTATTTTATCTTTGATTCATAAAGAAATTATATATAAAAAAACATGAAGATTAATGACACCAGATGTACGCACTCATCCAAGTCTAAAAGTACTCTATAGGGGAAAACCCAGTCAAACTCTTCCACTAGAAAATTTGAGTTGAGATGGACCAGGAACTTAGACCAAAAGACCTTCCTGCTCGACCAAGTCAACCCTAAAACTGTTCTTCCAACCTTCAAAGATCAATTGCAACAATACTGCATCAAAACTACTTCAATACTGCATCAATACTACACCAATACTGCCAATACTGCACCAATACTGCATCAGGGACAAATTTTCAACCCTACTGCATCAAAATTTCGACTCAACTTCAAGACTAGAACTTCGACCCTCCTGCAAATTCAGTTCCTTTGCGCGTGTGAGACAAAGAGAGAAAATTTCGCCTTCATGAGCTAGATAAAGAATTCCTTCTCCTTCGCTATCTCTTTCCTCCTTCTTCCTTGAATTTCACACTTTTTACTCCTTCTAGCTTCTGCAATTCAAACTTGTGAAAGATGTGCTTCCAAATGAGTAGAGTTGCTCCAATATTTGGTGAGTCTACAAGGTCGAATTCCCTTGTTGAGGCCGACTTGTCCTTTCTTGAGGCTGACTTGGTGGAGGAGGATTAGAAGACCTAATTTACAATAAAATAAATTTATTTCTTGACAGACGAAGCCCAGGAAGTGTCTTTTACATTATGACATAGAAAAGGACACTTGACATAAAACCTAGAAGCCTACAATGGAGGATTTGACCTAAGAACCATTGACCCAAGCATGAAATCCATGCTTTAATAAGTCAATTTCATTAATAATAAATTTCCCTTTTCTTTCTTTCGACAAATACATTACATCATGACTCAAATACAATTATGAAGACCGACACTAGTTACATTCTTCAATAGAACATACTTTCTTCATGGCGTACATGAAACTACATCCTAACAAGATGTTATAGTCTAAAGTGGTGTTAGTTAGATTCTAAAGCGGTGTCAATAACCTCAACGTCAATCAATACTTTCTTTCCGATTAACTTGATATGGAAATTTTAATACAAGCCTATTGGTTGCGAAGGATGACCATCATATGCTCTAAGACTGTGTTGTATCCGTTTCTCGTAGGAAATCCTTGGCTGCAAAAACTATGCTAAGAAATGAACTCGACCAATATTTAGATTCAAGCTGGCCCATGAACCAAAGGGAGCTCCCTCAATAGTTATGAGGCCTTGTTGAACATTGTTCACTGTCAATGGACAACAAACTATGAAGCACAATGGAAAAATTTATGATTTAATTTGGGTGGTTGCCGATGATTACCAATCCATGTTCATGAATAAATACCCCTCTTGCAAAGTCCTTGGTTGAAGTGTTAGCATCCATTTTATCAAAATAAGATGATTTTTTTAAAGAATTTGACATAAGAATATAAGGAGATTCCTGATAATTAAGCAGTCATACTGAATACTTAATTAATCAGGAAAATTTGGATGCATGTAGAAGACTTCTACATCCAAAGAAAGCACATTCAGGAGGATGACAAAAGGCAAAAATTAAAAAATGTATAGGAACTATCTTAGACAAACAGTCCAATAAACTAATCTCTTTAAATGATTATAAATTTGAAGGGGATCTCAGAGAGATTGATACTCAATCTATTATTAGCCAAAATGTCCTATGGTACCTTGAACATGTGTAGAAAAAGAGTATGAAAGTGCTCCAAAAACAACAGGAAATACAATTTCTGTCAAGGATTGGAGCTTGGAAGGCTTCAATTAGGATTTATGAAAAAAGAAAAAAATTAAAAAGCTGAAATGTTTTGGCATCAAAAGCCAACCCTTGTTTATTACAAATAAAGCAATATATAGACTAAATCTCTCCTAAATTGTTACAATAATTCTGGAATACAATCCCGAATCAATAACTAAAAATAAAATAAAATCTCTAATTTAGTTGCTGGAAACATTGAACTGTTTGCAAGTATTGTGCCTTGAAATTTGAAATTGGTTCACTCATTGCTTGAAATCTGCAAAATGATCCTCAATCTGCTGATCTTTTGTTACTAGGTGTCTTAAACTTCTGATTTATTGTGTGAAGATATTGATTCTAATCTTTTTAATAAATGATGCTATTTTTCATCTAAAATTTAAGCCTTTAAATCTTTTCCTAGAAACCTTGAAACTAACTCCCTAATTTTGATCTCTATAAAAATCTAATTCCCTTTCATGAATACCTGTCTGTTACCCTTTCAATTCTCATTTCTCGCTCATCTTCAGTCACTCTTGAATTACCCCGAATAACTGAACTATTACCCTAGAAAAAAGCATATTATCCTCAATTATAGGCCTATCATCTGAATTTTGAGGCTTTAGTGGTTCACTGTCTGTTCCCATGGTATGAGTTTATTCTAGCTCATCTTCATCTAGATTCCCCCTTTTAATTTTAGAACCTGAGTGAAGGGTGAACCTAAAATTAACTGATTTAAAACCTATGATTTATGATTAACAATGGAGGAGCCTACCATACAAATTTCTAAAACATGGTTTCTTAAAGCTTTCGTATCCTTTAGTTTCGTTTTCTCCAAAAATTACATGCTGACTTAACAGAATGCTCAATTTTATCAAACTGAAGAAAATGATTAAGTGATTGGTTATCGTCTAGGATCTCATAACTCTGTTCATGCACCTTATGTTATGAGTGCTTATTATCAGGTATAAAATTTGTATCAAAGGCATCTTTGTATCCATATTTAATATTTTATGGATCACTTTGACTTATAGGCATGCTGGAGAGTATTTTCATTGTCTCCCAACATGACATCAAATCACTAGCAGTACAGTCTTGGAAATGAATATAAATACTTCAAGATAATGAACACAAGCAAGCCCAAATATTTTGAATTCATATTTCTTTATCAACATGTGATATTCACAAAGAGTTCGTTTGCATAAACAAGCTCTAGTACAATGCCCCATCTGTGGAAACTGTAATGCCAGTAATTTCTTGGGAAGAAAATGGTAAAAAAATACCACTCTAAATGAATTCTATTAACATGAATCCCAATATATCCTAACATGATTGAAACACAACCATCTTTCAACTTTTTATAAAACATAGTAAAATACAACCACCAGAATGAACCCTGTGGTACCATAGAGAGAACACATTATACCTGTAAAATTGAACAACCGAAAAGAAGTTCCAAGTGTATCTTGCCATGAAATGGGATGATGTATGAGATAGTGCAGGTATGTGGTTAAGTATCCATACAAGTGACTCCACCAATTGATTTTTTAAAACCAATATAATAAAAAGAGTTTTTATATGTTTTTTTCAATGATAGGCTTTCCAATCATAGTTGGAGTGAAAAAAGATCTCCAGAATGAAACTGAAAACTGACCACACATAATTCCTGCAAGGTCAAACAATGGATTGGGTACTGATGCAAGGATCAATATCCCACCTGCTCCGGGTATTAAAAAATGGCCAAATCAAATAACTTCAGCCAATTTCAGAAATAATCTTCTTACAATCTCTCCCAAATATAGTCCCAAGATCATATTTTCAAAGATATGATTGATGGGATTTATACTTTCAGCATCAAGAGCTTTATCAAATTATGTTACTGGGAAATTAGAAGACCAAAAGTCCCCCCACTTTGTGTTGATAACCATATAGTGAGATTTTGGAAGATAGCCTTGACATTTTGGGATTGCATCTGCACATTGCACATAATAGGCATTTGTACCAGTGTCCAATATAACAACAACCATAATATCCTCATCCCGATATCTTCCTCCAGCCGTCCCCACTGTATCATTGACCAGGGCAGAGACATGCATGTCCAGACTTCGTATTTTCAAGGCCTCCTTTAAGGCTACCACCACATACTTTCCAACCATTTATGAGATAAAAAATCCATTTCTTCATTTGATTAGTGTTCCAGAGGCAATTGATGTTTGTTACACTGGGAAAGAGAAAGTGAAACTTAGCTCCCTTTGTCGGCCAGGTTCTAGACAAAAGTTTTTCCTTCACTTGCGATGAATTTTCTAGTTCTGAAGCAATGTAATCAAACAATTCCCTTTCTGTTCCAACCATCAAATTTATAGGAATAGTAACTTCTATCAACTCTTTATCAATTACTCGTCCTTCCTTGCCTCCACCACCTCTCTGAGTCTGGAGATCAAGGTCGAACACTGCCTTTCCACTTCCTTCATAATGCCCTCTGCTTGCTCCCAGTGCATTGTCTAGGTGCTTAAACACGCATCCCCTAAGTCTCCCTTCTCAGTCCTCGTATAACACATCAATGGAAAAACGCAGCGATTAGAAGAAAAAGCAGTAGTGGCTTTGAGGATAAATGCATGGACATACTTTGGATCCTGAAAAATCATCCTGTAGCTTCCACGTTTATATACAGTAGAAAAATATCTTAGAGACAAATATGGGATTTTATGGAAAGTTTTGTCTGATAAAACATGAGTTGGATTAAAATCAGCGCAAGAAAGCACCATAGTGGTTGGCTGGGATAACGAGGAAAAAGGGGAAGGAAATATACAATAGGGTAAGTCAGTCTTTCATATTTGGATTTGGATATGTAATACGACCCCATAACATCTGCAACTATATGGTTGGGCGATCTGGGGTCCATTGCTTCAATACACAGACATGCATATGCATGCATGTAGACAGAACTACATGACCACACCTTCTTCATTCTGGGATCAATATTTATAAGAAAAGGAGGAAAAATTCTAAAGAGTTAGTTAAAATCAGCAACAGGAAGATCTTTAATGAATACTTGAAATTGTGGAACAGTTAAGTGCACAGGTAGACATTTGGATTTGAGGGTCTTTGTTATATTTTCAATGGCAAAGAGAGCATTAGGTCCGAAAGAACAACCAAGGTCTGTAATGCAAAAATTTTCGCATTCTATCATTAACTTCATGGCTTCCTCCAACACAGGCTGCACAATTTGTAATACGCTTGTCTGGCGAAAAGTGGATTTTGAGCATAGCTGGATTCTCCAAGTCCAACGTTCATATGAAAATATTTCTGCATCTTCAAGTCAATCCCCATTCTCGTTGTAATCACAGAGAAACCAAGAGACTTGTTTTACTGAAACCATAAGCTAATTTCAGAGGGGGGTGCTGCTGGTTAGCAGTTTTCAACTAGGTGGGACCGAAATGCTCCAAATGATGCCACATAATCATAGGTGGTTTTCTCAAAACCAGAATTCGGACCCCCCAGCTGCTAAAGCTCGGATGACCTTGCGGGGTCCGAAATGGAATGAAAACCACTGATTTCGTATTGACAATCCTCGCCATTAAAAACTGCCCGGACGTTATCCTTGCCCTTCTTCATCTTGGCGCTTGTTGTTTGACCTTTGACTTGCATGGCCAATTAGTGAACACTACCTTTGTATTAGGCTCAACCTTAATTTATTATTACTATTATTATTTATAAAATAAATTTAATTTTAAATAAATATTTTCATAAAAATATACAATTATATTTTTATAAAAATGAAATTGTTTTAAAATTAAAATTATTATTATAATAAAAAATAAAATAAATAATCCATTCAAAAGCATAAATAAGTATCTGTCTAGGCATTTATCCAAGAAGGAAATTTTCATTTCTATAAAAAATTTGTAATTTTCTTTGGTGTAAGAAATAGCTACAACATTGTCTCCAACTAGGGACTGCCTCTCCCTGTGGGACACAGAGAACTAGTAGATAACTGCCTTAAGTGTTGGGCATGGATTCATAACATAAACCTATGACCTGAAGCTGCAATATAATCCAACTTATACTCCCAACTAAAATGCTACAATCTTGTGACCTGCTTCAAATCCATTTCTGAAAGCATGTTTCAAACTCAAAGTTGAAATGAACTAAAATTTGAAAATCAAATTTATTTACAGATTTCTCCATTTTCAATAATAGTGATTTGACATGAGCATTTTTTTCTATATTCATGTATTCAAGAAGATGAGATATAGGTATTGACACAAGCTCTGCATGCCACTGAAAATAGTTGCTAATTGAATAATGTTCATCCCAATTGAATGATGACAAACAACATCATAGCACTTTAGAATCTCGCCTTTTATATCGGTTGTCAACGTAGCTCATTGTTACCATCCAATTCTCTTCACGATCCTTTGGTTCACCTACAATTGTTTCAACTTTGGATTAGCTATGCGATGTTCGATAAATGATCTTCAAAGCTTCATTAAAATGGTTTAATCACTGACTTGGTGCCCATACGTTTAAGTGTTTCGTGGTACATCAAATTTTCAAGGATGCTGCAACTAAACATTAGATACTTGAGAACATAAAATTTTCCATCTATATGTTGTGCAAACATTAAAGGGTTTATAGTTGAGAATCTGTCAATATCTAGGCTTCCAAATTAATTTGAGTAATATTTTCTATTTCTATTTTTTGTCATTTATAATACTCTCAACAACACCTCTTTTATTGTCAAATAGTGATGTAGAAGAAAATTGAATGATGATGTCCAACCTAGATACACTTTCTTCCAAGACAATTGATGTAAGTATGCCATCAAATAGATGACCAATGTAAACAAGATTACCTATATGCATCCTTTGTCCATTGCTGACTATTCCCAACAGAAAAATATATATCTTGAAACAATTAGGAAAATCTCAGCAATACCTCCAACACCATTGCTTAAAAATAATTACTCATTCACTGCCTACCAACTGCTTAAAATGAAACAATCCTTATGCTGCAAATTGTTGGGCATGGAGTTCGTGGTCACACATATTAAAGAATTTTGCATATATGAGCAAACCTGTAACCTATGACTCATATGCTTATAAGTAGCATGCCAAAAACAGTAACCAGTTCAAAATGAAACAATCCAAAAACTACACACCAACCACTAATCTACTCACTCCCACTGTAGTCAACTGCAAGCATATTTATTAAGTGTAATTTGAATTCTAGTGCAGCCATGTGAGGATTGGATTGACTGGCAGATCACCTTGCATGCAACTGAAAATTTGAAAAATATTTGCAATTTGAAACCCAAATTCCATAGGAAACAAATACTTACATGTGAAGTTTAAAAGATGCATCGTCCATGGAAATCTTAGACTTCTGATCATGGATGAGTGGAAAAAAAATATACTTCTGACTGCAACTATCAATGAGCCTTGCACAAACATAGCAGTAACAACAACTGATTTCTCGAAACCTTAGAATCGGTAACCCAGTGGAATCGCCATAGAGACAAAGTGGGGTCGCCAAGTGAAGGAGTTTCAAACAATATCAAATTCCTAATCCTTGTTCATTATTAAGGAATATATCTAATATTTATCATTTTCAGGGGAAAGATATATTCGTTACTTTGCTCTTAGAAGCGGTGCCAAATTTTGTATCCGTTTCTCGCAGGCAGTCCTTGGCTGCAAAAAATATGCTGAGAAACCAACTAGACCAATATTTGGATTCAAGCTGGCTCTTGAACCAAAGGGGACTCCCTCAATAGTTCTGAGACCTTGTTTGAGGCTATTCATTGTCACTGGACAACAGCTTATGAAGCAAAATGGCCAAATTTATGATTTAATTTGGGTGGTTGCTGATGATTACCAATCCCTATTCATGAATAAATACCCCTCTTGCAGAGTCCTTGGTTAAAATGTCAACATCTAGTTTGAAAAAATAACATGATTTTTTAAAACAATCTGACAAAAGAATATAAGGAGATTCCTGATCATTAAGCAGTCATACTAAATACTTAATTAATCAGGAAAATTTGGATGCGTGTAGAAGACTTCTACAACCAAACAAAACACATTGAGGAGGATGACAAAAGGCAACAATTAAAAAATACAGAGGAGCTATCTTAGACAAATAGTCCAATAAACTAATCTCTTTAAATGATTATAACTTTGTAGGGGATTTCAGATAAATTGATAGTAAATCTATTCTTCCCCATGATCTCCTATGGTACCTTGAACATGTGCAAAAAAAGAGTATGGAAGTACTGGAAAAACAACATGAAACAAAATTTCTGTCAAGGGCTGGAGCTTGTAAGGCTTCAGTTAAGATTTCTAAAAAAAAAAGTTTTAAAACGCTGAAAGGTTTTGGCATCAAAAGCCAACCCTTGTTTATTACAAACAAAACAACATATAGAATAAATATCTCTTAAACTGTTACAATAATTTTGGAATAAAATACCAAATCAATAACTAAAAAAAAAAAATATCTCTAATTTATTTGCTCGAAACATTGAATTGTTTGCAAGTATTGTGCATTGAAATTTGGAGTTGGTTCAATGAATGCTTGAAATATGCAAAATTATCCCTAATCTGATGGTCTTTTGCTACTAGGTGTCTTAAACGTCTGATGTATTTCCTAAAGGTATTGATTCTAATATTTTTAATAGAAGATGCTATTTGTCATCTAAAATTTAAGCCTTTTAATTCTTTTCCTAGAAACCTTGAAACTAACTCCTTGATTTTGATCTCTAGAAAAATCTAATTCCCTTTCATGAATATCTGTCTCTTACCCTTTCAGTTCTCATCTTTAGTAACTCTTGAATTACCATGCTCAAACAAAATATTCTCCTTGTTAATAACATGTACAACACTCCTAGCCAAAAGCATATTATCCTCAGTTATAGGACTATCATTTGAATTTTTAGGCTTAAGTGGTTCACTGCCTGATCCCATGGTTTGAGTTTTTTCTAGCTAATCTTTATCTAGATTCCCCCTTTTAATTTTGGAACCTGAGTGAAGGGTGAACCTAAAATTCATGGATTTAAGACCTCTAATTTGTGGTTAACAATGGAGAAGCTTCCATTTCAACTGTTTGAAACACATTTTCTTAAAGTTGTTGTGTCCTTTAGTTGCATTTTCTCAAAAAATTACCTGCCGACTTAACATAATGCTCAATTTTATCAAACTGAAGAAAATTATCAAGTGATTGGTTCTCCTCCGGGATCTCATAACTATTTTCATGCAACTAATGTTCTAAGTTCTTATTATCAGGCATAAAATTTGTATCAAAGACATCTTTGTCTCCATCTTTAATCTTTTGTGGATCACCTGGACTTACAGGTATGTTGGAGAGTCATTGCCTTGTCTCCCAACATGACATCAAATCACTAGCAGTACATTCTTGGAAATGAATATAAATACTTCAAGATAGTGAACACAAGCAAGCCCAAATATTCTGAATTCATATTTCTTTACCAACATGTGATATTCACAAAGAGATCGTCTGCATAAACAAGCTCTAGTACAATGCCCTATCTTAGGAAAATTGTAATGCAAGTAATTTCCTGGGAAGAAAATGATAAGAAGATACCAATCTAAATGAATTCTATAAACATGAATCCCAATATATCCTAACATGATCGAAACGCAACTATATTTCAACTTTTTATACAACATAGTGAAATAAAACCACCAGAATGAACCCTCTGGTGCCATAGAGACAACCTCTTATACCTGTAAAATTCAACAACTGAAAAGGAGTTCCAAGGTGTATCTTGCCATGAAATGGGATGATGTATGAGATAGTGCAGGCATGTGGTTAAATATCCATACAAGCCACTCCATCAATTTATTGTTGCAAACGAGTTTGTATATGGTTTTTTTAATGAAAGTCTTTCCAACCATAGTAGAGTGAAAAAATATCTCCAGAACGAAACTGAAAACTGACCACACATAATGCCTGCAAAGTCAAACAATGGATTGGGTACCGATGCAAGGATAAATATGCCACATGTTCCAAGTACTTAAATTTTCATAAGCAAATAAATTCAGCCAACCTCAACAATAATATTCTTACAATCTCTCCCAAATATATACCCGAGATCAACTTTTCAAAAATATGGTTGCTAGGATTTATACTTTTAGTATTAAGAGATTTATCAAATTCTGTTTCTAGGAAATGAGAAGACCAAAAGTTCCCCCACTCTATGTTGATAACCATATAACCATATTTTGGAAGATGGCCTTGACATTTCGAGATTGCATCTTCATGTTCCACATAATAGGAATTTGTACCAATGTCCAATATAACAACAACCATAATGTCCTCATCCTGATATCATCCTCTAGCTAACTTCCCCACTGTAGCATTGACTAGGGCAGAGACATGCATGTCCAGACTTCGCCTTTTCAAGGCTTCCTTTAAGGCTACCACCACATCCTTTCCAATTATTTATGAGACAGAAAACCCCTTGCTCCATTTGATTAGTGTGCGAGAGGCAATTGCTGTTTGTTGCATTGGGAAAGAGAAAGTGAAACCAAGCTCCCTTTGTCGATTAGGTTCTAGAAAAAAGTTTTTTCCTTCACTTGCGACGGATTTTTCTAGTTTTGAAGCTATGTAATAAAAAAATTCCCTTTCTAGTTCCAACCATCATATTTATAGGAATAGTAACTTATGTAAACTCTTTATCAATTACTCGTCCTTCCTTGCCTTCGCCACCTCTCTGAGTCTGGAGACCAGGGTCGAACATTGCCTTTCCATTTCCTTCATAATGCCCTTTGCTTGATCCCAGTGCATTGTATCGGTGCTTAAACATGCATCCCCTAAATATCCCTTCTCAGTCCTTGTATAAAACATCAATGGAAAAACACGACGAGAAGAAGAAAAAGCAGCAGTGGCTTTGAGGATGAATGCCTAGGCATACTTTGGATCCTAAAAAATCATCTTGTAGTTTCCACAGTTATATAAAGTAGAAAAAGATCTTGGAGACAAACAAGAGCTTTTCTGGAAAGTTTTGTTGATAAAACATGAGTTGGATTCAAAACTGGCACAGTATTGCACCATAGTGGTTTCTTGGGATAATGGGGAAAGCAGGGGAAGGAAATAGACAATAGGGAAAGTCAATCTTTTGGGTTTGGAGATCTAATACCAACCCCCTTACACATGCAACTATATGGTTGGCGATCTGGTGTCCACTACTTCAATACACTGACATGCATATGCATGCATGTAGATGTAACCACATGACCACACCCTCTTCATCCAGGTGATCAATATTTAAAGAAAAAGGAGGAAAAATTATAAAGAGTTAGTTAAAATCAGAAACGGGCATATCGTTAAAGAATACTTGACACTGCGGAACAGTTAAGCGCGCAGGTAGACATTTGGCTTTTAGGGTATTTGTTATATTTTCAATGGTGAAGAGAGCATTGGGTCCGAAAGAACAACCAAGGTCTGTAATGCAAATTTTTTTTGCATTCCACCATTAACTTCATGGCTTCCTCCAACACAAGCTGCACAATTTGTAATACACTTGTCTGGAGAGAAGCATAATTTTGAGCATATCTGTATTCTCCAAGTCCAACGTTCATATGAAAATATTTCCGCATCTTTAGGTCGATCCCCATTCTCATTTCAATCATAGAGAAGCCAGGAGACCTGTTGTACTGAAACCATAAGCTAATTTCAGAGGGGGCTACTGCTGGTTAGCAATTTTCGACCCGGGGGGACCGAAATGCTCCAAATGATGCCACGTAATCAAAGGTGGTTTTCTCAAAACAATACTTCGGACCCCAGATAATAAAGCACAGATGACCTTGGGGGGTCCGAAGTGGAATGAGAACCATTGATTTCGTATTGACAATCTCCGCCATTAAAAACGTCAGACATTGAGACAAATTTGTCTGGCTTAAAATATCAGAAAATGGAAATCACATTAGAATTGTAGCATGCTATTTTGCACCGCAAGTTTCAAAAAACTACAAAAGTAGAGGGCTTGACCACAAAGATCCCTTTGCAGCCCTAAAAACAGATATTGCAATATATTCTTAGCTAAGTGAAGTCCTTATAGTGGGGGATTTCAATGCTAGAACTACAGGTGAACAAGCTAGCATTCTTTGTTGTAAAGAAGACAGTGAACCTATCTGGCTTACAGAAGAGAGTAATCATCAGTGGGAACGAATTTCAGAGGATAAAGGCTGCAATCTCTTTGGAGAACAATTGCTTATGCTATGTGGGGCTTTCGATTTAATCATTTGTAATGGTTTGACTAGATGGGAAAAGTCCGGTAATTTCACTTGCAATACTTACAATGGAGCAAGTGTAGTAGATTATGTAATTTGCTCGCATAGTTTGTGTGAGAAAATGGAGGAAGTGTTGATTGGAGATCAAATTTGGGACTTAAAATCATATCACAAGCCAATCTATTTAAGTTTCTCTTGGACCGGAAAGAAGCAATTAGGGTCAAAAAATCAGTGTGTTCAACAAAATCCCCCAAAGGGCAGAATTCTCTTGAATCCATAGAATTGTAATACCTTCAAAATAATGCTAGAGAGGCTCTTCAAGAAGGAGGAAATCCCATCTCATGGCCTTCATAGTCACAGATTAACATATTTAATTCAAAGCGCACTTGCTGAGTGCAAAAGAGCAAAAATTAAGAAGTCCGAAACAAATTGCTTTCTGGTTAATGCTTGGTTTGACGAGGAATGCAAAAAGGCAAGGAGAAGGTGGAAGGAATCAGACACGGATAACATAAAGCTCAAAGCTTACAAGCAGATAGTAAAAAATAAAAAAGCTGATTTCATGGTTTCAAGGAGAGAAGAACTAATCTTCCTCGGGAAAAATAACCCCAAATTATTTTGGAAGGAGCTCCAATCGAAAAAGGTGCAAACTGAAAACAACATTACAGCTTCTAAATGGTTTGACTATGCAAGACAACTCTATGAGCAGGATCCCAAGGTTGACCCTCCTCCCTTGGTCAACACAGACACAAAACTCTTCACGGTGCAAGAGGTAGAGATGGGTATCAAGAAGTTGGGCGCTGGAAAAGCAAAAGACTTAGACGAACTCCAAGCAGAGTATCTAAAGTGGGGCTTAAAAATTCTTTCACCTCACATCACAAAAATTTTCAACAACATCTTGCAGCAGGGGTTCCCCACAGATTGGACAACTAGTATGGCAATACCTCTTTTCAAGAGTGGTGACGTCAATAATCCCTCCAACTATAGAACCATAATGATAAACCCCTTGTTTGCAAAGTTATTTGGAAGCATGTTAGAAAATAAAATCAGCAAGTGGGCAGAAGAAAGAGATAAACGTGCTAAAGGGCAAGTAGGTTTTAGACCTAAACATTCCACAGTTGATCATTGTATAGCTTTAAGGCACACCATTGAAAAAGTTTGGGAAAAAAAGGAAGAAGTTTTCTGTTGCTTTGTTGATTTCAGAAAAGCCTTTGACATGGTTCCTAGGGATAAGCTTTGGGGCAGAATGGAGGAACTCGGGGTTCCCAAGCATTTGAGAGCAACTGTGCATAGGTTGTATGAAGAGGTGAAAGTCAAAATCAGAACTTCAGCTGGCATTTCTAAAAGTTTTAGAAGCGATATCGGGGTCAAGCAAGGTTGCCCATTGTCTCCTACCCTTTTTGGGTTATATATTGACAAGCTTGAAGAGTGGCTAAATTCGCAAGGGGGTGACGGTATCCATTTGGGCAAGTTCGTTATCAGACTTCTTTTGTATGCAGATGACCTTATATTGATTGCTAAATCGGCTCTTGGTTTGCAAGAGCATTTACGTTCCCTTGAGCATTTTTGTAGAAGGGTTGGGATGCAAGTCAATATTAGCAAAACGAAAGTAGTGGTTTTCTCTAACAAAAGAAAGCATAACCAACATAAGTTTTATTTTGAAGGCAGCATTCTAGAAGAAGTTGCAGACTACAAATACCTCGGAATTGACTTCAACAGAAATTTAAGTTGAGATGATTGTAGAAAGAAAAGAACTTTAGGGGTTGGAAAGCATTTTATGCTCTTCAAAACAGGTGTAGAGAGGCAGAGCTGTGGGACTGGAAAACCACTCTAACTCTTTTTGGGCTTCTAGTGATTCCGGTGATTCTCTACGGTTGTGAACTGTGGGCCAGCAGCACAACCAAGATGCAGTGGAAACAAATTGAGAAAATTCAAAAACGTTTGATTACAAATAGATTCAAAATATAAAGTGCAGTTCCTTATGCTATCTTGTTAAGTGAAACAGGGGCTGCTCCTATTGAAGCAATTGCTATGGTGCGAGTCATAAGGTATCTGAAAAAAATTGAGCAAATGGAAGAGGGTAGATGGCCTAAGGTGGTGTTTAGTGACAGATTGTGCAAAAGACAAAAGACTTGGATGCGACAAAATAACAAATGGTTTAGTAAATGGGGTATTTGCTTGAACATGTGTCCTACAAATAGTAAAGAGATAAAAACTTTTGTTATGGATAAATTCCACAAACATACTTGGAAGAAAGAGCTAGAGAGAAAGAAGAAGTACTACATGGAAGAGTTTAACCCCACGCATAACCATCAACAAAAGGCGTACATAGGGGCTAATATTTCTTAGAGATCTAAAATTCTTATTGCTCAATTAAGGACTAATTCTCATCAACTCCGTTGTGAAACAGGGCGCTGGAAAAGGCCAAAAGAAATGTGGGAAGAAAGAGTATGTATTTTTTGCTCATCCGGAAAAGTGGAAACAGAAAAACATTTCATTCTAGAATGTGAGGCCTTCAAAGACACCAGGGAAAACTATGCAGGTATTATGGCAGCTAATTCTTGGGATAAGCTATTCAAATAAGAGTTTGTCTATAAGCTAGAGCACTCATTGTAAACTGCACAGAAAAGGGCTTAATACAAGAGTCGGGAGGATAGGCTAACTGGTTCCATAGGCTATTTTTTTCTTAGCCTCGTGGACATTAAAAATTCTTTCTTCTTCTTTCTTCCCATTGACACCCTCGCTATTAATCTACTGCTGGACATTATCCTTTACCTTCTTCATCTTGGCACTTATTGTTTGACCTTTGACTTGCATGGCCGATTGGTGAACGCCACCTTTGTGATTAGGCTCAGCCTTATTCTTATTTCTTATTTTTTATTTTATTTTTATTTATTTTTTTATTTTTTTAACATAAATTTAATTTTAAATAAATATTTTTATAAAAATATACAAATACAATGGTATTAAAATTAAAATTATTATTTAAATAAAAAAATAAAATAAATAAGTCATTCAAAAGCATAAATAAGTATATGTCTGATCATTTATCCAAGAAGGAAATTGGCAATTTCTATAAAAAAATTGTAGTTTTCTTTGGTGTCAGAAATAGCTACAATATTGGCTCCAACTAGGGACGGCCAACATTGGCTCCAACTAGGGACGGCCTCCCCCTGTGGGACACAAAGAACTAGTAGACCAAATGGCTTGAATGTTGGGCATGGAGTCATATCATAAATCTGTGACCTGAAGCTGCAATATAATCCAACTGACACTCCCTACTGAAACACTGCAATCTTGTGACCTGCTTCAAATAATTTTCTGAAAGCATGTTGCAAACTCAAATTTGAAATGAACTAAATTTTTAAAATCAAATTTATTTATAGATTTATCCATTTTCAATAGTAGTGATTTGACATGAGCATTGTTTTCTCTATTCATGTATTCAAGAAGATGAGATATAGGTCTTGGCACAAGCTTTTCATGTCACTAAGATGAGATATAGGTCTTGACACAAGCTTTGCATGTCACTGAAAATAGTTTCTAATTGAATAATGTTCATCCCAAGTGAATGGTGACAAACAACATCATAGCACTTTAGAATCTTGCTTTTTATATCAGTTGTCAACAAAGCTCGTTGTTACCATCCAATGCTCTTCACAATCCTTTGGTTCACCAGCAATTTTTTCAACTTTGGATTAGCTATGCGATGTTCGATAAATGATCTTCAAAGCTTCATTAAAATGGCTTGATCTCTGACTTGCTGCCCATACCTTTAAGTGTTTCGTGGTACATCAAATTTTCAAGGTTGTTGCAACTAAACATTAGATCCTTGAAAATATCAAAATTTCCATCTATATGTTGTGCAAACATTAAAGGGTTTATAGTTGAGAATCTGTCAATATCTAGGCTTCCAAATTAATTTGAGTAATATTTTATATTTCTATTTTTTGTCATTTATAATACTCTCAAGAAGACCTTTTTTATTGTCAAACAGTGATGTAGAAGAAAACTGAATGATGATGTCCAGTTCAATTGATGTAAGTATGACATTAAACATATGACAAATGTAAACAAGATTACCTGTATGCATCCCCTGTCCATTGCTGACTATTCCCAGCAGAAAAATATAGATCTTGAAACAATTTATAAAATATCACCAAATCCCTCAACACCATTGCTTAAAAATAATTACTCATTCACTGCCTAACAACTGATTAAAATGAAACAATCCTTATGCTGAAAATTGTTGGGCATGGATTTTGTGGTAACATATTAAAGAATTTTTCATCTATGAAAAAACCTGTAACCTATGACTCATATGCTTATAATCAACATTCCCAAAACAGTAGCTAGTTCAATCTGAAACAATCCACAAACTACACGCCAACCACTAATCTACTCACTCCTATTATAGTCAACTGAAAGTATATCTCTTAAGTTTAATCTGAATTCTAGTGCAACCATGCGAGGATTGGATTGACTGGCATATCAACTTGCAAGCAGCGGAAAATTTGAAAAATATTTGCAATTTGAAACCCAAATTCCATATGCAATAGATACTTACATGTGAAGTTTAAAATATGCATCCTTCGTGGACACCTTAGATTTCTGATCATGTCTAGGAGGAAAAAAAATATACTGCTGACTGCAACTATCAATGAGATTTGCACAAACACAGCAGTAAAAGAAACTGACATCTCGAAACAGTGGAATTAGTAACCTAGTGGAATCACCATAGAGACAAAGTCGAGTCGCCAGGTGAAGGAGTTGCAAACAATATAAAATGCATACTCCTTGTTCACTAACAAGGAATATATTTAATCTTTATCATCTGGGGAAAGATATATTCATTACTTTTCTCACCGGCAACGGTGCAAAATGTTGTATCCATTTCTCGCAGGCAGCCCTTGGCTGCAAAAAATACGCCGAGAAACCAACTCGACCAATATTTAGATTCAAGCTGGCTCTTGAACTAGAGGGGGCTCCCTCAATAGTTATGAGGCCTTGTTTGAGGCTACTCACTATTACTGGACAACAACCTATGAAGCACAATGGCCAAATTTATGATTTAATTTGGGTGGTTGTTGATGATTACCAATTGTTATTCATGAATAATATAATAACATAATAACATGATTTTTTTAAAGAATTTAACAGAGGAATATAAGGAGATTCCCGATAATTAAGTAGTCATACTGAATATTTAATTAATCAGGAAAATTTGGATGCATGTAGAAGACTTCTACAGCCAAACAAAACACATTCAGGAGGATGACAGAAGGCAACAATTAAAAAATGTAGAGGAGCTATCTCATACAAACCTTCCAATAAACTAATCTCTTTAAATGATTATAACTTTGCAGGGGATTTCAGAGAGATTGATACTCAATCTATTCTTACCTAGAATCTCCTATGGTACCTTGAACATGTGCAGAAAAAGAGTATGAATATACTGGAAAAACAAAAGGAAACACAATTTCTGTCGAGGGATGGAGCTTGGAAGGCTTCAATTAGGATTTCTGATTTTTTTTTTTTTAAAGATGAAATGTTTTGGCCTCAAAATCCAACCCTTGTTTATTACAAACAAAACAATATATAGACTAAATATCTCCTAAACTGTTACAATAATTCTGGAATAAAATCTTTAATCAATAACTAAAAATAAAATAATATCTCTAATTTATTTGTTCGAAATATTGAACTGTTTGCAAGTATTGTGCCTTGAAATCCGGAATTGGTTTACTGAATTCTTCAAATATGCAAAATGATCCTCAATCTGCTGATCTTTTGCTATTAGATGTCTTAAACTTCTGATTTATTGCCTAAAGATATTGATTCTGATATTTTTAATAGATGATGCTATTTGTCATCTAAAATTTAAGCCTTTTAAATCTTTTCCTTGAAACCTTGAAACTAACTCCTTGATTTTGGTCTCTAGAAAAATCCAATTCCCTTTCATGAATATCTATCTCTTACTCTTTCAGTTCTCATTTCTTGCTCATCTTCAATAACTCTTGAATTACCATGCATAACTGAACTATTCTCCTTGTTAATAACATGGAAAACACTCCTAGCCAAAAGCATATTATCCTCAGTTATAGGCATATCATCTGAACTTTTAGGCTTAAGTGGTTCACTACCTGTTCCTATGGGATGAATTTGTTCTAGCTTATCTTCATTCATATTTCCCCTTCTAATTTTGGAACCCGAGTGAAGGGTGAACCTAAAATTAATTGATTTAAAACATATAATTCATGGTTAACAATGGAGGAGCCTCCCATACAACTGTCTGAAACATAGTTTCAGAAATCCGTCGTATAATTTAGTTGCGTTTTCTCCAAAAATTACCTGCCGACTTAACAAAATGCTCAATTTTATCAAACTCAATAAAATTATCAAGTGATTGGTTCTCCTCTTGGATCTCATAACTCTGTTCATGCACCTTATGTTCTAAGTTCTTATTATCAGGCATAAAATTTGTATCAAAAGCATCTTTGTCTTCATCTTTAATCTTTTATGGATCACTTGGACTTATAGGTATGTTGGAGAGTCATTGCCTTGTCTCCCAACATGACATCAAATCACTAGCAGTATAATCTTGGAAATGAATATAAATACTTCAAGATAATGAACACAAGCAAGCCCAAATATTCTGAATTCATACTTCTTTATCAACATGTGATATTCACAAAGAGTTCGTCTGCATAAACAAGCTCTAGTACAATGCCCCATCTCAGGAAAACTGCAATGCAAGTAATTTCCTGGGAAGAAAATGGTAAAAAGATACCACTCTAAATGAATTATATCAACAATAATCCCAATATATCCTGACATGATCGAAACCCAACCATCTTTCAAATTTGTATACAACATAGTGAAATAAAACCACCAGAATGAACCCTCTTGTACCATAGAGAACACCTCTTATACCTGTAAAATTCGACAAATGAAAAGGAGTTCCAAGGTGTATCCTGCCATGAAATGGGCTGATGTATGAGATAGTGCATGTATGTTAAGTATCCATACAAGCCACTCCACCAATTTATTGTTGCAAACCAATATAATAAAAAGAGTTTGTATATGGTTTTTTTAATGGTAGCCTTTCCAATCATATTTTGAGTGAAAAAAATCTCCAGAATGAAACTGAAAACTGACCACACATAATGCTTGCGAGGTCAAACAATGGATTGGGTACCAATGCAAGGATCAGTATGCCACCTGCTCTAGGTAATGAAAAATGGCCTAAGTAAATAAATTCAGCCAATTTCAACAATAATATTCTTACAATCTCTCCCAAATATATACCCGAGATCAACATTTCAAATATATGATTGCTAGGATTTATACTTTCAGCATCAAGAGATTTATCAAATTCCATTACTGGGGAATGAGAAGACCAAAATTTCCCCCACTGTGTTGATAAACATATAGCCATATTTTGGAAGATGGCCTTGACATTTCGAGATTGCATCTGCATGTTCCACATAATAAGCATTTGGACCAGTGTCCAATATAACAAGAAACATAATGTCCTCAACCCGATATCATCCTCAAGCTAACATCCCCACTGTATCATTGACCAGGGCAGAGACATGCAAGTCCAGACTTCGTCTTTTCAAGGCTACCACCACATCCTTTCCAACCATTTCTAAGACAGAAAACCCCTTGCTCCATTTTATTAGTGCGCCAGAGGCAATTGATGTTTGTTGCATTGGGAAAGAGAAAGTGAAACCAAGCTCCCTTAGTCGACCATGCTCTAGAATTTTTTTTTTGCCTTCACAAATTTTTCTAGTTCTGAAGCAATGTAATCAAACAATTCCCTTTCTGGTTCCAACCATCAGATTTATAGGAATAGTAACTTCTGTAAACTCTTTATCAGTTACTATACCTTCCTTGCCTCCACCACCTGTCTGAGTCTGGAGATCAAGGTCGAACACTGCCTTTCGACTTCCTTCATAATGCCCTCTGTTTGCTCCGGTTCTTAAACACACATCCACTAAATTTCCCTTCTCAGTCCTCATATAACACATCAATGGACAAACACGACGAGAAGAAGAAAAATCAGTAGTGGCTTTGAGGATGAATGCCTGGGCATACTTTGGATCTCGAAAAATCATCCTGTAGCTTCCACGGTTATATACAGTAGAAAAATATCTTAGAGAAAACCAAGGGATTTTCTGGAAATTTTTGTCTGATAAAACATGAGATGGATTCAAAACTAGCCCATGCAAGCGCCATAGTGGTTGGTTGGGATAATGGGGAAATCAGTAGAATGAGATAGAAAACATGGTAAGTCAGTCTTTCGGATTTGGATATGGAGATATAATACCAACCCCCTAACACCTGTAACTATATGGTTGGGAAATCTGGTGTCCATTGCTTCAATATAATGACATGCATATGCATGCATGTAGATAAAACCACATGACCACACCCTCTTCATTCCGGTGATCAATATTTACAGAAAAAACAGGCAAAATTATAAAGGGTTAGATAAAATCATAAACAAGAAGATCGTTAAAGAATACTTGACACTGCGGAACAGTTATGGGCGCAGATAGAGATTTGGCTTTGAGGGTCTTTGTTATATTTTCAACGACGAAGAGAGCATTGGGTCTGAAAGAACAAGCAAGGTCTGTAATGCAATTTTTTTTGTATTCAACCGTTAACTTCATGGATTCCTCCAACATGGCTGCAAAATTTGTAGTCCGCTCATCTAGCAGAAAGCGGAATTTTGAGCATAGCTGGATTCTCCAAGTCCAGCGTTCATATGAAAATATTTCTGCATCTTCAGGTCGATCCCCATTCTCGTTGCAATCATAAAGAAACCACGAGACCTGTTGTACTGAAACCATAAGCTGATTTTGGAGGGGCGTGTTACTGGTTAGCAGTTTTCGACCTGGGGGTTTCGAAATTCTCCAATGATGCCACGTAATCACAGGTGGTTTTCTCAAAACAAGACTTCGGTGGGTACCGAAATTCTCTAATGATGCCACGTAATAACAGGTGGTTTTCAGACCCCCCCAGCCGCTAAAGCTCGAATGACGTTGGGGGTACGAAGTGGAATGAAAACCATTGATTTTGTATTGACAATCTCCGCCATTAAAAACTTCCCAGATGTTATCCTTTCCCTTGTTCATCTTGGCGCTTGTTGTTTGACCTTTGAATTTCATGGCCGATTGGTGAATGTTGCCTTTGTGATTAGGATCAACCTTGATTTTTTTTATTTATAACATAACTTTAATTTTAAATAAATAATTTCATAAAAATATACAAATATATTCTTATAAAAATACAATTGTTTTAAAATTAAAATTATTATTATAATAAAAAATAAAAATAAATAAACCGTTCAAAATCATAAATAAATATATGTCCGAGCATTTAGCCAACAAGGAAGTTAGAAATTTCTATAAAAAATGTGTAGCTTTCTTTGGTGTAAGAAATAGCTACAACAGAGTGATCATAGGTAATTGGAGTTTTGAGGACCCAAGTTGTTTCTAGACTTGAGCATACATCACACATGTGGATTCCCCTTCATGAATAGTATAATGATGTACAAAAAAATTATTAATGAAGGTTAGGATCTGGAAAGAAACGAATGGGGGAAGACAAGGAGTATCTACTTTATCAACAACAAATACAGTGATGCAATTATCGAAGGTATCCATAGTTCCCAAAGCAGAGAGTAGAGCCTTGCATTTTGAAGGAAATTTCTGGAGGACTCCTAATGCTGACATCGCAACAGGATACTATGCCAACTCATTTACAAATCCTATAATGATGGGTGGACTGTGAAAGAGCATTGGTAGCGTTTCGATGTAATGGTCCCTTGGTGATATTAGGTGGAACTTCAACCATTGGTTAAGGGATCTATAGCGTACCATTTGATGATGATAGAGGCTTTGTGGTTTGTGGGAATTGCATATCAAGAGGAGGAATGTATTAATATGGCCAAGTGGATAACTTGATGTTGACAGAATCCATCATCAAAATCTAATATGTTCCATTCATAGGTTGATTGGGAAGCAAAACAACAAGAGCATTCTGGCCATCATAAGTAGCCACATACCCTTACCGGGGAAAGGGATTCTGAATCACAACTAGCTTTGAAGGGGGTGGATTGGAAGTAGAAGGATGCTAATTCCCCCTTGTTGCAACCTCTCGACTTTCCCACATCTTACGCATATTAGGGATAAGGGGACACTCGTGCATGTAATGGCCATCTATACCACAACATGAAAAAGGCTAGTTCATGTGAAGAGACTTGTTCTGCTTGGGTTGATTTCCCTATTGCTGGGTTATGGTATTAGAATTGTCACCCTGGTTGGAATTAGAATTTTGGCCTCGGTTCCCTTAGTTACCCTGAGGTTTAGCATTCTGCTTGCCTTCACATTTGTTCCTTTTCTTTGTATTAGGGAATTGGCAATGTTTTGCTAGGCATACACATAACCTTACTGAGGAGGAAGTTAATAAGGAATGGGAGGTTAAGGTGCTGGTGCCTATGGGGTTGGAGCACTTGGCGCTGGATACAAATAATAAGGTTTCACAGTTACATTCAAATAGGTAGGTTTAGTAAACACTAGCCAAGGCACATGCTGGTGTGGATGGGAATATACATAAGAGGTACTTGTACCTTCTTGTGAAGTAACATGAGAAGGATCTTGGGGAGGATAAGCATATGAGGTACTGGACTCCCCTGGGGCTAGCCATATCCCATGTGTCTATGCAAATATGGGGAAGTTTTATGGTATGCTACAAACCTAATCACACTTCTAGTAGCATGGGATTCCCCCCATGTGGAATGATCACTAGGGAATGAATGAGAAACATCAAGGATAAGAATATATAAAAACCCAACTGGGCATAGGTTAAGTCGTACTTCATGACCTTCTTAATGGCATCTTCCTTAGTTCAGGGAAATGTTGAAGCAACATCATTAATGATGGGAGGAGGTAAGGATTTCAAAAACCAGTCCATCAACAAATGGTCATCAAGTTCCATAGCTTTGCACAAGCTCAATTATCTTCGCCACTCCTGAATGTGACTAGTAATTTCAGTGGCGATTGATTGGAAAAAATTAGTGAAAATCTCTATACCAACATCATGACGAACATATAATTTAAAGTATGGAAGAAAAATGTTCAAAATAGTAGAAAATACTCTGTATGAGCCATGAGGTTGGTCAACGTATCATTTCGGTGTAGCACCAGTTCATGCGTGTTGAAACAGATGGAGACAAAAAAGTCTTCCATAACAGAGTTAGATGAACAACACATATGGAAATACCAGACATGGTTAAAAAATTATTCTCTAGATTTCCCCTCAAAATTTGGGATATCCATGTTGATTTTTCGAGTGAAATAGATATAGACACTAATTTCTGGAAAAACTGATAATTACTTCTAATGATTTAGATATTCTTTTAGCACTTCCAATTTATCACTAAGCAATTTCAATTCATAAATTCAACCATAAATCCAAAAGGACAATAGAGATCATAATTCATAAAGAGGACACAAGATTTACATTGGGAAAACCCACTTGTGGGAAAAACCCAACAACCTTTTCCTTAGATAAATTCTTCAGTTCAACAAGAGATACACCTAATTCTACTAGTCAACTATTATGGTCAAACTAACTAACAATGTTATGGTCAAACAACCCTCTTGTCAAGTCAATCTTCTGCCCAACAAAATCGACCCTATCATGTCTTCCTAGAATGAATTTCAACTTCTGAGAAGATTCCCATAAATTTGGCCTTTTTTCCCAAAATATACTTCCCGGAATTTTGGGTTTCCAGGAATTTCGGCATGCTGCCTAGAAAGTCACATGTGTGAAGTTAAGGAGAAATAAAGGTACTTGAGATCAATTCATACTTCTTTGTCCTACTTCTTCTTTCTTATTCTTTACTTGGATGCCCATAATATACCTTGTCTTGTGTGTGATTGAATGGTGTTTTGTGGAGGAGGTTGAGTGCCTTATATATAGTGTTATGCCTGTCCGAATGGGTGTCTCTTCACTGGGGTTGACTTGATTTGAAGGAGGGTCAACTTGAAAAGTTTGGAGATAAAATTTCAAATTGAAAAATTCTCTTTTGATACTGGCATGAAGAAAATGTCTTATATTAATTATTTCAAGGGATAACATATAAATTATGAATATTGACCATAGCTACAAAAATTCAACACTCCCTCTTAGCTAGGGAGGTATTCATAATGACTATCCAGATGTTCTCTTGTTAACAAATTTATCTAAGAAAAAGGTGAATTCATCATCATCAACATCATCCAATCACCATAATTATGGTCAAACGACTTTGACACATGGTAAATCAGCAACATCAACAAGTTACTATAATTACGATCAACACCTATTACCTATGGTGTATCCTCATCATAATCCTGGTCGATACTCCTGACACATGGTACACCATTAGCATCAACTAGTCACCATGATTTTGGTCAGCATCTTTGATCCATGGTAAAATAACTAGTCCTGGTTCACCATTATCCTAATCAATCTCTTTGAATCGTGGTGAAACCATAGGGACACACTCAATCTATTTTAGTATTCTGGCACCAAATCCAAAGGCCTCACTTTAGGCCATGATTCCAAATGATCTCACTCAACCTATCCGGAGAGTAATATGAGCTTGATTTTGAAAGCCACCCACTCAACTGAGTGATCCTCGGCCTCTAGGACCATTCTTCAGAATTATGGTCAACATACTTGACACAAGAAGAATAATTGTCCTATATTGGACCATTATTCCTAATACTGGTTATCCTGACCTAAGGAGAATATCTTCCCTTGATGCTATCATATCAACACTCCCTCTCACTGAGGGAGACATTCTCAACAAGTCCAAGCTTGTCCCTGAAGTATACACAATTCTCTCTGGATAGATGCTTTGCAATAATATTAGCTATCTACTTGTCAATAGAGATGTATTGAAGCTTCACCACTGCCTTCTACACCATACCACAAATTAAGTGGTACTTAATATCGATGTGCTTCAATCAATCATGGAAAAATGGATTTTCTGTAGGCTTTACACAACTTTGATTGTCACAATATATTACTATTAGTTCCAACACCTGATCAAATAGACCTATGAGTAAATTTTGAAGCCGCACTCCTTCACAACTTTTTAAACTGGTTGCAATATGCTCTACCTCGGCAATGCTGAGTGCAACAAATGTATACTTCCTGCTCATCCATGAAATCACAATAGAGCCCAAACTGAAGAAACCTCCAGATGTACTCTTGTTGTCTTCCGCACTCCTTGCCCAATATGAATATGTATATCCCTGCAACTATATATCACCATTTGAGACATATCTCAAACCATAATAAACTATACCGCATAAATATCTCAATACTTACTTTGTTATAATCCAATGATCATGTCTCGGTTCCACTTGGAACTGGCTCAAAGTGTTTACTGCAAAGAAAATGTCTGACCTCGTATTTGTTATTTTTTGATAGTTGGGTAGTATTGGATATGTGTTTTATTCTTTTATTCAGTTAAAGAGACTTAGAAACACAAGAGCTCCAAAACCTAGAAAACGTTTGAAGAGAAAACACCTAGAGATGCCTCAATTAAGTTAATTAGTCAATAATTAAATATTTCCTAAGTCTAACTGAGGAAAAGTGATTAATTAACAATAATTAATTGAGATAGGTGATATTTCTCTAGAAAATCACATGGATCTACTTGTAGATGATATTAGCCAATGATGAGGACTTAATCATGGCTGTTGGTGAGCCAACAAGATATTAGAAAAGGAGATAGATGGGGTTGGAGCAAGACACACTCGAGGTTTAGTTCCTTGGAAAAAATCGAGCTTCCTAGTTGCAATGGTTTAGCATAGAGAGTTCAAGCCAAAGGGGACGCAGAGTTAGTGAGGGGTAGAGATAGTGAGTCTGAAGGAAGATTTATAGTTCCAAAGAGGAAACAACATGAGGCCAAGTCGTTCCACTAGAGGCTACACATGAACTGCATAGGAAACTTTAGAGCAATAGATCAATTTATCTGAGAAGGGGGTCGATTCAACTTCCAGAGGCTGGGAAAATTTTCCATAGGGCCAGAGGATCACTTCCAACAGTAGCAACAGGAAGGATGTCAAAATCAGAGGTAGATTCCAAGAGTGTGAGTTGTAGTTTACACAACATCTGCGTAGAGGCCTGCACATGGGTCTTGGATGACCAAATTTTTAGAGTGGAGTTGTGCAATTACTTCCTATGGAGAGAGTGAAAATTCTCTCTAATACGATTTCCATATATTCTTTTTAAGGATTTCCAAGTGGGCATCCAAATTGTACGCATATTTTCACTGTTGCATAATAATAAAACCCTCATTCGTTGCACTGATTTTCTCACATTGGGTTTTCCCAGGGACACTTTTCCAAAAGTATCTGTGTCAAATTTTTATGTGTGTGTGCATCTATATTTCTGAGTTTCCGACATTTTATTTTCTGCAATGTTTTTATTTGTGAAGAATTGCAGTGTGATTTATTTGTTGTTTGTCGTAGACAATAAACTACATAATTAATAAGCTAGAAGAATAAATTTCCATTTACTACAATTTAAGGGAAATTTCACATAATATTAGAGTGAAGTTGATCATATCAGAAGCCCAGAGGTGGAATGAATAATTCGTGTATCTTCAAAGGGAGTCTAGCAGATCGATTTCCAAATTTTCACAGAGCCAAGGGCGGAAACGTGAAGCTGGGTTACACTTTTGTGAGAATCGGGGGCAGAAATTTTTTTTTGGCAATAGTTCGGCCGAACATTTTATAAAGTTCGGCTGAACTCTTGATTCCGTTTAGACTGACGGCACACTGACGACGTGAGCAAACAGAATTTTTGCAGGAGATTGGAAAACCGGCAACAAAAGTTCGACCGAACTGTTAGTTCGGCCGAACTTTTACTTTTAAAAGAGTTCGGCTGAACTATTTTCTATAAATAAATCACCCGCGAAGGATTGTGGTTTACGGATTTCATTGTTCGCGCGTTTTCTGTCTCTGTCGTTGCTGCTGTGTTCACTCTGTTGCTCCTTCCGGCCGCACTGGTGTTCGTCCTGTCCGTCCCGTCCGCGCTCTTCGACTCGCTGTGTTCGCGTATGTTCTACTCACTGGTTTTGGTAGTCTACTCGCTGTGTTCGGGTATGTTCTACTCGCTCGTCGACTCGCTGTGTATCGTTTGACTAACTAAGTTGTGTATCGGTTGATGATGATTAAAGAATGTTTAGTTTATTTACCATCTTGATATATAAGTTATTTTGATTTATTATAATTCTAATGTATGTATTGTGTTGAATTATGAGAATAACTTGATTTTTAGTAGCACTATATCTTAAACAAAAATAGGTTATGAATAAATATAGTATGCTCAGATTTGTATCTTAGTGAAGGACTCATGGGAGCTTATGAAATATGTCTCTCATAACATTGTAGGTTGAAACTAATTTTTTGTATCCTTTTATATGCAAAATTAATATATATTTAGAGCTTATATTAATTGTTTTTTCTATGTACTCATAACAATAGTATAGACGAACGTTAAAGGAAATAAACATGAATTTCGTCCTCTCATGCTTGATTACCTATTTTTCTGCTTGCACTCCCTCCTGGAATGTCAAAAACCTATATTTTTGCCTGAATATCCATTTAGATGTTGTCTGAGAGTACTCACTCAGCCTTATAGATATCCATTTCCGAAAACTGGCAGATGAACTACAATCTCAGCAACTCGAACTTGCTATTCTGGAAAACTCGCATAGCCTTTATACAACTAGAAATCGATAAATTCCTTAATAAAACTGAATATGGACACCCTCTGAGAAGAAATCTCTCATTCTGTGTTATTTCTATTCCACCCAGCATTGATTATGCTATTGCAAAACTGCTACAAAATCAACTACTCGATGTTGATTTTGTTATTGTGAAACTGCTGCAAAATTAACTGCACCTAGATCAAGAATATGCTTTGTGAAAATGTTGATCTTCTCTCCTACTACCTGTTATAATTTCTGGGCAATTCAATTTTTTCATGTAATCTACCACTAGAAAAATGAACCCTTTTCCCAGCAACTCGAACTTTTTGGTTCCATTGTGAGTTTTGCAGAAAATGGCTTTAACATGACTTCAAGATCAAGATAGGCTAGATAGAGCCTCAAATTATTGTATATGGAAAGCCAAAATGTCTTTCCTGCTATATGAGCATGGTATGAAGACGTACCCAAAGAGAGTTGTATTCATACCAACATACCCACAACAATTAGAGAACTACAATAAGGAAATGGACAAGGCGAAGCGGTTGATCCTCGATAGAGTTCAAGATCATGTAGTCTCACACATCATGGTAAAAGATAAAAAGAAATAGATGTGGGATGCTCTCGCATAAGAACTGCTACTGAACAAATCAATCTTCCTTCTCGACAAAATTCTGGTAGAGATGTTAAGGTCAACTAGGATGAAAAAGGGAGAAGGAGTTACCCCCTACCTCCCTAGGATTCAAGATATCCAGAATGAGCTTGTCGTAATTGGAAATATGCCTCAAGATGATGAAATAGTGTGTGTAGGTACCAATGGTTTCACCAAGTGGGCTACTTTTGTCGAAGGTATTACTCGACGAGATAAATTACCAAGTTGGAATCGATTATGGACAGATGTAGTATACCTAGGGGGGATAATATAGGATACAGAGGGAGGTACCCAAGGGAAAAATATGATGTAATAATATAAGAATGATAAATAAAGGAGCCATAGTTAATAAATAAAGTGGTTAACCCACATTATGTAAGGGACCACATGTAGCTAGGGAATAAAGTGGTAAGCCCATTGTATTGGATGTATGGTATTGAGAGACCCATGGTAACTACCCATGGTATTGCATGTATGAAACCTATATAGAGACTAGAGAATCTCCATTGAGAGATGTCAAGGATTATTGTATGGGCAAACATATGGCTCATGGAGTGATCTCCTTCCTTAAGGAGTGAATGTATGGTGTTGCCCTACCTTAAGGGTTTTGATATTAATGAAGATCTGAAGTTTTATCTTCAATGGTGTTATTTCTTGGGCATATTTTCCATTTTTATACATTTTCTTGTAAAATCTACTACAAGTGATATCGGAGCACTTTCTTGGGCAGAGTATGGAGATTTGTTTTTTTCTTTTTTTTT
Organism: Pinus albicaulis; assembly: GCA_034641835.2. Lineage (NCBI taxonomy): Eukaryota > Viridiplantae > Streptophyta > Pinopsida > Pinales > Pinaceae > Pinus > Pinus albicaulis. The sequence continues at coordinate 1,158,376,496 of CM076579.1, read as the reverse complement.
GCAGGAAATTTTTGGGTGGCGAGTTTGTAGAGCAGATCTGGAAAATTTGGCGAAAAATTTTCAGAAATAAATATCAGATCTAGATTCCTTACGGAAAAATACCCAATTTAAAAAAAAAAATCAGTCGAATTGGAGTCTGGATGAGGGTGATATCGTTGATTTAAATTCAGTTGTGTTGCAGAAATGTTTCTGACGACAATTTGTGTACGGCAGATCTCCTGACAATTTTAGTAGATTTTGGTGCACAATATCAGACAAAAAATTATAGATCTGAGCTCCCCTTGAAAAATCACCCGATTTCAAAAAAAAATCGGTCAAATTGGAGTCCAGATGAGGGAGTTATCACTGATTTAAAATCAGCCATTTTTTCAGAAATTTTGTGACGGCGGGACAGTTGCAGCGCAAATCTGTGTTTCCAGAGTGCCTAGATCGGGATTTCAGTCATATGATTAGATGCAGAATGGCTATTCCATTTTCGAAAACAGGTTATATTAAGGATTCTGAGTTATATTGACCGAGTAATGTCCATTTTAAATTTTTTCCAAAGTGATTTTCTTCAAAACCCTTACTTTATTTTATGGATTCTCGCAAGATGAAGTTTACAGGAAAAGATGATGGCCCTACTATTGAAGATTTTTTACAACATCTCAAGGCTCAATACCGAAGTTTTTTGATATGCTCCATAGGGCTTCATCTGAAAGATGAGGCAAATAAATGGTGGACCTCACTTGACAGCGCAGTGAGGAAACTTCCCGAGAAAAAACTTGAAAAAGTCATTTTGGACAAGTGGTCTAAAGCCAGAAAGAAGGACACTAAGAGACATAAAGACTTCTTTTCTACTAATATTTCCATATTACAGGTTAATGGAAGTATTCAGAAAGAGAACATCATTGTGTCCATCATTCCTAGTTGCAAGCATAATTGTATCAATGTTAATTTGGCTAAAAAATTGCAAGTTCCAGCAAAACATATTGAAAACACACAGGTTGATAATGAAGATGTTCAAATTTATAAAGATTTGAAGATTTCTATGGATAAGTATGTGTTGCATTCTGATTGTTATGCTTCAGATATGGCTACTGTGGATGTTGTTTTGGGACACCCTTGGATGGAATCTGTTGGTACTGTCAATTTTAATGTGCAAAAGAAATTCATGAAACTCTGGTATAAAAAGAAGAAAATTACATTGCACGATATTTGCATTAGGAACCATGCAGAGACCGGGGAGGCAGAAGCACAAATATCTAACGAGACAGACACATCAGATGATGAGCCTTTGATGGTAGACAACCAAACACAGACATCAAAGCAAGTACCAACAAAAGAACCAGACACCACTCCATCACCAATAATGGAGGAATTAATGAAAGATATTACATCAGTTAAAGCTTCAACATATCACCACCCACATCACGCAGCAAGACAACAACCAGCAAAGTGGCAACGAATTAGCAACAAGGACAACAACCCTTGGATGACACATAGAGAGGTGTGACGATCCACTGAAAACACATCAACACAGAAGAACCACCAGAACCTGCTTCCATCTCAAGCGAGCGAGGCACCGACTAGATCGAGTGTTCACCTTTCTCTTGGATGGCTAGATGCATGTGAATGGTACCAGTGGAATACTCTTTTGAGTAGATCTTATTATTTGTGTTCTTCTCATGTTTCGGGGACGAAACATGTTTAAGGGGGGTGTAATGTAGTATACCTAGGGGGAATAATATAGGATACAGAGGGAGGTACCCAAGGGAATAATATGATGTAATAATATAAGAATGATAAATAAAGGAGCCATAGTTAATAAATAAAGTGGTTAACCCACATTATGTAAGGGACCACATGTAGCTAGGGAATAAAGTGGTAAGTATGGTATTGAGAGACCCATGGAAACTACCCATGGTATTGCATGTATGAAACCTATATAGATGCTAGAGACTCTCCATTGAGAGATGTCAAGGATTATTGTATGGGCAAGCATATGGCTTGTGGAGTGATCTCCTTCCTTAAGGAGTGAATGTATGGTGTTGCCCTACCTTAAGGGTTTTGATATTAATGAAGATGTGAAGTTTTATCTTCAATGGTGTTATTTCTTGGGCATATTTTCCATTTTTATACATTTTCTTGTCAGATCTACTACAACGGATTTCATGTTGGAGGAGATGCAAGTTTCTCTATTCAAGAGCAGTCTCAGTGGAAACAAAAATGGATCTAAGAGTGTGAAGGAGGAGGATAATGTAGCCCTTGCATTGAAGGGAAAGGAAAGTAAAGGTCCCAGTTAGGGACAAGGCTCACAGGGAGGAGAAAAGAAGAATAAGGATCTATCAAAGATCAAATGCTTCAGGTGTGGTGAGTTTAGCCATTACAGTACCCAATGTCCTCAGATGAAGAAGGAAAATAAGAAGAAGGAGGAGAAAGCAACAACTTCAATATAGATTGACCATTTTTACTACAAGTTGGAGGAATATTTTTCTTTGTATGCAATTATACCTCCAAGAGAGACGTGGGGAGACATTGAGATCTAGACTCCAAAGTTTTACAGAGCTAGGAAGGATCCCTTGAGGAGAGCATCAAGTAGATGTTGAGAATCATATACGTGTTTAGCATCGGGCAGGTTTTTCCTCTTGGATCATTACCCTTGCTACATGGTCCCACAATATGTAGTATCAGACGGATCAATGTTAAGGTTGGTGCAGTTACATCTTGAGGGAAAATTCCAGAGCTAGTAATAGTTAGATGCTAAGGGGCGTAGAGCAATTGCAACATAAATAATTACTTAGTAGACAATGAAAAGGCTAGTAACAATAAAACACTCAGGAAGTAGCTGCAAAGGCACCCCAATGGAACAATTGATTCAAATATTTGTTCTCAGTTGCAGTAGCAACAACAACAAGATATCACTTGCACTGCAATGCAAAGTTGGTAGCAATATAGGGTTATATTGCAATATCAACAACATTAAAGATGCAGGTTGGTTAAGCTCAAAGTAACAGATGAATCAGAGTTGCGTAGTGGCTTGGTGGGAAGTGGCAAGTTGTCACAGTAGTCAAACATCAACAACGTGCATGGGAGGATGTTATGAAACTGTCTAGAACACCTTCCTCGCTAAGAGGGAGTGTTAGTTTTTGATGGTTTGGTAGCATTAGACATTTGTTTTAGTCTTGACTTTTGCTAGAGAGGATTAGAAACACAAGAGCTCCAAAACCCATAAAACGTTTTAGGAGAAAACACCTAGATATTCCACAATTAAGTTAATTAGTCAATAATTAAACATTTCCTATTCTAACTTAGGAAAAGAGATTAATTAAGAGGAATTAACTGAGAAAGGTGAGATTTCTATATAAACTCACATGGATCGAGTTAGAGATGATATTAATTGTTGATGAGGATTTAATCATGGTCGTTGGTAAGCCAAATAGATATTATAAGAGGAGGTTGATGGGGTTGGAGCAAGACACACTCATGGTCGAGTTCCTTAGCAGAGATCAGGCTTCCCAATTGCAGTGATTCAGTAGAGAGAGTTTGAAGCAGAGGGGTTGTAGAGTTAGTGACGGGTAGAGACAGTGAGTTTGGATGAATATTTCTAGTTTTAGAGAGGCAAGAATAGGAGGCTGAGTTATTCCACTAGAGGTTGCGTGGGGATTGCATAGACAACTTCAAAGTGGTAGATTGATTTGGATGAGCAGGGGGTCGATTCAAATTCCATAGGATTGAACAATTTTCCAGAGGGCCGAAGGATCACTTCCAGTAGAAGTAGAAGTAAGGACGTTAGACTCAGAGGAAAATTCAAGGAGTGTGATTACAAGCTGTGCAAAATATATGCAAAGGCCACTGTCTTGGACAACCAATTTTTATGAGTGGAGTTATGCTAGGATTTCCTGTTGTGAGAGAAAAAATTCACTCTAATAAATTTTCCATATATTCTTTCTGAGGATTGCCAAGTTTTTGGCATCCATATTGTACTTATATTTTCATTGCTGCATAATAGTAAAACCATCATCTACTGCAATGGTTTTCCCGCATTATTTTTTTTCCAGGGACAATTGTCCCAAAATAATCGTGTCAACTTTTTATGTGTGTGTGCATCTATTTTTCTTAGTTTCCAACATTTTATTTTTTGTAGTGTTTTTATTTGTGGAAAATTGCAGTGTGATTTATTTGTTATTTTCCGTTGCAAATAAATTGCATAATTAATCAGTTAGAAGAATAAATTTCTAGTTGCCGCAATTTAAGGAAAAGTTTAAAATATTAACCAAATATATCAAGGAGCCAATCAAATTTCAGTACATAGATGGATCTACCAAATATGACTCAGAGTCTCTCATCTTCCTTAGATTAGTCACCATATAAGTTTCCATAAATTTACATTTCATCATTCCAAACTTTTGTAGGATCTTGATAATATACTTTCCTTGACCAAGGAAGAATTCACCAGGATTTTTCCACACTTCTAGCCCCAAATATTAATGATCAACCCAATATCATTCATATTGAATTTAAAGGGAAAATCCATCTTACACTGAATAATGAGATTCTCTACACTTGTCATAAATAAGTCATCAACATATAATCATAAAATCACAAGTTCATTTTTCTCAACCTTGATATATAGGTTTGGATCAACATCACTTTTGGAGAAACCAAGTCTTGTTAGGTAGCCATCAATTTGAGAATATCGGGCTCTAAGTGCTTTCTTAAGTCGATGCAAAGCTTTCTTCAATCTGCAAATATGAGACTCTTTCCCATGAACCTGAAAACCTTGTGGTTGTTCAATGTATACTTATTCCTCAATCACATCATTGAGGAAAGTATTATTTACATCCATCTGATGTAAATTCCAACTCGTAGAAGAGGCAATAGACATAATAGATCTAATGGTAGTGTGTGTGGCATCTGGAGAAAAAGTTTCATTGTAATATTCTCCATCTTTTATGGAGAATCCTTTAGCCACAAATCTTGCCTTGTACTTTTCAATACTGCCATCCATTGAATGCTTAATCTTGTATACCCATTTGGAGGTCACCGCTGAATTTCCTTTAGGTCTAGGCACAATTTACCATACATCATTCTTCATAATAGATTGGTATTATTACATCATCACATCCTTCCAAACTTGCTGGCTAGTTTCTTCTTCATAGGTGGAAGGTCCAAAATCAATGAGATTAGTCATTAATGTTGCATATCCAGAATACTTGTTGGGCAATTTAATTGTCTGTTAAATTACTTGTCATTAATTTTCAAACTCGGGGTCCGTGAACTTGTGAAGTATATGTGCACTATATGTGCCAGGATATCTACTTTCAATTCAAATCAGCTAATCTAATTGCACATGAGGATTTAAGCTTATTTATGACTAAGTTTTGATAATAATATGCACATGTTCTGTCTTAAAAGGCCAATGAATTCAAACTCGAAACTTCAAAATTTGGATGAACTTTTAAAGCAAACTATAGTATGAAATCTTCAAGATCTATTCTAATTGGACAAGAAATTAAAATATATTATACAAAAATAAAAAAAAATATATTCTATTAAATAATGAAAAGAAATCTAATTAGCCGACTTAAAAAATAAAAGAAATTTATTCTATGAAATGTAAAACAATTATACTCTAATTTTAATCTATGAGACTTGAAATAAATTTAATCGAAACTACTGAATTGAAATATAACTATCAAATTGAAATCAAAACTATTCTACAAAACTCAAAATTGAAATCTATTATAGAAAGTAATGAAAAACAATGATATGTGGACAAAATTTCAAGTGCAAGAGCCTCCAAATATTACTAATGTGTGTATTATATCGAGAACCAACCATGTCTTATCAAAATGATGAATAGAACACACATGAAGATGAAATAAATTATTGGAAAATATTTTTGTATTTTCGAGTTTATATTGAGCACTCAACCTGTAATAGACATAAAGCAAGTCAACAAACTATATTGAAAACATAGAATTCAAACATCTAAAGAGATGGAAAATTAAATAGAAGAAAATAATGACAAAAAATGAAATTAAAATGATAACTATACTATCTCACAATTCCACAGGGGGCCCTCCTAGTGAGTGCGAGGAATTATAAACTCAGATCACTTGATTTAAATCACCAATTTCATTTAGATCTGTGCCATATTAAAGATTACATTCACTCCAAAAAAAAACAAAGTTTTTCTCCTTCAATCAACAACAACAATTACAAATTAAGATTATCCTTAACATCTAATCTCTCCCCTCATTAAAGAGACTGCTATTTATAGAGTTTTGAAGCAACAAGAAACTCATAATTTAATTGCATGAATTCTGGCCATGAGATCTCAGTAAAACAGTTTGAAAATAAAATAAAAAATATTTTTAAGGTTTCTAGGATCAAATATTGATCCATAACTGATCACTCTTATCTCCTTGCCACAAATTTTTTAAAGAACAAATCATTCCAATCCTTTTCATGACTGGGCATTGAATGTGAAATTATCAAACCGTTTGCTCACACAATACGAAAAATAGGGCTTCAAAGAACCCCTAAAATCTCTCAAATGGTAATGAATTTGAGAAAACTATTTATGGAGAACCTAATTGGCCCCGTGTTAAAAAAATACATGTTTTCGTTTTCTAAAATTCGTTTTATTTTTCTAAGAAAACGTGTTTGAAGTTGACTGGCCAAAAATGATGCATTTTTCCTTTGATCTTTTGTTGGAGGTACACACGTGTAAGCTAGATGGAGTTTGACCAATAAAATCCATATTGGAGCTTCTAGAAACCAAGTCTAAGTGTTAGATTTCCTTCTAGAGTGGTGATACTACCTTAACCATGGAGATAGCTACAAAAATTGACTTGCGTTGTAGAATCTTGAACTGGCCAAAACATCATTAGTAAAACAAATCAAATTTCTTCTTAATCCATTAAAAATAATAGAACTAATAATAATAAACCATGCAAATATGTATGTGGGAATTTGGTGTGTTCATGGAGAAATATGGTTAAAAATGTTGACAATGGGTGAACGGAATGTTGCGAAAATTGATGGTTTCATAAACAAAATCATGACAAATTGGAGGCCCAACATTCCCCCACACCGGAGATTTTGCATGTCCTCATGCAAATAAAGATTTTTCATAATCCAACCAGTTCCTGGTGTTCCTTTATTTTGGAATTTCAATTGAATCCTTGACCAAATATCCAAGAGATAAATATTGACCATTTCTCTCAATTATATGCACTTTTCTCTCTTTGTTTATCAATATTACACACCTAGTAGCATAAATCTGTGTTTATATACTTTCTTGTTGCATCATTAGAGTAAGAAATAAGAGTTACCCATCCTCCTTTGAAAGTTGAACAAGTTGAAGTCTTCACATAATAGGTTTCTCATGGATGCTATAGAGGTAGAAGTGATGCCTGCTGATTTGTTCTTTTCTTAATAATAAAAAAAAAACTCTTCATTATTTATTATATGAAACTTGTGTGAAAGGAAATGGTGCCCACATAGTAGCATATCCAAGTACTTGTCACTATTTTAAATCCTTTGCAAATATAACTCTTTCAATAACTTGGAAACAACTTACATGTTTCTTGTCACTATTTAATTATGCTCAAATTGTTCAATCCTTGGTAGAATACCATATTGTGAAGAACACATCAAGAATTTTACTCCATCCATAGAATGTGTTTTCCATCATTGTGAAATTCATCCCATTAACATGGATGGAAATGATCATATATTGCAACCCATAATGTTTTTCTTCTTATCATCCATGCATAGAAATATTTTTCATAGGAGCCAATCCCACTTCAACAGTGTTGTCAAATAATTTCTTCAAGAACTCACCAAATAATGAATGATATTCATGTGAAACATGAATTATATGTTAGCATCTCTCACAAAAACAATAATAAATCCAAACATTAATTAATTAATTAAATATTCCAATTTAGGAATATGTGCCTAACTCTTGGGTTGTTCCTCAAATATTGGAGTTTGTTTAGTAACTCCTATCTTGGTGGGTTTTTGGTGAGAAATTATCTCAACCAAAGGAGTCTAAGATAGCACAGACAATCTTAAGACATTGTCTCTCATCTATTTAAATTATAACTCTAAATTCTTTTAATAAGAGAGAATAGGTGAGGAAGCCACGAGGCTTCAGTCTTTTTCGCCATTACTTTGTGTCTGATTTTTATATGTGTTTTCTGTAATCTGTTTGAGTTAATTCATTTTCTACATCTAGTATCAGAGCACTCCTATAGTTCTTAGGGCCTAATTTATCCTCACCACCAGCTCGTCCCAGAAGTTAGAGATTTTCAAACCATGAACTTTTGATTGCAAATCACTGAGGTCTGGTCGAACGTTGTGTGGCATTTTCACTGGGAAGTGGCTTTAGAAGATCTGCAGAGGCTTGAATTGGACTAATCATAATCTTTATATCCGTGCTGAAATCTGCTAAAATACTGAGGAGATCGAGGGCGCAGAGGAGTGCTGGAACAAGCTACAATAGTGACTAGTTTTGCAGCTAGCATTATATGACGGAAATCGGCCAGCGTACCACTGCGTTGCTGTGAGACCGCAAGAGTTGTGGTTTGGTCATGATTAGGCACCAGCATGGAAGCACAACCGTGCTCATACTTTGCGACCTCCGACTTTGTGAGTTATGTTGTCTACCGCCAATTACAAAAGCTGATTTTGATAATGTTTCCCTTGGAATTATAGAAATTGTATTTAAATTGTATTATGTTTCAAAGTTGATGCTAGTCATTTTGCTTAAGAATTCCTAGTGCAAACTGGGAATTGCATTTAAATAACTTGGCCACAGTTAGAATAGGGAAAATGGAATACAATCATGTCGAGTTTCCAATCTGCTTTCCATCCAATTAATGATATCGCCTGCAATCTCTTCCCTTTCTAGCTCAAATAGCAGATCATGCAGAAAGCCTTCATAAAGCTTGATTTCTTTATATTTTGAAGCTGCTTCATTGTACAACGACTGAGATGCACATGAGTCTGTAAATTTTTTGTTTTTCACTGCTTCTTGGGTAGTCGATTCCATTTGCTGCAGAGGTCGAAGAAGAGAACGAACATGTTGAAGGAACTGTAGCACATGAGCGTGGAGCTCTGGAGGAGGAGTTGAGTGCAAATGGAGGTGTCAGATTTGCCTATTTCTGTTTCTGAGTTATTTTCATTTTCTGTAATATACTCGATAACCTCTTTTCGCCACATTTAGAGTCATACATCCCAAACCCAACACATTCTGTATTGTGCTTCTATTGTAAAAGACTGATCTCGACAGACTAATTATGAATTGGCTTCTTCAACCTCAGTTCATGTTGCTACCTACATGTCGTTTCAATGAAGGCTTGATTGTTTTATCATATGTTTAGTCATTTCTTGATTAGTTCTTGAGACTTCACTATAGTGTTTTAAATAAAGGTTAGCATCTCAGCTCACGCGGGGTTTCTCCATTAATTCGCCTATGCAATCAGAGACCTGGAGACCAAATGTCAATATGAAATTGGTGGATTTTTCTAAATTAACACAATCGTGCCACTACACAGGAAGTTGATGCCTCAAATGGCGTTAGAGGTCTTCAAATAGAGGGTTCGATGGTGGTTGTGAGGTCGAGTCCTGGAACACAATAGGTGTAGACAGAGTGCTTGCAATTTTTGAAGTAGTGTGCATTGCACCATCCCTTGTTCTCTTGGTTGGTTTTGTAGTTCAATCTGTCATACCTAAACCTCAAAATGTTACTTGGTTATCGTCCTCGGCCACTGTAAACAAATTTTCCAATGTGTACTTAACTTGGCAAATCCTCCCGTTGTTGGGTGCTTTAATCATCGGTGCCATAATCAGAACTAGACAATGGAAAAGACTCACTGCAGGTGGTCACAAGGACCGTGTCAATTCAGATGGCTCTGAGTTTTCATTGATTCAAAGAATCAAGAAGCTTGAAGAAGATGTTGGAAGTTTTGTAACTATAATTCGAATTCTTTCACGATAGCTCGAGAAGCTTGGAGTTGTTTGATTGATCTGCGTGGAACCTGCAAGTAATGTTGAGCTGCATTCATGAATTGATGTGTCGATAAATATTTCAATGCACGAGGTTGAAGTGGATGCCCTCCTCCAACTATTCGGGCTCTCTCCTCTAATAGATAGATCAAATCTTCAAAGTCAAACTTTTTAAAAGAACTTAAAACAAAGTAACACGTCCTTTTCTTTAGGAAGTATTAAGTTTGATTCACTTTTTAAAAGTGAATTCATCAATTTTTTATGTAAAATAAAAGAGAGACTTACTATAGTCATCAGAGAAAATAAGTGGAGAGTGTGTTTTAATATTTTTTTTAATGAGTGAATGGGAGAGATAAAAAGTGACTCTCTTTGTAATTGAAGTGATAAGGTGTGAAAGTTGAAATTTGAGAGTATTGAAATGAGTTTTTTTTGGAGTGATAAGAATATTTTGTATTATTTTGGAGGAATAAGGGTGATGTTTTGAAATCTTTGGAGAGATAAGTGTGCTTTGGAGAAATAAGGTGTGTGCGATCAGTGCATACGTTTTTGAAGACTTTTGTTTCCAAAATTTGCAAGCGTCAGATTCTCATTGTTTGAGAAAGCTTCAGTGGCAATGTTGTAAAAGATGAAAGGTTGATGATCTCAATACTCAATAAAGACATTATTTATGGTGTTCAAGTGTCCTAGATCCACCCGAAATTGAATAAGGGGATCTTAGGTACACCATGTGTGTTTGTGATGGTGCATGTTTTTTTATGGCTTCATGCTGTTGCTTTTTGATTTGTGTCTAGTTGTTACACATCAATGATTTCATTTAATATCGCATACATAAAGTTAAATATCAGCAAGCTCAACACATGTAACGAAATAGCTGCAAGGCAGGAAAATTAAACTCAACACATGCATTTGCGCCACTCCAAAAAACAATCAAAGTTGTCAACATCAGCATATTACAACAACAAGCAAATTCACTCAATACAATCAAGTTCATGAATCTGGAAACTCCAGCATTTTCAAAGAAAAGTCTACATCAGCGTTCTTGCATATCCATTTAAGAACTTTTAATCAAATTCATTGTTTTAAGTGAATCATTAGAATCATTGTAAGCTTTCTTGGGTGCATTTTCGACAGTGTTCGACACCCTTTTCTCTAAACAAAATCAAGTGAATGCACGAGTTTGTAACTCTAAAGCAAACAAGCAACAAGTTCACATCTCCTACAAGCATGCGTGATTATTCATTCAATCCATTTGCATCATGTCAATAAAAAGTTCAAACCTTCAAGCAAGCCAGAGTGAAGTTCATTGCAGCAATCATCAAAGCAACCAAACAAGTTCAACTCTAACACCAATCAAGCAAGTTGAAATCTACAGCAAGCGAGCGTGAGTTCTAGTAACCTTGAAACAAGAGAAACAAAGTTTCACCAAGCAAGAGATCCAGCGAATTCTGAAGCAAGCGAACGTGGCTATTCATTCAAGTAAGCATGAAGTCATCAAGTAAGTCAAGTGAGAGTTCAAGAAAACACGATCGTCATCAAGCGAGTGTGAATTCTAGAGTTTCAGCAAGAAAATTCTACAATTCTAGCAAGTGTTCCAAGCAAGCGCAAAAAGAAACCAATCAAGTGAGCATGCCATTCAAGTCACATAGCAAGCGAGCATGTCATTCAAGTACCAAAATCAAGTGAAACAGTTCAAAGCATGACATCTCCGATAAGAGAGCCTGATTTCAAGTGCCCAAGTTCAGATGGTGCAACATATTCAGTTGTTAAACATTCTTCACAGTTTGATCATCTCCAGTGATGAAGACATGGTGCAAGTCAGCAAAAAAACTCTTGTTGATCTTTCACGACATCTACAACAACCACATGAAACTATTGAGTTTCTTCAACTTGAGTCGCAACTTCAAAATACTGAATTGCAAGAAAAGCATGATACTTTCAAGTTTTTGAACCATCCAGATGATAAGTCATTCATTCAAACAACTTCAAGTGTCAAAGTTGTTCCAGTTCCAATTTCTTCCAAGCCCATCATCAAGCCATGGGAAGAAATTCAATATAATAAGAATCGACGAGGCTTAGGATATGTCAACAATGACACCAACCTGCATATCCCAGATTATTCCAAGCCAATTAAGTTCGTCAGTGCAGGATTTCTTGCACAACTCACCTCAGCAGGTTATGAGAAAGTTGCAGACAACCAGCAATGCACGCAACCTAAAGTTGTAGCCAAACAGAATTGCACGCAACCTGAAGTTGAAGTCTAACCGAAGTGTTCTCATTGTCAAAGAACCGGTCATATGGAAGATCAGTGTTTTGATCTCCATCCTTGTTTCCATTGTGGCAAGCCCAATCATTCCTCAGAAAAATGTCACAACCAACAAACAACCCGATTAAAGATAAATTATGAATGGATCGATCCTTGGAAATGGTCCTCCACAGTCAAAAGATTGTCTCAGTTCTACAACCAACTACAATCACACATAGTGCAACCAACAGTGAAAAGATGATGGTACTCTCATGTATTTGAATGGGGGAGTACACCAGTGTAAAACTCCTACACCTGAAGGGGGGGAGTTCAGGAATAATTTCCAAGAGAAGTGTCTCTCCTTTCAGCTAACAAAGGGGGGAAAATGTCAATGAAATTGACAGTGGTTGTCAGACTGAAAGTCTCGACAAAACCAGCAAAAGCAGCCAATGGGCATCTTCAACAGCCAATGGGCATCAACAAATTTTCCAGTGGGCATCAAATTTTTTTCCAGTGGGCAGTTGACAGCAAAGAAGCAGTGAACAATTTTCAGCACAATAAAAGCAACAGTGAGTTGTTTTTGACATCATCAGCCAGTGGGCTTTGAATAAATTTTGTCAGTGGACAACGGATGCTGATTTCATGCAAAGGACAGATGGATCCTTTTGCAACTTGGCACTTGATGGAGTTTTCAAGCGAAATTCAGAGATGAATCAGACAATCAACTAACTCATGGTCTCTTCAGATTTCAGTTTTTCAGCATCCAGCTTTGGCGGTTTTTTAGGCAATGTTTTTGAGGATCAACATGAGAACTTGGAAGATGGTTCCTCATTCTTATTTTGGATTTATCATTGAAGGGGGGAATGTTAGCCTCTCTCACAAAAAAAATAATAAATCCAAACATAAATTAATTAATTAAATATTCCAAGTTAGGAATATGTGCCTAACTCTTGGGTTGTTCGTCAAATATTGGAGTTTGTTTAGTAACTCCTATCTTGGTGGGTTTTTGGTGAGAAATTATCTCAACCAAAGGAGTCTAAGATAGCACGGACTATCTTAATACATTGTCTCTCATCTATTTAAATTGTAACTCTAAATTCTTTTAATAAGAGAGAATAGGTGAGGAAGCCATGAGGCTTCAACCTTTTCCGCCATTACTTTGTGTCTTATTTTTATATGTGTTTTCTGTAATCTGTTTGAGTTAATTCATTTCTACATTATATCTTTTTAATGCAGGTAGACTTCCCACTGTGAAGCTTTGACAAGATGAGTTACACATAACATAAAATAAGAGTTGTAAGTGATGCTTGTACAACTTATCAAAGCCTAGAATATACTTCCAAGTGATTTTGAGGGTGTGTGAACAAAGTCTTGTTTCAACCTTATTCTTCTTGTGGTTCTGTACTCATGTAACACCCCAGGGTCATGTGTATATGTTTTAGTAGCTAAACTATTTTTAGAAAGGAAAAAATGCTATATTTGACTGTATGAAACAGTTATGATGATGTGAACATGAGAATTAACATGGAAAATAATTTGATTGATGAGATCATAATTCCAATCCAGGTGGTTAGGATGGAATTCAATACTTTCCTAAAAATTGCTCCTAAAAATCCCTAGGAGTGAATTTAGATGATTTTTAGATTTTGAGCGAGAAAGATAATAAATCACCCAGTGTGGGGGAAACAACATTGGGGATGGGTAAGTAGAGCACCACATGGGATAAAAGCACGCTTTAAATGAAAACAACTATACTTTTACGGTTTTCAAGCTTTTGTGGCTTTCGTTTATTGAAGAAATCTCTAGATTATCCACAATGTTATAAAACAATGGTCGACGTTTTGAATCCCAATGGGGATCCATCTTCAAGACAAGATGCTGAATGAAGATTGAAAGAAGGAAAAAAAAGTAAAGGTATTAATAGTGACACAGAGAAAAAAAGAGCTGATCGGAGCTAACTATTTAGTAGTTAGCTCCCATCGGCTCTACTTTTCTCTGTGTCACTATTAATACCTTTACCTTTTTGTCCTTCTGTCAATCTTCATTTAACATCTTGTCCTAAAGAGGGATCCTTGTTGGGATTCGAAACTTCGACGATATTTTTATAACACTGTGGATAATCCAAAGATTTCTTCAATAAGCTATAATTTTATTGAAAAGCCTAGGTTATGGGGATTAGAAGCACCCAAAAAAAATGATACACCGTCAAGGAAAGTCTGCTGGGGAAAGTTAGTGATAAAAATGCCTTCACCAGACCAATAGTGGTTGGTTGGTTCTGGGAGAAGACGATCTTAGCTCGGGGGAGAACTAGGCAGACAAGGTTCGTGGTTGGGTGGAAAACATATTCTTTTCCAGTTAGTTCAACTACCACGGTCAAGTTCTGGTAAAAGAATAGTCATTTCACATGCATAAAATATTACAGATAAGGGTAATGATGTTCTAGTGTTGATTGTGGTTATGAGCGGTATGAATGTGTTTATAGGTTTCATGACAGAAACTACTGTGTTTGAGATTCTGTTAAATCAGTAAAGATATTTATGTGTAAGAAATCAATCCGTAGGGTAATGTATTAAACATGTTCTATTACCTGGATTAGATTTTTAAAAGAATGGCTAAACTATATCAGTCGCTTTCAAGTTAAGAACGGCTATTATCGATACTTTAATTTTAGTGGCATATTAATTAGTACTATGCATTAAAATATCATGATGTTTATGGATTGATTGCGAGGTTAATGACAAATGTTGGGATTGAACCTTAGAGAGGTCCTCAGTATTTCTTGAGGGACCAAGTACGAATCCTACTATTCGAATACAAGAGTGGTGAATTTTGTTAATTCAAAATAATTATATAAGATATTATAATAGTGTCATATGGACAGAGTGACAGTAGCCTTAGCTAGAGGCACAATAGTTAAAAGATTTGGATCAAAAATTACTAAAATCAAGGAAGAAACAATTTGTACACACCGACGATGTTCCTCATCTCGTGTATCAGAGATAGTAAGAAGAAGCACGAGGCTTCAATGAATGGGAAAGAGGTCGAAGACCTTATTCTAAGTAATGTTGAGTCATACCATTTAACTGTATTTAAACATCGAATTTCTTTTCAGACATAGGAATTCAACCAAACACACAAAGGAATTTTGGGTGCGAAAATAAAGAAAGTATTCATATAGTCATTGTATTTGCCAGTATAAAATCATCCATTTTGTAACAAGAGGATAAAAGTGATGCTGAACACATATATATAAATTTCTCTACAATAAGATGCGATTATTAAATGTGAAATATAGAGTAATGTTATGGCATCAATCGGGTATAATAATATATTGGAAAAAAGGGATAGCTATAGTTACACCGAACAAGTTACCATCCCACACTGGAAAATTAGTCATAACTTAATACAAATTCTCATTATAAATTTATCATAAAGAAATACTAAAACCAAATTTTTCCAAGAAAAACAATTAAGAGTAAAAAAAAACCCAAATGAAAATGTTAACCAGCGTGCTAAAACCTAAAAAATCAAAGAGTCACATGAGATGTTGCTATCGAAAGAACAAAAATAATTTTATAAATATAAAGAGGAAAAACAAAATAGAAAATCCCAGGGGCTATCCTTAGGCACAGTGGTCGCTAGCATGAGAAAATATTCACGCTCAGTGCCACTGTTTCACGCTCAGTCCTGTCCTCAAAGAAATTGTAATAAAAATAGTATTCAACATAATTAAAATGATAATAAACAAAGAATCCCATAAATATATCAGGGACATCTTCAGGAGGGCATGTCTGCTAACCAAAGGAAAGCACAAACATATACAGGGAGACTAGACTTTAGCAGTGTGGTCGATCCAAAGCATTGCTCAGCGAAAATCAGCATGGAAGGACTCGTACCTGGAACAAAACCACCATGAGATTACAAAAATTAAGGTATTTCAACCACAAAGCATGATTTAAAATGAGTGAAAGAAAAAGGAACTGTATTGACCCACAACATGAAATTACCCGAGTATTGTACATAGAGTCAGAGGGCGATCCTTCAATTCCTATAAGAAGGCAAACTAGCACATATATGTAAGTGTTAACAAAGAAAAAGAAGAAGACACCGAATAATATTGTTCTTGTCAGTTTAACTATTAGATAGGAGCTTACCCCTAATGGATTGTAAGGGTTTCTCAGGGTTCCAAAACCCCAAATCGAGATAACGACTGAATGCTGGGAACTAGGCTACCTTTAAGAAAAAAGGACAACAATATTTAAGATCTATTACCAGAAACGTTAAGCTCATTAATGCTACCTTTGAAGAAAAATATAAAGGGTGAATAAACCCTGTAGAGCTTACCTTGGGCCAAGGTTGAAGAGGGCACATTATTTCCACCGAAAACCTCAACCCCACCTTTTGATTATCACCACCCAAATACCTAGTAGGCTCTGTTAAAGACCAAATCAAATAGAAGAGAAGACAGATAACAAAGGTTAGTTAGAGATTCTAAGGTCGAATGGCCACTTAACTCGATGCAATTCCATAAGTATACATGGAGAGTTGGGCTTAAATCCCACACCATTGAAACAAGAAACCTTGAAATTCAAGTAAGAAATGGGGAGCACACCTGGAAACAAACCCATGAAGCGAATCCAGTAAAAAAATAAAAAATGAAATGATTAGAAATGTACAGAGAAAGAATGTGTACAATATTCTGAAAGAAAGTAGGGGTAATTACCTAAGTACCCAAGAGCCTCGGCAAGCCGGAGGAGCGTAGTAGAACACATTGACAGTGGTGACATTCCCACCAGGAAAACAAACTATTATAGATTCTGAAACCATTAGCCAAATAGAACGCAACAACATTGCCATGGGAGCATGGCGGCGCTTGGTAGTAACTATTACAGGTGCCGCAGAATCTAGGGAACCACTTAAATTTCGAACCCATAAAACAACGAAAACATCTATGAACCAATGTGACTATTGTGATATGTAATGGCTATGGGAAAGCCTTAACTAATAAACATTATATTCTAATGAAAAAATGTAATGAGAAAATCCTTTAACAAATAACCACCAAGGTTGAATATAATATGATTATTGAGTCTCACATGGGGAGGTAAGCAAGGAAGGTAACATAGGTAAAATAGAATCATGTGATACTAGTAATTAATTAGTAAATATGCTTAGGTAGGTTATGAGGGTAGGGGAATCACCGTAGATAATACACCAAAGCCAAGATTTCATATAGAATCCTCAACCCTCAAGAATAGAGGTATTGAATTAGAATGAACTAACCCAGATAGAGTTTAGAAAAGTATAAGCATGATCACTAGTATAAAGGGTGAGGGTTGTCCATAATAGGAAAATGATCAGTTACCAGCAGTGTGTCTTGAATGCCATAAATTACTCGGTGACGAAAGTGTGGATAAATAATTTTTTATTTTATTTTATTTTATTTGGTATTATGGGGATGTGAAAAGTGGTATCAGAGCCCTTATACAACACTGGGCTTATAATGGACCACCATGAATAAATAAATAATCTTTGTTAGTTATCATTTTTTTTTAAATTTTTTTGGAAAAAGAAGAAGAAGAAGAATTTTTTTTCTAACAACTGTGTGGTGTTAATAAGGTACTATAGAGTTGTGCAGTGGACAATCAAAACTGTCTTAAGCGATGGAAGGTGAAGAGGAATTATATGTTGAATTGGGGGAGGGAGGTTCTCCCCCAGATCCAAATTCCCAGATTTTAGGAATAATTAGAAATTTGCAACAAGAACTAGTACAACTAAGGAATATCAATGAGAGATTACTGCAAGCAAGTGATGAGCAGGAACATATGATAAGGGAACTAATAGAAAAATCCAGCCAAAAAATTGTGGATTAGGAAAAATTGAAGTGAAAGGAGGTTGAAACCATTTCATATAAGTCTGAAAGTGTCGAAGAATTTGATAAAATAGATTCTAATTCAAAAAATAAGAAAAATGAGTTGCAGGGAGAATTTTGGAAGATAAAACCCCCTACCTTTGATGGGGAAAAATATGATGATGCAAAAGAATGGATTTTGAATATGATCAGGTAATTTCAGGTGTATGAATACGAAAGTAACCTGAAAGAGAGATTTGATGTGTACCAATTGCAGAGAAAGGCTAGTCTGTGGTGGGAGGAAACAAAAATTATACACTTTTTGGATGAAAATATAGTTTCATGGGAGGAGTTTCAACAGAAATTTAAGTCTCGGTATCTAAATGAAAGATACTATGATGATCGTGAAAAATAATTCCATGAACTTAGGTTGGGGAAGCTTACCATGGAAGAGTTTGTAATCAAATTTACAAAATTACTCTAGTATGTACCATATATACGAGAGGAGAAAGATAAGGTGCAGATATTTTTAAACTGTCTACTAATAATTTATAAGGAATGTATTGAATTCGACAACCCAAAGATAATGTATGAAGCGGTCATAAAAGCCAAACTTTGTTACCAACAATTTAAGAATCAAAATGAAAGATCGAGAACATGGTAGAATAAAGATAAAATCAAATTTGGGATGAATGTAAGAATACCAAAGCTAATTTATTTGAAAATTTTGGAGAAAGATTAGCAGAGGAAGAAGTTCAACAAAGGAGGCATAAACCAACTAGCTCAATCTCAAACAGGATCAAAACCCATGGAATTGAACAACATGAAAGGCTTAGGTGGCAAAGAGAGGGAACCACTGAAGTGTTGGGGATGTGGTGAACCACACTTGTTGCAGGATTTGCCACACAATTCTAGATCAATTCAAAATATTCAGATGGTTCACGAGGCAACTATGGTGAATGACATGGCAAGGAATACTCTAAGAATTAGTGCGACATTAAAAGCCTAACAAGCAGAACATCAATATACGATGATTGAGATCGAAGGTATTATTAAAAACCAACTTGTGTCTGTTTTAATTGACCCAGAAGCTAGTTTAAGTTGTGTTAGTCCACCGATTATGGAAAAGTGTAAATTACATTCATAAACAATTAAAAATTCTTGGTTGGTACAACTGGCTACAGGTACCAAATGGAAGGTAACACATAAATTAAAACAATGTATTGTGAATATGAATGGGTACTCCATAGAATTAAAATTAAATGTCCCTCCCTTGAGGTCATATGATGTATCAGTGGGTATGGATTGGTTGGAACAAAAGAAATCTATCATAAATTGTGTAGAAAAAAATGTAAACTGCATTAATTTGCAGGAACAACCAGTTCTAGTAAGAGGAAAACAAAAACCAGCCTCTGTCAGAAAAATATCTGCTCTAAATTTAAAAAGGAATGCAAGAAAAGGTTTCCAAGTCTATATGGTTGATGTGGAAGAAGCCGATCAACAAACAAAAACAACTATCTTAGAAAATATGTCTGTAATAAGAGACTTTAAGGACGTTTTCCCTGAGGAAATTCCCAAGTTACCCCTCGTAGAGACATAGATTTATCTATTGAATTAGTGCCAGGAGCTGCTCCTGTATCCAAAACTCTGTATAGAATGAGTATACTAGAATTGTTAGAACTAAAATTGCAGTTACAAGAGTTTTTAGATAAAGGTTGTATTAGACCCAGTGTTTCACTGTGGCGAGCTTCGATGTTATTTGTCAAGAAAAAAAGATGGCACGTTCAAAATGTGAATTTACTATAGGCATCTGAATAAGTTAACAATAAAAAACATATATCCTCTACCCCAAATAAACGATCTATTTGACCAAGTGAGGGGAGCAACGATTTTTTCAAAGTTTGATATGTGAACTAGTTATCACCAGTTACACATAAGAGATGAAGATAAATATAAAACAACCTTTAGAATGCAATATGGTAATTACGAGTTTGTGGTGCTACCTTTTGGTCTCACCAATGCACCTGCAACCTTCATGTTGTTAATGAAGAGTGTCCTTCACAAGTATCTTGACAAATTCATGTTAGTTTTCATAGCTGACATCCTAGTATAATTTAAAAGTGAAGAAGAACACTGGGAGAATCTCAGATTAGTATTACAAAGATTAAGGGAACACCGACTTTACATAAAAATCAGCAAGTGTGAGTTTTATAAACCCAAAATTCAGTATTTGGGCCATATTATTTCCAAGGAAGGACTGTCAATGGGCCATGATAAAGTTCAAGCAATTATGAATTGGCTTGTACCAAAATATGTATCAACAATTCGTTCATTCGTGGAGATTGCTGGATATTATTGTAGATTTGTGGAAGGATTTTCAAAGCTAGCCTACCCCATTACCTCCTTGTAGAAGAAGGGAGTAAAATTCATATGGAAATCCAAATGATAAGAAATTTTTTACTTACTGAAACAAAATTTGACCACAGCTACTATTTTAAAAATTGCAGACCCAAATAAGGAGTTCACTGTGTGCACAGATGCATGTTTAGAAGTAATGGGAGGTGTGTTACTACAAGATAATATTGTCATACCCTATGTATCAAGAAAGTTGAAGAAACATGAACAAAATTATGTTGTTTATGATTTGGAACTAGTTGTCATGATACATGTCTTGAAAATGTGGAGGCATTATTTTCTAGGAAAGAATTTTGTTCTGGTAACTAACCATGTTAGCCTGAAATACTTCTTTAGTTAGCCTGATTCGAACACAAGACAAGAAAGGTGGTTAGCCTTCTTTAGTGAATTTGAATTCAATAGAAAAAATATCAAGGGAAAAGAAAACAAGATTGCAGATGCACTGAGTAGACATGCTCATTCTTTGGTAACCAATATTGGTAGCAGTGCGAAAACAAATTTTGAATAGTAGATACAACAATATTTGCAACAAGATCCTTAGTACCAGGAAATGCAGTTGAAAATACATCAGAAACAAATTCCAGGATATGCCACAAACACAAAAGGGTTAACTGTTTATCAAGATAGGCTATATATTCCTAATGTGCTTTCTTTGAAACAGATGATACTAGACGAATATCACAAGAGATCATATGCTGGTCACTCCGGATACCAGAAGATGGTAAAAAAATTAAGGAAACATTTTTCTTGGCCTGGCGTGAAGAAATATGTAGCAGATAATTTGGAAAAATGTTTGGAGTGTCAACAAGTCAAAGTGGAGGACCAACACCCGACAATATTACTAAATCCATTACCAATTATGGAATGGAAATGAGAGGTTATCTCCATGGATTTTATAACTGGTTTACCAAGAACCAAGTATCAACATGACTCCATTATGGTAGTGGTAGACACGTTGACTAAAGAAACACATTTTATACTAGTACACTCTGCTTTTGGGACTACCCAAGTGGCCAACATTTTCATGAGAGAAATTTTTAGACTTCATGGCATACCAAAAATGATAGTCTCAGACAGAGATGCGAAATTCACCTTAAATTTCTGGAAAGATTTGTTCAGGGGAATGGGAACCAAGATGAATTTCAATACTGCATACCATCCTCATATGGATGAGAAAACTGAAAGAAACAAGTAGATTTTGGAGGACATGCTCAGAATGTATGTGATGGATAGACCCACCAAGTGGGAAAATTTTCTGCATTTAGATGAATTTTCTTATAACAATAGCTACCAAACCTTTATAAAAGAGAGCCCCTTTGAATATGTGCACAACAAAAAATTCCATACACCACTCAGTTGGATCCAGCCTGAGGATAGGTTGATTCTTAGTCTGGATGCATTATATGAAATGGAATAGACAATACAAAAAACCCAACATAATATTATGACAACTCAAGACCGATAAAAGAGTTATGCAGACAAGAAGAGAACACATACAGAGTTCAAAATTTGAGATCATGTATATTTGAGGGTTAAACCTAAAAAAGGTACCATCAGTACCGAAAATAGTGCCAAGTTTTCGCCACTATTTTGTGGGTCGTTCGATATTTTGGCTCAAGTTGGTCCAGTGGCATATTAGTTGGCTCTACCTAATCATATTGAAGTTCATAATGTATTTCATGTATCATTATTAAAAAAATATTTTCATGATCCTTATCACGTGGCTGATTGGAATTTGATATAGGTGGAATCCGAATGGAACTTTCTTCCATAGCCACTTTGTATCTTGGATCGAGAAGAAACCGTGCTCTAGAATTGAGTCATCACTTGGGTTAAAGTGCAGTGGAGACACTTTAGACTCAAGGAAGCCACTTGGGAGCATGAAGATAACATGAAGCAAGCTTATACGCACCTTTTCGACAATGAGGTGGCTGAATAATAAACACCGAGGACGATGTTCGGTTTTTTAGAGGGGGAATATGTAACACCCCAGGTTCATGTGTATATTTTTAGTAGCTGAACTGTTTTTAGAAAGGACAAAATGATATATTTGACTGCATGAAACAATTATGATGATGTAATTAATATTTTGAATAATATTAAGAAAACTTGAGAATTAACTTGGAAAAGAATCCGATTGATGAGATCATAATTCCAATCCGAGTGGTTAGGATGGAATTCAATACTTTCCCAAAAATTTCTCCTAAAAAGCCCCAAGAGTGAATTTAGATGATTTTTATATTTGGATAGAGAAATCTAATAAATCGCCCAGTGTGGGGGAAAAAACACCGAGTATGGGTAAGTAAAGCACAACAGGGGATAAAAGTGGGCTTTAAATGAAAAAAACTAGAATTTTGTCGAAAGCCTAAGCTATGGGGATTAACAGCACCCAGAAAAATGAGACGCCATTAAGGAAAGTCTACTGGGGAAAGTCAGGCATAAAAATGCCTTCACCAGAACAACAATGGTTGGTTGGTTCTGGGAGAAGAGGATCTCATCTCGAGAGAGAATAAGGAAAATAAGGTTCATGGTTGTGTGGAAAACACATTCTTTTTCACTTAGTTCAACTACTACATTTGAGTTTTGGTAAAAAAATAGTCATTTCACATGCATAAAATATTACGAATAAGGGCAATGATGCTCTAGTGTTGATTACTTGGATTAGATTTTTAAAAGAATGACTAAATTATATCAATCACATTCAAGTTAAGCATGAATATTATCGATGCTTTAATTTTAGTGGCATATTAATTAGTATTGTGCATTAAAATATCATTATGTTTATGTATTTATTGCAGGGTTAATGACAAATCTTGTGAATGAACCTTAGAGAGGTCTTTAATATTTCTTGAGGGACCAAGTACGAATCCTACTATTTGAATACAAGAGTGATG
This sequence comes from Pinus albicaulis, assembly GCA_034641835.2. Taxonomy (NCBI): domain Eukaryota; kingdom Viridiplantae; phylum Streptophyta; class Pinopsida; order Pinales; family Pinaceae; genus Pinus; species Pinus albicaulis. The sequence continues at coordinate 1,158,353,092 of CM076579.1, read as the reverse complement.
TATTTTGTTAATTCAAAATAATTGTATAATATATTGTTACAGTGCCTTATGGACAAAGTGACTGTAGCCTTGTCTAGAGGTGCAATATTTAAAATATTTGAATTCAAAATTACTAAAGTTAAGGAAGAAAAAATTGGTACACACCGACAATGTTACTCATCTTGTGTATCAAAGAGAGTAGGAAGAAGCACGAGGCTTCAATTACTGGGGAAGAGGTCGAAGATCTTATTCTAAGTAATGATGAGTTATACCATTTAACCATATTTAAACACTAGATTTCTTTTCAAACATAGGAATTCAAGTAAACAGAAAAATGAATATCGGGTGTGAAAATGAATAAAGTATTCATATAGTCATTGTATTTTCCAGTATACAATCATCCATTTTACAACAAGAGGATAAGACTGATACCGAACACATATATATAAATTTATCTACAATAAGATGCGATTATGAACTATGAAATACAAAGTAATGTTATGCATCAATCAGGTATAATAATATATTGCAAAAAAGGGATAGCTAGAGTTACATTGAACAAGTTCCCATCCCACACTAGAAAATTAGTCATAACTTAATACAAATTCTCACGAGAAATTTATCATAAAAAAATATTAAAACTGAATTGTTCCAGAAAAATAAATAAGAGTAAAAAAACCCAAACGAAAATGTTAACCAGCGTGCTAAAACCTCAAAATCGAAGAGTCACATGAGATGTTGCTATCAAAAAGACAACATGAATTTTATAAATTTGAACGGGAAAAACAAAATGGAAAAGACCAAGGGCTATCCTAAGGCCCAATGGTCACTAGAATGAGAAAATATTCATGCAAAACACCATTGTTTAATGTTTACAAGTAGCTAGAGCTCTAGGTAGGGAAATGCAACCCTCTCCTAGGAAAATTTGTAATAAAAATAATATTTATCATAATTCGAATGCTACTAAAGAAAGAATCCCATAAATCTATATAGGAAATCTTTAGGAAGGCGCAAATGCTAACCAAAGGAAAGCACCGACCTATATAGGGAGACCAGACATTAGTAGTGTGGCTGATCCAAAGCATAGATGGGCAAAAATCAATGTGGAAGGACTCATACTTGGAACAATACCACCAGGAGATTACACAAATTAAATTATTTCAACCACGTAGCATGAGTAAAAATGAGTGAAAGAAAAAGGAACTGTATTTACCCACAACCTGAAATTACTTGAGTATTTTACGCAGAGTCAGAGGGTCATCCTTCGATTCCTATAGGAACCTGAACTGGTGTAGATATGGATGTATTAACAAAGAAAAAAAAAAGACATCGAATAAGAGTGTTGTTGTCAGTGTAACTAGTAGAAAGAATGCGTACAATATTTTGAAAGAAAATAAGGGTAATTACGTAAGTACCCGAGAGCCTCGGCAAGCCGGAGGAGTGTAGCAGAATGCATTGATAGTGGTGACATTCTCCCCAGGAAAGCTAACTATTATAGTTTATGAAACCAGTAGCCAAAGCCAATGCAACAGTGTTGCCATGGGAGCATGGTGACACTCGGTAGTAACCATTACAGGTGCTGCAGACTCCAAGGAATGAATTAACTTTCGAACCCATAAAATAACAAAAATGCAGAAGCCAGTCGCAGAAACAAAAAAGGCAGGATGTGTAAGATTTCCTACAGAGTTAGGGCAGAGTTATGGGTAGTTCCTACAATCCATACCCATTGGATCGATGGGATCAACCCTGTTTGTTTCTTCTGCCCTGAAAATTTCAGAGTAATCTTGACATGTGAAGAGCAGGTGGTTTGGGGTGGCATGGGCAGGTGGGAATGACCGAAATTTCCTAAGGCGCATACTATTGATAGTATGAAGGGACATCACAATTAATCCAAGGGTTAGAAGGATTGTGTGACAAAGATTTAAAACATCCATGAACCAATGTGAATATTGTGATATGTAATGACTATGGGTAAGCCTTAACTAATAAATATTATATTCTAATGAAAAAGGGTAACGGGCAAAGCCCTTAACGAATAACCACCAAGGTCAAATATAATATGCTTATTGAGTCTCACATCGGGAGGTAAGCAAGGAAGGTAACATAGGTAAAATAGAATCATGTGATGCTAGTAATTAATTAGTAAATAGGCCTAGGTAGGTTATGAGGGTAGGGGACTCACCCTAGATAATTCATCAAAGCCAGGATTTCATATAGAATCCTAAACTCTCAAGAAAGGAGGTATTGAATTAGAGTGAAATAACTTGGATAGAGTTTATAAAAGTATAAGCATGATACCTAGTATAAAGGGTGAGGGTTTTCCACAAGATGAAAATGATCAGGCTAGCAACAGAGTGTATTGAATGCCATAAATTACTCAGTGACGAAAGTGTCAGATAATATATTTTTATTTTTATTTTATTTTTATTTTTTTATTTTTATTTTTATTTTTATTTTTATGGGGGTGTGACAACTCATCATTTGTTGGCTTCCATTTAAGTGATCCATGTACTTTTCGATCATATGCTACAAACATTTACTATGATGGTTCATTAAGAATTTCATCTCCATATTTTGAATTAGTCTCATAAGAAGGCCAACAAGGTCAAATTGTTCATCAAGGGAGTATGAATTAATTTATATTGCAGCAAGAAGAAAAAGTCAAACAAGAGAATGATAGGAGACAACGTTGTTGCCAGGGCAAACATAAGACCTTATGAAGGAAAAAAATATTCAATCACGGTATGGGATTAAACCATAACAAGGTTTGTATAGTATCCAATAAGGTATGGAGCTTGGTAAAAATTATATGGGATTGATTATGCATGCAAAGTAGAATAGGAATGAAGGATTGAGAAAATGGTTTGAATAATGTGGATACAATAGGGTGAAATACATAGATCACATGTTTTACAATAGTTTTCTTATTACAATTTCCAATTTTTTTAACAAATTATAAAACAAAATGAAGCTATATTTAACTCAAGTTCACCTTTTCAAATTGGAGAAGAGAACATAATCTGATGACTGATTTGGTGTTGATTTGGCTTAGGTACTCTGCTCCATGATGTGTTGACCATCATTTTGAACTTTCCCCTCATAATGTATATTTTTCCTGTAGAAGACTTGTTTTTCCAATTTATCTCAAATGGTAAATAAATTCATTTTTTTTTTTTTTTGAGTTTGTTACCATTAATATTATGCATGTTCCCACAAAAAATATTGGCCAATGAGTGCACATATCTCGAGAACAATGAGAAATGGTTGTAGATTATGGTGGCCAATTTCTTGAAAAATACACTGGAATTTCATGAAATTTTGTGTATTTATTTATCCTACCATGATGAATTTACCATAAAAATTTCAGGACCAAAAGATGCACAATTTGCATGATATGGTCAAATCAATTTCTGTTATGTTTCACCCTTCACGTTACCCAATGTTGCAACCAAAAACATATGCAACGAACTCATTTTAAGGCCAAATTGAGTGCTTCAAAAGGGAAATAGTGTATTTTTACCTTCTTTACTGCCACATGCATTCAACATCCACTTTTGATGAAGAAAGGGGTTTTTTTTGAAAAATACCATTTTTTTCCTAATTTGTGCACAATGGTAAAAATTGAAAATATGCCTTAAAAATCCGCTTGAAATGCCCTTCAAAATTGCTCCTTTTTTTTTTTTAATTTCTGTCCATGTTGTACTCAATTTATCATACTTTGACAAAACCCAGTATCTCATAATTTTTTATTTCTGCTCCAATACCTTGTAATCTTTTTGCCAAAACTGCCTCTGAAACAAGCTACTACAACAAAAAACAAGCTACTACAACAATAGCTGCAAAAATCACAACTTTCCGTAGATGTCTATGTTTTTCTATGGAAAATTGTTTTCTTTGAGTCTAATCTTCCACTTTGAACTATGTGATGTATGGTGAAGTAGAAACCATGAAACATAATGCATGTTGACTGAAATAAGACCAATTTTATTGATATGATTAAAAAGGAAATGAATGAAAAATAATTGCAGTGGTGTCATCATGCTGCTACAAGAAACAAGAAAACGAACTGCTGCAAATTGTTTTTGATTCCATTGAACCATATAATCTTCATCAAAACCAAAATTCATGGTACAATTCTTACCATGCGAATAAATATGCCAAATTCGAACATGGAAAGAAATCATTGGATTACTGATCAATGATGAAAATTGTTAACCTGTGTGAGACAACTCACCGATAATGTAAATGAGTATCAAGGTTCTTGAGTGCACCTTGATAGTGACGAATGGACGTGTTGAAGTGGAGTCACCTGCAAGATCTGAAAATCAAGATACATTGTTGCACTCTCATTGTTGTCAGTGAGGAGGATTTCCATTGATGTATGCAAGTTCCAAGGCACTCCAAATAATATCCGATATTAGTCCCAAATAAGGTGTTGAAGTCGATGGGAAAAGATTCATTGGAAAGTGGGCTTTAAGGGATCCGACATCAGCCAACTCGAGCATAGATCCAAAAATGATTTGAAGAACCATAATAACATATTGAAACCATCATGAAATTGCAGAACTTGCTATGAACTTTGTTCGGTAATTTCATGGTTTTCAAGCAAATCTCATGTCCAATTGTGCCAGTAAGCTGATTTTCATAATAGGACTTATTTTTATCTTTACTCTACTTGAAAAAGAAAATCTCGTTCAAGTATATATCTCCTACTCTACTTGAAAAAGAAATCTCGTTCAAGTATATGAATACTTACAATAGAACCATGTGCATGACAAGTTGATAGATAAACTCATATGCAAGTTTGAAATATACTCTTTGATATGTACCAGCATATGAGAGACCAACTTCCTTGGTTGAGATGATGTCAAAAAATATTGAAGAATTGAGCACTTGGATCCAATCACTGTCTTGAACCAAGATTCAATGTAATATTGTCTTCCTTGGCTTCCTACTACCATGCCATGCAAGTATTTAGAGATGTGATCCCCATTCATAGAATCTAGTGATAGGCATTCATGGAAATTTTCAATCTCAGGTTCCAACAGTTGTTGTTCTTCAGTGGGCATCCATGATTCTTGGACCTTATTTCTTCTTCTAGTTGTTTTTCTTCAATGGAAATTGGAGAATAATTTTGCAATACCTTAACATTGTAAGTGGATTGAGGTGTTTTATTATTGGGGATCTGAAATGGTTGTGCAGGTCGTGGAGTGGGAATGGATCTTTTGGGTGCTTGTGTGGGTGGTAATGGGAAAGGTTGAATTGAGGTCATATGAGGGTGAAACTGATGTTGTGATGGAGGTGAATGGTAGGGATAACACTGATATTGGTATTGAGGATAGTGAGGAAAATATTGAGGATATGGTGGATTTCTTCTATAAGGCTCTTGACAACCTTGTTGCCAAGATTGGTTTTGAGGTTGGGATTGAGATGGCCAAGGTTGCCAAGGCAAGGGTGTTTTCCAATTACTTTGAGATTGTTGTACATATCCTTGGAATTGTGAAATAATATCTTGCATCATACTAGGTTGATGAGGTTCCCATGGTCTTCTTGGAGCTACATAACAAGATTGTTCCACTGTTTGATTTTCTCCTTGGTAAACTGCCTTTAACCCTGGTAATGATGGACAATTTTAGTAGTATGTGATCCTACATATATTTTACAAATTTTAATGTTATCAAGTGGAAATTCATGCAAAGCATGTTTCTTTTTACATTTAGGGAAAAATATAAATGAATTACCATTCTCAACATTTTTCTCGTTTTGCATTCTCAGCCAATCAAAGTTTTCATTTAAATTACCAAGAATGTTTAGAAAATTATTAATTTTAGTTTGAGTTACCAATCCTGATGCCAATTTACTTACTCTTCCCATAACTGGACCTTAAGGGAATCTTCCATTCTTTTCTTTTCCTCTTGATATGTTCTTGCACAATTCACGAATCTCTTGAAATGAAAATTGAGAGACATCTCCTTTTCCCACTAGTTTAAGAAGATCAATCCATTCATCCTTCATATCTTTTAGTAGGAGAGTTTTTAATGTGTCTAATATTAAATCATGAAATTTATATCTTTTGAAATTATAAGTAAATCTCTCCACTAAATATTCTATGATTTCATCCTCTTTTTGGTTCATCTTAAAGACTTCATTTCTAAGGTCATGGTGTATGCAACAATCTCTATATTTTTCCAAAAATACTCTTTTCATATCATCCCATGTCCTTATAGAATTTGTACCTAAATTCATGAACCATCTAAGATATTTATCCTTCAATCTTGTCGGAAACAAATTTAATTTTTGAGTGTGTAATGAGAAGCCATAATATCTACAAAGTATTTCAAATTTGAAAAGAAAGGTTTCCGAGTCTTCTGATCTCATACCTTTTAAATTAGGAAGTACATATGGAGGGATATTCTTGATATGAACGTTGATATCAGTTTCTTGAATGAGAAATCCAAAAGGATATTCATCACTGTCATCATCTCCAGCCATATCTTCTACCTCCTATGTCACCTCTTCTTCTACCTGCAAAAATAGGAATCCATGATGTGGATGTGTGGCTCTTACGACACCACGTGATATAGTGGGGTTGGTAGGTGATTGTTTTTTTTAATGAATCTACCTCTAGGATGCACTAAAATGAGATTAATATTATGCAATTAAATGGATGCAACTAATAATGAGATGCAATTGAAAGATAACACCTATATATAATTTCCCGACAATGACACCAAAATGTTGGGTAATTTAATTGATTGTTAAATTACTTGTCATTAATTGTCAAACTCAAGGTTCATGAAATTGCGAAGTATACACACACTATATATGCTAGGATATCTACTTTCAATTCAACAAAACTAATGTAATTGCACATGAGGTTTTAAGCCTATTTATGACTAAGTTTTTATAAGCATATGAACATGTTCTGTCTTAAAAGGCCAATGAATTCAAACTCAAAACTTCGAAATTTGAATGAACTTTTAAAGCAAACTGTTTTATAAAATCTTCGAGATCTATTCTAATTGGAAAAGAAATTAAAATATATTCTTCAAATACTAAAAACCTATTCTATTAAACAATGAAAAGAAATCTAATTAGATGACTTATATATATATATATATATATATATATTCTACGAAAGGTAAACCAATTCTACTCTAATTTTAATCTATGAGAATTGAAATAAATTTAATCTAAACTACTAAATTGATATATAACTATCAAATTGAAATCACAATTATTATACAAAAAATTGAATTGAAAGCTATTATAGAAAACAATGAACAATAATGATATGTTGACAAAATTTCAAGTGCAAGAGCCTCCAAAGATTACTAATGTGCATATTCTATCAAGAACCAACCATATCTTATCAAAATATTGATGATTATAAAAATCATGAAGATGAAAGAAATTATTGGAAAATACTTCAAGGAAAGTGTTTTTTGGATTTTCGAGTTTATATTGAGTACTCAACCTGTAACAAACATAAAGAAAGTAAGAAAACTGTATTGAAAACTGAGATTTTAAACATCTAAAGAGATGAAAAATTAAATCGAACCAAATAATTAAATTAAAATGATAACTCTACTATCTCACAACTCCACAAGGGGCCCTCTTGGTGAGTGTGAGGAATTATAATCTCATCTCGCTTGATTTAAATCACCAATTTTATTTAGAGTTGTGCCATATTAAATATTACATTTAGTGGGGAAAAAAAATAGAGTTCTTCTCCCTCAATCAACAACAAAAATTACAAATTAAGATCATCCTTGACATCATATCTCTCCCCTCATCAAAGATACTTCAATTTATAGATTTTTGAAGCAACAAGAAATTCAGAATTTCATTGCATGAATTCTAGCCATGAGATCTCAGTAAATCAGTTTGAAAATAAAATAAAATATATTTTGAAGGTTTCTAGGATCAAATATCATTCCATAACTAATCAAACTTATCTCCTTTACATGAATTTTCTAAACAACAGTTCATTCCAATCCTTTTGGTGACTGGGCGTTGACTGTGAAATTACCAAACCATTTGCTCACATAATATGCAAAATAGGGACCCAAAAAACCCAAAAAATATCTCAAATGGTAACGAATTTGAGAAAAATTCATTTTATAAGAACCTAATTGTGTTCATGTTGAAAAAACCCCATGTTTTCATTTTCTGAAATTCGTTTTCATTTTCTCAGAAAACACGTTTGAAGTTGACTAGTCAAAACTGCTGCATTTTTTCTTTGATCTTTTGCTGGAGGTCCACATGTGGGAACTGGGTGGAGTTTGACCAATAGAAATCCATATTGGAGCTTCTAGAAACCAAATCCAACTGTCATATTTCCTTTTAGAGTGGTGATACTACCTTAACCATGGAGATAACTATGAAAATTGACGAGCTGCAAAATCTTGAACTGTCCAAACTACCATTAGTAAAGCCAAGAAAAGTTCTTCTTAATTCATTGAAAACAATAGAAATAACAATAATAAACCATGTGAACATGTATGTGGTAATTTAGTGCATTTATGGATAAATATGGTTAGAAATGTTGACAATGGGTGAATGGAATGATGCGAAAATAGATGGTTTCATAAACAAAATCATGACAAACTGGAGGCCCAACATTACCTCTTTGATCTCTTGCTTTCCCTAAAGGTTCCATGTGGTGTTGCATGTCCTTTTTCTTCCTAAAAGGCAACTTAACTGAGTTGGCCTCTTCTAGATTTCAGGAGCAACAACTAGATCCACTAGTTCACTAGGCCCATATAGCTCTTCTTGATGATCTCTGTGATGTTATGAAGGGTTGGATGGACCTGAACCCTTTTTTTTAGGAGCTTCATGCTATTCATCATCATTAGAGTTCATGGGAAATTATTTAGACCTCAAATAAGCAACATTCCATCAAAGGTAATGTCCTTGCTGACTTTTACTTATCGTTGTCCAGGAACATATATTCTATAGGCATTTGATGACTCGACGTATCCAACAAATATTCCTTTTCTTTCCTAAAGGCTCTAGTTTATTCATTTTATCTTTGGGTACATGTATATAAACTGGACATCCAAATATTCTCAAATTTCCAACCTTTGGTTTATGTCCGGTGAACACTTCTTTAGGAGTCTTATCTTCCAAGATTCGATGAGGACTTCAATTTTGAATATAGATGATTGTGATGGATGCTTCACTCCATAAGAACCCAAGCAATTATTTATCATGCATCATTGCATTAAAATATTCTTCAATGGACTTGTTATTTCTTTCAACAACTCCATTTTGTTGTGGATTGCAAGGGATTATCAACTCTCTCTTAATCCCAACTTCTTTACAAAAGGCAACGAGTTCCTTAGAAGTGTATTCTCCTCCGTTATCTAATCTCAAAATATTTATTTCCTTTCTCGTCAAGTTCTCTACTTCAACCTTGAGCTCTTGAAATTTTCTTAAGACTTCATCCTTGGTCTTCATAAAGTAAATCCATGTCTTACGAGAGAAGTCATCAATAAAGGTTACATAGTGTAGAGAGACTCCAAGATATTTCAATGGCATCAGACCACATACATTAGAATGCATTAGATCCAAGATTTTCTTGCACCTACTTTTGTTGCTTGGAAAACAATTCTTGACATTCTTTCCAAGCACACAACCTTTACATACTCCAAGCTCCATCTGAAATTCTAGAACACCTAAAACCATATGATTTAAATTTAGATAAATGTCTTTCAGATTAATCACATCATTAGAATTTGGTCGACATTTCGAACCATCTAATTTGGTTCATCCTCAGGACAAGGTGAAAAATAAGATCAATCTAACAGAATAAATAGTGAGGATGCATCATTGCTCGGAATAGCTGATAAAAACTAGCTACTAAAAACTAGCCGTTAGAGACTAGCCTTTAATTAGAAAGTTAGTTTCGAAAATTTAATTTCAATTTATTATTTATAAAAATTATTGATATTATAATAGTTTAATTAAAAAAAGGGTTTATTAGTTTATTATGTAATTAATTTTATTTAAAAACCCTAAATCCTAAATCAAGAAAAAATCATAAGAAAATATAAAGGAAAAACCTAATATAATTAAAAAAAAGGTTGTATAATATTATAATATACAAATTATTATTATAATAAGGTTTTCAATTTAAATTTTTTTATTTTATTTTAATAAAAGTTTATAACGAAGTCTTATTTATATATCGAGAATAAAATAAAAATAATTGTAACTAAAAAAAAAGAGTAGAAAAAGGAAAAATAAAGAAAAGGACCAAAACCCAAACACAAAAGGGCGAAATCATTTAGAGAAGGCTGAGTCCAACTCCTACTCAATTTCCACCCATCATCCCTATTGAGATTCTTAGCATGCCTTTGAATCTCAATGGCTTCCCTAAGCTTCCTATCGTGGAAGTGACCAAACCTCGCAATAACTTTGGAGTCCTCAATGAAAACACGGTGACACGATTTTTCCACATGCTCAGCCAGAGATGAAGTGCGAGATCGATTGTACCTGATGTCTGCCGCATGCTCCTGGATTCTCTGTCTAATAGACCGATTTGTTTCCCCAATATAGGGAGTACCATAGGAACAAGGCACTGGATAAACACCCTTCATGTCCTTAGGGTCAATAGGGTCTTTTACAAAACCCAGCAAGTTTCTAATAGTACAAAGAGGCTTGAATGATGAGGAGATATTATTCCACTTAAGGACATGAGGATTTTTTTCCGAAGTCCCCTGGATAAACGGAAAATGAACTTTGGATATAGGATCCTCTCAGGGGGATTTTCCTTTTAACCCTTTATAGGCTTTTTGAAAGGCCTTAAGGCCCTGAGATCTACTATAACCATTATTCTCAAACACTTCAAGAAGATGAGACTTCTCTGACTCTAAGTGGTTGTCATCAAAGATTCTTAGAGCACAGGTAGCAAGAGTGCAAAGAACACCAAATTTCTGACTTCGTTATAAAATTTTACTAAATAAAATAAAAAATTTAAATTGAAAACCTTATTATAAAAATAATTTATATATTATAATATTATACAACCCTATTTTTTATTATATTAGGTTTTTCCTTTATATTTTCTTATGACTTTTTCTTGATTTAGGATTTAGGGTTTTAAATAACTTTTATTAAAATAAAATTAATTACATAATAAAATAATAAATCCTACTTTAATTAAACTATTATAATATTGATAAATTTTTATAAATTATAAATTGAAATTAAATTTTCTAAACTAACTTTCTAATTAGAGGCTAGTTTTCAATGACTAGTTTTTAACGACTAGTTTTCAACAATTGGTTATTTTTGAGCAATGATGCATCCTCACTATTTATTTTGTTAGGTTGATCTTATTTTTTCACCTTGTCCTGAGGATGAACCACATTAGATGGTTAGAAACGTCGACCAAATCCTAATGATGTGATTAATTCGAAAGACGTTTATCTAAATTATGGATCATAAAATTCTTAGATCTAACATCTGATTTAAAGCTGGAAAAGCTCTATAATGAAGGTGACCATATCTTCTATGCCATATTTCACATGGATCGATGTCATTATTCACTAATGCTTGATCTAGTTGTTTCAAGAGTATATACAAACTTCCTTCACGAATTTCAATTACTCTAGTAAAGTCTATACTTGAGACCTTAGGCCATACAAGGAATTTACATCAAAAAATGATAATCTATCTCCTTCATCTTCCAAACACGAAATAGAAACCAAATTATTTTTCAAACCTGGTACATATAATATGTTGCCAAGATAAACATTTTGACATGATTCCAACTCAATGGATGTTTTCCCAATGCCTTTGACTGCATAATTATTGTTATCTCCAAGCTCTACCTTTTGATATACTCTATTTTCCATTAGACTTGTGAGATTTTGCACAATCACCTGTCATGCGTCTTGAGGCGCCATTATATATTAGCCAAAAATCATTGCTATCTACAATAGAACCTGTAAGAGTAGAAAAATAGAAGAAATCTTCTTCACACAGATGTTCATCAATGTCTGCAGCGGTATCATGCTACTTTCCCTTTCTATTTCTATCATTCGATCCTTCAGGACATTGGATTTTAAAATGGCTGTATTTTTTATAATGACAGAAATGAATCTTTGACATATATTTCCTTTCTTGAGGAGTAGGTCTTCTTGCTTTGCATCTTCTACCTTCATTTATTCTTTGAAATCCAAACTTCTTTATTCCTCCACCCTTCTTGGAACGTGCCACAAATGCTTAAGAGTCACCTTCTTCAGATCTATGAATCCTTCCTTTTGATATAAGTCTAGATTCTTCTTGAGTACATGAGATCCATAGTTCTTCAAAAATTTAAATCTCCTTATTGCCACATATACTAGATGAAAACGAATCTTGTGAGTAAGGTAAACCATTAATTATTGTAGTCACAAGTTCTTTACCAAAAATTATTTCATCAATTTCTTGAATTTGATCTCTTCTTTAAGAGATCCTCATGAAATATAAGGATATAGTATCATTTCTTGACATTTTAACATCACATAGCTCATTCCTCAAACTCATTTCTTGACCAATGTTGTTGATGGTGTATAATCCAATTGGAGCATCATACATCATTTTTGAACTGTTAATATTTGTGACATGTGGAACCAAATGATCTCTTATAGAATCTACAATAATACTTCTAGTTTTGATGTCTTCCTTCTCATATTTAGCTTTCAATTCATCATTTGATGGTTTGGTAAATTTTCATTTCACAATATCCAAGACATCATACTTTTCAAGGATGAGGCCAATCTTTGTTTTCCAAGCCTTGAAATTTTTAGCTCCTTTCAACTTGTTCTCTAAATTCATAGAGGAACCCATGGTCATTGATAAGTTATTAGATGTATATAAAATCTTTCTGTGATAATCACATCTGAGCATATTTTGTCGACGCATTTCAAACCAGCCAGTGTGATTCATCATCAGGACAAGATGAGAAATCCAATGTAGGAACCAGATTAAATAGATAAAGAGATGCTCCAACTAGTCATTGTAAATAGCGACTAATTTGACTAGAATAAGGAAAATAAGAAATTCAGTTAATTTAATAAAAAATGAATCACTTAATAGTTATTTAATATATTTATTTACTAAAAAATGAAGTAATTAATAGTTATATATTATATTTTAATATACTTGTTTTCTTAATTATTAAGTATTTTTAATATATATATATATATATATATATATAATCCTAATTTAATAGTTATTTCAATACATTATTTATTGAGAATAATTTTAAATATTATAATTAATAAGAAATAAGAATGAATTAATTTTAATCTATAAAAATATGAAAAGGAGAAAGAGAGCGAGAGCGAGAGGACCATAGGAAGAGGAAGGGAGGGGGGGTTAAGAGGAGGAGAACGAATAAGAGAGAGAACTGGTCGGGAAGAAAAAACATCAATTAAGAGTGAAGGGCAGGAATACACTCCACCCATCATCCTTATTAAGGTCAACTGGTCTCTTTACGATTTATAAGGCTTCCCTTGACTTATAGTGGTGGGAATGGTCAATCCTCGCAATAACCTTAGCATATTCAATGCAAATGTGATGCTTTGTATTTTTAGCATGCTCTGCTAAGGCAGAGGAGCGTGATCTACTATGTTTAAGGTCAACGACGTGTTCATGAATTCTTTGATTAATGGATCGACTATTTTCACCGATGTAAGGCATCCCACAAGAGCATGAAATCAAGTAAACACCCTTACAACCTTAGGGAAAACAAGGTCCTTTACTGATATAAGAGAAATTTGAATGGTGCGGAGGGGCTTGAAGTTCGAGAAAATATTATGTCTCCTAAGGATCCTAGCGATTCTATCAATAGTACCTTGAATAAACGGAAGGTGAACTCTAGATAACTGATCAAAAGGATCCTTTTTATTCATCAAACCTTTTTCTTCTTTTTGAAAAGCTCTAAGACATTGAACTTTTCTATAACCGTTCTTATTGAAAAAGTTTATGAGATGAGATTTTTCTCCTTCAAGGTGGTGTTCATCAGAGATTCTAAAGGCTCTGGTAGCTAGGATGCTAAGAACCCCTAACTTCTGAGCAGGGAAATGATATTTAGGGTTTCTCAGCACCCTAGCTACCAGAGCCTTTAGAATATCTGATGAACACCACCTTGAAGGAGAAAAATCTCATCTCCTAAAAGTTTTCAATCAAAACGGTTATAGAAAAGTTCAGTGTATTAGAGCTTTTCAAAAAGCAGAAAAAGGTCCAATGAATAAAAAAGATCCTTGCGATTGGTTATCTGGAGTTCACCTTCCGTTTATTAAAGGTACTATTGATAGAATCTTTAGGATCCTTAGGAGACATAATATTTTCTTGACCTTCAAGCACCTCCACACCATTCGGAGTTCGCTTAGATCAGTAAAGGACCATGTTTTCCCTAAGGATGGTAAGGGTGTTTACTTGATTCTATGCTCCTGTGGGACGCCTTACATTGGTGAAACTAGTCAATCCATTAAGAAAATAATTCATGAACGCGTTGTCGACCTTAAACATAGTAGATCACGCTCCTCTGCCTTAGCATAGCATGCTGAAAATACAAAGCATCACATTTGCATTGAATATGTTAAGGTTATTGTGAGGATTGACCATTTCCACCACCGTAAGTTAAGGGAAGCCTTAGAAATCGAAAAGATACCAGTTAACCATAACAGGGATGAGGTTCTCCTCTTGTTCGTTCTCCTCCTCTTAACCCCCCCCCTCTTCCTATGGTCCTCTTTCTCTCACTCTCTTTCTCCTTTTTAAATTTTTATAGATTAAAATTAATTCATTCTATTTTTCTTACTAATTATAATATTAAAACTATCTCGATAAATAATGTATTGAAATAGCTATTAAATTAGGATTTCATATATATATTTTTAAAATTACTTATTAATTAAGAAAATAAGTATATTAAAATATTTTAAAATTATATAATATATAACTATTAATTAATTCATTTTTTAATAAACAATATATTAAATAACTATTAATTGATTCATTTTTTATTAAATTAATTAAATTTCTTATTTTCCTTATTCTATCTAGTCAAACTAGCTGTTATTTACAATGGCTATTTGGAGCGTCTATTTATCTATTTAAACGGGTTCCTAGATCAGATTTCTCATCTTGTCCCGATGATGAGCCACACTGTCTGGCTCGAAACACATCGACAAAATATGCTCAGATGTGATTATCACCGAAAAAATTTATATACATTTTATGGATCAGAGAAGCCAAATTCCTAATAAGTAATTAGATTCTAGATGTAGGTATCTTCAATAGTGATCTCATTGCTCTTTCCTTTACCAAATATTCTTCAAGTGTGATCTCAAAGTCCTTTCCTTCACCAAAGATATGATTCCATGTTTATTTTTCAAGTGAAATAGATACAAGCACTAATTCCTAAAAAAATGATAATTACTTCTAATGATGTAGATATTCTTTTATCACTTCTAGTTTATCATTAACCAATTACACTTCATAAATTCAACCATAAATGCACAAGGACAATAGAAATAACAATGCATAAAGAGAACACAATATTTACCTTGGGAAAACCCACTTGGGAGAAAACCCAAAAACCTTTTCCTTAGAGAAATTATTTAGTTCAACAAGAGATACACCTAATTCTGCCAGTGAACTATGATGGTCAAACTAACGAACAATACTATGGTCAAATACAGTTAGACAACCCTCTTATCAAGTCAATATTCCACCCAAGAAACTTGTCCCTCTCAAATATGCCTATTTTTGATTTGTTTTTTTCAATATAATTGATACAATTACTTTATTTATGAACTATGGTAATTACTTGTGAATATATATTATAATTCTTTTATCTTCATCTAACAATCACACATCATAAATTTAACTAATAAACAAGAAAAGAAAGTAAATATCAAAATTTGCGAGGGAGAGAGATATGTTGGCAATAACTGTGTATAAACTGAAAATTTTCAGGGTGTATTTTATAACCAAGTTACCCAAGAGGCATGTCTCTTAAATTAAATCACGTCTCTTTGTAAATTAAATTCTAATAAGTTTGCACATTTACATTTTTTACTGAGATTTGTTAAAGTATTGAAGATCACGTAAATAAGTATATTTATTTACATCTTTCTCCTATTTGGTCATTTATGAAAATACTTGCTTAAATTATGTTGGGTAGTAACTGATGGCAAGTATGTTATTTACGTGGGTATGATCTATTCTCAAGGATCTTACTTTTAGGTGGTTTTGTTGATTTTATTTATTTTAACTTTCTTTCTTCTAATTTAAAATTTAATTTAATTTTGTGTTTTTACATAGCATTATAAATACATCAAGGATTATGAATATCGAACGTAACTACATTATTCAACACCTAGGACAAACTTTTTCCTCCCAGAAGTTGCCTTGAAATTCAGTCGTTCTACCCAAAATTTCGGCTTTGTTTCCTAGAAATTGTAGCCCGAAATTTAGGTCTACTGCCCAAAATATGCCCTGAAAGTCACATGTGTGAAGTCAAGGAGAGAGAGATATACTTGAGATGAATTTTTCCTTCTTCGTCCTACTTTGGATTTATTCTTCTTCACTTGGATGCTCATAATATATCTTGTCTTGTGTGTGATTGAATGGTGTCTTGTCGAGGAGGTCAAGTTCCTTATATATAGTGTTCTACCTATCTAAATGGGTGTCTCTTCATTGCGAATGACTTGACTTGAAGGAAGACCAAATTGACAAGTTTGGAGCCAAAAATTCAAAATTCAAAATTCATTTTTTTCTCTTTTGAGATTGACATGAAGAACATGTCTTATAGTAATTATTTCAAGGGCTAAATGATAAAAATGACATGAAAAACATGTCTTACATTTTCATAGCCCCAAGGGTTAGCTCAACTGGTCGAGTTCCCATATTTAAAGAACCTTGCTAATGGGAGGTCACAAGGTCAATTTTCCTCGACACTCTTAGGGTTAGGCTTTGATAATGATCCAGTGGAATGTGATCCCTTCAGGTGGATCTTCTTGGATAGTTTTCGTGGATGTAGTGGCCACCGATCTTTGGTAACTATGAACCACACATAAAAAAAATTCTTAAATTTCATTATATATTTCAAGGGCTAAAACATAAATTATGAAGACTGACCATAGCTACAAAATTCAATAATCGAAGAGAATTTTGATTGGAATAGGAGGCCAAGTCGGATCATGTAGGAGGGGATCGTTGATGATTTGAATCAAATTTGGTAAGTTCAAGCTAGCCATAAAGGGGAGAAACGGCTAAGTAACATTGTTTTCAAGCAATGCTCCTGTGTTGGAATTAACTCCATTGTTGGCTCCTGAAGTGGGATCAACATTACTGCCGAAGTTTACACCAACAATGTTAGCGAGTTGGGGTTCAGGGGATTCAGAAACAAAGGAATAAATAGAAGACTTAGATGAGATAGAGTCTGAAGGTGGACTATGGGGAAGAATCCTGACTTGTCGAGTGGGTATAAGAATATTTCCTAAAGGAAACATGGGGAAAATACCTCTTAGTCTCCACGAATGATGCTTAATGAGTGTAATGGTATCAAGACAAATATGAATATAATATGCCCAAATGGATAATAAATGTGAATCAGATAAACAAACAAAAAGAAAAAAGCTATGTGTAATGGTGAAATGTGTATTCTAACTATGAGATAATGCTAATCTAATTCAAGTAGTATTGTCCTACAAAAGAAAATGAAACTAGTCTAAAATATGGATTACACCTCAAAAAAGTCATAAGCTATGTTTCATATGGCCTTCTAGACAACCAAGCTCTCGAATGCTTAACCGAAAACAAGGATGAGTGAAGGTATGAAGAGGTACAATTGATTCCCACAAACACAACCTATAGGGTGATTTCACATGCAAATATTCGCCGCTAAGGTTACCTTTGCCCAGTGGGGGCGAGAAAATATCAACTTGTGGGTGTCAAATTCAGAACTAGATTCCCGACCAAGAGTTGGTAGCCTCAAGGGGAACTGATAGTGTGCCTAGTTTAAGCCTTAACCTGCTCGTCGGTTTTTGTTGTGTACTGGCTTTGATCACTAGATGATGAAAGCTTTCAAGATCCCTATACATTCAACCAACTATGTCTCAATGTATAGCGATCGATGGGTATTTTTTAGATACCTATCCCACCGATCCTAACCTAACTAACAAATTATTTTTGTTGCCCAAGTGGGTTTTAATTAATGTTGGTTAAGTTAATGGTTAATTTTAAGGTCTTAGCTTGGGTTCATGAACCAAGTGTTGTTTTCTTAATGGTAGGTTGGTGTGTGAAAATTAATATTGTGATATAAATTGAAAATAAATAAATGCTTTTGCATAAAAGTAAAGGAAATAAATTGCATGAGCAATAATAACTTGTTGTAAATGAACATAAAGTATTGATTTACAAAAAGCAATCTACTCCCACCGAGTTGAAGGCTTTAATGTGAGAAAGGAGAGGCTCAACAAAAGGCAAATGGAGGCTATGAATGGTGACAAATGAATCAATAATGGATGAACATAGACTATTTTTCTAACAACCAACCTAATGCAGAAAAATCAACACAGAAAGAATGGTTTCGGGGCCGTAAAAAGTCAAAAACATATCTACTGAAAATGGGGTTTAAAATAACTATGTAATGGGAGAACAAACTAAGGAAAAAAGGGGCTCTTTTTTGGACTCAAACTCAAATATGAAAAAAAAATCATATCTATAAAAGACATTGGTGATACAAGGGTTTCTCATCAACATACAATAAACTCCCAATTCAAGATCCCAACCCTCTTGGTTGGAGAATTACTAGAAACCCTAAAAGAGTTTCTTTATTTCTCAAAAGTTTAGAAAAACAAATTAATCTAGATATATTGACTAATTGTGTACAAAGGGGTACCCAGAACCCTACAATCACTAAAAAACAAGAAAAAATGTAGAACTAATTTTTTTTCTTGCCTATTGTAGAAAGTGTTCTTGAAAGTGCATTGTTGTTGTAGATTTTAGTGCTGTTCACGTGTTTCCTAACGCAGGTACTTGGGAAAACAATGTGTTTCCCAACTTAGTTTTGGCCCAAAAAGTTGCATTGCACTCCTAGAGTTTCTTCTCATAGGGCTTGCTCAGATTTTGATAGATGACTAAGACTCATGACTTGTAGGATAAAAAATGAAGCAAAAAAGATAAATTTATCCAAAGGAATCACCACAAAGTAAAATATTTCCACAAATAGAAAAAGGAAAATAAAAGCTCACAAAAAAAACCACCATTAACTGAAGCGTTCATTTCTCTAGTGGAGTCACCAATTTTTAGTCGATTTCTTGTGCAAGGGTTAGCAAAAAAACCTATCCTACAATGGTTCTAGTAGGCTAACAACAAAGTGAGGTTTATAACCGTAAAAGTAGTAATAATGATTATGCTTAAACTAGATCTACATAATTAAAAAGAAATAACAAAATATGTGCATTGAGAAAAATAATATGAAAACATAACAATACTACTACATATTCATACCCAATGAACTTTTTTTATTAAAATATGAAAACATATCACATATTAAGAAAGGTACACACATGTGGCTCAGAATATCCTCCTCCTTGGGCAAGTTCTTTCTATCCCCTTTTCATGGTTGTAGTGACTCCTTCCTTCTAAAGTATGCAGAGAACAAAGTAATATGATGAGACTCTAATTGAGTGTACTCAAATAGCAAAGAAACAAAGGTTCCACAATGAAATGGGCATGGGAAAACTGAGTGGAGAAAACCTATCTATTTATAATAAAATGGCAGATAAGATTTGATATGGTCATATAATAAAATATTTTCTAGACTAAATCAACATCTAATCACTTTTGGTATTTTATTATTATTTTCCAGAGGAAAAGGTCAAATACATGGTCAATAACATTTATTTAGATAACTAACTCAAAAAATAATCATTAATTGAATTAATTAATAAAAATGGGTAAATAAATAATAAATAATTAATAAACAAATGGGTTTATTAAATTACTTCTATTTAAAACAATCAAATGGTTTAGAAATAATTATTAAATAATGATTTAATAATTTATTCCCATGAGAATGTATAGAGGATTAAGAAATAGACAATAAATAAATGATTTATTGAATTATTCCTATGAAAACGAAAAAATGTGAGTGATTTGTTTTAATTGTTTTCACTTTAATGGAAAAAAATATGAGAGAAACTAAATTAATAAATTTATGGGTTATCTCATGTGGGTAAAATAATTAAATGGAAATAACTTAAGAAAAATGGTTCATTATGCTATTTCATTAGGTGAAAGTGAGTTCTAATGTGTAAAACCCATACTACATGGTGTATTTTGATTAACCTAATAACTTATGGCTAGGTGATCATTTTTGAGGCAATAACACTTCAATCAATTATTACCCATCCTTCCACTACTTCACTTGCACAACATGTCCCTATACATATGGAATGCTAATGGTATCCCTTGCAATCATTAGGGGAATTTTGAGGTCTAAAATGGGCCTCCTAAGAAAAATGTACAACAAAAATAAACTTTATAACAACCAATAGGATTCAAGATGATGATGTCAACCATGGGGGACGATTCACCATTTTTTAAATAAAAGGGTAAAAATATTAAAAAAGAATAAAATAATAAAACTACCAATCCTTATCTCCAAAATTTTTAATTAAATTTTCGAAGGAGTAATTGGGATGCGAAATTTAATTCCTCATCCAAGGAGTACCCATGTTGCATACTTTCGATGAACTCTACTATACGAAAAATGAGAAATACATAAAAAACGTGATTGTAATCATGTTTTTTTTTATGTATTTCTCATTTTTCGTGTAGTAGGACACATCGAAAGTATGCAACATGGGTACTCCTTGGATGGGGAATTAAATTTCGCATCCAACGAGTACTCCCGCTTGAAATTTGAGTAAAAACTTTGGGAGATAAGTTGAAAATATGAGTTGAAAAAGTAGTTTTTCCATTTTTCCCTCTAAAATTTGATGATGTCATCAAATCTTATTTGATTTTTTCCACTATTATTTTATAATTTCCTTAGGGGGCCCATTTTAGACCTCAAAATTCCCCTAATGGGGCCTCTCTAAAAGTGTAATCCAAATTGACACTTTGTAGGCCTCCTACTCCATCTTAACGACACACATAATCTTTGTATGCTCCCCGACTCTATCTCCCAAGTTGATAGTGTGGTATGGTAAAACATAATCAATATTGTTAGTAGCTCTTATGTTTCACTAAATTATATCCCATGATCATAGCTTGACATGATCACCTATGGCATGTCAAGTATTGAGAAATACTGATAACAAGGTCAATAATTATGTTTGTGCAAATGACATATGGGTAGAATATTGTGAATGTATAAATATGCTCATATCCATATGATGCATACTCTAAATGGATGTGATCCCAAACTTATGGTTAGGAGTAGGTTCCATGCTTAAGGATGAATTAATGCGATATAAGGCCCACCCTCGCAACCCCACTCTATCATATCATCATATTACTGCAAGTGAAGATTTAATTAAGAATTGAGTAAAAATTAGTTTTCTTTCATTACTCTAAATAATATTTACAATGAAAATTAAAGGCCACTCATAATGTCTCCAACCAAAGGTATAAAATTTAAAGAGTGAGACTGAAAAATAACTAAAGTAATCGTATTGGTGTTTTGGGAAAGTATCAAAGAATGGGAGAAAACAAAATTCCAAATATGCTATTAGATTTAGAAATGGATAAAAGGATATTAGCATTGGTAGACAAGCATAAAAGGTTACATTGAAAACATCTAGGGAGGGTTATGAGGAATTCAGTGTCCTTGCAATGAATTCAAACCCATTTACCCTAAGGAAATATTTTTTAGTTTTGGACTTCGAGAATTTTGCTATGTTAGGTCCCTATATTAAGAGTGTAGCCCCTTATTGTTGTTATTTTACCCCCCTTATTGTTATTTTTGTACCCCTGTAGTCCCCATATTGTTATTATCGTGCCCCATAAAAGCCCACTATTGTTATTGTTGTGCCCTTACATTATTATTGTTAGGTTGTCTAGGATTATATTGTGACCCTGTGGACTCCTATATATAGAAAGGAGGTTTTTTCATTTGAATCATCCAAGAATTGTTCATTTATATAATGTAAAGAAGGTTTCCCACTTGAAGTGACTAATTTCTAAGGTGTTTATCTCTCTTTTCTTCTACTTTTGGAGTTGGTTTCATAGCATTTAGTATTAGAGCTTTGGATTCTAAGGTTTCACTGCTTCAAATGGGTCAACGTGGAATTTTAGCTATAAATTTTTTTCTATGAAGGTTCAGAAGCTAAAGAAACCCATTTGCAAAGAAATCTTGAGGAACGTCGTGTAAAAATTGCAGATCTTGATTCGCAATATATTTGGAGATATGGTCTATGGAAGTTAGGGTTTTTGCAGGCTTCCAAATTTCATCTCAAACAAGTGACCTTGGGAAAATCATCAGAAATCTCTCTTTGAGCATCAGATTGGAATTCTGTAAAAAGTGGCTGAAAATAATAGGATGTAATTTCCTGTGTATCAATTTCGAAGCTGAAGGAGGAAACAATGACACATGGCAAGCCGTACAAGTTCGCTCTACTGAACCAGTCCATAATTAGGCCATTACGGGAGGTTAGGCATAACTTTGCCTTGAAGAATCCAAATCAGGTCAGACTTGTGGCATTGGAAAGAAGATTCAGAGGGATACTAAATAAATAAATATAAAATCTCAGGAATCTGAAATTACAGAGATACAATAGTTTCAATATCGAGCTCCTCAAAAGCAAGAAAAAAGTGTGTATTTTTTTTTCAAATTTCATAAGTCTTGTTTGAAATATCAGTTTGAAGTGATTCCAAGGGGTTCTAAAATGGCCCCTAAAAATAATTCAACACCCATTAAGCCATCAGAAGGCTCTACTATGACTCATGAAGAGGAAGAAGTGCAACATGATATATCAAAATTACAAGACCAAGTGCACCAAATTTTGCTCTCGCAAAGAGTAACAAAAAATGAAATGGAAGTTTTAAAGAAAGGCATGGAAGCTAAGATGGATGGTTTGAAGAAAGGTGTGGAAGCTAAGATGGATGGTTTGAAGAATGACATGGATGGCATGGAAGCTGTCAGACCAGGAGGTAACTCCGCAAAACTGAAGATGAATTAGATGGAGATTGTGTGTGTACTTATACATGGAGGTGAGGTTATTGGGATTCACTTCCAAATTTATCTTGGCCTTCCTTATTTACTAAATTAAAATAATATACAATCTCACCCAATCCCTTAGGATTAGGTGTCAACATTCCCCCCTTTAATCTAAAGGGATGTTGGTGAGTCCAAGCATCGTTCTGAAATTTTCAAACTTTTCTCTTCCAAGCGCTTTGGTGAAGATGTCTGTGTTCTGCTCATTTGTGGAACAATGACGTAGATGGATGGTTTTGGCCTCAACATGATGTCGAATCAGATGTTATTTTGTATTGATTTTCTTTATTCAATCATGGAAATTCAGGTTCTTGTCCAACTTTATTGCAGAAGTTTTGTCGATCATGAGTGGTGTTGAATGCATTTGTTTCATCTGCAAATCTTCTAGGATTTTCCTGAGCCACACAATTTTCTTTGTTGCTTCAGCTTCTACCACATATATTGCCTCAGTTGTGGAATCTGCTGGAACTAAATATTTGTGTGATCTCCATGAGACAACTCCTGATCTAAGACTCATGGTATAACATGAAGTAGACCCCCCAGTTTCTTTGTCCCCATCAAAATCTGAATGTCCAAATTCTTGAGTCCCCTTCAATTACTTTAGAACTCTTTTTGCAGCAGACCAATGTCCTTCACAAGGTTTTTGCATAAACCCGGAGAGGATTCCAACAACAAATGAGATGTCTAGTCTGGTGGTAGTCAGGTAGATAAGTCTTCCTACAAGCTGTCTATACTTTGTTGCATCCTCGAATTCCTTCCCTTCAATGGATGTGAGCTTCAAGTTGTGTTCCATTGGAGTGGTTAAGAGATTGCATTCATCCATGCCAAACTTGTTCAAAAGATCTCCAATGTACTTCTTTTGAGAAAGAAATATAAATTTTGGATGTTGAGTTACTTCAATACCCAGATAGTAATGAGCATAACCCAAATCAGTCATTTCTAAACCTTTCTTCAATTCTTTCTTCATGGATGCAATATAAATCTCATTGTTCCATGTCATCAAAATATCATGTACATACACCACAAGATATACAACTGTTTTTCCAACTTTCTTAACAAACAAATTTTCATCGTCAAGATCAAAATGTTTGAAATCAAGTTTCAGAATATTCTCAGTTAATTTCTCATACCAAGCTCGCGATGCTTGCTTGAGACCATATAAGGATTTTATAAGTTGGCATACTTTGTGTTCTTGGCCCTTCACAACAAATCCTTCTGGATGGGACATAAAAACTTTTTCCTTTAGATCTCCATTCAAAATGGTGGTTTTTACATCCATCTAATGGACTTTCCATCCCTTCTAAGCTGCTAGGGCAAAGAGTGTCTGGATGGTGGACCATTTTGCTGTGGGGGAAAAAGTTTCTTCATAATCGACCCCTTATTTTTGTGCAAAGCCTTTTTCCACAAGCCTGGATTTGTGCTTGTCAAGTGAGCCATGTGCTTTTTATTTGTTCTTGTAGACCCACTTACAACCAATTGGTTTGGTTCCCAAAGGAGGATCAACCGGCTTCCAAGTGCCATTCTTTATCAAGGCGTAATACTCCTTTTGCATCGTTTCATTCCATTCAACATGAGAAGCGGCTTCTTTGAAGGAAGTTGGTTCATGATCTGTAGACAAATTGAATTCACAGTTATAAGAAATACCCATATCAACAGGTGAATCAGAATTATCTACGTCACCTTCATTTTGTCTAGTGGAACTTCTTGTTCCTGTCTTTACAACCTCATTAAGACGAACGTTTTCTAGTGTCTTTGTCAGCCATTTGGGGGGACCTTTCTGAGATGGCCCAGGTTGCTCATTTGACTGAGTTGGAATTGAATCAAGATTCAATCTCTCAATTTTTTCAATCACATTTTTCAAGGTGTCATCCGTGGTTGGTTCTTCATGTGGGGGAGAGATTGCTTCGGAAAATGATTCCATAGATTGATTCAGTATAAGAATCTCCCCTTCAAGATGTGGAATCTAATTATCAAATTCTTAAAAATACTTTTCATGTGTGAATCTATCTAAGTGATCAAGTTACTACTCAACAACACTGTCAGCCTTCGAAGATTCAAGGAATATGACATCTCTTTCTACTACAAACTTCTTATTAACTTCATCATAGAGACGATATCCTTTGGAGGTATTGGAATACCCCAAGAAGATACATTTTTTACTTCTAGCACCAAGTTTATTCCTTTGTACCTTGGGTATCAAAGCATAATAGGTGGAACCAAAGACCCTAAAAAGTTTTACCGAAGGAATGGAGCCATGCCACATTTCATAAGGATTTTTGTTTCTAATTGAATTTGAAGGACACCTATTCTTTATGTATACAGCACATAGCACTACATCAGCCCAAAACATCAATTTTACATTCTTATAAAACATCATGGAGTGAACCATATTTAAAATGGTCATGTTCATTCTTTCAAATACATTGTTATGTTGGGGATTATAGGGCACATTTGTTTGATGTTTGATCCCATGTTGATGAAGATAATTTTCAAATTCATTTAAATTGTATTATTTTCCATTATCAGTACACAAAGAGCTAATATGAGTTTGTGCATCATTTTCAATCCATGCATGAAAATTATTGAATGTTTGAAAAGGATCAGATTTGTTCTTCAATAAGTAAACCCAACACATTCTGGTGTAATCATTAATAAATGTCATCATATATTTATTTCCATTTGCAGAAGCAACAGGCATAAGGCCACATAAATCTGAATGAATAAGCTCAAGTTTTCTATGTGCTTTGGAATTTGAATCATGAAATGGCTCTTTTCTATGCTTTCCTAGAATACAAGCATCACATTGCTTAAGTTTCCTAGGAATTGTAGGCAATCCATTAACACCATTTTTCTTCAACAATCTAAGGTTTTCATAGTTTAAGTTTCCAAATCTAGCATGCCATAAAAGACTTGATGGGAATGTATCGTCATCATGATATGAACTAAATGCAAAGTTTTGTGCATGAGCAGAGGAACCTTACAGCTTCAAGAGTCTTCCTTCTTCTATTCCCTCTATGACAAGTGAGAGATCTGATGCTTTTCTGGCCTCAACCTTGCCATCAAACAAGTGAATGGAGTGTCCTTGTTGACGGATGTGGACCAAAGATAGCAATTTTCTCCTCAACTCAGGGAGGTATAGAACCTCATGTAGAAGATGATCTGGAAGTCGAGGCAACTTAAGCTTGATTGTGCCAAGCCCTGACGGCTTCAGTTTGGATTTGTCTATGAAGTATACTGCTCCATCAACTTTGTCATTAAATTCTTCAAAAAAAAAAAATTCTAAATGTCATGTGACATGTTGCTCCTGAATCTAGCAACCAATCATTTCTCCAAGAAGTAAATGAAACATCAAACAATTCTTTAGTTACTCCATTATTACAATGTGCTACAACATAATGAGCGGATTCATGTGCTTTACCTTTGTCTCTGTCATGAGTATTACCTTTTTCTTGATTTATTTGTTGCTCAATTTTATCCCAAGGAAGCTTACATGTAGATGTGTCATGCCAGCCTTTATTGCAATGTATGCAATGAAGATCATATTTTTCAGTTTGAGTTTGTCTGCCCCCCCTTCCTCTAAAATTTATTCTTCATCTTCCTCTTTGGCCACCTCTTCCTCTGGAAGAATCTTAAGCATGACTCTTCTCTCTATGTGCAAAGCATACATCTTCTTCAGAAGACAGAGGGGTTGTCATCTTTCCAAAATCCTTCTCTCTTTCTGTAAACTTTTTCTCAAGGGAATCAAAGGTGATTTTCACAAGGTTTCCACTTGCTTGCAATGACTCAAGATAATGTGAGTAAGTAGGATATAATGACTTAACATATCCTATGAGAGGTATATCAACTTCTACACCAGTGTTCTTAATGTCATGCATCATAGATCTTACTTCTGAAGCTAAAGCAAGAGGGTCATCATTTTTCAATTCAAGACTGAACAGCTTAATCATTAATTGAACAATTTCAAGTTCTGAATGTGAGTCATAGAGTTCTTTTAGCTTGCTCAAGGCTTCATAGGCATTTGAAAATGGTGTCATATGGCGACCCACCTCTTCATTTACGGAAGCTGCAATCAAGGCATAGGCCTTATAGTTCTTTTTTTCCCAAATGCTGATCTCCTTGTCTAAAGTGGGCTCTGCTGGTGGAAGGTCTCCTTCTCCTTCACAAATTCCTCTCCACATCTCATTAAAAATGAGAGTGTGCTTGATTTTCTGAGACCATCCAGGATAGTTCTCCTTGCCAGAGAGAACAACTCCTACAATAGATATGAGAGAATTCATTCTTTTGAAGAAAAAAAAAAATTGATGCCATGGTAAAAACTCAATTCTGGTTTAAATTCTGCCAAAAAAAAAAGAAAAAAAATGTAAAAAAAAAGAATTGGGGAAAACCAGAGGTATTCTCTGAGGGGGGTATTTTCTGGGGGAGGTTTTTTCTGGGGAAGGTTTTTACTAGGGGAGGTATTTACCAGGGCAAGGGGAGACGTTTTTTAGGGGAGGCCAAACTATGTAAAAATACAAAATAATACAAAGGTCGAATTGTAAAAAAC
This sequence comes from Pinus albicaulis, assembly GCA_034641835.2. NCBI lineage: Eukaryota > Viridiplantae > Streptophyta > Pinopsida > Pinales > Pinaceae > Pinus > Pinus albicaulis. The sequence goes on along the minus strand of CM076579.1, from coordinate 1,158,325,343 downwards.
GCAGAGAGAAAATCTGTGTCGGAGGGGAAGGGGAGGAACGAGTGTGAGTGTGAGGGGAGGGGGGTGGGGAGAGCAACGAGGGGTGTGAGGTGAGGGCCGAGGGGTGTACATGCGGGTGTGAGGGAGGGCCGAGGGGTGTGAGGTGAGGACCGAGAGGTGTGCATGCGAGTGTGAGGGAGGGCTAAGGGGTGTGAGGTGAGGGCCAAGGGGTGTGCATGTGGGTGAGGGTTGTGAGTTGAGGGTCGAGGAATGTGAGGTGAGGGCCGAGGGGTGTGCGTGCGGGTGTGAGGGTTGTGCCGAGGGGTATGAGGTGAGTGGATGCGAGGGGGGCAGGGAGAGGGGTGAGTGGGTGAGGGCGAGGGGCCGAGGGGATGAGAGAGAGGGGATGGGCTGTGAGGGAGGGAAGGTCGAGGGGCTGAGAGAGGAGAGGGTTGCGAGGGAGTGACGTGAGGGAATAAGGAGGGTCGAGTGTTGTGAGGGAGGGCGTGAGGTACGACGAGTGACTGTGAGAATGGAACTGTAAAAAAAGGATTTTGCACAGTAAAATTAAATCTATAAAGAAATTGAGCTTAGAATTTGAGCTGAAATTGCACAGTGGTGTGCAGAAATGAGGCAGAATTTGCCAAAAAAAATTGCAGAACTATTCCAGAATTGCAGAATGCCAGAAGCAGGAACAAAATCTGAATGCCAGGAGCAGTAAACAAAAAATTGAATGCACAATGACAGTCTGCAAAAAATGCTACATGAGGGAGTTACACCAAAGGTAGGAATGCCAAGAATGGAACTAGCTCTGATAACATGTCAGACCAGGAGGTATCTCCGCAAAAATGAAGATGAATTAGATGGAGATTGTGTGTGTACTTATACATGGAGGTGAGGCTATTGGGATTCACTTCCCAATGTCTCTTGGCCTTCCTTATTTACTAAATTACAATAATATGCAATCTCACCCAATCCCTTAGGATTAGGTGTCAACACAAACTAAATTGAAGTGAGGTAATCGTTGCCTTATGATACCAATGATTGTTTTTCTTTCTTCCATAAACTCAAAATAATAAAAAATAATATAGTAAATCTTTCAATCGCTTAAACCCTGGATAACCATCTAATATTATGGATTTAAAAAACTTCCATAAATTCTAAATCAATTATCTATAATAAAACAATGAATTTGTTATTTCTTTTTCTCAAATTTCCAATACATGAATATACTTTATTTGATATTTTTCCAACATAAAAATTAGAATCTTCTTTGAAGTTTATAATGTGGAAAATGCATCATAATATGCAATGCAATGAATACCAATAATGTTTAATATATGTTTCTTTAATAATATGTTAATGTATTTTTACATTCATTCATAAAAACATCACAAGTAAAAATTGTTATTAGTTTCTCATTTTTCAAATACTTTATTTTTTTTTAATTAACAATTTTATTATGTACAAACATTTTCCTTTCCCTAAAAATAATAATAATTTTAATAAATTATGAACTAAAAATACCTAAATATTTATTAATAAATGTTATTTAAAGTATTATATAATTTTATTTAAAAAATAGATTTCTAATCTTTATTTTACCTTATAAAATACCTCTAAAATTTTATTAATAAAGTATAATATATATATATATATATATATATATATATATATATATATATATATATTTCTAACACTTATTTTACCTTAAAACTTTTGAATGTAATTTTATATATAGAAGAAAGGCACTGGTAACCCTTCCGTTTATGTGGAAGAATGCTCCACTCATAAAAGCATATTAGGTTTTCTATAATTGCATTTGAAAATGGCATAGATAATCATAGAATGTAATTTTATATATAGAAGAAAATGCACTGCTAACCTTTCTATTTATGTGGAAAAATGCTCCACTCATAAAAGCATATTAGGTTTTTATAAATGTATTTGAGAATGGCATAGATAATCATTAGTAATTGTAATTTTTTTTTTTAAATGTATAATAAAACATGTTAAACTCAAGGTGGCTATGGTTATCCAGAAACCATATTTCAAAGGGTCGGCTAAGAAGACCTTAATCATTGTTCACGGTTAGCTAAGAAAACCCTAATCATAATTATGAGCAATCTAAAAAAAATAGGGATGATGATAACTGAAGGTTATATATATATATATAGATATAGATATATATATATATATATATATATATATAGATATATATATATATATATTTGTTGAATGAATTATATATGAAAAGGAAAAGTCTAGTAGACTGATAATTGCAACAATTGGGTATTTATGCATTTCAATGTCTTGTTGTTTCTTTATATGGTCATCAACATTATGAACTTAATTGTAAATGCCAAGTTGTACCAAATGTATACTTTTTTCTGGCCAAGATTGAGACAAGTAATTTTTAAGGGGGAGTGTTAGACATGTAACTCCCACTTGTCTCAATGTGTGTGAGATTATTTAATTATTAATTTTACTAGTCATTATTGGTAGAGGTCTCGGTTCTACTAGAATAAGTTTGTTCCTATAAACTAGGATTTTGATGATGCCAAATTGATAGAGAGGTTCTCTCCACTAGATAGTCTCCTAAATTGGTGTGGTTGAGATATTCCCTCAACCAAGTGATTATGTGTGTCGAAAATAGTCTATCTATCTTTAGACAACTCTTCATGTATTTATATGTAACATTATTTTATTAATGAATCGTGCTCAGTAAATTTAAGTAAGTTCTCTTACATTTGGACTCGAGGGTCATGTGATAATGGATATTGATGCTCATGAAACACATATACAACCATCCCATTAAAAACAAAATCAATTATGATTGTACTAGTAGACTTGGTTAACTAATTTTATTTGTCAATTTAGTTTGACATATTAATATGGAAACTAGTGACGATTTTAATTTTTCTCACATTTGTAAGATTTAGAGTTGAGAACATTGTTCCAAGTAGGATTTTCCATTGTTGTATAATACTTGATGTAAATAATATCATTAATTTTTTATTAGAATGAAAATATTAATGGAGAATGAAAATCAAACTATTATTTCTTATATAAGGTTGGGTTAGTTTTGTTAAAAACCTTAGGGTTCACATTATTAATATGGGTTACTACAAAGCATTTAAATATCTCCTCATAATATTGGTGTCTCGTTAACCTTGGTATTAGTAACAATAGAGTGAGTAAAAGTTTCACACTCAATATCAAACTAAAATTGACTTGAGATCAACACAGTGAACATGGTAAAGATGGTTGAAATGTATAATTAACAGAAACTACAAAAGTTGTTATTTGTCAGTAATACATGGTATTATAGTTCATGTGTTAGAGACTACATATCTACATCCTTGAGTTCCATAAATGAAACTATACACACTATAAAGTACATTTAAATATACAGTTTAAACAATAAAACACTACAATCTCACTAACAATCATATTACCAAATTCTAATGAAAAATCCAAAATATCATCTCATTAGAAAATGTCTTTCTTAAAGCTCACAATAAGAGAAAATCTAGATAAAGATATTTAGAGTATCAAGATTTACACATCTCAGTTAAACATCTACTCACGATGTACTAATGGTAATCAAATCCCTAACATCCATTTAAACACACTTAGTGACTTATAACATCACGATCCAAAAACATATAAAAAAACAATATACACCTCACATTAATGCATTAAATACTACATCAAATATACATAGTTAGAATGTAGTACTTTAATTACTACATAAGAAAACAATATACACCTAATAGTGCATTAAATACTATAGAACATATACATAGTTAAATACACCTCATAGTAGTGCATTGAATACTACATAAGATATACATAGTTAAGTATGTAGTGCCTTAATTACATAGTTAGATATATACATCATTTAGATGTAACATGTATTTTCGTAACCATACAACTTTTAATGCACTGAAATACATGTGGTTTGTCAACACCTCTGTACAACTTTACTTTCCATATATATATACTCCATTAACATCATCACAGCCAAATCCCCATCCTCGACAAAGAGCCAACAAACTGAAATGGCCAAAATATTAAATAGTCAGAAATCAACATAACGTAAAATATAGATAATGGTCACATTGCCCATCTCTACGGGCTAAACTAATAGCTGAAGGCAACTGCTTTATGTCAACCAGCATGGGCATGATAAAATGGACTTAACAATGTCGCTTTGAAAGAATGAAATATTCAATTAGCCCTTACTGAAACCAAAATTTTCAATTAGCCCTTATTGAAACCAAATTTTTTGTCATGGACTTAAATGTTGGATCTTATTTCCTTTGGGTTGCTGGAAACTTAATGTTCGGATGAATTTACTGGCCGCCACGGCGCCAAGAAAACTTTTGAACGGCTTTATAAAAACATAATAAATAAAAAACCGTTATGGCCCGAGGAAGTTAGACAAGAGTATCTTAACCTTTAAAATTGGAACTGCATTTGTCCCAGTGCTTCTGTGGAAGCTGAAAGAGCCCCACCAGCAGCAACCTCAGAAGCCCCTGGATATCCACCATGTTGCAATGCACGGTTTAATGTTTTGTTTTTCAGGTATTTAGCCCAAATATCAATCATGGAAGACGACCGTGCAAATGAGTACAAAGAGAAAGAAGTGGATATCCCGGAAGCATTGGCTTCTGCTTCTTCTGATCCTGTAATAAATACCATCCAGAGAAAACTCGAAGGATTGACTGTTTCAACAAATTCTTCTCCTGATGCTGCACCAGCAGAAAACACTGAACTCAAAGAAAACATCAAGAAACTTGTCGAGGCTATCAGAAATTATGTCGAAAGTAGTTCTGCACTAGATAAGGCTGTGGAAGCCATTCGAGCACTCAAGGAAATTCACGGTAATAACAAGAAGCAGCACGCAGAAATAATGGTTGAAGAGGGAGCCGTTTCTGTTATAATTCAGCATCTTAAAATATCTTCCGCTTCTGAAACCCTTCCAGTGGATGTCGAGATTATGGACGCATCTGCTCTGGGTCTCTTGAAATCTCTTGCGAAACACAGCGAGTCGGCTCGAAGAACCCTCATAGACAAAGAAGTGATCGCCCATCTGCTTCTCCTGATAAGACGACGACATCTTCACGCCGACGATAAGTTGATTCTTGGCGTCCAACTCGCAGGTCTGAAAGTTTTCCAAGTGCTGTCACTGTCTTCGCCGAGGGAAACGGTGGACGCTCTCTTCAAGCTGGACGACAACGGCATGTTGGATTTCAACTTAGCGTTGCTGTCACCCTATCCTCAAGTTCAGCTTTCGGCTCTTGAAGTTATTAGGGTTTTGGCACCATGCACTAACTATTACAGGGATGCGATTGGCGACTCCCTCGTTTCTCAGCTCATGGCCCAGCTCTCTTCAAAGCATGTCAAGGTCCAGAGAGGCGCTGCGCGTACTATCCTGGGCATGCTCACGGGATTCAGTGATGACCTTCGAGACATTTTTGTTTCGGAGGGAATCACATTTCCCGTCGTGGGCATGCTACACAGTGATGATTCCTTGTGCAGGTATGATTTGGTAGGATATAATGAACGTTTCTTAATTACTCCCCTTCAGACCTAATTAGAAAACTCTGGCAATAAACCCCAAATATGGTAGGTACAGTAGAGTCTGCGGAATAGTTAAAAATATGCATTTCTTTCATTAGACTTCGGATTAGAAAACTTGAGCAATCTCAAGCAATATGCTCTAAATTTTTTAGTGCCGGTCACTCTGCTTAATATCTAAGTACCATCTGTTAGAAATCCCTTCTGAAGCATCTATCAGGTTACACAGTTTTGCCCAGAATTAAACCATGATAGTTGTGGTACCAAATCTCTTCACTCAACCATTAGATTACATCTTTCAAAATATAATCGGTTTAATAATTAAAATATATAGTGTTTAGGTTTTTTAATCACATTATACTTTTCAAAATATATATTTTTTATTTAAATATTTTCTTTAAAATTTCTAACAATAACTTTCCTGGTAAATATAACTGACTCTGCATAATATAAATAAATAAGTATAACTGAGTCTGCATAATTGAAGAATATCTGTATTTCTTCCTTAAACTTCCCCAACCTAATTAAAAATCTCTAGCAATAAGAGTAAATCCGATACATAAAGTTGATTTGATAATTAAAAATACGTTTTTCTTCCTTACCTTTATAATTTAACTTTAAACTTTATTAGATTTTTTATTTATTCAACTCTAAAGTTTATTAGATTTTTTCATTTTATTAGATTTTTTAATTGATAAAGATTTATAGAGATTTATTTGCAAGATTTTATACATATTTATTGATATCATGATTGTTATTATACAAAATTTAGTAGGTATTAGTAAATGTTTACTTCATAATTCAATTTTAAATTTTATTAGATTTTTTATTTATTCAACTTTAAAGTTTATTAAATTTTAATAGATTTTTTATTTTCTAAACTTTAAAGTTTATTAGATTTTTTTATTTATAGAAATTTATAGAGATTTCTTTGCAAGATTTTATACATATTTATTGATATCATGATGGTCATTATACTAAAATCTAGTAGTTATTAGTAAATGTTAAAGTTAATGGTCAACTAAAGACAGTTAAGCATTGGTTTATCTAATGTCCAACAATTTATTTATAAAGATTTATGTTCTTATTTTTTTTCTCTATTAAAGAAAATAAATTTTTCTCTATTAAAGAAAATAAAAGTTTTACAAAATCTTATACATATTTGTTGGTATCATGACTGTCATTATACTAAAACTAATAAATATTAGTAAATGTTAGAGTTAATGGTTTACACAATCACAATTGTCATTACAACAAAACCCACATATATTAGTAAATGCATCCATTATCATATCACTAAATATCATTTAATACACCAAAAAAACATTAATTTATCTAATATCCAACAATATTAAACAATTAAAAATTTATTTATTTATTTTTAAACAAATGAAGTCCGTACATATAGCCATGATAAAACTAGAGAATTAAATGTACTTAAACTAAAATCCCATATGAAATATTTTATGACGTCTCTAGCCACATCAAGGTATAGATTCTTGTTATTAGTAACTTGCTAGATACTTACACTAACTACGCAACCTTTTTTTTCTGGTCACAAATAATCTTTGTCGTTTTTGGAATTTGAAATTATATCAATTTTTTTCTTCGGAATATTTTTGCTAAGGTTATATCCATTCATTTTAATTTCGATTGTAAGAAAAAGCAAAACTGATTGCATCCAGTTTTAGAAATTGTAAAAATTCGTTGAGATTTGGATAATTAACTTCGATATTAAAAATCATTCCATTTAATTAAATTTTGAAATGAAAGTGACGAGGAAAACCGTGTTTTGTTTAACTTGGTAACTAGTTATACTAACTACACAGCTGCTTCTTCGTTTTTACCCAAAAATATTAAAAGTGAAAACTATCAAATGAAATTAATCAGGGAAGCCATGTTTCGTTTTTAAATCGAATATGGATACACAAAACTAATAAAGCATTAATGGTTGGCTAAAGTACATTTAAAAAAAAAAAAAAAATCGAAACCTTCGACTGAAAGTAATCAGCGAAGCCAAGTTTCGTTTTAAATCGAATGTGGATAAACAAAACTAATAAAGCATTTATAGTTTGCAAAGTACAAACATTGGGGATCGGAAATAATTCATATCTTACTTTACTGTGTCACTCATCGAAAAATATACTAAATAAGTTTTAATTACATTTTGAATGAGATATGGAGTTAAAAAAATTTATTAAAAAAAAAAAATTTGAAACGTTTAGATTGGTTTATATATATATATAAATTTATTAAAAAAAATTGAAACGTTTAGATTGGTTTATATATATATATATATATATATATATATATATATATATATATATATATATATATATATATATATATATATATATATATATATTATTTTTAGACATAGTGTTTCAAATTTAAGGTGTGGTGGTTGTTGCCTTTCCATTTAGCCACATGGTGTGGTAGTATAATCTCTTAATTGTTTGAATATGAATTAACATCAACCCATGAGATATCTCATGTTATTGTCTAATGCTTTGAGTACTCCATGCTATTGTCTAACACTTTGAAAATGGCACACAATGCTTGCATTTCCACTTCGCGATGAACCCATTCACTCATTTACCATGGCACTGGATCTTCTCACATACTCACTTGCCCTAGTTATTTTATGTGATTGGTTGATCTCAATAATTATTGTTGAGGGATTTAATTGTCATGTTTATGGTTAGCACCACATCACATTCAATAGCAAAATCGAACAACAAACTATTTGATAAGGGAGGGTGTTTCAGGCTTGGAACTATGTAAATTCAATGACATTTTTCATAGAGGAGTTGGGTCCTTAGTAACAAGATTGACCTTAACCAATCCTTTTCCTTGTCAACATGATAACTTCTCATAAGGGAATTCCATCCCACTAACAAGCCCTATTCTAGTGCTATAGCATTTTCTATTCTTGTCTTTGAACCACAGTTTGGTGTAGTGGCTAGCTACTTGCTAGACCCTCTTCTTTTTTGTTATTTTTTTTTACTATTTTGTGTGGTTTAGTTTTTCCTACACCTTTTTCAAGTTCTTGGGTACTTTTTTTAATTCTCTATTTCATTTCCTTTATAGATTTATTGGCTCCTCACACTCTCACGACATGCCTCTATGGATTTCCTTCTCTCAAGCATCATCCTTTATTGGTAACCTCTCATCTTGTCTACCCTCTACTAGGTTAGAGCCTCTTCCTTAGGCATTCTTTTTGGAATGCTATCCTATAGACACCTCACCTTTTTTCCATTTGTCTCATTTATAACACCTCTCCCCTCACCCATTAGAACAATCTCCCCACTCATGTAACTAGAATGCCCCATTAGAGAGTTCATGCCTGTCATGGGAAGCATATTATTAGGATTGTGGAAAATGGGGGAGCATATAGGATTAAATAAAAGCTTGGAAACACAACTTACCTCACTCTACTCGTTATTCAGGCATAACTCTACAGGTTGAGCAACAAATAGCCAATATCCAATCAATGATGCCTTCTATCGAACACAAATGTACTTGCATATATTGTTGATTGGGTGCTTGATGTATGTGACACACATAGATGTTATATCATGATAGGACCTCTCGCACTCCGTGGAACATGTCCATCCAAACATGATGGACCTCGATCAATTGCAATGCATTTACATTGAGAAACACCTTGTCATCCCTATTTAGTTTTCATTGGGTGGAAACAAAGAGACAGTTCAAGTTGTAGGACCAACCAATTTTCTCTTTCTATATTTTAATATATCATTTACATGTTTCCTTTTCCTTTTTCTCTAGTTCAATTTTTGGCACATTTTTGGCACATGTATTTATATTTTGGCTCTCTAAACAACATTTTATCCTCCTTAAAATGTATATATGTTTTATTATGATTTATCGAACACTAACATTAATTTGTTTGAAAAATAATATAAATATTTAATAATTAAAAAAAAACATAAATAAATTTGTTTTACAAATTATTATATATATAATCCATTTATTTTTATATAATAAAATATTTATAAAAATATATTATATAAAATATTTATAATAATTTATAAATAAGGAAATGATTTATTAAAATTTAATTATTTTTTTATTATTAATATTATACATTATACACATTTATATATTAATATATAAATATAAGTCTTTGCAGTTTTTTTATTATTATTAATATTATACATTATATAAATTTATATATTAATATATATAAAAAAAATTATTATTAATATTATAAATTATACAAATTTATATATTAATATATAAATATAAGTATTTCTGATTTATAGTTTTTTATTATTATTATTAATATTATACATTATAGAAATTTATATATTAATATATAATTTTTTTTATTAATATCATACATTATACAAATTTATATATTAATATATAAATATATGTCTTTGCGATTTATAGATTTTATTATATATACATAAGAGTTAGTTTTGCATTATTATTTTTTTATTTCCACAATTTATTCTTATTATTTAAATTTTTATTAGAAATTTAAAAAAAAAAATCACCTTTTCTCTTTACTATATTGTTGATAAGGCTTTTAGGGCTAAAATTAAATTTCATTTTTTATTTTTATTGTGAATGAAAACAACTGAAACATTTACATTAAATTAAATTAGTATAATTATATAAATTAAATGTAAACATTTTCTTATTTATTATATTAGTTATTTTTTTTCTCTTTTATCTTTTTTTTGTATGATAATTATTTTTTGTTTTCTTTATTTTCTTTATTTTAACTTTTTAACTGTTATCTTTCTATTTTTTATTTTAGTTCAACACGTGCTAATATTCCAACCATAGGTTGACCTCCTTTTAATTTCTAAGATGACTAAAATGTTGTTGAATTCTACTCCAACCATTGTCTCTATTTGATGACTAAAATATTGTTGAATTCTACTCCAACCATCATCTCTATTCTATTCAGATTGATTGATAGTCTCTATTCTATTCAGATTGATTGATAAGCTGACCTCCTTTTAATTTCTAAGATGACTAAAATTTTGTTGAATTCTAACATCAATCTGATAGATCAAACTGTCATCCTTGATCAAACTGTCATCCTACCGTCATCCTTGATCAAACCGTCATCCTTGATTGATAGGCTAACCTCCTTTTAATTTCCAAGATGACTAAAATGTTGTTGAATTCTAGGTGACTAAATTTTATTGAATTCTAATGCTAATTTGATAGATCAAGCCTTCAAACCTTCATCCTTGATTGATATGATATTCTAAAGGTAATATGATAGATCAAACCTTCATCCTTCATCCTTGATTGATAGGTTGACCTCCTTTTAATTTCCAAGATGACTAAAATGTTGTTGAATTCTAGGTGACTAAAGATCAAACCTTCATCCTTGATTGAATTCCTTTTAATTTCCAAGATGACTAAAATGTTGTTGAATTCTAGGTGATTGAAATGTTGTCTGAGTCACGTTAATATGATAGATAAAACCTTCGTCCTTATCCTACTAATAAAAAAGTGAGAATAATCATTTTATTATTATGAATCACAAAAGCCTGAATTTTGAATTTTGAAACAATAATAATAATAATTAACTAACTATAACTTTATTATTATTATTATTATTATTAGTTATAAAATTATATATATATATATATATATATATATATATATATATATATATATATATGAATAAAAATAAAAATAAAATAAGGTTTTACTAGAGATATTATCCTATAAATTTTAGGTAAATATCATGATTTACTAATACTTTATATTAAGAAAACATGGCTTATATTTGTATAATATTTTTTCTAAATATATCTAGTTTTAAAATTAAAATAAATCTAATGTGCTTATAAATATTTGATTTATAAATATTACTTGGAAAAAATATTGTAAAATATTTTATATCTTTGTCAAATTAATAAATTAAATCTCAATCAATCATTTAATTAGATTAAAATTTTAAATTATAATTATTAGTAATTAATAAATAAATTGTTATTAATCAATTAAGTATTGAGGAGTTTTTGATGCCATGAATGCTAACTAGACTATTAAAAAATCATGAAAAAAATCTCATGGAAATGATCATAGATGAATGATTTAAAAACTATATCTAATTATAAATTAATTAAATTATTATTAATTAATTAATTAATTAAAATATTATTAATTAATTAATTAATTAAATTAAATTATTTTTAATTATTTAATTAACTAAATTTGAAAAAAATCAAGAGAAACTATTAAATGGACTATTAAAAAATAATGAAAAAATCTCATGGAAATTATCATAGATGAATGATTTAAAAATTATATCTAATTAATTAATTAATTAAATTATTATTAACTGTAAACTACACATTAACTTAGTAGCCATATATGTACCATAGTAACCAAATTGAATCATATGATCATGAACTATTTGGTTCATGCAACCATTCATTATCATATATTAGTTAATTATTTAGTTAAATTATTATTAATTAATTAAATAAATAAATTATTATTAATTATCTAATTAATTAAATTATTATTAATTATCTAATTAATTAAATTATTATTAATTATTTAATTAATTAAATAATTATTCACTATAAATTAGACATTAACTTAGTAGCCTTATATCTAACATAGTTACCAAATAAGTGCTAAGTGGACTATTAAAAAATATGAAAAAATCTCATGGAAATGGTCATAGATGAATGACTTAAAAATGATATCTAATTAATTAAATAAATAAATGATATCTAATTAATTAATTAATTAAACAAATGATATCTAATTAATCAATTATTACTTATTTAATTAATTAAATTATTATTAACTATAAACTGGACATCAACTTAGTAGCCTTATATGTACCATAGTTACCAAATTAATTATTATTAATTATTTAATTACTTAAATTATTATTAACTGTAAACTAGGCATTAACTTAGTAGCCTTATATGTACCATAGTCACCAAATCAATTACTATTAATTATTTAATTAATTAAATTATTATTAACCCTAAACTAGACATTAACTTAGTAGCCTTATATGTACCATAGTTACCAAATTTGACTGTACTACTCAAAAAATATGTCTATTCCAAGTTTGGTATAGTTACCAAATTTGACCATACTGTGCACGGGATATGATATTCATGGACTAATATAGGAATTTCTAATCACAATTATAAATTCTAACATCCCATTAACTCTTGTGCACGGGATATGAGGTTCATGGACTAATATAGGAATTTCTAATCACAATTATAAATTCTAACATCATTAACTCTTAAAAAACCATCTCTGAATGAGGTTCATGGACTAATATAGGAATTTCTAATCACAATTATAAATTCTAACATCATTACTTGAAAACCCATCTCTTATAAATTCTAACATCATTAACTCTTGAAAAACCCTCTCTGAATCCAGAAATGGTATATACTATTGCTAATAAATGATAATGTTGCTTGATTTTTTACGCAATAAAACTTTGTACATTAAATATGATAATGTTGCTTGATTTTTTATGCAGTATGACTTTGTACATGAACTTTATAATCACAATTATAAATTCTAACATCCCATTAACTTTTAAAATAGTAGGCTTATCTGTACAGTCACACTTAGTAGCTTTATATGTACCATAGTTACCAAATTCGATGATTTTTTATGCAATATGACTTTGTTCATGAACTTTATAATCACAATTATAAATTATAACATCCCATTAACTTTTAAAATAGTAGGCTTATCTGTACAGTCACACTTAGTAGCTTTATATGTACCATAGTTACCAAATTCGATCGTATTTTTGAATGGTGCACGAGATATGAGGTTCGCGGATTAATATAGGAATTTTTAATCACTGCTATAAATTCTAACATCCCATTAACTCTTCAAAAACCCGCTCTGAAACTGGAAATAGATGGTATACTACTCCTAATAAATGATAATGTAGCTTTATTTTTTCATACTTAATAGCTTTATATGTACAATAGTTACCAAATTCGACCGTATTGTTAAACGGTGCACGGGTTATGAGGTTCACGGACTAATATAAGAATTTCTAATCACAATTATAAATTCTAACATCCCATTAACTCTTCAAAAACCCCTTCTGACTCCGAAAATGGATGGTATACTACTACTAATAAATGATAATGTTGCTTGATTTTTTATGCATAATGTTGATTTTCTATGCAATAAAACTTTGTAAATGAATTTTCTAATCACAATTAAAAATTCTAACATTCCATTAACTCTTAAAATAGTAGCCTTATTTGTAGAGTCACACTTAGTAGCTTTATATGTACCATAGTTACAAAATTCGATCGTATTGCTGAACGGTGCACTAAGAATTTCTCATCACAATTATAAATTCTAACATCCCATTTACTCTTCAAAAAACCCCTCCAAATTCGGAAATGGTATACTTATAATGTTGCTTGATTTGTTATACAATAAGACGTTGTACATTAAATATTATAATGTTGCTTTATTTTTTTATGCAATAAGACAAATTTCTAGACACCTTTTTAACAAGACATGAAATTTTTAATACAAATCTATTATTTAATTATTTACAAAATAATTAGGTATTTTTAAATAAAAGTTAAAAGATAGATATTATATTTAATTTATAAATTTATAATTTGGAAAAAATCTACATTTTTTTACTTGATAGTGAACTCTTTTGATTTAGATTTTGACTAAATATTAAATTATAAGATTTATTATTTTGTATTAGACAAAATAATTCATGTTATTGGTATATATTATACATTAGAGTTTGGTTTGGGTTGCTTAATAAGTAATTAACAATTGAGAATATATGATTTTATTTCAAACATAGAATGCTTGATAATGTGAAATTTATATAATGATTTAAATGTAAAAGAAATTTACAATATATTAAGTACTATATAATTTACAGTGTAGTTGGGTATATGGATGATATAAAAATTCTTAAAACTTGCTATCTAATTTGCTATTCTAAATCTAAAACTAAGTGAATTGGCCCAACATATAATTCTATTTGTAACATTTATGATCAAAAATGATTTTAAAAAGTTTTTGAGATTTCAATATTCATGAATAAAATATTAAAAGAATAATATATTTGAATATTTGTGAGAAGTATACTTCTGAATTTTTAGTAACCAAATTTTTCCCAATTTCCAATTTAATCAAACTTGATAACTATTATATATAATATATAACATTTACAGGCATAAGCCATGTGTTTCCTCCTAAAAAATCACAAGTTCAAAACCATAGGAAAATAGAGTATGTATCTCTTCTTAATAATTGCTAAAAAATGAATCCCTTATTCTACAGACAAAAGGTCTCATACACGGATTTAGTATCTAGCTTGACCTTCACCTTAAAATTAAATAATAATAATAATAATAATTAATTTTTCACTGTTTGCTCTCTAAAATTCTTAAATTTAGTGGCAATATCATTTTTGCGATTATACACTGTTATAATTTTGATTCAAATGTTGTATATGGAAACAGATTTTGTCTACATATTTTTAGCTATGCATGCTAAATCATATTTATGTCGAACCCGCTTCTCATATTTTGTCTCGCTTCAATGTCTCCTGTACCAAAGGACGTTGGGAGCAAAGTTGGTGGAAGATTTTGCCGATGATGCACCAGAATTTACTCGCCATTTCCTGGACACGGGCCATAACACCTCTAGTTCGGATGCTCGAGTCTCCGATTGAACGATGGAATGCACTCTACGCCCTTGACAAATTAATACAATTCCCAAGATCCGACGCCACACATGCCATTTTCCGCGAGGGAGGGCTGAAGCTAATCATGGATCTCTTCTTCTCGCCCGAGGTTCAGCAAGACGATACGCTTGCGAGCACTGTGGGCCGCCTCTTCGAAGACATTATGTGGACAGCGAATGGCGCGCCTTATCAGTTGATAAAGACGGGCGGCGTCAGGTGGCTGAGAACCGCCGTAACGCCCGATGCGTGTTCGGAGATTGCACGGACTGGTTGGAACGCATTGCATCACGACGCACAGATCGCCAGGATTCTAAGTGTCGCCATCAGGGAATCGGACGCGGGGGACTTTACTCTTCGGGCGCGCTGTGCTCATGCCCTGGCTTTGTTCTCCACAACCTATTTTTTTCGCTACTTTTTCGTCTTCAACAACTTCCTGAAGATTCTTCTGGAGCTTTACGCCTCTGAGGATCCAAACAACCAGTATGACGGAGCCGAAGCGCTCTACAATATCGCGTCCAGGTCAGTGAAATATTTGTACATATCCAGATGCTTACCGGTCGACTATGTGATCCACGAGGCTTTCTTTGTCACAAGGGACAGCTTCGGGCACACTCGATCCCCTCCCGTCTTGCAGATCTCCGACATTGGTGTGAGGAATTTGAAAAACCCTAATTATGACATTACCTTCTTGCTGGAAAATAACACCAAGCAGTTACATGCCCACAAGTGCGTGCTCAGGGAAGCATCCAACGTATTCCGGGTAATGTTTTCTGAGAATTCCTTCAAACAATCTGTGGACAGATTTGTGGAGATCCCCAACATAAAGCATTCGACATTTGTATCAGTGATGGAATTTGTCTATACAGGCCGTCTGCAATGTTCTCACGTGGACGACGTTTATGCCATTTTCGAAGCTGCCGAATTCTATGACATGAATTCTCTGAGAAGGGCCTGCGAGTACTTGATTGCTCGTGAGCTCATTGTGGTAGAGAGTGTTGCATATGTCTATGAATTTGCTGAGAAGTATGATTTGAAACTGTTGATGCACGTATGCATTCTTTTCATTTTGGAGTATCATCAACAGGTTCGATCCTTGCCTTGGTATCGAACTCTGGTCGAGAGGATAATTCCAGAGATCCGCCGATGGTTTCCCACGATAGTTCCCGGGTCACGGCATGATTATTCGATACATTCGCATGCAATCTGATGGTCACCACCGTCTTATGAAAAAATCATGTTTGGTAAATTTACAGGATTCAATTTAGAGACTCCTCCATTGAGTTTCTTTTTTAATCGTTCAATAATGATTAGATGCAATTAATTATCAAAAGATCATTGCGTATTATAGAATACTCGTTCATGCTAAGTGATAGATGAAAAATGAAAGTTAAAATGGGAGTAGTTATTAATTTGTTTTTTTGGGTGGATTTTTTTTTTTTTTTTGGAAATGAGGTGAAATTTTGATTTGTGTTATTTAAATTATAGTTACTAAGTTTGAATTTGAATCCAAATTTGATATCTGAATTTAAATTTAGAATTTCTATACCATAAAAATTGGTCTTGATTTGTGTTATTTAAACCATAGTTACCAAGTTCGAATTTGAATATAAGATAGATAAAAATTCGATAAAAAAATCATCTTGATTTGTGTTATTTAAAACATAGTTAACAAGTTCAAATACGATAAAAAAATGGATAATACATCTTAAATTTTTAGATATATATACTTCTTGTCCTCTAATTGTGAAGTATTTTGATGATTTTCTTTCTAGTTCATTTTAAATTTTGAATAATTTTGATTAACTTAAATAATATAACAACTTTAAAATTACAATTCAATAAAAAGGAAAAAAATCCACATTTTCTCTTCCCTCTAAAAGTTTCAAATATTTTCTAATAACTCTAGCTGATATAACAACTTTAGAATTGCAGGTTAACAAAAACAGAAGAAGAAGGAAAAAAAAAAAATCCACATTTCACTTTCTTCCTAAAATTTAAATTTAAAAAAAAATTTAGATTCAAAATTTAATTTTCTCAAATTCTTATTTAATAAATAAATACAAACATAATTATGTTAAATTTATTACTTTAAAATTTGTAGAAAAATTAAAAAATAAAAAATAAAAAATTTCCACCTTACCATTATTTCTATTTCTTTTTTAACTTTCAAGTACACATAATTATATATATGTTGACGCCTTAGACTTCTATACTGGCCAATTCTAATTAAAACTCATCCCTATGTTAGAATTATTAAAGTCACCTGTCGTGCCTTGGGCAGGAAGAACAAAAGAACAAAGGACAGCAGTAGCAGCAGCACAGAGTTTTGAGTGCACAACACTCTGTAATAAAGAGGAATGGAGAATCCGTAAGGAGAATTTAATTTGATGATGGGCCGCAGCCATGAACAACAGAGGAATTAATTTTGTTATGGCGGAGAAGTTACTTTAGCAGAAGAAATGAAGATTTTGTCTACGGAGGAGCGAATTCATTAAAAACAGTCAAGTCGGGTGTTTAAAGCCTTAACAGCGAAAATGAATGAAATTGAATTAAACAGGCGGAAGTCACTAATGAAGCGGAAGGACAAGTGGTCCCTACCACTTGAGCGCAAAAGCGTAAAATCGCAGATCGCACCTTTCGAAGTTTTAAAATGTCTTGTAGATGTGAAAGCTGCGATGTGCGATCATCGCAACATCGCAAATATCGCAATATCGTAATTCTATTTATATGAGTTACCGCCCATCCATATGTGTCATCGCAAAAGTTAAAGTTGCGATGTGCGATCGTCGCGCCATCGCACAATCGCATATCGCAAATTACGAAGTGGTCATCGCCCTCCGCCGTCGCAAGTTTCGTTTTTGCGATGTGCGATCGTCGCGCCATCGCAGATCGCACAATCGCATTTCCAATTGCTCGTCCACCATATGTTATCGCAAGTCTGAAGGTTGCGATATGTGCCATCACAAATCGCATTTTGGCTGACTGCAATGTGGACCCCACTCGTACGTCGCGTCATGTTTAAAAGTTTTATGTTTTGCAAGGTTTTCCTTTGTATTTTGGTTTATACGTTGTTTTATGTTTTATATGTATTTTGTTCAGCCGCGCCATATATATAAAGGAAAAGGCCCACGCGCATCGTAGTGTGTATGTATCGCATTGTATTGCATGTATTGTTGTTGAACTGCTGTGTGTAAGCCCGCAGGCGAAGAAAAGCACAGTAAGAGAACAAAGCACTGGATGTGCGTTCTTGAGAGACAGAGAGAGAGAAGATTTGTTTAGAGCACTGTGTCTGTAGCAGTCTCGACTTATATTTTGTGAATCCCTCACTGTTGAGGAAGAATTTGTAATAGTTTTTAAGTTCCGTTTAATGAAATAGAAAGCATTTTCATGTCATCTCTGTCTAGAAGCGAAATTTTTGTTTTAAACTTCTCTGTGTTTGGAGGAGAGCGTCATTCTCTCCTGTTTGCTTGGAATTTCCAATAATTCCAACATGGTATCAGAGCTAGTTCAGGCTCTTTGAAGGTCTCAAAGAAGCTGAAGAAGAAGAAGACTTGTTGCAGTGTTTTCTCCAGTAGCGTGAAAGCTCGACAGAAGTCAAAAGGTCAAGTATTTCTCAAAGATAATAGTGCAGTTGTTTATTGTTTAAGGAGTTTTTTCTTTCAAGAAGGAAAGACAGTTCGTTTAAGTTCAGTGTTCAGTTTAAGAAGCAATGGCTGGACCAAGCACTGGTATGAGTCTTGGAAATGTTCAACTTCCACAGTTTAATGGAAAGAACTATGATTATTGGGCCATTACCATGAGAGCCCTGTTTGTATCACAAGACTTATGGGAACTTGTTGAAGATGGTTTTACAGAACCAGCTGATGAACAGGCTTTTAATGCCTTAACTCAAGCAGAGAAGGATTTATTGAAGAACAATAGAAAGAAGGACTCTAAAGCCCTCTTCTATTTGTATCAAGCTGTAAATGAGAGTTTGTTTCCAAGGATAGCAGCAGCTAAGAGATCCAAGGAGGCATGGGAAACTCTGAAAGTAGCCTATCAAGGTATGGAGAAAGTCAAGACAGCAAAACTTCAGTTGCTGAGAAGAGATTTTGAAACTCTTTGCATGAAAGAGTCAGATAATGTAGACACATTCTTTACACATGTGATTGGGATTGTAAATCAGATAAGATCCCATGGAGAAACTCTTGAAGAGAGAAGGATTGTGGAGAAACTTTTGAGATGCTTACCCTCAAAGTTTGATGTTATTGTTACCACCATAGAAGAGACCAAAGATCTCTCACGATTCACAGTAGATGAACTTCATGCTTCGTTGATAACTCATGAACAGAGATTGAGCAGAGATGAAAACTCATCTCTTGAGCACGCCTTCAAGACCCAGATGCCTTCAGGAAGAAGAAGAGGTCAAGGTAAAGGAAGAGGAAGAGGCAGAAGCCAAAATAGAGGTGGAAGGAACAGCCCTTCACATTCACAAGGAAGGGGCAACAGTCAAAGTCAAAGCCATGGCCAATGCAACAGCCAGCAAGGTGGCCATCAACACCAACATGATCATGGACAAAGGTATGACAAATCCAATGTCCAATGTCATTATTGCAATAAATATGGGCACTATGCCAATGAATGTAGAAAGAAACAAAATGACATGAAAAATAAGCAGAATGCTAATGTAGCAAAAGAGGAAAAGAACCCAAGTAATGTGCTATTAGCTTGTAATGTAGCACAAGATAAAGATGATAATGTTTGGTTCTTAGATTCAGGTTGTAGTAATCATATGACTGGAAACAAAGCAATGTTTTCCAATCTAGATGAAGAAGTAAAATATGAAGTGACCACAGGGACTGATACTAGGATCTCTGTAAAAGGAAAAGGCAGAGTTAGTATTCGAGCCAGAAATGGTGAGCAGAAATTTGTCCCTGATGTGTATTATGTTCCAGGCCTGAAATGTAATCTTTTGAGCGTTGGGCAGCTCATAAACAAAGGCTACAATGTAATTTTTAAAGATGATGTGTGTACAATAAAGGACATTCCTCCAAGCAAGAAAATTATTGCTGAAATTCAAATGAACAGCAATAGAAAGTTTCTGCTCAAGCTTAACATTGACTTGAAGCAAAAAGGAAAGAATGTAGCAGCTATAACACAAGAAGCCTTCCAGAAGGAAGAGAAAGATGAAAACTGGATATGGCACCTGAGATTTGGACATCTCAATTTCGAAGGATTAATTTTGTTGCACAGAAAAGGAATGGTAAGAGGTTTGCCATTGATAGAAAAGCCTGACAACCTATGTGAAGGCTGCATCTTGGGATAACAACATAGAGAAATTTTTCCTTTAGGGAAAATCATAAGGGCGAAAGCACCTTTGGAAATAATCCATTCAGATTTATGTGGGCCGATGCAAACAGCATCAGTTTCAGGCAGCAATTACATGCTGACCTTCATAAATGATTTCACAAGAAAAGTGTGGGTTTATTTTCTGAAATATAAGAGTGAAGTCTTTCAGAAATTTTTCCACTTTAAAGCTCTTGTAGAGAAACAAAGTGGGCAATATATTAAAGTCCTCAGAACTGATAGAGGAGGAGAATATATATCAAAGGAGTTTCTGCGTTTTTGCAGAGAGAATGGCATACACAAGAAGTTTACCACAAGGTACACACCGCAACAGAATGGAGTTGCTGAAAGGAAGAATCGAACCATAATGGAGATGGTGAGAAGTATGCTGAAGGCAAAACATTTGTCGAATGAGTATTGGGCAGAAGCAGCAAACTGTGTTGTGTATATTTTGAATAGATGCCCTACAAAAGTTGTGATGAACAAAGTTCCAGAAGAAGCGTGGAGTGGCAAAAAACAGGGAGTCACCCACATGAGAGTTTTTGGATGTGTAGCATATGTACACATTCCTGACAAATTGAGAAAGAAATTGGATAGTAAGGGGGAGAAGTGCATTTTCCTTGGATATTGTGAAGATTCCAAAGGATACAGATTGTATAACCCATCCACAAAGAAGTTTTTGATAAGCAGAGATGTGCAATTTATTGAAGAGGAAGCATGGGATGGAAGCATAGAGAAAACAGTCAATGTCAAAAGTTGTTTATCTAATGATGAAGATGAGGAAGATGTGGTTGAGATTAATAACCCATCTACAGCACAACCTCCACCACCACAAGGATAGCAAGGGACACCTCAAGCAGCACCAAGAACACCCTTGAGAAGAAGCGAAAGTACAACTCCAAGCACACCACATGGAGTAGAAATGAGTGCTTCATCAAGCACATCTACACCAAGTGAACGAGGAACAAAGTTCAAAAGTCTCAGAGAAATCTATGAGCAAGGAGAATCAGATGAAGGTATGAATTCCTTATTTGCTTTGTATTGTCAAGTTGATGATCCTATTCATTTTGAAGATGCTATTAAAGATAGAAAATGGATAGAAGCTATGGATGAAGAAATTAAAGCCATAGAGAAGAACAAAACATGGGAGCTAGTTGATCTACCAGAAGGGAAAGAAGTCATTGGTGTGAAATGGGTCTATAAGACCAAGAGCAATGCTGAATTCGGAAAGATAGAAATACACAAGGCCAGACTTGTTGTCAAAGGATATAAGCAGAAGCATGGTATAGATTATGAAGAAACCTTTGCACCAGTTGCAAGAATGGAGACAATAAGAGCAATGTTGTCCATAGCAGCACAAAACAAATGGAAAGTATACCAAATGGATGTAAAATCTGCATTTTTAAATGGAGTTTTAATGGAAGAGGTATATGTGGAACAACCTCTCGGATATGAAAAGAAAGGACAAGAGCATAAGGTCTGCAGATTTAAGAAAGCTCTTTATGGGCTGAAGCAAGCACCAAGAGCATGGTACAGTAGGATAGATTCCTATCTACTGGAAAATGGATTTGAAAAGTGTGAGGGAGAACCCACCCTCTACATCAAAGAAAAAGATGGTAAGATGCTCATTGTTGTTTTATATGTTGATGATTTAATTTTTACAGGTAATGATGATTACCTTGTTGAGAATTTTAAAACAGTCATGAAAGATGAATTTGAAATGACTGACATGGGTTTGTTAAGATACTTCTTGGGAATAGAAGTAGAGAAAAGTGAGAAAGGGATTTTTATATCTCAAGCAAAGTATGTGACTCAAGTTTTAGAAAGATTTAATACGCAGGAGTGCAAAGCTGCAATTACTCCCACAGTAATGGGATTGAAGTTGAGAAAAGATGACAGCAGCAAGGATGTTGATCCAAGTTTATATAAAAGCATAGTTGGCAGCCTGATGTATTTGACTGCAACTAGGCCGGATATTATGCATGTTGTTAGTATAATTTCCAGATTTATGGAGAAGCCAAAAGAAGCACATTGGCAAGCAGCAAAGAGAATTCTGAGGTATGTGAAAGGAACAAAAGGATTTGGTATTTTATATACAGCTTCAGAAAATTCAGAATTGGTTGGATACACTGACAGTGATTGGGCTGGAAGTATAGATGATCGGAAGAGCACTTCCGGTTATGATTTTCATATGGGTTCAGGAGCCATTTCATGGGCTTCTAAGAAACAGCCTATTGTAGCATTGTCTACAGCAGAAGCAGAGTATGTGGCAACTACAGCAGCAGCGTGTCAAGCAATTTGGATGAGAAGAATGTTGAGAAGTCTATGTCAAGAACAGGTAAAAGGGACAATGATTTATTGTGACAATAGCTCAGCTATTGCATTGTCAAAGAATTATGTGTTTCATAAAAGAACAAAGCACATAGACACAAAGTTTCATTATATCAAAGAATTGGTAAACAATGGAGAAATTTTTTTGCAGTATTGTAAAACAAAGGAGCAATATGCAGATATTCTGACAAAGCCATTGGCACAAAAGACATTTGAATTTTTAAGGAAATTTTTGGGTATGATGGATAACCCAGCAGCTGACTTTAAAGGGGAGTGTTAGAATTATTAAAGTCACATGCCGTGCCTTGGGCAGGAAGAAAAAATAACAAAGGACAGCAGCAGTAGCAGCGCAGAGTTTTGAGTGCACAGCACTCTGTAATAAAGAGGAATGGAGAATCCGTAAGGAGAATTTAATTTGATGATGGGTCGCAGCCATGAACAACAGAGGAATTAATTTTGTTATGGTGGAGAAGTTACTTCAGTAGAAGAAATGAAGATTTTGTCTACGGAGGAGCAAATTCATTAAAAACAGTCAAGTCGGGTGTTTAAAGCCTCAACAGCCAAAATGAATGAAATTGAATTAAACAGGCGAAAGTCACTAATGAAGCGGAAGGACAAGTGGTCCCTACCACTTGAGCGCAAAAGCGCAAAATCGCAGATCGCACCTTTCGAAGTTTTAAAATGTCTTGTAGATGTGAAATCTGCGATGTGCGATGTGTGATAATCGCAACATCGCAACATCGCAAATATCACAATATCGTAATTCTATTTATATGAGTTACCGCCCATCCATATGTGTCATCGCAAAAGTTAAAGTTGCGATGTGCGATCGTCGCGCCATCACACAATCGCATATCGCAAATTACAAAGTGGTCATCGCCCTCCACCGTCGCAAGTTTCGTTTTTGCGATGTGCGATCGTCGCGCCATCACAGATCGCACAATCGCATTTCCAATTGCTCGTCCGCCATATGTTATCGCAAGTCTGAAGGTTGCGATATGCGCCATCACAAATCCAATTTTGGCCGACTGCGATGTGGACCCCACTCGTACGTCGCGCCATGTTTAAAAGTTTTATGTTTTGCAAGGTTTTCCTTTGTATTTTGGTTTATACGTTGTTTTATGTTTTATATGTATTTTGTTTAGCCGCGCCATATATATGAAGGAAAAGGCCCGCGCGCATCGTAGTGTGTATGTATCGCATTGTATTGCATGTATTGTTGTTGAACCACTGTGTGTGAGCCCGCAGGCGAAGAAAAGCACAGTAAGAGAACAAAGCACTGCGTGTGCGTTCTTGAGAGACAGAGAGAGAGAAGATTTGTTTAGAGCACTATGTCTGTAGCAGTCTCGACTTATATTTTGTGAATCCCTCACTGTTGAGGAAGAATTTTTAATAGTTTTTAAGTTCCGTTTAATGAAATAGAAAGCATTTTCATGCCATCTCTGTCCAGAAGTGAAATTTTTGTTTTAAACTTCTCTGTGTTTGGAGGAGAGCGTCATTCTCTCCTGTTTGCTTGGAATTTCCAATAATTCCAACAGTAAAATTCATCCCTTTGGATAAGTATATTTCATGTGGACGAATCCAATTTCATCTTCGAAATAGTATTGACGAATTTTCGTAATTTTAGAATTTTTTTTATGATTTGCTTCAATTTGGTAGCTATGATTTAAAACTGGTTTTTTTTATTTTGGATTTAGGACTTTGAAAAAACCTATTTTGATTATCAAGAGTATTTATCAAATTTTTTACTTCAATAAATTTTTACAAAATTTTAGACAAATTAAATCAGAAAAATAAATCTTAAAAATTTTCACAAAATCTCATTAAAAAAACTCCTTTAAAAATATGCAGTTACAATTGACCCATAGATTTAACCAATATTATTAAGGCTATAAGCTCAATTTAAATAATTATCAACCAATATTATTAAGTTTATAAGCTCAATTTAAATAATTATCCGGAATTACCCGGATAGTCATGGTCTATTTCAGGATAGGTTAAATAGCCCTATATGAATTTATAATTTTTAAATAACTTAAACCTGAAATAGAATGAATGTAGAATATATGTAGTCGAAAGTATAATTAAATGGACGTAATTACATATTCTCTGTTACAATTTTCCACTATACAACACAGAACAACCACATGTTCTCTGGTTCCATCCGCTCGCCCGCATTATGATTGTCTTTCGCCTTACACATTCACCTCATTTTCATTCTTTGTCGCACTCATTCATTCTCCACATTCCTCAGTAATGTGTACTATTCACATTCTCCCCATGCAGTGCCACATTCATCCATGACATCTCTCGTTCACATTCCTCCGTGCAACTATGACATGTTTGTTCATGAAGTCAGAGGAAAGGTAACATCTCCCAACTAGTGCATGTGAGCATTTTTACAAAGATTGTAGAAGCAATAGAGTTAAAGCAAGCATGGGACATTCTCAAAACAACATATCAAGAAACAGAAAAAGTGAAGACAACAAAATTGCAAATGTTGACAAGAGATTTTGAATAATACATATAGAGACTGAGACAATATACTCATTTTTTACAATAATTATTGGGTTGGTAACTCAACTCATATCTCATGGTGAGACACTTTAAGAAACAAGAGTGGTTGAAAATATTTTACTCATTTTTTACGCTAATTATTGGGTTGGTAACTCAAACCATATCTCATGGTGAGACACAAGAAACGAGAGTGGTTGAAAAGATTTTAATAATATTCCCAGCAAGGTTTGATTCTATTGTTGTGGCCATATAGAAGATGAATTCCATCTCTCATAGTTCTCACTGGGTGACCACCATGCCTCACTCATTTCTCATGAACATAGGTTGAGTAGGTTAGCAAATTCTTCATTGGAACATGCTTTCAATACACAAGTCTTAGTTGGTCATTGTAGAGGCAGAGGAGGATCATATTCTAGAGGTATAGGAAGAAGTTCATATAGATGTGGAAGAAACAACTCCTGAAACTCAAGTGGAAGAGGTAGCACTCAAAATCCAAGTCAAAATCAAGAAAAAGATGAGAGGTATGACAAATTTCAAGTTCAATGTCATTACTACAGGAAGTATGGGCATTATTCAAGTGAATGTAGAAATAAACAATTTGATCTTAGTAAGCTAAATCCAAATTCTATAAAGGAAAATCAAAGCCAAGATAGTATGTTTTTAGCTTGAGATGTAGCATAAGAAAAGGAAAAGGATGTATGGTTTCTGTTAAAAACTAGGACACCACTTACAGGGGGGTGATAATTTTATTAGAGTTAACAACAGTGTTCCTTTCTAGTGTTCTATAAGACTTGATGTAAATGATACCATTAATTATTAATTAACATGAAAATATTACGAGAGAATCATAATCAAATTATTAGTGGTTATACAAGGTTGGGTTAGTTTTGTTAAGAACCCTAGGGTGTAAATTATTAATATAGGTTACTACAAATCATTTAGATATGTTCCCCTCATAACATCAGTGTCTCATTAACCTTGATATTACTAACAATAGAGTGAGTAAAAGTTTTTTAGATCAACAAAGTGAACTTTGTAAATATTTTTGAAATGTATAACTAACAGGTATTGTAGTTCTTGTGCTAGAGGCTACATATCTACATCCTTAGGTTCTAGAAATGAAACTATACTCACTATAAGTACATTTAATTAAACAATGAAATATTACAATCTCACTAAGAATTGTGTTACCAAATTCTAAAGTAAAATCCACAATATCATCTTATTAGGAAATGTGTCTTTCTTAAGAATCAAGAATGGAGATATGAAAATATACACACCATGTACTAGTGGCAGTTAAAATACATGACATCCATTCAAACACTTTTAGTGCCTAACATCATGACTCACTTATCTATAGAGATAAAAATATGCACCTCATAGAAAATATGCACCTCATGGTAGTGAATTGCGTTAAGATATACAAAGTATCTATAGAGGAAACAATATGCACCTCATAGTAGTGCATTAAGTTAATATATATATACACGCTTGATATATAACTTAGATATAACATATATATCCCTAACTATAATGGCTAACATCATAACTCATAAAGAGAGAAAACAATATGCACCTTGTAGTAGTGCATTAAATACTATATAAGTTGAAATATACATAATTGGATATACACTTAATATATTTAAGTTAAATATAATATATATATATATATAAAACCCAAACCCAAACTATAATGACTAACATCACCACTCACAAGTATCTATAGATAAAACAATATGCCTCTTGCATAATACATTAAATACTACATCAGTCGAAATATACATAGTTGGATATACAACTGATATATAAAGAAAACAATATACACATAGAGAAAACAATATACATCTCGCAGTAGTGCATTAAATACTGTATAAATTGAAATATACATAATTGGATATACACCTAATATATAACTTAAATATAAGTACAACATTTAATGCACATACAAAATACATATTGTTTTTCCAACACGTGTCTAAAATTTTCCTAGATATATGCTCCATTAATAATGGTTATATTTCCCATCTATACACGACAAATTGCTAAAGGAAACTACTTTATGTCCACTAGCATGGGAATGATAAAATGGATTTACGAGGATGCCACTTCCAAGTATGAAGGAATGCAAGAAATAATGCAATCAATTAGCCCTTATTGAAACCAAGAATTTTATTGAAACCAAGAATTTTGTTATGATTTTATTGTTAGATCGTATTAGTCCCTGTCGGGACTATAGCTATCAGAACGCCAGGCGTAGCATTACTTTTTTGTTAGCAATTTTGTTTTCTACGTCCGCTCAGGAGGCTAAGCATAGTTTAAAAAAATTGTGGTTTTGGCCTCTTCCTGAGGCGTAAATATGGGTTATGTTCTTTTATGCTATTTAATTTTCCAACTAATGCTAGCATTAATGTTGAAACATTTTATGCTAGCCAATATACTCGTTTTGATACTGGTAGACTCATGTGGTAACAAGTAAATGCATGGCCTGATGTGTTGTCGATTATCACGAGTTAGCTAGGCACATGTCTGGACATTTCGTTGTCCTTAGCAGGTGGGCTTATCTGCTCGTACTTTGTTGAGAGGTGGAGGAAGAATGGGTACAAGTGCTCAGGACTCGATCAAGTGCTCAGGGTATCACTAGTGCTTGTGTTTGGGAGTGCCTAGGATGAACTTAATCAACCACACATGTTGGAAAACCCTACCAGACCACCATGATGGATGACGACACTCTACATGAATTGTATCTGAAACATATGGTATCGCCCCCCTCTATCTGAAACATCTGGTATCGTCGCCTTCAATCACGATTCTTATTTTGGTAAATCTATTTTCAAATTCATTAACTCGATGAGGGAGGAATTGATTTATTTTTAGTGTTTTCCATCATCTGAGGTGTTTCTTTGTGTTTTAATATGATAGCAGGCGAGGTAAAAAATACCCACGTCTGGGATAACAACCCACATTTCGAAAAACATTGTTGCAACCATAACTGAAGGGCTAAATTGCAGATTATGAAGCTAGGGTTAAATTGTAGATTATGAAGCGATACTGGGAGGCTTAAATATGTACAAGAGACCAACAGAAGGGGTTGTAGCACCATGGAGAAGAGTCCACAATCCCCATTGTTTCTGTATTCACTTCATTAGACATCAGCAGGTAATCAAGGAGCTTTTCGCTCAGCCATGGCAATTAACCTGGAAAAGGAGCCAAAAAGATGAAATTTGGAGGGTTTGTAAGAATAATAAAATTGGAGGTTTGCGTTGATGAGATCATATAAAAACTTTATTCGTCATATAAAATTTATATTCCTCCTTGCAAGCACTCTAATATTTGGATTTCAATACGTTTGAAGGAAGATGCATCCATGGATGATGAGGCAGTGAATGGAAGTTAGAGACTGGGGTTTCTATGTTGAGGGCTTAATCGCCAATTTTAATTGTATTTTGTGTTTTATTCAGAACTGAAATCCATATCAGGCATTTTTTTTGCATGGTATGTGTAAATTGTCTGAAAATTTCACATTTTTTTTATGTGATCCATAATGGTAGTAGAGTAAGACAATTTTTTATGTGATCCATCATGGCAGTAGAGTAAGATTGAAATTTGTGGTTTTAATGAAGGCATTGAAATTTAATGGCTCGGCAAGAATGTGTAATTCATCATGTAGCATTTAGAATTTTTTTTATTGCCAGATAGGCTAGATTATCATTTTGATTCTTTTGATGTTGGGCTATTCTTATTTCCTATGTGTTTTCAGAATTTACAATGTTTTTATCCTTGACTCAATATTGTTTTTATTTTGTACGGGTCTGAAATTTGGTTGCAAAAATCTTTTGGTAATTATGGATTTAGTATCCAAATCTTTGGATTCACAATTTCATGGGGTATGACTCATCTAAAATGGCCATTTTAGATGGTTTTATAAAGCAATCAAAGATTTTTTGCAAATTACCCTTTTATCAATTGATATCTTGGCATTTTTGCTAAGGGTTTTTTTTTGTGTTAGTTCTTGTAGTCTTTACAATGAATGTGTTTTTTGGTGAATTAATTTTTTTGGTATGAATTAATCTGAATTTGTTTTATTTGTCACATATTTTCACAATTTTCTCATATTTACACAGTTTGAAATTTATACATCTATCTGATCGCTTATAATATTTTCTCCGGTCATAGTATTACTGCCTTAAAATGGAAAGTGCAGTTTACATTTTGTGAAGTGCTCCAAAATGTGTGAATTTTGGCGAGCTCGAAACATCACCTTTTCTGTCTAAAAAAAAAAAATTATACATGGTTCCCACCTTGCTCACTACACCTTCACACTTAATGCTGGAGAAAACATGTGGAGTTGAGATATCTCTCGCCATCGTTCATCCACAAACTTTATTTTTGCAATTGAACTCCTAAATTTTCTAAGAAGTATACTTAGCTTTTAGTGCTTGATCAAAGCCTTCTCTTCTTCAGCACTCCTCAGACTCACTACCTTCCCCTCCTCCACGCTTTTCAAGCTTGCAGCTTTATCTCCCTCGGCTCTCCTTAACCTCACTTACCTTAGACTCACTTATCAGCTCTCCTTAGCCTCACTTATCATGTTGTAATTGGGCCCGAGACAAACTATATAGAAAATCAACAATGGAAATGGATTACCAATGCTAACTCTGAAAATATCATTGTGGATGATAAATTTTATTTCATGGCACAAATTTCTCATAAAGTGATCACTCACCAACCATGATAACAACATTAACAAGTTAGACGCAATGTTGGAATTAAAATTGCACATTATCACTCATGCCAATCCTTGCATTAATTTCTTTGTAGCATATCATCCAACACAAGAATAACATCCTCAGCTTTCTGCTTTTACATTTAATAACATCACAATATTTTTATTTTTACATTGTTTTAAATAATTTTCATTTCTCAATAAATTTAACGAGAAAAGAAATGATTTAGATCACATTAATATCGCTCTAATCAAGGTGGTTATTTGATGAATATCCCTATAACAATTAGATATGGCCAGGGATATTTTCCAACAGACTGTCCCCAATTTTTTAATTAACTGGTTCATCAATAGTTAACAAATTTCTGCAGAATTTCACTCCATCTTGCTTTATCTCTTCCATGTCTTGGGTGCATTCTCCATTCTCCTTTGTGATTTCTGTGATTATATTAGCCGTCTATTAGCCGCCTATGGATCACTTGAGTAAGAATTACAATGACCTAGGGTCAGCCGCTAGAACCACTTCTATTTCCACTCTGGTTGCCCGATTAGATATAGACGTTGGAACCACTATTATTTCCACTCTGGTTGCCCGATTAGGTACTGCTTATGAATAAACTAGATTATTTGCTAGTGGATTATTTAGAAGTTTGGCGTGATGTATAGAGCTTATTATGGTTTCCCGATTAGGAATAGCTTATGAATAAACTAGATTATCTGTTGGTGGATTATTTTGAAGTTTGGCTTGACGTATAGAGCCTATTCCTAAAATCTGGGATGAGCATATTCCTAAAAATAAGGACTATTCCTAAAAGCAGTATCAACAAGGACCTGTCGGTAGGGACTTGCTCCTTTGCGGCCTATATTGTTTCCTTTCGGTTATTGGAAAATTAATGTTCAAATGACTTTATCCACTGCCAAGAAAACCTATGAACACCCTTTAAGAAAAAAAATGGTTAATGGCCTGAGAAAGTTAGACAAGAATATCTTAGCTTTTAAAATGGAAATGCATTTACCTTAGTACTTTTGTGGAAGCTGCAAGAGCACCCACCAGCACTGACCTTAGAAGCGCTAAGATATTCACCATGTTGTAATGCATGGTTTAATTTTTTGTGTTTGAGGGATTTAGTCCAAATATCAATCATGGAATGCGATCGTGCAAATGGGTGCAAAAATAAAGAAGTGCATATCCCAGAACTATTGACTTCTGCTTCTTCTGGTCCTGTAATTAATACCAACCAAAGAAAATTTGAAGTATTGATTGTTTCAGCAATTTCTTCTCATGATGTTACGTAAGCAGAAAAAATGGATCCCAAAGAAGGCATCAAGGAAATTGGCCGAGCTATCATAAATTATATTGTATTGGGAAAACATTAAACAAAAGAAATGAAAACTGAATGTAAAAATGGATCCCAAAGAAGGCATCAAGGAAATTGGCCGAGCTATCATAAATTATATTGTATTGGGAAAACATTAAACAAAAGAAATGAAAACTGAATGTAAAATACACACAAAGATAAACACGTGAATTTACGTGGTGAATTTACGTGGTAAAACCTTAATAGGGTGTCAAGGATACCTCCATGGGGCAAGGGATTGGAAACTCTATTAATCAAGAATGATTATCCTCATCTTAAAAGCCTCTCGGGCCATCCAATTTAACTATTTCATTATAACTTCATTTCGTTATACAACCAACTAATAGGTAATAAGTAAATTTGCCCAAAATTACATTAATTAACCAACTAATAGGTAATAAGTAAATTTGCCCAAAATTACATTAATTACATTTTTTGTCAAATTTCAACAAACTCCACTTTTACAACAATTTTCCTAATCCTTTACCCATTCCCATTCATTATCTCTTATGCAAGCCAAGGGAACCGAGACACCATCTCAGCTTCTCTACTATAACTGGCTTCATGAATATATCTTCATGATTTTCCTATGTACGGACCTTCTTAGGAACTACTTTGCCGCCTTCGATTACATGTCTCAAAAAATGATACCTTACATTGATGTGCTTGGTCTTGTTGTGATATGATGGATTTGTATCCAAATGAATAGCACTCTGACTGTCACAAAACACATTCACTTTCTCCTCCGTCCTTCCAATCTCTTCAAGTAGACAACCATATTGCCTCTTTACAGGCATCTGAAGCAGCTATATACTCTGCTTCAGTAGTGGACAAAGAAATTGTCTCTTGAAGCTTTGAAATATAGCTGATTGCTCCACCTACAAGAGTAAAAACATAACCTGTAGTAGACCTCCTTTTGTCCAAATCACCTGCATAATCAGCATCCACATATCTGCAAACTGAACCTTCATGGTCATCAAAGCTGATCAAATGGTCACTTTTGCCTCTCAAATACCGAAGCACCCATTTCACTACTCGCCAATGTTCTTCTCCTGGATTTTCCATGAACCTGCTAACAACTCTAACTGCATGTGAAATGTCAAGTCTTGTAGATACCATCGCATACATTAAGTTTCCTACCACATTTTTATATGGTACATGATACATATACTTCTTTTCTCCATCAGTTCTAGGACTTAAATATGAAGAAATCTTAAAATGGGAAGCTAATGGACATTAACAAGTTTCACATTGTTCATACCGAACTTTTCAAGTACTCTCTCCACATACTTCTATTGTGATAACCAAAGCTTACCATTCTTCCTGTCTCTGTGTATCTCCATGCCCAAGATATGTTTTTCCACTCCAATATCCTTCATATCAAATGTCCTAGAAATTTGAGCCTTTAACCTATTGATTTCTTCCATGCTTTTTCTTGCAATAAGCATATCATCAACATACAACAGCAAGCTAATGAATATGCCATTGAAACTTTTGAAGTATACACAATGACCATACTCACTTCTGATAAAATTCTGGCTCACGATGAAGGAATCAAACTTCTTGTATCATTGCTTGAGCGACTGCCTCAGGCCATACAATGATTTCCTAAGCTTGCAAACTAATCTTCTATTGCGACCTTGTACAAAACCTTCTGGCTGATCAATATATATATCTTCATCCCAATCACCATGAAGAAAGGTTGTTTTAACATCTAACTATTCTAACTCAAGATCAAGTAATGCAGTTAGTGCTAACATAGTACGAATATAAACAAGTTTAACGACTGGTGAAAAAATCTCATGAAAATCAATACCTTCAACCTGAAAATATCCTTTTGCAACCAGCCCCGCCTTATACATCTCAATACTTCCATCAACTTTTCTCTTCAACTTGAAGAACCATTTGCGCCCAACAACTCTTCTCCCTTCAAGAATTTCTACAATATCCCAGGTATTGTTCTTGGCTAAGGAATCCATTTCTTCTCCCATAGCCTTTTTCCATATCTTGCTATCCGCATCATCTACTACTTCCTAATAACAAGAAGGTTCCCCATCTTCAGTAATCAATGCAAAAGATGAAGCAAAATCTTCATACCTTTTGGGTGTTTTTATTTCCCTTGTAGACCTTCTTAGAGCCTCTTAATACTTCCATCAACTTTTCTCTTCAACTTGAAGACCCATTTGCACCCAACAATGCTTCTCCCTTCAGGAATTTCTACAATATCCCAAGTATTGTTCTTGGTTAAGGAACCCATTTCTTCTTCCATAGCCTTTTTCCATATCTTGTTATCTGCATCATCTATTGTTTCTTGATAACAAGAAGGTTCCCCATCTTCAGTAATCAATGCAAAAGATGAAGCAAAATCTTCATACCTTTTGGGTGTTTTTATTTCCCTTGTAGACCTTCTTAGAGTGACTAGTTGTTGAATTGGTTCTAGAATTTCTCCAGTTTCCTTTGCTTCTCCACCTTTTTCATCAGAAATCTCTCCTTCCTTTCGACTTTCTGGAAAAGGTTTAGTCTCCAATTGGATCTGTTGATTTGGCCATACCTGTTCCTGTTCAACTTTTCCAACATCTAATTTTAGAAGAGAAGATTCATTAAATGTTACATCTCTACAAATGACTATCTTTCGTGAAGAAGGATCCCACAACCTATATCCTTTCACTACATAATCATACCCAACAAATACAGAAAATTTCGATTTTGGATCTAACTTTAAACGTTGATTTCTAGGAATAAGAGCATAGGCATCACAACCAAAAATCTTCAAATGTGAATAATCACAAGACTGACCCAACCAAAATTCTTTAGGAATTTTACAGTTTATTGCAACTGAAGGTGATCTGTTAACTAAATAACAAGTAGTAGATATTGCTTCTTCCCACAACTCCTTTGGTGGGTTAGCATTACTAATCATGCTTCTGGCTCTTTCCATAAGAGTTTGATTCATCCGTTCAGAAATGCCATTTTTTCTAGGAGTATAAACAACAGTTTTATGTTTAACAATCCCTTCATCCTTACAGAATTGTTCAAATTCTAAAGAAGTAAATTCACTGCCATTTTTAGTTCTTAAACATTTAATTGATTTGCATGTTTTCTTTTCCACCATTGCTTTAAATTGTTTAAAAACATTAAATACATCAACTTTCTTTTTCAACATATAGACCCAAAATTTTTGAGATAAATCATCAATAAATGTTAAGAAATATAATGCACCTCCATAAAAGACAAGGTAGGCAATCTACAAATAACGAATGAATGTGGTCTAAAATTTGTTCTTATTATGATTACCGGGTCTTTGAACTAATACCATTTGTTGTTTTCCGCTTGTGCAATGTTCCAAAAATCAACGCCAAGGTTCAACTAGAAAAACTTGTTGGTTCCTTGATGCTGAAGACATATCACTCATGTGACAACTTGGCAGTGTAAAACCTTCTTCTTTTACCAGTGCAATCAACATGCTTGGGATGCTTCTTTGATTCTATCTGATTTACAACCTTTTAAGCCATTCATAACAACAAAACTCGCTTTTGAGACTTCATATCGTGCAGCCTATGATATTATACCCATTCGAATCCCAAAACTCGAAATCAAGTTTTCATTAGTTAATTACATACTAACAGATAATTTTAATTTATCATGTTGTTTTAATTTTACATTCATCTAACGTTAATAAGATGCATTATTTCTGTAAACGGAAGAACTACATTTCGACTTCGCCTGCAATCGTGGCCGTAGGACTCGTTATGGATGAGAAGCACCAAAGTCATATTGATTTTCATCGTCTTGGGGAACCTTTAAACAAGTAGGACTTGATGGTTAAAAACTCCATCAATCGTTCATGAATCAACACAGTTGTTGTAATAGTTTAACTCTATTGTTTCAGCAGTCTTTCTTGTCGGTGTCAATTTGTTCATCTTTCTTTAACTTTACTTCTTTCATATGCAACTTTGATTGGAAAACATATATTCTCCTCTTTCGCTGACAAACTTCTCTTGCTTCTTGTAGCTGCAGTGCAGATGTTTCAATACTAGGTGCCGAACTTCTTGGGATAACGACACCACAACTAGTTCAAATTTCAAAAGGTGACGATTATAAAATTTGATTAGAATTGTAAATGGTCTCGCGGCTAAGGTAGAAACACAAAAGTTGTACTTGTCTTCGCATTTTTAACTATATATATTGAGCACGGAAAATAAGTGTAAAAACATTTAATGTTAACTTTTCCCAGCCTGCTTCATGAAGATTATTAAATTGTCTTTTCAGAAAATAGCTTCTGTTGGTCAATTTAGTCATATACAAAGTTTCGATTTTCCTGTTTGATTATCTCTTCAACAATTTTGAGAACTTCATCTTGCCAAGCATAACCTAATGGTACACAAGGCTCTAGCATCCAAGTCCTCTGACCAGATTTTTCATGTACCCAGTTGTTTCTTTACCATCTAATCCTTTGTTGCTGTGTGCACGGTAGTCCTAACTGATTCAATGAAAGGTGTTCTTAAGGTGAAGTTATCATCAAACTTTGCGTTCATCATTTTGGCCATTTCGCTTATACTAATATTCCTTTTTTATCTTCTTTATTAATTTCCAACAGGTTCAAAAAAAATTGGTTACCAGCTAACCGCAAAATCAAAATAAAATCAAAATCAAAATCAAAATCAAAATCAAAATCAAAATTTAAAATTTGTCAAAATTTGTCAAAATTTGTCAAAATTTGTCAAAATTTGCCGGCAAAATTTGCCGGCAAAATTTGCCGGCAAAATTTGCCGGCAAAATTTGCCGGCAAAATTTGCCGGCAAAATTTGCCGGCAAAATTTTCCGGCAAAATTTTCCGGCAAAATTTCCGGCAAAATTTGTCAAAATTTTAAAATGCGCGTTGTTCTGGCGTGCTTTGCCGTACCGGCCTCGTAAAACACTTTCGCATTTTTAAATGCCGCCTTTAGTACAATGGCAGTAGAGAAAATCGAGAAGAGCCGATGGGGTAGTAGGCAAAGCACAAGGCGAGGTTAACATTAGGCGAAAATTAGGGTTGTTGACAACCGGAGCGAGCCGTAAAGAAACGACGACCTAAGCCGGACCATCAACTTTAAACATTCGATAAGTTAGAATCGAACGGAAAGGTGGGGGGGTTCCAAGAAAAAAGGTCTTTGTAGATCTTGGAAGACAACGGTCAAAAAAATAGCGATTTGGCAATAATACGAGAAAGATGGTTCGCTCGAAGGGTACGGTTACACAGCTCGCAATCGTCAAGTTTGGTCAATGGTGACTGTCTTGCGTTGTGATGGAAAAATATTTGACTTGTACGTGAGTAGGACAGAACGCGCGCAAGTCTAGCTACGCCCCGAAATGTTTATAATCAAGAAACATTGATGACTTCAATTTCAACGTAAACAGTCTTGCTGCCAAAATGATGAGACAATTACGGAACAGAACCAATAGGATAAGGCATAGCCATCACGCTACGAGTGATCATGAAACCAACTCAAAAAATTAAAGTTGTTTCAAACAAGCCAGGCTTGTCTGAATGGATACCCCTCATCGATGATCGCGAAAGTATTAGCGATTAGATTTTGACTAGGATTTAGAAGGCTACGAGCGAGGAAGAGAGGATGTTAGGTTAGTGGGCATCAAAAATAATCAATGATTGATCATCCAGTAGGGATCTATGACACCCATGGTGGATAGTAGAGCCTTCTTTGAGAAAGAAACCTTTTGTTGGAGAGTTCCGGTGTTGAAATGGCGGCGAGAATTGTGCCATCATCACTATACTATTTAAATGATAATGAGTCATGGCCATCTTCGGTATTAACTCAACACCCGGGGCAGGGACTCACAAAGAGACAATTGGATGTCGGGGGCTCTATAGAACATGAAAGGTGACTGGGGATAGATAGGTGGAAACAAGTCTTTTGACAGGACGAGTTTACAAAAGTTAAAATAGTGGTTATATGTTGATCAAATTTCATCATAGAATCTGGTAACGTCGGAAGGAACAGAAGAATGGTTTGAGCAACTTCTTTATCCATCAAGTGGTTGGGTGACAGAATCCTTAAAATAGAAAGTAAGTTAAGTAAACATAGTGGCTGGTGGTGGCCATGTTGACAGAGAGCGATGGGGGAGGCATGTTGCCATCATAAAATGTGTGGCTCCCATACTTGCATTTGTGGTAAGGAAAGACAATCGTGGAGTGTAATGACATGTTCTGCCCAGAAACAGGGGCTTATTGTGAATGGCACATAAAAATAAAAATTTAGTCTGTTACACTAATTCTTGATTAAAGTCAATACCTTTGAGATTGAATCACAATCTCGAGGGTAGTTGGTTTTGATGCCTTTTCCTCTTCCTTTAAGGAAGGAAGGATTGGAAAAAACAGCATACTCTTGTACAAATACCATACCCTAGAGAGAGTGGTATTTTCACATTGTTTGAGGTGGAAGGCAAGGCGAGTGCAAGGCTGGAGGGTGGGGCATGAGGATGTGAATAATGATAATGGTGAGGTTAGGAAAAAGGTGGGGGTAAACGGAGGTTGGGAAAAGGCAGCAGAACATGCCATATCACGGATACATGCTACAGAGGGGAAAAGTCTTTGGAGGTGCGGCCCCACTCTGGAAAACCATAGCTCACTGTAAGGAGGTTGAGCGTATGGATGAGAAAAACTCCAAAAATACTGTAGGCAAGAATAAGATGCTGCAGGGCATTAGCACGACCCGAATGCCGGGGGTCGGAAAGATGGTATGACACAACGAGGCCAGGCATAGATGGAGTCATGTTCAAGGCTATTTGGAGAGTGGCTTCTTTGGTTCGAAGAAATGTGACGCAACATCTTTGTCGGTGAGTAAGAAGAACAAGGTGGGTCATATGAACATGGTCTTCGAAAAATGAGAGCTCGTGAAGCTCTTTCTTGTACACCATTCTTGAACATGTTAGTGGGATAGAAACGGTCATGAATGATTGATGAAAGAATTCAAGGTTCGGTGGATGTACTAAGTATCGGAAGAGAACTGTAAATAAGATAAGAAGAGCTCGGAAATGGTCTCAAGGTGGTATGGGAAGGAGAGGTTTAAATCAACATACCATGAAACTTACCATGGCAACGTGCGTTGGAACAACATGGGAATAGATGGAATCATCGTTAACCAAATTGGATGAACACACCATGTAGAAAGATACGATGCCAGTTCGGAAGGATCACTGCTACGACGAGAGCTATTAAACTTGGGAACACACAGAGGAAGCAGTGGCATGAGCCGTGTGCCATCAGCAGACAAGGGTCATTAAAATCAGGCGGTTAAAATCGAGAGGGCCCAGGGCACCATGAGAACTGAACGGTCAAGGTAGTTCCTGTCGCCCGGTTACGCTAGCGCGATCGTGATGGCGAAGTTACGCTAGTGTTAAACCTGAACCGGACCGCAGTAGAGTGACGAAACCATCGTAAAGAAGGAGCAATGAATTAGAAAGTCGGAGTACGGTTAAAGAATAACGACGACGACGAGAAGAAAATGAGTGAAACCAGCTGAGCGGGGATGAAGAAGGCCAAGAAGTCTCGAGATATACGCCTTGAGCGCTGTTGATGACGTCACAAAGGAAGAAACAACCAACAGAAACGAAATTACGGAATCAAGCCAGTTATTCTGTTGAAATAAAAATGAAGAAGATGGGTGTCAATTGATTTTAATGTTTTGAAAATGTTTTCTATTGGTGTACTTGGAGCTCTTCTTAAAGATACAGGTGTGTGGCGTGCATTAATTTTAATTTTTTAAACCTATAGATGTTTTGTGAAAAAATAAAAAGTATTATCGTAACTAAAAACAAAAACTGGAGAATATGTATAATGTGAAATAACTGAAGAAAATTATTAACAATGCCTCAAAATCCTAGCAAGGAGGGCGAGGTCTAAAACTAAAAGTCTGTGGGAGGAAAAATCTGGTCAAAACACACATAAAATAGTAACGTGGATCTAAGCTGGGGAGGGACATGGATCTGAGATAAAGCTGCTAGAAAAAGTGCAGGCAAAAAAGAATGAAGGCAAGGTTATTTCTTGTGAAGGAGGCAAAAAGCTACGGATGTAGAAAGAGTGACCTAAAAAGCAAGCAAAAAAGCTTCAGATAGGGTGATTTGGATGGAAAAATAGCCCTAAAGGATAAAGACAAAGGATCATATACATATAAAAGAAAATAGCTGTTCTTTGAAAAAATGGAGATACATAGCATTAAAAAACTATTCACAAAAGTAAGAGTGTAGACAAAATGATTCCCATAGTGGAAGTAAATAAAATAAAATAATTCTAACGAAATTGAAGGCAATTGAACAACACGACAAAACGGACAAACCATAAAACATGAAAAAATGCGAGAAAAAAGTACAAGGTCAAATTACATTTGTTTTGTCAGTGAGTTTGAGCTAAAAAGTCATCTGTGATCCCAGTTCACCAGTTTTGAGCAGTGCGACGCTGAGTTCACAGTCTCTCGGCAGCTGATTTGAGAAAAAGTTGTCATCTGGAGTTGAACAAGTGTCTGCTTCTGCTTGTGAGAACTAGAAGGCTCTGTGAAGTTAATTTTAATATTTAAGGGTTTTGTGGGTGGCAACATAAAATAGGAAAAAACAAAAAATGAAAGAAAACTACAAGGTTTAAATGGTAAGATATGTGGTTTGTGTGATGCGTAATTGAAAAACCATGTAGGTACATATGATTATTGGGATGAATATTCAGTATGGTGTTAAAAAGAACCCTTTTGGTGTCACGTAACAAACAACATATGACAAAATATGGTTGCTAATATCTTCAAATACAGGTTAGTTATGATCAAAGACATCAAATACGCAAAAATCCAAATCTGTATAAAGGACATTCAGCGATCAAAAATGAGGTTATCCAAGCATCAACTAAACAAGACAAAACAATACTGAAGGTGCATATTAGCACAAGAGAAAGCGAAAAGGTGTTTCGAAAGTTCTCCTCAATGGGATGGGTTCAACGGAAATTAAACAACTGATCCTGAAATTTCTCTTGTTGGTGTAGAAAACGGAGATGAACATATAACTCAAAGAAGCTCACAAAACAAATAATGAAAAATAACAGCAATGATAATGGCTCAAAGTCAAATGAAGTATAGATCGATCAATTAAGAGAAAATGGTGATGAATGATGAGAAAAAACCACCTCTATTTATAACAAAATATTGAATATACAGATCTTGGTGCTGATTAAAAAATAATATGTGATCTGGGTCCACTATAGAATATTTTATTATATTTGTTGGAGAAAAAATTTGTTTAGGTCAAATCATTGTTTATAGTAATAAATAAATAAATGATTTGTTTGTATTTTAGAAGTAATTGAATGATAATTAAATAAATAATGATTATTTAATTATTTCGTGTTGGTCATATTTATTAAAGAATATTATTTAAATAGGTTTAAATAATTATTCCTGAAAATAATAAGATAAGCGGATTGTCTAATTAATTTCCTTGTTTTGGAATTAGATATGATAAGAATAATAATTAAATTCTTGTTTATTAATTATTCCATAAGGAAAATCAAACAAATATAAATTTGTTTAATATTTCTACATAAAAGTTTCTGTTTGAATAACAAACAACTAGCAAAGTATGTTTTAATGATTATTTTACATGGTAAATGAACACTTGGGAGTAAAATTAATGCATTCCTCTAGTATACTTGAGTTCATCTAATGATATTAGGTTGAATGACAAAAAATGGTATAACAGTACTAATAGATTTATGGTAAACTTGTTCTTTCTCCTTCATCACACCATCCATCCATGTAACGGTGCCTCATATCCTTCTTCATGTGGGTCTCTGAGGAAGGCCCCATCCTCCCAAATCAGAATTTCTCCTCTTAAAATGCTAAGCAGGATGTTACAGAAATGAAACTCATAAGAATATTCTGAAAGACTTCTCTCATCAATGTCCCCCTTGAATCTTTAAAGATAAAGAGTGTGATGAGGGAAAAACTATCAAAATATTGAAAAGGTGCCATCATGATGTGTTGAAGTTACTACGGTGAGTTCCTCACAAGACCTTCTCTTTCTGTTGATATTTAAACTGGTAAAGTTTTGGATACTGTTACTGGTAAGTTTCTATGTGGTAAAGAAATTGCTCATTGAAAAGGTCATCTATGAAGAAATTTTTCTCACTTCAGATATCTACAATATGATCCGGATGGTTGTGGGAACGTAACGAATAAACATATGACATAAATAGGAGGATACGGTAAAATAATGCTTCATTTCATTAATATCAAAGAGGCTGAAATTTGTACAGAGCGAATGAAATAAAACAACTAGGCGGCTGACCAGCTATCTCTAAGAGGGTGCCAGGCGGCTAAGGCTCTAAACTACCCAAAGGTACAATGAGGCTCGAGGGCCTGTTGTCATTTAGAAACAATAGGAAATCCTAGCGAGCACGAAACCCCAACCCTGAGGATGAGCGCCAAAACTATGGGCCGTTTGGGTGAACGTGTTTTCAACTTCCGAGAGAGGGCGTGTGCTGGCATACAATCTCCGTTTGACGTGCCATACCTGGGTAGAAAGATCTGTCCGAAGATACAAATTTGAAATGGAGAAAAATTGGTCATGGACCCATGTTTGCTCTCCGTTTTAAAAAACGTCGTTTGAACCTGTTGTTCTGGAAGATTTGGGACTTGAAAAAACATAAAAAATAATGGTACATGCCGAAAAACAAGCAAAAATAGACATTGGTGGAGCCCCAAGTGAAGTAGGCGGTGTTCACCAATATCCCTGGATCATTCACTCATAAGGTAATGGTCCCCATTACGTTTAAGTTCACTCCATGAGATGAAAATTTTCTTGAACGGTCTTACTGGTGAACCACTTTCATGGTGCGATGGTTAGCCGACTTTGACAATATAGTTGGATCTTATGTGGCGGTGTTCTTGATTTGTATATCCATGATACAATACGCATTGCTTTATTCCATACCGATGCAAAAAGATTTAACTACGGCTGGTATGGAATGCAATGTGTAATGTCGGGGTGTCCGATGAGGTGGAAAGTTAAGGAGGCGGCGATCACATTGGTGAAATTGATTGAGAACAGTGGAATCTGGCTGGTGGTATTCTCGACCTTGTTGATGGTGTGCAACCGTGTCGGTAACGGTAGCTTGCGGTGGGAGTCGATGGCTATGCCGTGTATGCAACACCACAGGTTGTTAACGGCACCGATTGATCGGCATTGCTTGTACTTCGCGTGGCTACGCCAATATCGCGAACTGTTGGCGGATGTGTTGAATATGGTAAAACTGCCTGTTTATCGCGTCACTCTTGCCGGACATAGCGCGAATTAACGACGTTGTAAATGGCAACTACATCAATGAGACATAATGGTGAGAATCGCGAAAGAAGCGGCCACTGAAAGAAACTGTACGCCCGATGACCGGAAAACGATTTTAACTATGTTAACCGCGGGGGCTCTCATCGTATGCGTGGATGCTTGCGTTCGCCATACGCCAGGTGTACAATCATTACGGTAGCGACCTGCTGTCGTATGCAGTTTGGGGATAAAAGCTATGGACTTAGTGAGCAAAACATCATGTCGACCAGGATCTTTGAATAAATGTCTTCGAACACTATCTACGATCTGATATGATGGTATGGGATCCCAATTACCCACTGCGTTCAAAGGTTTACAGGTGAAAACCTGTTTCATGATGTTCTTCTTGTAGGCCCATAATGGCCATCTTCGAGAGGCATCTGTCAACGACCACAAAAACACGTTAGTGTCTGCTTAGTGAACGGGCCAGAAGCATGTAATCACATGGAGATGGTTAAAATCGACTAAGGTAGGCAGAAAATGTAAATACCTTCTTCGGTGATGGGTTGTGGCCTTTGTTGATGCGGATACGGTAACATGTACAAACATCCTTCCAGTTGACAATAAAGTAACCCTACTGAGTTATACTGACTGTTCCAAAAATTCAGTAACTTGGTGGTGTGTTTCATGTCATCTTCGCATGCTCG
Source organism: Pinus albicaulis (assembly GCA_034641835.2). Lineage (NCBI taxonomy): Eukaryota > Viridiplantae > Streptophyta > Pinopsida > Pinales > Pinaceae > Pinus > Pinus albicaulis. Next base: position 1,158,281,789 of record CM076579.1, on the reverse strand, counting down.
CTTGAAGGACACAAGGTGTCCCCATGTGACATAAGTGCACATCTTGGTGAGTGGAACTTACTTTGATGCAGCAGTTTGGTAATTAAGTCACTCTCATGAAAACAGCCAATACAATCTCGTACCCACAGGGCCAAGCACAATGGTGGGTACACGGTGGTATTCAGGCGATCTGTAACATGATTGGTGCTACCTTCTTCATGTGATATTTTAAAATAAGCCTTTAGAATGTGGACATAAATGGCAGTGTTCTTTTAACCATGTCTTGTGTATTTTTAAAGGGCACAGCAGATACTGTGTGGATGATTGTTCCTTGCATGTAATGCTTATAGTCATTAGCTTACACAATGGAGTACATTTCTTTGTCATATGTGGGGTACTTATGGCCCAGCAGGACAATGTCTCGCTCGCCCGAAATGCCTTTGAATATCACATTGAGTAAGAAAGCTGCCCCAATAAGCATAGTAAAACTTGTCTGTCTAAATCTCAAATGGCTATTGCAAATGCAATGAAAAGTGAACAACGAGCGAGCATTTTTCAGTTACGCGAATACCTTGTTGAAGTTAAACCAAAAAATTTTGTCACTCCTCCTTGGTGACTTCGCTCAGGGGCAAGTGACAGAAATCATGCAGTTCTCACGATGAAAATTATTGAAAACCACAGAAAGGTGGCTACCGGCGAGCATTATGGTGATTTGGGGCTGGCGTCCCGAATAACGAATCGCGGCTGAATCCGCACGCTGTCGATATGTCGAGATATTGAACCTGGGTCATATGGTGCCTTCTCTGGTGCTTTCTTTATTACCCGCGATTGTTTGAGACTTGTGGGATATTAATTGAAAATTATGTTTTGAAAGTAAAGCGCGGTCGATATCGTGGTCTGCTAATGAGTTCGGGAATGGCGCAAGATGTCGCTATCGCCTCTATTGAAGGTGGCGGGAACGTTGCGTCAGCCGAAAAGGCATAATGACCATTCTAAGAAAAACCTTCCTTCGCTTTGAGAAAGCGATCTTTCATTGTCGAGAAATTTCAATTAGTACTGTTGATACCACAGACTTGGTCAGTCTTGCTGAAATATTTTGCACACCTTTGAGTTGGTCAAGGTCATCCAATCCGCAGGTTAGTACCTATTCCGGACACGGTGATCTTGTTCGATGCCGGGTAGTCCATCTGAGTCTCCATGTCCCCATCCTTCTTCTTCGTATCGCTTACGGTACGAGCTCACAGGAGCGATGAACTTCGGTACGATGCGGCCTTTGCGCAACGGCTCTGATCATCTCCCGGTTTCATCATTCTCCGAACGAACACCGATAGAATAAATCCATTAGGTAGCGAGCGCACAGGGTCGGATCAATGGGGTGCTTGACTGACAGAGTGCGGAGGAACCCCGCCAGGTGGGGTGAATATCGTGCTCCTCCCCAACCTTGTCCATTTGTTTTTATTTGTGAAAGGAGCCATCTGGAAAGTCGTGACACGGTCTTCTTCTTGCCACGGGGGCGGATCCCGCCGAAGAAAAATGAATTTCCTGGTTTGGGGAAATGAGCTGCACGTTGTTTTGCGATAACCAAAGATAGCAGCGAGAGGTAGTGCCCTGCGGTATCTGTACAACTTATTTCCCAAAGTAATAACATCACGGGGATTGGAGACATCATACACGACATGACACTTCTAAATGTGGTTGTCCTAATAATACAGCAGAAACATCAATAAGACAATCACCGCCAATACCTCATCCGTGAAGGGCTTGATGCTATAGGGAAGCGTAACTGCAGGAGCATGTGAGTCTGTCCTTGGGTAGGCTGCAGGTGGTGTATGGATGTGGGTAGGCATGTTCGTATTAGCACTTCACGATGTTCCTTTAAATGAAGATTCTTTCTGGCACTCCCATTGCCGACAATGGTATCACCGGGAGCCGCACCGCTCGGGAGTGGAAGACGTTCCTCCTCACCTGGATCTTCCAGTTCCTCCTTTTGAATCTTTGTAGTAGCAATAGTGGCATTGGGCTCACATCAGCAATACATTTCCCATTTTCATTCACCTTTTCAAGTTAAGTTGCAGAATCGAGAGCATGCATGTTACGGCTGAAGCCACTCATCTGGGCCACTATGCTTTGTTCGCCGTCACTCACTTGTGTTGGTGGGCTGTCAGAACTCACCACTTTCAGCTGTCCTTCTTTTGGCTTTACCCGTGCTGTTCTTCGCAAGCTGACAGGTTGTATTTGTGTACGTACCGCGCTGCGCTCCTTTGTACGGTTTGGGCTTCCTTTCCATCGCACCGGTTCGCAGATGTTGGTCTCGCTTAGCGAATTTCTGCTCAATCTTGGCGACGCACGGTATGTCGTGCCAAACGAGGGTGTACGAGGACTCCCATTCCTCACAAGATGTGTACGTATGGAACTAATTGTAGTCTTTAGCACGGATGTTTCTGCAGATGCTGATACCCAATTTTGTGCGCGGTGGAACGGTTCGTCGGCTCGCTTCTTGCTCTTGGGTCCTTTGTTGTCTGACGCTAGTCATTGTATGTCGCATCACCATGGCTCCCCACGGCCAGTAGTCTTTGACTCGCCAGTGGCGTCTGGGAAAAGAATTCCAGTTAGTACGGCCGAGAAGCAGAAGAGGGTTCTGCTCCTTTGGTCCTTGTTCTCCCGGTGGGTTTCACAATCCTTAACATGGGGAGTGACTTTGAGGAGTGAAAATAATCTTCTCCCGGTCCCGAAAAGTCATAGACGAAAGTATCCTTACAACAGTTCAACCATCTATCTACAGCATACTGCGTCTATTTGACTCAAATGGTCAAAATTGCCATGCCTTAAAAATCGCTCGCCTCCCGGATGGTTCTTCGGATGCGAGGATGCGCCGCCGATGAAGCTGTCGTTGAAGGATCTAAGCAAAATTGTACATCATCACGTTCCTTTGTTTTTAGAAACATCACTGGGCAATATTTTGATAGGATCTCACTGCTCCTCATCCTTTGTTTCCCCCGTCCCCAGCAACACACATCGTACGGTTGCAGTGAGTCTTATAAAGTTCTGGGCGAGCCTAGCTCTCGCACGACCTCGTTGGGGACATGAGAGATCAATAAGCAGGGACATGACATCGATACCATGAGTAGGTTTGTACGAAGATACAACCAGAATAAATATATAACCATAAATATGAAGATGCGTGAGAAATAATAACATTTTCATTAATATCAAAGAAGCTGAAATTTGGCCTGAACGGAATGAAATACTAAAACTAGCTAGGCGGCCATTAGTTATCTGCGAGAAAGAGATATTTGACTACAAACCTACGGGCGAGTTCGTGAGGCTCGAGGACTGTTATCATTTACAAAACAATGGGAAATCCTAAACAGCTAAACCTAACCTGGGAGATGAAGGGCGCAAAACTATGGGCCCTCGTTTGGGTAAGTTGGTGTTTCAACTTCCCAAGGCGTAACTTTCATGCATACGATCTCCCGCTTTGACAACGTACCATACCTCGTTAAAATATCTGTCAGGGACTACAAATTTAAAATGAACAACCTTGGGTCCATGGATATGTTGTCGTTTTTAAACGTCGTTTAGAGCCTCGAAAAAGCTCGAGTTTGGGACCAGCGCTAAAAATAATGGCGCGCAAAAAAACTAAAAAACAGAACGAACATTGGAGCCCAAGTGGAATAGGCGGGTGACCACCAATATCCCCAGATCAATCTACCCTTCTTCCTCCATTGCTTCATGAATGAAGCACGTTTAGACCACACCATAAGGTAAATTCCTCTTTCCTTCACTATTTCACTCTTGTTCGATTAGGTGCCATTTGTTCTCTAAATCAACAGTATACAATAGTGTATATCCTCCCTGAATTTTCATAAATAATAAGAATATTAGAAACTTCAGCATACCTTGGTAGAAATGAGAGGCTTCTTGTAGGGTTGCCCAGGGGCTGCTTCCTCATATGCGCTTAAGTTTGTTAGAATGAAGGCTGTCCTCAGTTTATAATAGCGTTAGTACATGCCTCTTCTATTGTTTAGTGAGAACTCTCTCCTCTTTTTAAATTCCTAATCAAACTTTGAGAAAACTCAAAAAGTTGATACTCTTGCATAGCTCAAATACATTGTTCTGACTTGTTAACCACTGACCCAAGGTCACATTCCACTGTGGTTTAACCTCTCTCTCCCCTCACCTCTTTGGATGTAGGCAGGAAGAAAGCCTCTGGCTTCATCACACAAGCCTTTGTTGCCTTGTGAGTCTGTCAAAACTGAAAATAGGGTCTGTTTCTCTCATCATCATAATTTGTAGGGTCTTCTTTCTTCCTCCGATTGGACAAACCTTCAATGAAAAGCTAAGTCTCCTTAAGGAAGCTCAGGGTTTTAGCTGTGTTAACAAAGTATTCATGGGTGTATAAGCAGAAAAGCTATTAGCACTCTCATGTTCTCCTCACGAAATGGGAAGTGCATGTCCTTCCTCTTGAAACCTCTAGGGTTTGTTGCATTTCTTCTCCTTCCTCCTTCCTCCTTGGAAAGGTGTGGGATCCAATGATGAAATTAAACTCACATTTTACTACTACTCTTCATCATTCCAAAGGTAACCATTGCTTTGTTTTCTTCTTGGTCTTGTTATTAGCATAATAGGCACAGCAACTCATAGGCTAAACCAGATTGTGCTACGTACAGCGCATGTCCCAAAAAGGTAAATCGGAAAATGATGGGAATATGCTCATATTATCCCAAAATTGGAGATATAACCAATAAAGACAAGCTAAAATAAGGTGAATAAAATCTTACCAAAATTTATGAAAACTGGCAAACCAATTTTATTATGTAAATCATGTGCGCTTCACTACAATACAACTCAAAAAGTCAAGGCAAACAAACACTCCCATGAATACATATACCAAAAGTGGAATGACTGCTATGTTGCGATGCTCATGAACATATACAACACAGAATCATAGATAGTGCTGTTTATTTCATGGAGTTTAAATAACATATACATACAAATAGATGGTTAATGCAATTTTAGAACGAAGAAAGGTCCGGCTCCCAATCCATTTCAAGACAATCCCGGAAAGATTTCAAAAATATGCAAAAAATGTCAAAATGGGAGTTGGGTCGAGGCCCAGGTAACGATTTAAGCTAAAATTTATATGGAAGATAGTTGTGGACCAATACACCAGCTGAAAAAACCACTCCTCAATGGATGTTACGGTGACTGGTCACAACAACGGGGATCACCTCCCAAACAACACCAAGCCCTCCCAAACGCTTTCAACGTATACGAAAACAATACGAGTACGACCGGGGGGCCTGCCTGTAGGTGCGAAGATAGGGCCGCTTGGTGCCGAGGTCCCAGAAATAAGGCTCACCAGCTCCTGCGATCCTCGAGAAAACCAAAACCTCTGCGAAAAAATAATCTTGATGGTGTTGAGGAACATCACTGCCCCTACAACACAACATTCTAATCGGCTGTAGTTGAAGGAGGTAGCACGCAAACCCCTAAATGCTGGATAAAAATTGAAAAAAATCCCTCAGGCTACTATGGAAAATTCCTGAGCTGAGATGCGGCAACAGCAGCGATAACATGACACCGCCGATAACGAGAATCACGAATAGTCTTCAAACCATAAAACCGGTAATACATAACGTGAACCATGTGTTTTAACGCCATCAACGCTGATGACCACTCACCATGGGTCCCGCGCTGTTCGGTTTCGCCACCGGTCTCCTCTATCCCGATATTGTTGTTCGGTCAGAACTAAGCCTTGTCCACGTAAGCAACCTTTGTTCACATGGCGGTTAGCAAATAAACTCCTATTAATGGAATACCTTTTCTTGCTATGAAGGTTTTGTTATCGCTGTAAATGTGTAGGCCTCCTTGTCATTTATTCATCTCTAAGTGAAATAATAAAAATCAATATTTTCGATTGGTAGCTTTTAATTTGGAATGTACACCAAGCCATGTTGTTGTAATTTTTCATCTAATTCCTTGGTCCCCAATGCCCTGTTAAGATTTTTATATTTCTTCGAGAATGATATTTTATTGAACTTTGTTTCTACCATCACTTCATTTCATTTTATGTTGTCATATCATAATGTTTTTTTGTAAATTTCTATACCTACCATTATTTTTATTATCATCATTTCATTTGTAATTCCATGTTAAAATTGTTATGTTTACTTTTATTCTTCAATGCCTTTGTCGTTGTTCAATATCATTACCATTATTCACCTCCACGTTTATAAAAATGACTATTTAGTTTCCATCTTGTTGGTGACAATTGCTTGGATTCAACCTCGTATTAATTATCAATCTTAAAGATCGTAAACAGGTTCTTTAAGTAATAAGCTGGGAGTTACTGATCAAAGTATATATGAGTTCCTTATTATTAAATGCTTGGTCTTGAAATGAAACACGGTTGCTAGCAAACAAGTAATCTGAAAACCTACTTAGCAATTTGAATTTAAATTTAAACTCCATCACATAATTAAACTTTAAACCAATCCTGGGTCATGTAACGTTCTACTTTCTTTGATCTAGCATAAATGTCCTGTGATATCTTAAACCTGATCTACTAACTATTACTCACTAGCAAACCGTCACTTGAAAACTAAACTTAAGATAAATGAGAACACATAGGTATTCTGTGTGTTATACAAATTAAACTACTCTTCTAATAAATTCAAGATTAAAATTAACAAAAAACAATTACACTAACTATTTATAAAAAACACATTTCCATACATATGAAAATAGCATAAAAATCTATTAAAAATCATATTACAAATAAGCTATGATAACCTTGAATTTAAAGTTTTAATCTAGGTGAAACACGTTGTTAAAAAACAACTCACTCTTTGAAAGCATGCAACTCATAATGAAAACTAAATCAAACTCATGCCACTGGAAGTGATGAAAACTTTAATCCACCCCTACATGCACAATTAAATCCACGCTCAAACTATGTTATAAAAGTAATTTATACTACGAAAAACAAGGATAATGCTAATTTAAAGAGATTTAGTTATAAGATAAAATCCCTATGCATGAACAAATCAAACCTTGAATTACACTCTAAGTGGCGATTATTGCTTATTAAAACATTTAATGTGTTCTCACTACTAAATCAAGCTAATTGGAAAAACAAAATAATGATCTAAGTGTAGAATTAGGAAATATTGGGTCACACAACCCAAAAACAATTCAAAACAAAATATGAATTCTGCAAATTAAACGAAATCATAATTCCTAAATCTGTGAGACAAGGCTGAAGCTCCGAGTTGCGGTGAGATCATACCGCACTCCACAGAGCAATTCTAAAATATGCTCAGCATTAAAAAACAAAAATTACAATGCTTGCAAAAAACAAGTACGAGCAAAATTTGTTAAATTAAATCATGACAAAATCAAATGTTAATCCATCAAAATAAATTATATTTGTTGTTTAATAAATGCAACATAATAACAAACAATTAAGTGTCGGATCTACAAATGGAAGATTCATTTAATTCTACGTACGAAAAATATCGCTTTTCATTTCGAGGAAATTCCTATGTCTAATTCGGTTGACTCACACTCTCGCCCTCTATACGAAAATCAATTTTAACGGATGAAAGTGCTCTTGAATGACGAACTCGTTGCTTCATCGCTTTTATAATTCATGGATGAACTCCCCAATTACATTTTCTTTTTCAACGATAGATTAAATTCTCTTATCTAATATGGAACGTGCTCTCTACGATATAATGATGACTCCTCTATCACTCTATATATCCATCGACTCCAGTGATTGTTATGTCTCCCTTTGTTCTAGGCTTGGGCTTCCTTCAAAAAAATATGAAGATTATTGGTTTTACAAATTCTTTGAATAAAAATTGGTTACAAACAGATACCAATTAAATTAAAATGTCCTATTTTGTGGGTTGTTGTTGATGGAAGGTAGAAATCATATGGAATAAGTTAAATGTTGTTGTTTTGGTAATTCAACAATGATTCACCATTCTAGTTTTCATATCATAAAATGTGGTACACCATAAATAAGAAACTCATAATTACAGTTTTCGTTTTGAATCTCTCAAAAAATGCCATTAAGCAACTTATCCCCAATACGAAGAAAAATTATGCAAAACATATCGTAGGTACTTAAGGTTGCTCTCTGTTGAAAAGAAGTTTAACGTCTAGCTTTTAAGGCACTACATGTGGCTTTCTGTCGTCATCCTTCCCATACCATCAGCGTTAAGAATTAGCTGAACTACAATAACCGTGGAATATTAGGTGTTCATTGGTCACCATTCAGAACTTTTGAGCGCAAATCTAAGAAATTCCATTCTCATCCTTAGCCAGCATCTTGCATGTGACTATCCATTCTCATCGTACTTACGACTGTAGGGTCATTTCGATTTCTTCATTCTTGTGCATCGCACACGCTAAACTACATGGAATCCGGATGCAACAGCAATGTTCGAGTTGTATGTAAGCGATCTCTAAAGTTCATACTCATTCTATCCATGTGGAGATAACAGGAGAAGATACAATTAGATAAACTTTCAAAACCGTTTCATGTTTATTGCCTTCCATCGCTAAAATTCTGTTGATATTGTCTGATTGAAGTACATTTGAATATCTTTCCTTACAGCCATAGAGCGATAACTGTAAGTAAAATTTAGGACAACTTCATAAATAATATTTGGTAAATTGCTATCATTCATGGATAGCTCTTCTTACAATTCGATTGTTGTATAATAACAATTTATGCTCATGTGGATTATCAACATTGATGAAGCTAGGAAGGTATATTCCATTGCAAAATGAAGTTTGAAGCTACGGCTTTATGTAAAGATTTGTTTCTTGGTGTTCGATTAAATACAACGCATTTTTGTCCAAAGCCAATATTATCGGTGTTTTCCAATCACATTTCATTTAAATACGCGAATATCTTGAGAAAACTTGTTTGAACGCTAACATTGCTTCATTAAACACACCAACATTTGTTCCTTATTCGTTCTCTGATGAAGTAGTCATTGTTGTTTTCGCCTTAATTGAGTTGGAATATCTACAAATTTAAAGTAAATAAGTTTTTAATCCCAAACATAACGATTAGCGATATTCATACGAAACCATCGTTCACGTTAAAGGTAGTTTTAGGTAGAATATTCACAATAACTCGCTAAAGCGATTTACAAGCATGGTTTCTTTAAATTATATAAACATGGTGCTTTAATTATTACGTCTAAAATTTATAAATTCAGCTCCATTTGACCATAAATTTGATACTTTTACCTACAACAATTCAACTACCAGTGCTAGCGCCATTTGGTGATTCATACTCAAATACATTCTGCACAAAACCTATGACGAAGGAGTTTATTAAAAACGCTCATCAAATTAACTAATGACAATGATTTGAAAATTAATATTTCTTGTCTTTAAGTGCTCTAATCCCTTAAACTTAATGGATTAATAATGATTCAAAACACTACGTGAGTCATAAGTTGTTTGATAAAAATACGTAAAAATTAGGACAAATATAAACCAACATCCCCATGACGAACGCACATCCTGGTACGAAAAAACTTCTAAAACGATAAACAAAATTGAAAAATTTTAATGATGTATGATAAGGATGCGGTGTGATGATGAAAATACCTTCATTAGCATGCAACACGCTCGCCTAATGATGGCTCATACAAATGATAAACAAGATCAGGTGAAACATTATGGATAAAAAATTGTTGTCATACTGCAACATCATGTTATTGTTTTATTTAAGTCTTATGATGAAAATCAAGTTTTGTTGAAAAAGTGCAGGTTTAGAGGAATACCACTAGGTTACCTTTAATATATGATCTAGCGTACCTAGGTCATACAAAGACATATTTAGAAACGCTACAATCATCGCATTGTTGAAAACCAACACCTTGTGAAGTAGTCATCATTGAGCATTTCTGTCCATTGAAATGCCATAGAAATTAAAGGCAAGTTATGATACCAATCAACAGCATTTTGTTTGAACACTCTAAGTTGAATTGTCATCCAGTTCGAAGTAAATTTTCTCTTATTGATGAAAGAATTAAATTAAACGCTGCATGATTCTTCCTTGAGATGATTGTTCATCTATGCAGCAATATCAAAAACTCCTCATTGGATGATTCCTCCAAAATACCATCTTCTTGTCTTCAACGAGCAAGCAAGGTACACGATTACTGTCATCATGAGTTAGTGTACGAGGGTTCTTACGATTACCCAAAAATGATATAACGTTGAAGATTGGATTGAAAGATAGGCGATTTTAAATATTTTTAATTTAAAGATACAACTCACTACACTTTCATGAAAAATGCTAAGATCAAAGAGGTGCTATTTTAATTTAAAAAACAAGGCAATTTGGAAATAAATTTAAAACGCGCTTCTGCTTCTACCACTTCGTAAGATAAAATAAAATTTCAAGAGATAAGTAAAGATAGTGGGACTTTGAGCTTCTGAAAAGTGGATGCCACGGCTCTTCATCACGTCTTACCGTACACTATTGCCTACGACATCCTACAATACCCTTGGAAACTGCAATACGAAAAAAATTTCACAAACCAAAGAATACGCTCCCAAAAACAACGTAAGGCAGCAGGCGACCAATTGCTCCAGTTAAACTATATTATTAATTATCAATACGAAGTGTTAATAACGAGTTGTCATAACGTGTAAATACATTCTTTGGTCTGATATATGAGTTCCTTATTAATGATAAACGGGTCTTTAATGGAAACACACATTCATTTAAAAGCGAGCAAACAATCTTGAAAAGAAGCCTACTTAACGTTTCGTTAAGTTACAGCTCCATCTTGCCAGTTAAACTACAAATAAATCCTCGAAAGTCATGTAACATTCTCACACTGTGGATCTACTTTTAAATCTCCTATGATATCTTGAAAACTACAGTCTACCTAACTCTTCTCACTATTGAACTATCACTTAAACTAAACTTGAGATAAGACAAAGACACACCACGTTATTCTGTTGACAACCTCACAAATTCCAAACTGCTATAGCTACTCTATAATAAATTCTGATTCAAAATTAACAAAGAATGATTAACTGTTGCTAAAAGACATACCATATGTAAATAACAGCAAAATCCTTATTAAAAATCACATTACAAATAAGCTATGATAACCTTGAATTTAAAGATTTTAATCTAGGTGAAACAAATTATTAAAAAACAACTCACTCTTTGAAAGCATGCAACTCATAATGAAAACTAAATCAAACTCATGCCAATCGATAATGAAAACTTTAAATCACCACTACATGCACAATTAAATCCACACTCAAACTTGCTCCTATAAAGAAGTGATTATACTACGAAAACAAGGATAATTCTAATTTAAAAGAGATTTAATTCTTAAGAGAAATCCCACTATGCATGAACAAATCAAACCTTGAATTACACTCTAAATGGCAATGTTACTTATTAAAACATTACAATCTGTTCTCACTACTAAATCAAACTCAAAAATTGGAAAACAAAATAATGATCTAAGTGTAGAATTAGGAAATATTAGATGTTATTTAAAAACAATTCAAAACAAAATATAATTCTAAAAATTAAACTAAAGCATAATTCCTAAATCTATGAAGACGAGGGACTCGACTCCAGGTTGCGATGGATCCTTGCCACTCCCTGGAGCAAGTCCTAAACTAACTCAACGTTAAAAACAAAAAATACAATGCTTACATAAAAAAACAAATGCAAAATCCAAAATTTATTAAATTAAATCAGAACATCGAATCAAATATTAATCAACAAAATACATTATATGTTTTTGCTCCATTAAAACTATTGTGTTGGGCAATTCAATGCCGGATCTGCAAATCAGAAGAGATTCATTTAATTCTACGTCTAAGAAAGTCGACTTTTACATCTGAGAAATTCCCTCTATCTAATTGATTGACTCACACTCTACACCTTCTCTACATATGAGAAATCGATTTTGTAGATGAGAAATTCTGCTCTCCGAATGATAGATTCACTTCTTCATCTGCGCTTTTTATAATTGATGGATGAACTCCACTAATTACATTTCTTCTTTCAACGATAGATTAACTTCCTCTATCTAATTGGCCGACTGTTACCTCTCTGATCTAATGGGCCAACTCCTCCCTATCACTCTATATATCCATTGACTCCGGAAACTGTTATATATACATTTTTTTTAATTACAAACTTGGGCTTCAACCAAAAAATATAGAAGATTATTGGTTTTACAAATTGCTGGAATGAGAATTGGTTTTGAACAAAATGCCAATTCAGCAAAACGTTCCTCTTTGTGTGGGTTGTTGTTGTTGGAAGGTGAAATCTTGGCTTCTGGAAGCAATTGAAGTATTTGTTGACTTTGCACAGCAGTTCCAACAACAATTTTCATTCTCGTTTTCCATATCATAAGAAATTTGTTTATCGATGAGAGCTCAACGAAGGCTACAATTTTCCTTTTGCGTCTCTCGAAATGCCATTAAGCTTGCCTTATCCCCAATCAAAGAGAAATTGCCTGAAAAACCATATCGTAGGTACTTTAGTTGCTGCTCATAATGACAAGTTTTAAACGTGTAGCTTTACCATTTTCCACCTTAAACTCCGTCATCATCCTTCCCATATACCTCAAGCTCAGAATTAAGCGTAGCTACAACTAGCATTGGAATATTCAGTGTTTGTTGATCTACACCATTGGAACTTTGAGGAGCGCAAATCTCAGAATGCACATTCTCATCCTTAGTAGCATCTTGTCTATGACTTTCCACATTCTCATCATTACTTACACCTTTTCCTGAGTCATTTCGGATTTCTCGTTCTTGTGCATCCTTTCAACTAGACTGCATGGAATCTAGATGCAGCAATAAATGTCAGGACATGTAAAGCAGTCCTACAAAGTTCATACTCCCATTTATCATGGAACATGGGAGAGATGCAATCAGATAGAGCTTGCAAAACTGTTTCATATGTGCCTTCCATCCCTAAAATTCCTATGCTGATATTGCTACAGTTGAAATTCATTTGAATATCTTTTCCTACCAGCCACAGAAGAGCGCCAACTTTATTTGGTAAAATTTCAGACAAGCTTCCGTAAAATAATATTTGACCAAATTTTTCTCGTTCTAAGCCTGGATGACTCTTCCTTACAATTAAATTCATTGTAGAAATAGCTTGCAATTTTATGCTCCTGCTTGGATTATCCAACATTATTTGATGAAGCTTCCAGAAGAGTGTAATCCACATTGCAAAATGAGGTTTGAGGCTACCCTGGCTTTCTGTAAATATTTGTTTCTTACATTATTCCTGATTAAATAGGGGCACATTTTTGTCCAAGCCAATATTATCAACTTTTTTCCAATCCCCATTGCCTGCATTTCGCCTGTAGAATACTCTTGAGGAAAACTTGTCTGGAGCATCAACATTGACTACATTAAACTTGCCAACATTTGTTTGCTTATTCACATTCTCTGATTGGAACTGATCATTATTGTTTTGAATGTCAGGTGAGTTGAGATATCCACAAATTGAGAGTAAACTAAGATTTTTGTTAATCCCCAAACATAACCAGAGTAGCAATATTCATAGAGACCCAATACGTTCACATTCAGGAGTGGTTTTCAGTGGAATATTCCCCTGACGATAACTCCTTCACGAAGCTGAATTTTGCCAAACGATTTCTGGGTTATATGAAACATAGTGCTTCGAACACAACCCATGTATCGGAATTTAGATATTTTGCTCCATTTGGTCGAAAATTTGATACTTTCACCTACAACAATTCAACTACCCAGTTGCTGCTTTTATGCATTTGGTGAATTCATACTCAAATGTATTCCTGCACCAGCCTTCCTGCAACCAAGAAGGAATTTATTAAAAAAAATCATCAAATTAACTAATGACAAGGATTTGTAAATTAATAGCTATTGTCTTTAAATGCCTCTAATCATCAACATAATGGATTAATAATTATTAAAACACTAGGCATAATCATAAATTTATTTGATAAAAATCGTAAAAATTCGAACAAAGATGCAGCTCAACACCATCCAAACCTATGTCACCACCCCGCAGTTTGCAAATTAAAACACCATAATACACAATGCCTCGAGATACGTGAAATAAAAATCGATGTTATTTTGGGCCCCCTCTATCCAACCTTTAACCTACACCCTCTACAAAGTTGTTTCATTTTACTACCTTTTACACGCGTCTCTATCTCATGTATTACGAACACCCCTTAAACCATTTACCACCTACTACCCCTGCCCCACCCCTCAATCCACAATATCGTTGCAATACCATTTACCACATTAGTTTGAATTTAAAAATGTAGAGTGAAAATGTCTATGAGGTATGGCCCGAGAAAAAAATTAAAAATCCTAATGTGTGCATGAAGAGATAATGGAGAGAATATTTTTATAGTTATATTTTTCTGGAATAAGCTTATGGGCAAAATCTTGAGGTAAGAGGAAGCTAGGCCAACAATTGGAATATATTTTCGTGTAGTTAAAATGAGGATACATGTCCCAAAAGTAAAAAAAAAATTACAGAGTAGAAAAATAATTTTTTTATAGAGGTAAAAATTTTTTATAGACCAGACATGAAAATTTGGATTTCGATAATTTCTTATCCAATGTTTTTATAGGGATGAAATGGGAGGATAAAAAAATATTTTCATAGTTTACCAACATGGTAGAAGACATAGTTTTCAAAACCACACCAAGTAAACCAGTAAACGGTTTTCATAGTAAAATAAAATTTATTTATAAAGTTTCATTTATTCATAAATATACCAAAAGTGGTCAAAGAAAAATATGAAAAAAGTGGATGGTTTGGGTAAATTGTTTTAAATTTCATTTATGAAATTCATAAAAAAAAAATACTGCAATGGAGAAGTATTACACGACATGGTTTTCTTTGGGAGACATGGTTTTTTAAAACCATATGCACTAATATTTTCTATAGAAATATAGAAAATGGAATTTTATAGGTTAAAGAAATATTTTTATCAAAATATCTTGTTCCCACATATTTGAAAATTGATATTTCAAAAGTAGATAAGGATAAATAAAATTCAAATTTAAAATGGTACAAGTGGCATTTCAAATAACATGTGGAATTCAATGATTTATTTTCCAGATTTTATACATTGAATAATTATGTGGAGATAAGAAATGGATTTCACATGATTTATTTGAAATATCTTGCATCTATTTCCACGGGTTGACCATTTTTAAAGGCAAGTTGGCAGATTAAAAACAACTCCAACAAAATCAAATTTGAAGGAGGAAAATGAACATGATCCAAATATTCAAGAAAAAATATCAGCAACCAATGAACTAACTCTAGTTTCCATGACACATGACTATTTATTTTTAATACATTATTTATATTTTTATTCCAAAAATCTAGACAAAGTTAGCAATTTGTAAATTTATATATATTGTATCGTTTGTAATGTAAAAGGGTTGACTTTTGATGCCAAAACCTTAACCATTTTTGTAAAATATCCCGTTGCATAATTTTTAATCAAGGGATTCTTGCTTCAATTTTATGACATAATTTGTTTTTGAATTGTGTATTTTCTTGTGATACATATTTTTTCCTACATGCATTTGAGGTAACATAGGAGTACTGGGTAAGTCTAGGTTGAGGATCAACCTCCCTAATAGCCCCTGAAAATTTATTATCATTACTGAGATTAGCTAATTGAACAAGTTATTTAAATTAGTACCTCTGCATAATTAAATTATTGCCTCTTGTCATCTCTTAAATGTATTAATGTCAACCACATAAAATTTTCTAGACACATCTGCTCTTGTTGGATGATTAAGTATTTAGGGAGGATACTTGATTATATAATTTCTCTTCTATTCCTCTATCAAAACCTTTCAAGGTAGGTTTTTCTACCATAAATGAATGATGGCACTTTAATAAGGCCTCTACGGGAGAGGGCTTTATTTGCTAACTAGGGGTTTGTGACTCATCAACAACCACCTATATAAAAAATCCTAGATCTGGTCGTTGTGCTTCATAGTCTACTATCTAGTGATAGAGAACAACATTAAAAAGACTTGTAACAATTGAGGGATCCCCCTCTGGTTCAAGGGCCAACTTGAACCTAAAGACTAGTCGAGCTGGTTTCTCGACGCAGTTTTGCAACCAAGAACTACCTTCAAAAAATATATACAATAGGGGAATTTTTCCATAGACCACTTCATATGGTGTCATTTTTGGTAATCTAGTTCAGATATTTTTAGTTGTACTCAGTTAATTGACCTCTAAAAATTAATAGAGTCAGTTGTAGGTCAGTTGTGTAGTGAGACAATAGTCTAACTCAGATATATGTCAGTTAAATGGTCAATCAACCCAAAATAGCTCATGCATGCATAAAATTTGAATTCCGTAGTTGGAGTGGATGAATTAAAGCTAATGTAAAATTATTTCTATACTAATGGAGTGTATAGAATTTTGCATTTAGGTAGTTGATAAATCCTAGGGAATCGCACAAGAAAATAGGAGGAAATTCCTATCCTTTAGGAGCTAATTTCCTAAAGGATTGTTGATGCAACCATATGGTCGCCATTAATCAATCAATGCACAAATGAAAGGTTAGCGAAATTAATCCCACATGTACTCCTCCTAACTTGACCTCCTTATTAGTTTTAATCAAATACATGCAGAATTTTTTTAATTCTTTACCTTTATGCATTACCATGCCTTCACCTTACCTTACTTCCTACATGGCTTCACTTTATAAAATCCTCAGACCTGTGGGTTATGGCCCACATACTCCTTTATACACGCGAGGTAGATTAAATATATTTCATACATACATACTTTATGCAATCAACATCGCAGACCTTGAAAACATAGCTCACGTAAACCTAAACCTTTTTATATATACGCATAACATCCTACTATGGGGTCCACCACACCTTCATCGCAATCGATTGCTTGAAATTTTAAACACTTTACCATATAACGCTAAACTCTAGGATCAACGATGAGTGCCGTTATGACACGTGGCTCCTTTCGCCACATCGCAACTTCCGTCCTTTCCACTTCGCATCATAGTCAAACTCATTTTCCTTGTGAACTCCTTAATGCTAAACCTTAATTCCTGTGAATTTTGCTATTGTGCGGTACTGACACGTCGCATCTCTCATCACATTGCAACTGTCAAACTTTACCGCATTGCAAGTTATCCTTCTTACCTTATGAAATCCTTCGCGCTATCTGTTATATTTTTCGAAGTGAGAAATCATGACTTGTTGTCCACCGTTGATCTGTTCCTCTTTTACCTCTGATCTAATTGTGACCATCCATTCATCTCCCTAGAAATATCTAAGTGTTCTCTGCCTCTGTTGCTTTCTCTGCTTTATGCCACTCTACTGTTCTGCAATACAGTCTCGTCTGTGCTATTTTTCCTTTGCTCGTTTAACTTTCTCCATTACAAATCTCTATTGAGTGTTTCCTCTGTTTCTTTACCACCATTTCGAACTTGAACACAAAGCACTCTATGTATTATTCCACTTCTACCAGAATTCATGATTTTCTCTTTACTCAACCTGTACATGCATCTATTTATTCCCGACTGGAATCACATGGATTCTACCCCACCATAAGTCTTTTATCACTCAGAAAGACTTTAAACATTCCATTTGAATTCATTCATCATGGTTTATCACACAGAACCATAAATTCACATTTACAGATCACTCAGCACGTAAAAAGAATAACACACACATTCAACATGAATTCAATTTCCTCATTCATTAAAAAATGTATAGATACAAATAAAAACCTGTTTTACAATCTAGCTTTGGCTTGATCTTCTTTTACTTGGCCTTTTTCTCTTTCTTTCTCTCTATGCCTGTAGGCTTACAATCAAACCTCCTATATAAGAATGTTGATATTTTTTCTACTATTTGTTCCTCTGAGGCTTTACAAATTTATACAAAAGGTTTTGTAATCAATTTTGGTTCAGATCCACAGGTTTCTCAACAAAATCTTAAAAATCCTCCAAGTCCTCAATTAGTTCCTAAAATATCTTCTTTATCCCTTGAGGATCTCAACATTAAACTAAATCCTAAGGATCCTCCATAAATCCATAAAATTATGAACTATGTTCTAATCTAAGATTTACAAAATTTCAAAATATGCCAAACCACACCAATCACTCATCAATCACTCATGTTCTCCTACATTTAAGAAAATTTACAAATATGCCTCTCAATAATTAATTAAACCCTATTGTAAATGTATCACATAAATCACTCAAAATATTTAAAATTACATTAATTAAATACTTAGGAAAACCACTCTTTTGAAAAACACAAGACCCCCTAGATTCTACTAAATGTACAAAATTTTGGAACCATGATGCTCCTGCATCAGAATCCCAAGGTAGAAAATAATCATGATCTCCAGATCATGTGCTTTCAGTCTTTGTCCTCCTGGATCCCATAATTTATTCTGTAATCTGTCTTTGGCTACTGCTATTGTTTGTTTCCATTCTCTAGGTCTCCACACTTTATGTTGCATTGCCCCACTATGTAATATTCCAAAATTTACACACAGCAATTTGGAATATTAGATTTTTCTACTTTCACCTAGGAGAGGAATAAATGGGTAAGTAGGCCCTTGAACAATAAAATTATGAATAAATTCCACCTTAGTAAGGAAGGAGATCAATTAGGAGTTGGTTTTACACTTCCAAGTGTGAACAAGGACAAATTAGATGGGGACATAGTCAAGTTTGACTAAGTCAACATGCATTCTTGAGGAGGAAGGAAACACTCAAGTAAACTAGCTCAATGTGAACAAGTATCAGCCTAGACAAACATATGAGAACTAGATTGAAGATCCCTTGGTGTGAACAGAGGAATTGTAGGTGGATTGGTTCCAGTTGAAAAAGGCAACAGTGCTTTCACAAAGAGGAGGAAGGCTAGCTAGGGCAGCATAGTTTTGAAAGAGGAAGCTTCATGAAGAAGTCACCTCAACATTGTGTGGGGCCCGGAGGGGGATCACCAAAGATAAAAGGAAGGCATAGCATCAAAGGGAATT